>HG995303.1:15302014-16529736 GCA_905332915.2 Hecatera dysodea
TCAGCGAACACAGTTAAAAGTGAGCTTTGTTATTTGTTACCGGTCATCGAGCTACCAAGAATGTTGTCATCATAGCAAACAATAGATCCTTCATTTCACAAGTCAAGCTTAAAGTCAGTACACTGAGCTCTTACAATATTTACCTTTCCATGCTCTATGATACAGCAACTTGCATCTTTACTTCGCCATATTGATTTTACAAAACTAACAGTCTTGCCGTACACGAACAGGTTGAATTTAAACGCGTATAAAATATCGGAAATTTATAATTCTGTTTACAATCTCGATAACATGTTGTTAAGTGCTTTTATATGCTTTTTTTGCCATTTATGGGCGAGTCAATCATCCAATCAAGTTAGCGCCCCTTCACTGGCCTAAAAACGAGTTCGTCAGTTAAGGCTGGAGCTAAATTGATGGTGATTCTGTTTTTGCTTGTGTTTTTATGGGCATTTTCCCTTACTAGGTGAGCAGCTTCAGGCTTTATATAGGCGATGTTGTTGGAAGAAAATAAAGGTAAGTGCTACTGCCCATGAAAAGTGATGGCGTGGAATATTTGCAGGTAACACACTGCTAATATTTACCTAGACGAGCTACTTCGACTTGTGATTCTTGTACGCACGATGATATTTAACAAAAATTTTGGAAAACTGAATAACAAGTTTCTGCGATAAAAAGTTAGCGTTATTGTATTTCTCTTTTTCAACATAAATTGAAATTTTAGCTTTAACAATTTTATTTGCGAAATATAACAATAATACATACCAAATCAACAATTCAAAAGGTTAATTATGTATATTATCCTTTCAGTTGCCAAATCTAATTTGGCTTTAATCTGTATCATGGCTTATATCGCTTTAGCTGCCAACCTGTCAGCTGTCACCACCTCAGTTAACGTGACCTTTCCTAGCTTTAGCCTTTGACTTACCACTTAAAGCACTTACAGGTAATTGGCTACAAGTGATGGCAATACAATCAATCACGATGAAACAGGCTCACAGGTATTCTCTCCTTAAAAGGGAAATTGAGCTTCCCATAGAATTGCCAAGGTTTCGCTAAATTGCTGTTTTTCTATTATGCTGTCCTCTCTAGTGTCGTTCTGGGTTTTAAAAAATAGCGTGTTGAAGAGATTAATGTGTCAGAAAAGATGCTGCGGAGCTACATCACTGTCTATACAGGATGCACTGGACATACTTATGTTTTGATACTTGCATAGACACTCGATTTCAGTGCCAACATAGACATTTTTATGGTGACTTTACAGCTAGTTAACATCGTTTACTTATACTGCCCCGCCTACCGCCATACCAATGAGATTAGAAGTTGCAAGTTATTGCAAGAACCTTTTTTTTGGATTGGAAATCATCAAATGACTTCTCCCGCTCTAGGCGGAGCGGAAGGGAGTGTAAGACTCTTACTGACTAAAACCCACCCGTGATCCTTCTAGTGCCCTTTGCGTTTCAGGGCCGCGGCGACTCTTTCAAACAAATTCCGCAACCCTAGCAGGCACTGACCCTATGAGGGCCCCGACTTCTTTTTGGCGCGCGTGGAAAACGACGTGCCGTCGACCCGGGCGTGGTTGCTATCGGACGGCGAACCACCCATAGCTCGCCATCCATTAGCAAGGAACCTACATGACAAATTTCAGCTCTCTGTGGCCAGAAGTTTCAGCTGTGCGTTGTCTGTCAGTGACTCGGTTACGGAGGAGATTTATATATATATATATATAATTGATAAATATGTTACTCTATGTTTAGCGTCAACTTTGAATACACTATAATAATTCACCTCTCACAACTTCACCTTAACAAGCATATTATACGAAATATCACAAAATTGGTTGATTTTTTTAAAGTCTGCACTTTTTAAACAGGTAAAGTATTTATTTTTCGTGTTTCGCATACTAAAGTTGTTCGGTAATTTAGTGATTACCAACAAGAGGGGCGGGGTAGCCGCGGGCCGGTAGTTACTGGTACTCCGTGAGAAACAAGATGTATGGAAATAGGCTGTTGGAGAAAATTGATTTTTGCTCATACTTGGGAATTTTGTAAGTTGGGTATGTTAATTTTTTTTAAGGTAGCAACGCTGTCAAACAAAGTAAATAATATTTAAAAGCAGAATGATTATACTTCCGGGATGAAAAAAAAAATTGAACCGACTGTTTGGTCAAAACAGCTGCAAAATCACAAGACCGGACACCAAAAACTGGGTGTGTTGCAAGTTGAAGAAGAAGAGAGAAACAGAAACATTGTATAATTTTGAACGGTCTAAATTAAAACAAGAATAACAAGATTTTGCCAGGTTCTTTGTAGACGGCCCTTTAATCGACCAATTCACGAAACACCTGTAACCAGCACCTTTCTTCAAATATCTTCATAAATGCCTTATCCCAGACACCACTTTGAGCAACATTATACATATTAATTCCCCATGTAAAATTTATGGCATCATACACCCGCCGACGGAGCCGCGAAAACGTTAATGTCCGATATTATGGCAACTTTATGCACAACGGCTGGTTATATGACTTTCCCTCTCTTCGTACGAAAAATTTTATCATTATCTACTTCACTTGTTGTCGCTGCATGAATTAAAGAGATAAGCTGATCGGCAGTTTAAGATTTTATAGGCTCTATGTAAATTGACTGGACCTACATAGTTGAGTAAGTGAATTTGTAATTTTATTGATTATGGTTTGGTTAGGGATGGAAAATACTTGAAGTGGGTAAAGATATTGTATAAAAGAGAGAGTGTGGGAAAATAGAAGGATTTCCTATTTGAAATAAGCAGTTGGACTTGCAGATAGATAGACGGACGTAGTCACACCGTACCGTAAGGCTTTGTTTTTTATCACACATATACAATTTGGTACAGAATCGTAACTGCACTTTGAAGTTAAGTGATACTGTACGTAGAGATGAGGAAGCAGTAAATAATGGCGTTTGAACTAGTAATATGAGATGTAGTCATAAAGATTTGGTTAACAACAAAGGAATCATTTACAATATACGAGTACAGCTGGGACCACCGAACTCGAATTTTCTTTGTCCAACAATCAAGACACATCAGTATTTTATGAAAAATTATGACTCCCCGTCAACAGCGAAGCCATCATACTTTCTGTAGACGGAAACCAAGTACCACAAATTACCATTTTTATCGCAGAATACATTGACACAGTTGGAGAACACGTTTCACATGTAAGGGAAATTAATTTGGTGAATATTCACATGTGACGGAACGGTTAATATGCAAGCGGTGAGAATCTACGGTTTGGTGAACGACAATCGTGTCCGCTTGTACAGGGCCGGAGTATAATGGATGATGAAAAGAAAATTAGAACGTAGAATGAATACCTGGGACGTTAATAAAATAAACTACAGTGTTCATTATCATTAAGGGGAAAGATTTTGGGGTCTCATGGTACTAGGGTTTTGATAATCGTATTATGTATTTAGGTATACACCAAACACAGAAGAGGAAACAACAAATAGAGATAGAAGGGCACAAGGGTACTGCTTATTTCAAAAGACTTTTCTTACAGCAGATATGGACCTTAGGTAAAAGCGCATTTTTTATATTAAAGGAAATTACTTCAGTCATGCCAGACAGCTCAAGTTCAGACACAGGAAGCTCTCCTACACTAAGAGCTAAACTCTCATTGCAAATAAAAATATGACGACATCAATTAACCCCAACCGAAACTAATCTCATTTTAACGAATCACACTTGTTAAAGCTAGTCGACAGTTCATTAATTTTACATATATCCAATTATCATCAATTTGCATCAAATAACACTTTATTATTAAAATCTAACGGTGTAAGAAACACCATAACTAATTGTGTATAAACCATGATAAAATTTAACGTATGAGACGCCTTGATGCATTTCGATAATACAGACATGTTATAGCTATCTGTCTTTTTTTGAGATATAAAATCGGTCCACGTAATGCTTAGGGGGGGAGGCCAATGTCCAGCAGTGGAAGTTAGAGGCTTTTTCAGGCAAAGATAAACGATATAAGAAATAGGAAAGGTCTGTAATATCTAAAGGAGACCGAGTTTCTATACAGATAGCCGCAGTAAAATGCTAGGCGGGAGTAAAGATTGAAGAAATCATATACATACATACATACATATTTCATGGATACTGAAATCAAAAGTTGATGAAAAGATTATCAGTTCTTTACAGAGAAGTCATATTTGGCAAGATGCTAAGATGAATACTGACAATGGCGAAAAACAAAATTACATTTACTTTAGTAGCCCAACTACAACCCTGGTCACCTACATCGAGTACGTAAAATCAGAAGCGAGACAATTATCGGAAACAATCGTGTTTGCATGCGACGTCACGTACGAGGGCTTATTGATCTCTGGTCACGACCTGGCGGCACGAGGGTTGAATATAGTCCTATCAGTGAGAGTAATAGTACGCTTGCCGAGGTTGGTCTGTGGATGGGTGACCATCTTAACATAACGAGACTTCTCCGTGCCTCGGAAAGCACGTTAAGCCGTTGGTCCCGGCTGTCATTTGGAGATCTTTGGCAGTCGTTACGGATTGTCAGAAGCCAGAAAATCTGACACCAGTCTTGCCAAGAAGTATCGTGTTCCCCAGTTAATGGGTTGTGGAGGTCTGGTAGGCAGCCGCTTCACGTAAAATACTGGTATTCAGCTGAATCCGGCTTACTGGGAGCCGACCCCAATGTAGGTGGGAAAAAGGCTAGGCAGATGATGAGTGAGAGTAATAGTGCCCGATGGAAAGATGTAGAAGGTTTACTACGACCACCAAAACCTGCTACTACTAGTGAGCATAGTTTTAACTACATACTACTTCATCGTATTCCCTCTCACTATTATATAGCAAGCTTGCACGCTTGCAATTCGGATAGTAATTAACCATCTCGTGAACTTCATAGTGATCAGCGTTATCGTAAAAGTTCTGTGTGTAAATGTAACTAATAAAGCGCATTCTAGAAAGACTCAAGATACTGAGCTGGGCCGAAGGAAAATGCGTTCAAGGCAGAACACCAGCAAGATAGATAGACGCAATAAAGAAAGCTGTTAGAGGCAGAATGTAAAGAGCCGTCCAGACTACAGAAGTCCGGACGCTCCGCATCTCCATGCGTCGTATGTAGTCGCGATCTTCAGCAGAAAGTGAACGATGAAGAAGAAAGTCCATATCAGAATTCGTCTACTTATTCTGCACTCCCTATTTTTTTTATATGTATTGGAAGAAATGTATCTTCTGCTCATGATATATCTAGTGGCCATAGATATAATGATACAGCACTGCTTTCGAACGAGGGTTTTACCTTCGTATCTGTCGAAGAATATTGAGTAGTGTCTGATTGTAAATTGGCGCAGTAGCATGTTTTGTGACGTCATCATTTTAAAATGGCGTTCTATGGTAGCTATATAGAATATGAGTGACAAATGCACTACTTTCTCACCAAGTTATTAGAACAATTATTCTACTTATGCTGAGAATGTAGTTTGCTTACTTTAACCTACATTTTAATGAAACAGTTAAAATTAACATGTACTTGAAACAAAACGAGAAAAACGAGGTTTTTGATTGACTAAAAATTCATATAATCTCGATTGACGCTTCCATTAAGAAAGATTTCATAGTTACCGATCGATGTTTAATGAACCAATTTTTTATAGTGATCTGAATAAAAAGAGGAAGACCGAGAAAGAAATGGAATTACAAACCAAAATAAAAGTAAGTGTAATGATTTATTTATAACCAGTTAATGATAAAATTCTTGAATTCTTGAAGAATTATATCAAGCATACATAACACACAACCAAAGTGGAGATGGATAGGAGATATGGCAAGAGAGAGGATGGAAAAATGGACAAGACAACTAACATAATGGTACCCGCTAGACTGCAAAAGGATCAGAGGAAGACCAACTAAGAGATGGGAAGATGATATCAGGAAAATAGCGGGTCCAACATGGACTCGAAAGTTGATCTTTAGAGGAGGCCTTTGTCGGAAGACAAGTTGAGGAGTAACTACCGTTTGCTTATTATAATCAGTTAATAATTAATTAAATAGTAGGTAACTGTTTATAGTATATTAGTCAGGAAATATTGATAATAGTAAAGTTTTTGGGCATACTTACAAAACTTTTTTTATTTAAACTAACAACAAAAAAAGCATTTATTTTTAATGATATAATTGAACAGAAATTCCTACACCAACAAGAGATGATTAAATTCATGGAAGCTTTTTTTTACTCATACTTGTAACAGCTCACGTTTTATAGCTTATAAAGGCTATCATAACCGACGTATCGCAAACTTAATCACAAACTTATCTAAGCGGAAGGAAAGATTTTCTCGATAAGGATCAAAGCAAGGCTCGCGTAAATTGCAGAGCCTTATCGGCTCGCGTTGGACCGAGACTTATAATGCCATGTTGAATTGATTCACTCGCCTGCGCAGCGTGGTGAATTTCAATATTAATCAACGGACTGCTCGCTTGTTATGTAGAGAGTTTCCTTGGGAGTTAAGCTGTGTGATAATGTGGAGTAACTGGCTGTTACCTGCGACTTGCTTCGCATATGAAACTAGCATTAAGTTTGAGATTATTGCGGTGCTTGCGGCCATTGAGTTTTAGTCTTGTAGATGTGATTTTCGGTAATACGTGCTTGTGTTTTGTCTATCAGTATGTCTTTCAACCACAGTCACTGCTTCTTGTGTAGGTACTGCTTTTAATGAATAACAGTGCAGCTTAATGAAATCAAAGGGCTAAATTTCAAGTTTTAAAAAACCGGAGCGATGGGCTTTAAATAAATTATTTTAATTAATCAACAACTTTTATATTAACAAAGACATGTTATTTAAAACTGCAATCGTATCGCCAAATGCAACTAAGTCTACTACATAAAGAAATCGGCGCCAAGACGAGGACTAGTTCACATTTAATCCTTTACTAATAACACTTCCTAGAACACAACAAATTCGCCAACTTTCCTGACCATTACATACTCTAAATATGGCCCAAGAACTTAGCAAAGATGTGAAGAATGTACAAAGTTCTAAGCATGCGGAATTAAAGTAAAAGCCGTTCCTCGTTGGAGGCAAGAGATTAAGATCACGTCTTGACACGAGTATTAGACGAGCGAGGCGTAACTAAATGTATCAGAGATATGATACAAGAAATGTTAGATTCTGACGGGATAAGTTAAGGCGTGTGTGTGGTATGTAAGGAAATGATGTGGAAGTATGAAGATAATGTGGCAAGATGATTCGTCGCGGGAGAAGAATATCTGTAAGGACTTTGGGGATGCGTTTTTCCTGCAGAGGGATAGCAACTAAAAAAAAAAAGAGAATATTATCGTTTATTCATCTTTTGAGGTGTTCAATAGTGTCAAAAGTATGATACTTGCGTTAAAATTTTGCGTAAATGAAAGCTTTGTGCCAGGATCTGATAAATCATAAAATTGGAAAGTAAATCTCTGTTTATTTTTGGCCTGACTTCCTGACTAGTATTGGGAAATTAGGCATAGAGAAAATTGCATTATGTAGGGCAGTGTCCGTTACTCATTTTTTGCAGATTTCTTTTGAGTGTAGTGGTCGACTCCTTAAGCAGAGTCACAAAATTTCGAATAGTTTTGAACACCTAACAAAAATAGAATTTCTCATTATTATGCCCCGTGTCTAAACAGTTTAGCAAGAATAGCACGCTTCATGAATTTACAAACACTCGAACTTGTTGTAGCTATGCTAGAACAATGATGTCATTGGGTTAAGAATATCTAGACTAGCAGCGCCCCGCGGTTTCATCCGTTCCCGTGGGAATATGGGGATAAAATATAGCCTATGATACCCGGGAATAGCGTCGCTTCCAGTGAAATAACTTTTCTAATCGGTTCAGTAGTCCCGGAGCCTATTCAATACAAACAAACAAACAAATCTTTCTTCTTTATAATAGTAGTATAGATGTGAGCTACATACGTAGGTAAAGGTGAAGAAATTTAGCAAACTTCAGATCTTGATTTGACTTGTAATCTTACTTATTTATCTTAATAATGGGGAAATTTGGATGGATGGATAGTTGTTTGGCTGAACGGATCTGGATGAAATTGGCAGATACATATATAATAATAATCATTTATTTCACTTTACAACTTCTACAATATACCTCACAAAGGGGTCTCCTTTTAAGTATAGAAATACCTGTGCTAGGAGGCCCCGCTCTTCTAAACTAGCAAAATAGTACGTAGGAATGTACTTAATTATTTATATTTACTATAGTTCTGAAATAGCACATAAATGTGACTACTTAAACACATATTCTTACGTTTTATCCCTAGAGTATGTTCTCTTGAGATAATTTACGACACTCACGTTTAACCGACATATTTAACCGACTTTAACAAAAAAAGAGGAGGTTGCGTCTGATTTTTTTTTCTGTAATAGGATTTTCACTTACCTATGATGATTATTTGTCCTACAATTTTGGTCATTAGCTTAGTTATTTATTTATATATGTAGACAGCAGCTGGAATTATTTTATTGCATATAGTAGTGAAGATACCAACACCAAAATTATTTGAAAGTTTACCCAGGCACTTATAACATATAGCAAAAGGAACTGACAGTAATGGCGACTTTCCAAATGCTATCTATAATTCCATATCATTACCTAAATCGATGATAGCGAATATTTGAAATTGAAATAGCAACTCAAATAAGAAGAAATAAACGATAAATGGTGACCGTGAAGAATGCTAATGGTTCCGCACACTTTAAATTCAGCTCTTGTACTAGATTGAATTTTGATAGTATTGTTTTAAAAGAACAATGTAGATTATAAACTGCACTGACTGCATCTATTAAATTATTTTAAGAGACGAATTCATTAGGTTTTAGTTGGTATGAATTATTAAGCATGTCAAGAATTTAGTGACTGGCCGTTAGCAGTTACGTTTGTTTCTTTTCAAGAAAAGCTAAGGTATGTTGTAGCGAAATTAACGATATGATATCAGCATGCAGCCTTAAGCTTTTAGACTTCAATTTGTATTCAACGTCTGTTGCAAATAATCGAGCAAAACAAATTGAAGTTTAACACTGATTAATACAAAATATGAAAGTCCGCTTTGCTTATCCAAACACTATAATCCAAATAACTCAGCGGTAAGTGTCTTGTACAGAGTCAATTTCCTTGACACTTTGACAGACTTATAGTCAAGAAAATGAGGTTCTTTAATATTTGTGCGAGAGACTCACGGAACCCTGGTCAAGCCGGGAATGGTTCCATTTGCAAGCGTCCGTGAGTGTGAAAATATTATGGCAGTTATGATACAGCGTATTATATCGCCTACAGTATGCTGGGGAAGACAGAACCGGTATGAGATGGGAAATCTAAGATGCAATTATAGAAATGTTGTGTTCAATATTGCGATATGTGAATGTGTATAAATTGTATGGTATCGTGTAGGTTTTGAGTTGTATCTTTGAGATTGTTTATGGAAATATTTCGTAAGAAGGGTACCTTTATGGTAAAAATAGTTATTACCTACTGTTTTCTGTTATGACTTAACATTTGCTTTATTAAAGAAATATTTAAGTATCAATTTGGTAAGGCCGTTTATTGGATACCAATTTGAAAACTCAATAATTTTAGAAGTCATATAAAAACTCTTACGCAAGTAAATGATAAAAAACTTTTTACAAAAAAATACAACCGACTTATCCACAAAAAATCAAAAAAGTACAAAATAACTTTAATTTCGGAACTCGGTGTTTGTGGTTCCTTTTTCATTTTTTGAAAACCGACTTCCGAAATTAAAGTTATTTTGTACTTTTTTGATTTTTTGTGGAAAAGTCGGTTGTATTTTTTTGTAAAAAGTTTTTTATTTTTCACTTTTTAGTGATACCTAAACCCCCTCCCCTCCCCCCACCTAAACGATCCAATTACATTAGTGTAAAAAAAACGCACTGCTCCAATGCAGAGTAAACTAAAAGGTCGTCAATGTAGATATTTTTTAAATTTTTTCAAAAACCGCTTGTTCGATTTCGATAAAATTTTCATGGGACCATTTGGAAAGTATACCCTTTCCAACAAAAAAAGAATTTTTCAAATCGGTTGGCAAGCGACGGAGTTATGCGCGAACAAACAATAAAAAAAAAAAAAAAAAAACATACAAACATCCGAATTGAGAACCTCCTCCTTTTTTAGAAGTCGGTTAAAAAGCTAGTGGTTTTTGTATAATTGTCAAGATGAGACTAAGAAAATTAAGTTACATCATAACTTGATTTTCTTCTTTTGTTTTAACCTCATAAGCAGTTTAAACGGCTGACACAATTTTAAATAGTAGTAGTAATTAGTAATTAAATAAATCTCGATACCAAAAATATTGGTTTTATGTAACTATAACGTGCCTCGAAAAGTACGTTAAGCCGTTGGTTCCGGCTGCCATTTGTAGATCTTTGGCAGTCGTTACGGATTGTCAGAAGCCAGGCAATTTGAGTGTAGTCATGCCAAGAAGTACCGTGTTACCCAGTTTAATGCGTTGTGGAGGTTTCGTAGGCAGCCGCTCCACGTTAAATACTGGTATTCATCTGAACCCGGTATGACTGGAAGCCGACCCTAATATAGTTGGGAAAATGCTAGGCAGATGATGAAGATACTATATCATCATAGGAAAGGACCAGATGTTTTTATAATTTGTTGTTTAAACTGTTCTGCCTTCTGCGTAAATAACCAATTTATTTTTTAGACATTTTAGTAATTATTATCACTTGCTCTTTTAATATTTATGTACAACGAATCTAGGTATTTGTTTACTTTATCACACACAAATGACGCAGCCCTAAAATAAAATCTTGTAAGATCGTATTTCATTTCCTTTTAAAACGATTTAAAAAAAGCAAACTATATGTCAGAAGATATAGATCCAAAATGACTTTTTTTAAATCGTTGTTACGTCAGGGCAGTCACATAATTTTAACAGTGTAACGAGACAAATAAATTGTTTGACCTTTAGGCCAAGAACGCTTAAAAACTTTTTGGTTTTGTACTTTTCCACATTTGTAATCGTAAAACTTAAATAACCATAGAAATGATGTCCCATAAAAGATGCCATAGACAAAATAATGGGAGTATACTGAGTGCATGAAAACTAAAATAACATTAAGAGCATTTTTATGAATAGTTTATTGTTCTTGTTTTTAAGCGCATCAAAAGAATTATGACAGTGGCAAGCGCTGAATGAACGGCACGAAAATAATGTATTTGTATTTAATGTTTCATGCATTCCAATAGCTTTGAATGAAGTTATTTTTGGCTAGCGACGCATTATTCTGAAAACTACAAAAAAAAACTGATAAATACGCTACAGACGAATTAGATATTATTGCGAAGTTGAGACACAGAACTTTAAGTTTTCTGTTACTATCAGTAGCATCTAAGGAACACAAGGCTGAACGTGGAGGAAACAAGTTTTATTTGACTACAGTAACGAGCTAAGACGAATACGTACATACGTAAAGATCATTGTAAACCGAACTGGCATAATAGTAAGTGTTATTTTCGTCTCCTTCTTTTCGAGTCGAGATGGTGACCTTTAAACATTTTAGGCCTAGTAGATGACCACATTTATAGAGGAAACGTTAGCATTAGGTCCTCAACAGCAGAAGCATAAGGCCTAAAAGCGATAAACGTAAAGGAATAACACCAACAACAACAAATCAACCCAACTACCCAGACGTGCCTAATACTACTATAATCAAAAATCGATAAAGCTAAATCAGAATCAATTAGCATAAACATCCAATATCCAGTCAATGGCTCTTGACTGATAGTTGTGACGCAAACATACACAATAGCAGCTGTCATTGATACTGACAAATGACACTTCAATGGATGATCAATACGTAGAAGGATCGTATTAGCTGTAATTATGGCCCAAATGGTTCGAGTATGCGGTAGGGGGTTGGTGTCAGGTGTAATTGGCAAATTAAATGTAAGTTTGGGAATGGTTGAAGTTATTTTGAAGTAGATAGCTGACGCAGCAAGTACCAACGTTTCTTGAGCTCTAGCTATGAAAAAATATTGAGAGCAAAATATGCGAATGATACCTATAAACGTGTAACAACATTCCGAATAAGGTCCAGATGATAAAGACACGCTAAACTATACTAACTTCATGAGAGATTGGGCTTAAACAGCAAATCAAGAAACAGATTTCACAAATGGAAAGAGTAAAGTGAAGAATTTGCTTAACAGTGGGACTGATTAGACTGATTCCTAATAATATAATCACATTTATAAAGGGTTCCAAGTTGTAGCTAGTTTAGAAGATAATTTTAAGACAGTATCTAAATAAGACACCTAAGCCTTTTTATTTTAATCCTAATGTAGTCCTGTATATCAATTCTATCCTCATTATAACAAAGGCAACAACAACTCGTACGCCATTGACATTGAGACATACAATGTGGGCGCTGATTATGCCAAGATAAATGGTAGAAAAACTGACAAAATGGAGTAGGATTGTGTCATAGAACTTTGTTATGTCTGCATAAAAACGTGATGGAGCATGATTTTGCTGAAGCGTTAATGGGGGTTTGACACCAAATTTCAACTTACATACTGCAGTGTCTAATACGTGTCTTTGCTAGACACGCAAAAAAGTCAAAATTTAAAACGTTTATTTCAATTAGGCCATTAACGGCACTTTTGAACGTCATCAATAAAATTTATCATTATAAGTGACTCTAGCATCCATTCGCAAAGGTAGATTCTTATAGAGAAGAACGGACAAGAAACCCCATAGTTACTCTTTTCAAATAAATGTTTTACAATATTTGGTATACAAAAAATACTTCATATATGTGAGGACGATGACGACGCATGAATAAAAGCTTGCAACCCAAGTACACGGAAACGGGGCCTTCTGAAGATCTACCAAAGATACTGCTGAGAGCATTGTATCTATTATTATGTTCCCTGTTCTTGTCTGTATGTTGTGTGTGGACATTGACTGACAAATAAAAAAAATCGTTGTAATTGGGCCAATCTGTATATTCAAGCTACTTTCGGAAACGTAAAACCCTTCACAAGTCATACTGATGTAACGATCTACGTGCAAAACATTTAATACTCCTGGCGCCGCTGGTATTATAGGAAGTACCTAATAACTATTGGCGTGACTATCGCCAGTACACATTAAAATGACCCATTTCCTTCATTGAATAGCATAGCTTCCAATTTGTTTCAAGTGGAACAATCTGTTATAATGACAGACGCGATCTGTAAAGTTCACCCATTGCATGACAGTATAACATCCATCCATTTAGCAAGGGACGGCCCTAATTGAGAAGAGGCTTAGAATTCTGTCATCAAGAAATCGGATCGAATATATACTGATTATATTTGATACAGTTGTAGTCACTAAACTAAGAGGGATAAAAGCGTTATTTTAATAGCCTTATCCTTTGCAATTGCTCTCTGATACCACCACCCGTAAGCACAATTTTTTTTTTTGGAATATTTCATTGTGCGTACAGCTAAGGAGTGGAATTCCCTTCCAGAGTCTGTGTTTCCTGTTTGTTATAACCTGTAAGGTCTTAAGTTAAGAGTGAATAGGTTGCATTTAGGCAAACGTGCCCCATTACCGGTCATTGCTTTTCATAAGGTCTAATTGTGGTCAAGGAAAAAAATGCTCAATAAATTAAAACTTTCCTTCTCCATGCCCTTATTTCCGCAATTGTAATCCAATATTAGCTCAATGAAACAGACCAAAACAAAAGCACCACAAAGGAAACTTCCAATTAGAACTTAATAACAACAGTTTGTTTAACAAACTCCTTTGTATCAATTCTATAAAACAATTTTGAAGACGTGTCTTTAACCAAAACATGAAGTTACGCGTGTAGAATGGCCACAGAATATACAGTACACAATCGATTTGGTGGCCGATATTGATCTTTTTGCAATCGATGTGGGAGTCGAAAGTAGCTCAGACATGAGTGATATGTAAATATGGCGAAGATAATCGCATTCTGTCAATCATACAATGATGAATAGTGGAGTTTATATTTTAAATCAATCAAGCTGGAAAAACAATGTTCAAGTTATTTGTTGATGCTGAAGTATTTTGGGATTTAAAGGAGATATATGAAATACTGGAAGCATTATTTATTTTTCGAGAAAGTAAACAGGGTCGGTTATGCCTGGTTCGCGATAGGTCGGACCAAAAGTTTTACGGGAACGACCAAGGTGTCGGATAAATATCGGCGACCCGATAAAACTGGGGACGACGACACATTTAGACAGATATAATACTGGAATACTACTTAGTATAGTGCCGTTCACACTTATCAGCGGCACGTAGCGGCGAAGCCACCCGCCACCCACATCCAATCCAAAAACCTATCTTTGAATTTAGTACTTTGTGGTTCCTTTAACTTTCTCAATTTATCAAAGGAACGAATAGCCATTCTACAGTAAATATATACCTTAAGCGTATCACCTCTTAATTTGCTTGTTAACTTTCGAAATGTTCCAACTTCATTTCGGTCGGCAGTGAGTGGATGCAACCAATATTTTATTTTTCTTTTCTTCTGACTCTTAGGTAAATACCACATTACACCACAACGTCGTCATCTTCCTTTGTACACAGAAGCCAACTCACAACTGCTTTGTGGTGAGTCGGGCAGCGGTTAACGAAGGTGGTGTTCACATTAGGTCGGACCGGCAACTTATGAACCTGGTCTTGTACGCAGCATTTTATCGCATTGTAAAACTCGCATTATTTAGTGTGGAGGAATAACATACGAATAAATGTAAAAGGTGGAATAGTTACATACATACTACAGATACTAAGGAAAAGTAACGATAGATATTGTCAAGACATTGTAGTGCAATTTCCTCGGTGTTAGTTTTACCATGTAGCAAACATGGTCACGGACCTCTTATGCATTTAACACAAACAGCTGTTAAACTTTCCAACAATTTCTAAAGCAATATAAATCTTAAATCCGTCTATTTCGAGATAGACAAATGTAAGTACGTCAGACAGAATAGTCTATAAAACCAAGCGAGTCAGTTGGGACAAATTTTTGCGAACCACGTGAAACAGCATTGCAAATATTGGACATAGTATTGTTGGCCAATATTTGTATAAGCTAGGATTAGTCTTGGAAGAATTAGTTATTTGCAGCTGATGGTTCAAAATTACAAGATTTTGTTTGAATTAGAGTATTCATTTTTTTGGATATATGTACATACATAGGTGTAAGGATATCCATTCCTTGCAGCACTTAGAATTCTAGTCTTTACTTACAATTACTTCAAGTTAGTATTTTTCCTTATTATTGGTGTCGACGACGGTACTATCCTTGACAATGAGCTTGATCTGTTAACACCGCCAAGTGCAAATAAAAATAGGGAGGCACTGTAACACCACAGTTTTCTTGGTCATTATTTGTTTTCTATAACTATAACCGCTAATGCATTAACAGATTTTACTACTTAGGAATAGCCCTGTATAAAAAGGTTAGGTGCCGATCTTGTTAGTACAAACCACGGATTAGAAACCACTGCTAGATTAATTCGATGCCAACGCCATCTAGTTGAAAAACAGGAACTAACACGGACCTTTTTAGTACCCATTTTCAAATAGATACAGAAGTGAGGTTGGCTACACATTCTACATTGATTTTATGTCAATATAAATATTTTAAATAAAAACAAAAAGACTTCCGTTTTGTTTTTAGCTAGTTTTTCATCATGATCTCATGGTTGATTGTTTAAACCTTTTTTCTTAAGATTACGGAAACCTGTACTTTGGTTATGTTTTAAACATTTTCGATAACTGATACTCATATAGCAGGAAAACTTTTACTGTCAGAAATCTAAATTGACCAACAAACCCGCTCAACTATTATATTTACACACTAAATCTCACAGAAATCATCTTCAAGCCAATCAAATTGTTTATTCACAGTTAGAATCCCTTTAACAAGTTTAACAGTTAGACAAACACAAACTATATCAAGTGAACTCGTTGGCAAACGTTATGACGTCACATCGTCACCGTCAATTAGTGACGAACGGACTATGACAACACTAATTGAGGACTCTTAGCAGAAACAACATCATAATTATGTGCATAGAATGTTGGCTGAAGAAATTACTCGTGATATGTGCACTGTGTTTTGTAAGACTAGTGTTTGGTAACTCATTGACGACTGTTAAATGAAGGGAATTGAGGATTGTTAAACGCGGTACGTTGAATTGTACTCAAGTAAACCTTTCCTGGAGATTTTAATGTTAGAAATTACAAAAGTATATCCCGAATTTCATTAAAAAGCTTCTCCAGTATTAAGTTTAATGTATTTTTTTTTTTAAATACTCTCCCTTCCTGTTTTTACAAAGTCTAAGACTTGCTTCAATAAACCATACCATCTCTTAAGTTCATATGAACCCTACACCGCATTCATTGCTTTACAATGCATCCTTGGCTGTCTTCCTTTTTTTATTCGCATCGAACCATTAACACTGCAGTTCCCCTATTGTTTAGTAATCACGATCAATTGTTAGTAATAAAAGTGCAGCATCAACAATCACTCAATCAGCTGCGAAGGGGGAAGACGTTGACGCTTTTGTTTTAGCTGTTAGCGTGTCGGCTTTCAAGAGGTTCGTATTGGAAATGGGGACATCTCAATAAGATTAATATGAACGAATTTCACATGAACACGTGTCTTTTAAACAGATTACAATTTACTAAGAAACATAAGTCTAAAATAATCTTTGAAACATGGACTATAGTCCCATAAGCTTTAACAAACTAACAGCGTGAAAAAAGAAGAGACATTATTAGACATACACAGTAGCAAAAAATCAGCAACAAAAGCTGCAAGGATACCGCCCATTCTGACATCAGGTGTGAACAAAAAATAGAATAAATGCTACAGGTAACTTGTACAATGCACAAAACATCGACAATCTTTATCTATTTGGAAAAGCAAAAGAGAAGAATAATAAAATAGAACAATTTCACGGTGATTCCACTAATCCCTTGGGCAACCATGACCGTGACACCACAAAAGGTGTAAGAGAGGCAGACATGAATTCATTCAAGCCGACATACAAACATTGTGAATACAAAACCAAAATCCATAGAACCCCTGAATGTATACGATGTTAGCGATGAGAAATAAAATACAAAAGGTCAGATTAATATGGCTGGTATAGGTCATGCGAAGGGGGAACGCTAACAAATCAACGCGTACACAATGGAAGCGCTATATTTTCGTAGGGGCAACATTGATGCGTCATAACTTTTAATTAAAATGGAACATTAATATGGGGCGACTGGCAAAATAGGTCCAAGTGTGAATGAGAGAACATCAATGGATATAGACGTGTAATTGTGAGGAAAGGCGAATGGGAAGATTGGACTATACTAAATTGTATGGGATGATATTGTAAATGTTGTCACGCGTGATTTCGAAAGGGATCCCGCTGACAACCCTCTTTGTGTTGGCTCTGATAATGATGTTGCTACATTACACGGCTATAAATTACTGGTGCGTTATCGAGATAAAAACTACTTTGTAGAAAGAAAAAAAACGGAATAGAGATTTAATAAAACAAAAAACTTTAATGATTTGTTTGCCAATTCTATAATCACTGAAAATATTATTATAGTTTTAAACTAATAGAATGCAAAACGATGATTTTAGACTTATCTTGCATGTCTCCACTCTCTAGTTTTGTTAATATTGATCCGAGTTATCAAATCTCACTTGTATATCGTTATACCATCTGCTATAATAAAGGAAATTTTTAAAACCATCATAAAGTATAGAAAATGAGCTTATTTCTAATATCCAATAACAGCTACTTATCAAACACCACATACACAATTATTTACAGCACTTGGTATTAGACGAGATACATATGGCCCATTTAAAATATCATTTGGAAACATAGAAGCACATATTGAAGCCATAAAAAAGAATGATCTCATTTACTATGAACTAATGTTTTAGATATCAGTAAGGCTTTAAACTGGTTTATTTAAACTACGACTTTAAGTGAACGAGAACTTATTATATGCCGAAGATAAAATACAGAAGTTTAAGTTTTAAATGTAAGACGATTTATGGGTTACAGCATATGAATTCGATGAGTGCTACGGAATGCATGTATTATTCTTATGAACTGGTTTAAAGTATAACAAATATTTGAAAGGAAAACATGTAGCTACTTAAACAAAAGTTTGATAGCTTAAATTCTCAGTGTTTATAAATTGGTGCAATAATCTTAATAAATATATGCAAAAACCTACAACCAAAAAAGAAACGAAAATAAACAAAGTGCCCACAGGGCATCAAACAATTCATCAGCATTGATGTTATATGTAAATGGCAAAAAAGTGCTAAACTTTTTTCTGTAACCAATACTGTCCCACTGCTGAGCTAAGGTCTCCCCCATTAAATTACGTTC
The DNA here is from genome assembly GCA_905332915.2 of Hecatera dysodea. Classification (NCBI taxonomy): domain Eukaryota; kingdom Metazoa; phylum Arthropoda; class Insecta; order Lepidoptera; family Noctuidae; genus Hecatera; species Hecatera dysodea. Next base: position 15,320,492 of record HG995303.1, read on the forward strand.
GGAATGTTTATCGACATTCCATAAGTCTCGGCTAACAGCTGGTTCTTTAAGATTTTCTTTAAGGATGCAAGCAAACTTATGGCATCTTCTTTGGTTATCGCATTCTGTACATGCTTTTACACAGTATATTGCTACAGCCAGCCATAAAGGAATCCCCTTGCTGGAAACTATTCCTGTAAAATAGTGTTGTAAATGTTAGTTATTTTATGTCTTTAGGTTTTATCGTCCGCGTCGATAAAATAGCTTTCAACGATAGAAGTAACACAGAAGTTATCATCTAGCAATTTATTAGATTGTATCTTTCTTTCTGCATATCTATTTTTTATTTTCAGCCTTTTTTATTTAGCACGATTGTAAAGTATTATAACGACGTGTAATCAATCATTTATGACGTGTTTATTAACTTATGATGAGATTAATAATAATAATAATAATAAAACTCTTTATTACGAGAAATAGTTCTACAGGTTATCTCCTTACATATCTTTGAACTTAGGTTTAAATATACACTAAATGTGTCGTGTCCAAGGAGTGCAAACTCAAACTCAAACTCAAACTCAAAACGTTTATTTCAATTAGGCCATTAACGGCACTTTTGAACGTCATCAATAAAAATTATCATAAATTAAGTGACTCTAGCGTCCATTCGCAAAGGTAGATTCTTATGGAGAAGAACGGACAAGAAACTCCATAGTTACTCTTTTCAAATCAATGTTTTACAATATTTGGTAATACAATAAATACTTCATATATGTGAGGACGATGCACCAAGTATACTAGTTATAGAACAAAGTATTACCAGCAGAGGTAAACTTCTTAATAACTCATGCCCATGGTACTCACATATTTACAAACATTGAAATAATAAAAAGAAAAGAAAAAAAAAAGTACAAGACACAAAAAATGTACCTATTCATAAATATAATTCACTCATAAATCAACCAGTTTGATTTTGTGTGTGTGCTTTGGCATTCGTACTAGGATTACCCTGTATGACAAATGCCGTCACCTTCCTCCACGCCCAGTAGCACCAGATGTATATTTAGCTATTATTTTATATATACTACACTACTACGTTACTCAATATATATGTAGAAGATAAGACAATACGGAACTAAATAAAAATTAATCTAATAAAACTAAATTTACATAGCAAAACTAATTGGGCATAGAAAAATAAAACATAAAATAATAATAATATTTAAAAAGAAGAAAAAAAAATACTGGCAATACTTCATAAAACAAAGCAAAACTAAAATACTTTGCAATAATCAATAAAACAAAGCAAATACCAAAAAATAATAAGAAAAACAAAAAATCTAAGCAACACTACAAAACAAACTATGCAACACTAAACAAAACAAAAATATATTATTCAAACTTAATTATTTAAGATGTGGTGTCATGTGTGTGTAAAGGTGAGTAGTTACCCTGGTTTTATAAGTCTCTCAGACTCTTCGTAGGTAAGACTTTTAAGCCAGTCACTTACAACGGTCTTACATTGCGGTCGCGTAAGCAAACAGATATTTAACACAGCGTTAATTTTATCGTAAACCTGTGCACCCTGAATCCAGTAATGACGTTGAGCAAGAGCAGTTCTGTATCTCTCCGTGCTGCACACTCTCATTCTTTTGCGTTTGCCTTCTCGCAACTGCAGTGAATGTGGTACAGTAGCATGTTTCCGCAGTATTATTTGAAGCACAAAGAGTTGTCTGGCTGTTAGGACATCGCAGTCTTTATAAAGTAGTGCAGTAGAATACCTGAAGGGTTTTCTGCACATTACCTTTAGGACCGCTCTTTGCGCTCGTTCCAGACGTAACATACTGACTGCAAAGGTGCCCCCCCAAACGGAGATACAGTAGCCCAGCAGGGATTGGGCAAGTGCAAAGTAAACTATTTTCAATGTTTGAAAATTTGTTACTGATCTGAGTTTCTTAAATACAAAAATGAGCTTACGGATACGGGGAACGAGCTTATCGATATGAATTTTCCAATTCAGGAAACTATCAATGTGAATTCCAAGGTACTTAACATTTGTGGTCCTGTTGATGTGGAGACAGTTACAAACCACGTTGGAAGGTCCACAGCGGTGCGCCCGGACTGAGTACGTGTCTGGTTGGGGTTGACCCTTTTGAGATGCGGAGAAAGTTATGAATGAGGTCTTATCAAGGTTAAGCGTCAGAAGATTGTTAGACAACCAGTCCGTAACGATTCTAAAGCTGTCTTCCGCATGTGTTTTGGCTACTTCCCAGTTAGAACCTTCTATGAGCAGTGCAGTATCATCAGCGTATGACAAAATTTTAGTATAGGGGAGGTTTAGCATGCATAAGTTGTTAATATATACCAAAAATAATGTCGGACCCAGGACGCTGCCTTGAGGCACACCATATGTAATACACTGCTCATTACTAAGAAGACTACCAATCCGCACAGACTGACTTCGTTCCGCAAGGTAATCACGAAAAATGTCCAGAACAACGCCTCTTATGCCAATGGATTCCAGCCTAGTGACAAGAATGGGTACTGAGACAGTGTCGAAGGCTTTAGATAAGTCAAGAAATATCCCTATACATTTCTTACCCGAATCTAGTGTTCTGCCGATATGTTCCGTCAGGTCAAGTATTGCATCTTCAGTTGACCTTCCAGGCCTAAATCCAAACTGATTTTGTGCAAGAACGTTGTTTGTGTTTAGGAAGTTAATTAGGCGTACATTAAGTGTTTTCTCTATAACTTTAGAAATTGTCGTCAGCACTGAGTGATTAGTCTTAGTTTTTCATTTTTACTAATAGCTAAGGTGTAGGTGTCGTCGGATTCAAAACCTACATTTAGAAATATTATACTTAGCCTACGACTTCTCGTTCTCTGTATAATACTTTATTTTTTATTATGACTATTAGAGTCATTAGGTATGTATATACACTGCTGAACATGTCGGTTTTAAATACAATACGTATTTAAAAGCGACATGTTCAACAATGTATATACATGCCTAATGTTTTTCCAATTTTTAAACATACAAAATACTCTAATGAATATGGCAGGATAATTATACTAGGTACCAAAAAAACATTTCCAATACGTTGTTAGGACCTCAAAGATTGACACAGTACAACGCAAAGTTTGACTGCAAATATCACACATTTATGTAGATTACACAGATTTTGCTGAACGTGCGTTTGGTACTGTTTGATCAATATACATTATTTTCTCTTGTCTAATCATATCTAACAATAGATCTGCTTCGTTCCAAATCATTTCATTTTAAATTTTTCATAGCCGTTCTGTCCCAAGAGACTATAAATAAAAATAATAAAGTCTATCTACATCATTTGTTAATTTATTTTTCTAGTAGTTTTATTTAATTTTTTGGTTGTTTTGTGCGAGACCCAAATAAACATTTTTCTTTCTTTCAAAAATATATATTATTTATATTATTTTGTTTTTTTTTTTTTTTTTTTACTGAATTAATCATTAATATGGAAGAGTGCGTCTAAAGCCCGAGAATAATTTTGTATTGTCAACTAGGAGCGCACGGTTTTACTTTATTGACAACTACAGCATATCGGCTCTTCTCGATGCTCGGGTGTTTCCATGTTGCATGGTGACGATCGGAAATTCCTTATTTTTTCCCGATCGTCCCACTAATTTTGTTGATGTGACGAACGGGAATAATTTATTAATTATATTTTTAGTCCTATTAGTCCCACCAAATAATTTCAGACTGGTTGTTTTAATGGTAGGTTCCCCGAGGGGGACGAAGTCGGTGGGACGAACGGGAATACACGGGTGTTTCTAGTATACACGCCCTGATAACTTGAAAGCTTCCGTTAGGTAGGCCGTTTGCCAGCCCATAACATAAACAGAACCCTGGATCCTGTTAGTGGCTTTCCCGTCGGTTAGCGCAATTAGTCTTCGAACAATATTTCTCCTGTATAGCCTTGAATTGTACTGTCATTTCAAAATATACTATTTGTAAGGTATAATTGCAAGAAATAATGGTAATAGGTCAATTGATTGAAGGCGGGTTCTAAGCCATTTCATAAACTACCAGTATTTAGTCCTTACCATAACTTCAGATTATAATGTTCCGATCACGAATCATAATTTACAAACAAGCATATTGTGAAATTCTATGTAACCAAAGCCCACACAGCTTTTTGGTTATCTATTAAGAAATTGTCATAGGACTGATACTGTGAGTGTGGCGCCCATCATAGCTCCTTTAGGAACACCCAAACCAAAACCGTATGAATATTTGATTTTTTATTAAACTTATAATCTGAGGAGTTGGGGACAGCACAGGAAACTCTACAAACTACTAAATTCAAAAATCTGATTGTCAATGTTTTTGATTTGTCAACAAAACATTATAAATATTTTGTGAATAACCGATTCGTTTGCTGTACCCATAAACTGCCAACCATCATGTTTTTTTTTCATCGAATATGTTTTTATTTCGCATATAATGGCCACTAGCAACCACAATAGGTCATGAAACTAATATAATTTATAGGAAACAAAACGGTCGCACTTTAAAACACATAAAATAATATAGCCAGGAAGCGGGTAGGACGTTAATAAAAAGAAATTGCTTTTACTCGACACTAAACAACTTTACGAGAGATGGCGCCTTAGAACCAGCGGGTTTGGAAAAGTAATGGAACTGCAGTACTGGATATAAAACAATGCAATTTCCCAAAAATTTTGTTAACTATTACTGACTCATACTTGTCACCACAGGTGACGAGTCTGAGGACCAGGAAAAAAATATATATCTTCAAATTTCAAGCAACAAAGGCATGACGCCTTTAGAAATATGTAAGGATCAGATTAGTATATACTTGTATTATGCGTTAGTCAAAATTAGTACGACTACTCTAACAGAATACAAACTTAGACATATTAATCATCTGTCTAGCCTTTTCCCAAGTATATTTGGGTCGGCTTCTAGTCATACCGGATTCAGATGAGTACCAGTATTTTACTTACAGCGGTTGCCTACCAAACCTGTTGTGGAGGTCTGGTAGCAACCTCGGTGTGGCACAACTGGGTAACACGGCACTTCTTAGCAAGACTGGACTGTCAGAGTTTCTACTTTTGACAATCCGGAACGATTGCCAAAGATCTACAAATGACAGCCGGTACCAACAACTTGACGTATTTTCAAAGGCGCGGAGGAGTATCGGTATGTTAAGATGGTCACCCATCCACAGACCGACCTCGGCATCATAGCCTAACTTTCAAGATCGAACGTGCAGCTGTGCTTATAAGCCACGAGCTCCATTTTAAAATTAGACATATTATTAGTGTACATGGATAAATGAAGAGCGGTAGCAGCTTTTACTAAACCGCTTGTTTCGTGACCCTAATGTAACTAAATGAGATCGTTGACCTAGTCAGCGTAAGGCACCCACAATGTATCATCTTAAAAGGTAATAAGGAACTAAAAGGAAAGTTTAAGTGTAATGCGCATTATTTACTTTAAGACAGTGAGACTTTAAGTTGAAAGCACACGATAAAACTGTTTGTTGTATTGTTTCGTGAAAGCATAAGATTTGCTTATCGTTAAATTTGAAACGTTAAACCACTTAAAATTGATATTCAACTAAACCTAAGACACAGTTTTCATTCAAATATTTATAATTAATAGCCATTTTTGCAGGTTTTACACATTTTTCTGGATGGGAAATCATCAAATAACTTTTTCAGATCTGGGCGGAGCGGAAGGTAGTGTCAGGATCTTATTGACTGAAACCCATCAGTGTTCCACTATTGTGTACCAGGGCCGCTTTCAAATCAATTCCACAATCCTAGCAGGCACTGCTCCTTTGGGGGGTCTTTATTGCTGACATCTCTTTGCGGAGCGCGTAGACCCGGGCCTGGTTATTATCGGACGGCGAGCCAAAACGTTGTACATCTAGAGTTTACGTTGTACCCGTAGTCAAAATTTGGAAATATGGTTGCTTTACTAGATGATACTCTATTGACAACATTGTTGGGTTGATTAAACTAATTTATTTCAAAACTGTTATTTCCACTTCCATCGCCGATATGCTAAATGCATCCAGATTTGACTTTATTAAGGAATGATCGAAATTATAAGGGTTTAAAGTTTACCAAGTACTAAACACTTAGTTTTGTTCATTCAATAATAATAATTCAATTGATTCAACCGCTAGTTCGTCAGCCTTTAATTCTTGCTAGAGCAATACACTCGTTTGTATTTCTCATATATCTGTGGGCGGATTGGGACTAGCGGGACTCGGGCGAAAGGTCATTGTTTTAATTGGCCGTAGTCGTTTTACGAACGATTGCAATAGACGAAGTATACTAATATATTAAGCTGAAGAGTTTGTTTGTTTGTTTGCTTGAACGCGCTAACCTCTGGAACTATTGGTCCGACTTGAAAAATTATTTTAGTACTCCTAGTTCCATTTACCGAGTAAGACTACAGGCTATATAATATCACGCTACGACAAATAGAAGCGGTGTACCAATGAAGAATGTTTCAAGATTGGGGGGTTGGAAACTATACTACGCGAACGAAGTCGCGGGCAGAAGCTGGAACTTTGATCAAATGCACAGGCTAACATTTACGATTCGAAATTTTTCGCTTATGTATCATGAATAAAGTGAGAGATTAGACAGAAAATTTCATGGTTATTGGGTATGAAAAGATTTGGGGTTGGGTTTACTCTTGAGTTTTAGGGTAAAAATGTGGAAAGGTGCATTATTTAACTTTAGGATACCCAAAGATGAACTGGTCAGGTCTCCGAGAATATGCTGGTTGTGGGAAGCACGATGATCATGAGTAACTATGTGATAGCGATAAGTTTTTCAGCGATATTATCTGCGAGTGCGGACATGTCTTCGCCAAGATAAGCAAATTTTGTAATTGCGTTATTATTCCATGATCTGGATGTGGAGTTAACTCCATAATATTAGTGTCACATACAGAGCTTGACGACCAAAGTACCACGATGTTTATCATCTTGCAAACTGTCAATTAAAAGTTACGGATTAACTTTATCAACAGGTTACATAGGCGGTCTCTCTGCTAACTTGTTTACTACATAATTACCAACTAAAGCTATACCCGTTACATACATACATAAGTGACTGGTTATGCAATGTACCACAGATGAGGATTGGTTTCCTGATGTTAAGATTTTTGGTTGCTTAATCAAGGAAAGGGCAAGCATATGAATATGTAATTACCAAGAGTATGTACTAACTGCCTTAACAGTAGTTCTAGCATTGCAGGTGGTTTGATTAGGAAAACTTTTTTTTGTTTAATAATTAATTCTGGTCAATGGAACATGCAACATCATGTAGATTTTTAAATAACTATTATTTGTTGGTAACATTAAAAAGCACATTACACTAAGAATAATACGCTATTGTAGTCATTATGTCGTCTGGATAGAGTCTATAATTAATGGCAGCTATTTGAGGTACTGAGTCCTTCTCAGTCCTACACATGTTAGAGATACAAATCTACATAAAATTCAGATTTTCATAAAGACAGAAGCATAACATAAATATTTAATAACATAGACGTGTTAATGAGCACAATTGGTAATGTTCACTTCTGACTTTCATACAAATAAACATGCAATTCCCATTCTACATTCAACGACTACAAGTTTTTTATTAGCTAGTAACATTGAATATTAAGAACTGTTTACCATAGCTTCGTCATAGGCCTTGATCATTCTGACTTATTTTGTGGGAAACCTCAGAAATCGATACGAGATCCATATTAATGTTTCTTAAGAAATTAAGAATGTTATGGACGCTTCATACGATCCAATGGCTGGAGAGATTTTGACTATTTCCGTCAAGCAAAAAAGCGAACGGACGCGAATATAAAATTCTATTTAATGGAAAAATGGCTTGATGAGGCCGATGGAACAGAAAGAACTCTTTGGTAGACCGCAGCGTTTATGGACGCCATGAGAGGTGCAGCATACGCTCATGCATATCTTTGTCAAAATCCGGCAGAATTTTCAGTCCAGATCCGTCTAACCGGTAAACATCGTACGATGTCCACATTATTATTCATAACTAATGCTGTTCCAGAAATTGAGGAACGAGAAAAATAGACGTTTTCTTGTACGTGTTAAAGTATTAATCACATATTATGTCGATTTGGAATATAAATGGAGTATTAATACGTGGGAGGCTATTAGCCTATTAGTGTTAAATTGTTTTGTATTTTACTGTGAAGATGCAAAAGGCAAATTGAGTTGTCTTGTGGTAAGTTTACGACATACCGTGCAGTAAATATAAATTAGTATTCATGCGGAATAACATAATCTGTGATTGCATTAAAAGAGACTTCACTAGTTGTGGAGGAGACCATCTACTCGTAAAAAATACCTGATTTGTACCGGACAACAGAAAAAAAAGCTTAAGAAGCCTTCAGAATTGCTCTATTATAGAATTATGAAAAACGGTTGCAATTATTGACTGTCACAAAAAAAGCGCACTGAACGATGAACAAACACAACATAAAGATGAAAAAGAGACTGAGAACAATAAAGGAAAACTCTCATAAAAATGGCAGCTTCATTTAGTACGTCAAACACTCTCAAGAATTCTTTGATCTGTTTACAAATATCTCTTCATCATTCAACTGCCAAGGAAACTTAGCGTGAAAAATAAGGCAAAATCAACCAGGAAACGTGACAGCAAATGTGATTCGTGGACATATTTACACTGAACATTGTTCGAACATAAGCGTGGGACGAAATGGACCATAAAACGCCATCCAACGAGCCACTCCACGCGATATTACGAGAACCAAGATAATCATGCTGATGAAGAAACGGATTTCGTTCAAAAATCAACCCTGTAGCTAAGGTGATAACGGGCTAGAGTTTGAGAAGTGATAGTACAAGGTTTTGTCGAGATATCAGACAGATGGAACGAGGCTTATTGACAGATTGTCAAGCTCTCGAACTTGAACAGAGATTAGAAGAAGGCATCTATTCGTATCAAAGGAAAAATTGTAAAGATATTTCAGAGATTATGTGGAGTAATACCGACCATAATTTACAAGCATGCTTTCAATTACATAAAAAGTATTCCAAGTAAAAAAAAAACAGTTCAGCAGGTACTTATTTGCACACATTTACAGGATATTTGTTTGCACACTAGATTTTGTCCACGACTTCGCTGGCGTGAAAAGTATTTTACATTATTTAGAAAAAATCGATTGGTATAGAATAAATCCCATCCAAATTCAATAGGTTCCAATATATCCGTGTCTTATTAAGAAAAATGGTTTATAATTTCACGCGATATTTTACAATATTACGGCCTTTGTTATTTTCCGGTAACATATACATATGTATGCAGATTTATGTTATACATAAATACCTATATTTTCTATTTATAACGTAAATGACAGGCATGACGCCAAAGTGGCGCTAAGACAAATACATAAATAGTATTTAAGAGTTACGAAAACAAATGTATCTTGAAATTACAATCCGAATACCTAAAACTACATGTCTTTTTTGAGATCCGTGATGTCAGCCTGTAGTATTAATAAAGCACTTGCATTTATTAATAAAATGCTCACAACGTTTTCATGGAGTTTGTCGCACGAAATCGCACACAACTCAGCATCATTGTTCACAAAATGTCTTTCATACATCTATATTTGTCGTCATCTCAATATTCTGGCCGTTTCATCTTGTGCACAATCCATTTATCGCTGTTTTGGTCTTCTACTACTACTCTTATGAGTCGACAGCGACACAAACAAACAACAACATACATAAACACTAATCTTAGGATAACAATTTTCAATGTCCAAGACTAGTTTACCTGTGCGCCAAGTTTCATCCAAATCTATTTTTAATATTAGTATGGACGGATATAGTGTATTAAATGAAAAATGATATTTATTTTGTAAGTAAATTACACATAACACTTTTACACGTTACACGTTGTTCTTGTCATTTTAAGCTTGATGAAGCCGGTGTTTTCTAGCCGACTACCCTGAGAAGAAACACCGAAACCAACTCAGAGGTCAAAGTCTCTTTTAAAGTCTATATAATCCGTGCTGGTCAAATATAGTACGCCATTTCACATAAGACTTCCGAATTTCGTCTACTTAAATCAACATTATTCAGCAATTTATAGCATGGGTGGTCTAGGTAATTAACAGCTAAACTATATATCTAAAGATTTTGATAAAAAATAAGCAAAAGTAACTCAACAATAACGGTCAGATGTAAACACTTAACCCAGAAACATTTTTCTTTATTTTAAAAAGCCTCTCCATCACGGTTGACATTACCGAATCTGTTATGAGTTAAAACAAAGTGGCACGATCGGTGCATTCGTTACCAATTCGATTCAATTACAAACTCATGTTACAAAACAAATCCAATTAACTGAATGATGTGGGGCGAGTTATAAGTGGTGAGCGATTTAATAAAGAGCAACGATATCGTCAGTGAGTAATGTGAGGATAAATGAAGAAAATAGGAATAGATAAGTTTGTAGTTTACTTAACAGGGTTGGTTAAGTGTAGCGGAAAGGCTGCGCCAGGCTCTGATAAGCAAGATGCCGAGATGATTATCCGGAGTCTCAAATATGATGCTGGAGATACTCTAATAAGAGGCTCGAATAAGGTGCTCATAGTCCAGCACCTTATCCAACTCGACTAACATTAGAAATCAACTAAAAATGTATTCAGTGAGACTAAAAAATGTGTGTGTGCGATTATAGTAATCCCGGAATATTTTCTAGCATTTATTAAAGAATTTTCTTTGCTTATCTTCGAAGTTCTTCATCAGATCTACATCAGATAAACTTTGTCCTGAAAAATCTCTTAAAACTAATACAGTAAAATCGGCTAACAATTGACGAAAATATTATTAATAATAAATAAAACGACGAAAAAACGATTCATCCATATACGAATACGACAACGAATTGAGAACCTCCTCCTTTTCTTGAAGTTTAAAAGGAAGATGTACAATGACGGGAAGCCATCTTCACTGCAAAACCAAGCAACTGTTTCAACGATCACACTAAAAACACGACTTGTAAAACAGTTTTACTAGCCTTGTACCACACGTAAATTCAGATGGCGTTTCAATCGTCGGCGACTAGATAGCGCTAATTGATCGTTTGAAACACGCCGCTAATGTAATGCGCCCGCGCTTACTCTGTGCACGGAACGATGACCTGATGAGACTAAGATTTAAATCAGGGCTGCGAGAGGTGAGATTTTTTAATGTGTGTGAAAAGCAGAACCGTGCTGCTGTAGGCTGACGATGAACCTGCTAGAGTTTCGGAACCTGCCGAGAATCTCGGGTGGGTTTTAGTAAATAAAAGACTGACAATCCTCCCACTCCGCCCAAAACGGGAGGAGTCATTTGATGATATTTTTGGAAGGGAAATCATTAAATGACTACGGGAATTATAATACATAGTTTCGTAAATTGTCACTGAGGGCAATAAATTAAAGAAACTAGTAAGAAAAAATCAGAAGAGCCGGAAAGCTGACAACATAAAAATACTAATATAAGAAACATAATGTTTCTGTAACCGAGTCAGGCCTAAAACACTGTCGTGATGATTTGGACTCATTCCTGACATACAGGTCAGAGAAGACAGGCAACAAAGGAAAGCTAAGATGTAGAAAGCTTTGGCCTAGCACTGAGATAAAGGCTTACAAAAAAAAATGTTTGTGGAAAGTTTACACATATTTTTAACAGTAGGCAAATGACGCTACTGAACCAAGACATAAATCTGCTACCAGTTACCACACAGTCGAATATTTATCTTACCGACAAATCATAACAATGCTAAATAAGGACGTGACACATGACCTATTCGATATAAAAATATCGATCGAGCGTAAAATGAACCACGGTTCAAGATTACCGGCCGAATCGATAAGAACGTGCCAATCGATACAAATAACTACCATATCGATATGGATCAATGTTTTAGTATTGTTTATGGTTAAAGTGTCAAATCGGGCTTGCTAGCACACGTTAGCGAATTGGCTTCTTGCAATAATGAATTAAATACGAAGCACAACATCCAAATAATATGTCAAGTTCGAAAGTCGAAATCAAATCTATTAAATCTCTGCTATATCATAAAAATAATAATACATAAGTGTTAACAATGAGTAGTATTAATACTAGCTGACATTTACGATTCAAGGTTATAAAATAGACTAATTGTGCAGTAAATCTGGGTTCTGAAGTTGGTTTAATTGATGAAACCAGTAAATTATTTGTAATTCACAAATCCTTATCAATTGCGGTTTATACAAGTACAAATTCAATTATAAGGCTAACAGATATTTGTTGATGAGATAAGTTAAAATAATATCGCATTAAAGTATGTATGTAAAGAATAACAATATAAATTTCTATTGTAATTGACTAAGTATAAAACGTTTTCAAAACATACCACCCACACAGAAACCACCAAATGTTATTCGCGATCTGATATCGTATTTTAGAAAAAATAAACCACCGACCAATATTTATAAATTCTACTTTAATGACTAAGATTCACGATTAGATTTTATTTTTCGTTCAATAAATCTGTTATCGAGATTCTTCACTTCGGATACTAATGAATAATTACAGTCAACGAAACTTTTATATTGACTGCGTCTTAATTAGCTGTATAAATAATAATTTCATGAATTATTTCCTAATGAGTTCAGAAAATCATGATGAATCTGAACAAAAGAGTGTTTTTAGTGGATTTATTACTGAAACCAAAGTTATAGTTGACGATAATGAATTATGGGAGGCTAATAAATCTGTAACCTCAAACAATTTGTACAGCACGCGTCCAAGAATAACTTACAATAAACTAAAACAGAACGATGCGCAGGATTGCCAGACGTCGCACACATTTGTCAAGGAGTAAAGAGTTAAAATAAAATAAGTTTTTATAGTCCCGAGGTAAATGATACTCGAGATGTAAAGGGATAAATTGATGCGAAAAGGAACTCAAATGAAGGATTTGTGTTGCGTGAATGATTTAGTTGTTTTGGAATTCAAGACAGAAATAGCGGTCAAAATCAAGACTTTTCAAAACCTTTTTTTAGGGTCATACCTCACATAGGGCAACGATCATATTTGCATAGGAAGTTATGAACCTATTATTATATACTTTATTGTACACCTTGTAATAATAACAGGAAAAAAATGTTATTTTTTAACAGTATAATATAAACTAATCAATATCGAAAACGTGACAGAAATATATTCTGACAGCAAAATGTCCTCTAAATCTCTTGAGAGACCTACGTTGGCATAAGCTTGTGTATTGTAGATGTAATTAAGTACAACGTCTCTCCAGTCAGCAATAAAGACACATCACGTTGAGCTAAACTCCCTAGAGAGGCAAATATTTTAGAATAATTCCGGTAAAGTTCGACTAAATCGTGTCAGATCGTACCTCTACCAAAACAAACACTTTCGCAAATCATTGTTATTCAGTGACATAAAAAATAAACAAACTAAATGACATGACACATTTAAACGGTGTACAGTACTTAAATACACATCAAAGTGAAACCGAAACGCATACTGACAAGCGGATTCAGGAAATAAATGTTATTGGAGATGACGATGGATGTTTTCCAAAAGAGGACACAAAAGACACTGTGACAAACAAAACTGTACTTGACAATGCCGAAGCTCCAAGTGCTAGCTGTCAAATAAGAGACACTGTTTAATTAAAGTGGGTTTGAAGAGGTGGTCTTTTTGGATAGATAAAATTACTCGTAAGCCCATATGGTGGCTATTTACGCATGGCATGTTAGGGGAGCGCTTGTACGTGACACAATATTAAAAATAATATCTATTGAAGAATTTAATAACAAAAGTATTACCGCCAAACAGTTTCCGATCACGTTGGCAATTTTAATACAAAAAGTGTATAGAGATGGTAATGCAAACGTGCTTCTGTTGCGATATTTATTTTTTTTTTTCAAACGGTCGCTTCATGTATTAAGAGACCGCATTGCTTGGTATTGTTTTTTAATAGCAACGTTAATTTTACTGACAGATTCTAAATGTTCTATGTAAAGAATTCACTTACTATTGCAGTAACGAAAAGAATCTGGGCAAGATATTTAATAAACAAATTTCAATTAATGAAAGGAGGAACCCAAACAAAAAAGACTCCAGACCGCCGAAACACTCACTGTCAATTAAAATCAAATCCAGACTAAAAATAACTGCGTGTCACATCAGACATGTCGTTTTGCCTGCGCCGCCGGCGCAGTGTTACACGTCACCGGTCAAGCGTGAACTGTTTCAAACGCACCCTTGTTTGTGTTTTACCCTTTTTGCCGTTACTATACCGAACGCCAGATAAATGTGCAATAAAGGTCATTGCCCTTTCCTTGATATCTCTTAGTAGGTCCATGGACAAAAAAAAATGAACCGTTTTCGATTACTAGTAAATATAAAGGATTACGATGGATGTCGATTCAATATAGCATTAAATCATTATTTCTGTTTTAAGAATTAAGGTTGCCAATAAATGTAGGTGGGTTAATGACCGTTATTGCACATTTATCTGGCGTTCGGTATAATACGGTTTCTTGTTATCCTTTTTTTACTAAATTGGTTTTTAATATTGGGCTTGATGACATGAAATTTAATTATAAGTGAATTGATATATTTTTATTATGTTCTTGTGTGTTTAGTGGAGATTAAGTTTTAAGTCATGGTTGAATAGTAGTTTCTTTAATTGCAATATAGAAAAGCTAAAAAATGTATATAGTAACTTTTGCCCGCGACTTCGTACGCGCATATTCCGTTTTTTCCAGTTCGTAGGAAATTCGGTAATCCTCAATTAGTATTCACTTCCCTACAGAGTGTAGGGAAGTACTAATTGAGCTAAAGCTGCATGCCAATTCCAGCTTTCTACGACCAGTAGCTTTGGCTATGCATTGTCTGTTACGGTAACGGTTTACTCTGTAACGGAACAGTTTTATATATGTATATTGATAACAACTTTTCATAATACTTAATGTAAAAACCTTATAAGTACATTTTCAATCTTAGTGAACATTTTTACCTCCATATTTATCAACAGATGCTAGACTCAAGCTCATAATGATTTCCCATGAACCGTTCTATATACTAACACCATCATTCATAACCTCCTATAACTGAAGATTTATAAACCCAATAAATCGATTGAGGAAATAAAGTTTCAACTAAAATGATTGAAAGCAATTAATCATTCTAAAGACAAACTTGAAACTTCATTAAATAAGACATTCTGATAGATATATTAATCAAGATTTGCTTGTGGGCGTGAGGACTTGGCCTAAGCGTTCTGTAAGTAACGGTACAGATTAAAAATGTTTTGTGAAAATAAATATAAACTATTTCAGATGCAGCTAAGGGGCGTTTTTAGCATTGCAGTCGATATATAATTAAGGTCATAATATTGGTGATGCACTTTCTACCAGTCTGATGCTTATTTTGGCCTGCTTGTCTTGTCAAGACAAAGCATACAATGAGTATCACAGTGGAAGCTAGAAGAGGACTATAGGGAAGACCATTACGCAACGTTGAATATAAAACCGCATTCTTCAAGTCCCTTTTACTAATGCGTTTAGTCGGAGAAGGCATAGGCAAGAATTGAAAACTATGGAGGATAATTGAGTGGAAACTTTTGCCCAGCAGTGGAACCTGTGGAACAATATAGGTAAGTAATCACAAAGTAAATCGTAATCCATTCTTCACTTTTTTATATTCGTAGGCAAATAGTAGACAAAGGATAACAAAGCCAAAGCAGAACTTAGTAACGAAGACTATATGCCGCTTGTGCTTAGCCAATAAGTCAAAATCACACGGTCGCGGGCGGCGAAGCGCGTAGACGCATAAGTATTATTTATACCGGCAGCTACTTAGATCACGAAGCATACAGGGATGAGGTTGCACAGTGAACGCTGTATAAAATTTATAATATTGTATTGATGATAGAAACGCTACGACAAAGATAGAAGAGCTATAACAAACTGAATTAATTAATAATGATGTAGAAAAGAATAATTACAGAGAATAATCGTCTCTATGAAGACGGTAAACGCGAGTGAAAAGTATTAGATGAAGCCGACGAAAAGAAACGTTAAGTAATGACGTGTGGTAGACTGTTAAACCGTTCTAATTTATAATCATCATTAAAATATCAGGCTTAATTACTGAAATTTTATTGATCCCAACAGTAAAATTACGCACTTATATTGACCGTTTATGGAGGTAATAAACGATTACCACAAATAGTCGGCAATTATAGAACAGCTATGTCAAATCTAATCGGTTTTGAATCAACTCCTAGAAATACAAATATTAGTTTACCAACGAAACGCTAGTATTTAGCACTTATTCAATCTATCATTTAATAAAGACACTAATCAAAACGACTAACAGGCTTCGTAGAACTTTGTAGAAACGCGTTCGCAAGCAATTATCTTGTGTGTAAAGTTTAGAGAAGGTATAGGACTAAATTGAACTAAGAAAATAATAAAGCACAAAAATAATGAAGATGAACAATAAATGGCTATATCAACGAGGATATATTGGAGGAAGAAGGAAACGTACTACACTGATAAAGTTGAGAGGACAATAATGATAATGATGCTGACATCAACTCTTACTGCACTGAAAATTTTCTTAGAATTAACGGTTTCGAGCAAAAGGAAGCTCCGTATATACTCAAACATATTTACAAGAACCACCCAGACTACAAAACGTCATAAGAAAGTGTAAGGTAAATATAGCGAGGACATCGCGAAGCTTAACTTGGAATAATTTAGGTGACACTAGGGATTTGTGGCGAAATATTCTTACTAAGTTACTGAGCTTTGTGAAGTCCAAGCCCATTTTGGAAGTTGAATTAAGGGACATGCTGTTTACGTGAAAATTATGTTGGAGTATTCCTTATTGGTCCTAGTTTAAGAAAATAAGGTTTAGCAGATCAAGAGTTATTTATTTTATCGTAATAGATTTCTCATTTATTAGGACTGGAGATATGAATGGAGCTTTCATGTTCATCAGTGGATAGTTTATTGTTGACATGGATAACTTTACTCTCATTTTTCTATAGATACATGAAATCTATCAAAAGAACCTACTTATGCGATAAAATAATTCCGAAAACAGTAGCGCCACACAAAACAAAATATTATTTCGTCAATTACATCATCGCAATGCTATAAAACGGACATAAAACGATAAATATAGACATGATGAGGACATAGGATCTATGACCTGACTGCGGGCCACTAATATATTAACTGATTAGGTAAACCGGCGACCTGTCTCGAAACGTATATTTAAAAGGATTATATACTTTAGGGTTTCTTTTTATTTTTTATTTTTATTCAGGGTTACGAACGAAAACCACTATTTCTTGGACACCAATATATTGAAACTTCTTTCTATCTCACGCTATTGCTCTTTTACAAGAACTGAGAGACTGCACATTCAGTGAAATCTCTAACCAATCAATTTTCTCTAACAAATTAAAAATCTGCGACTTTTATTATAAGTAGGTCTCTTGATGCAGTACTTTTGCCTCAATCTAGGACATCTAGGTCCCACCCCAGATCCATACAAACACAGCCGGCCCAGCTGTCCTTAAGAACAGTCTCTATTTGACAAGCAATTTCGCCAGCTAATTGATACGTCGATTCTCAAGTGGCTGTAATTAGATAAACGTCGAGGTCAAACGAATTATACAAAGTGCATGGATGCGTATTGCATTAGTGACCATAGTGCATTAAGGACTGTATTTTGCCGATCTGCGGTATAATTTGAGGCTAATTAGTTGATAAGTGTGAGATCTAGGAATTAATAAATTACCCTTATTATCATTGAAAATCAAGCAACAGAATATGCATTCGGTATAATCATTAACGCTCATGTAGCTGCTTAGAAATAAATCAATGGTACAATCAGGATCTTGCAAGATTTTTCCTTATTGAATGAAGAACACAGATTTGAAAGAGACTGATCCGTCAAACTAAATAGTTTTAAGGAAAGCGAAGAAGTGTTTGCTACTAGAGCAACCGTTTTTAGGGAAGACGTTGGCAGTGCAAAAGCGAATGGCGGACTTAGTAAAAATCACGAGCACATTGAAAAACAATAATCTACAGCAGTATTTCATCTACCGGAAGACATCACCAGACTGTTTGAGAAACCAAATTATATGTGGCAATCCAAGCATTAGCACTTTAACTGCTTAAAGTAAACAGTTTGCCAAGCAATACAGCCCCATTTGGTTAGAATAGCTCGCAGTTACGGGCATTCCGTACTTAAATGTTGGTTTATAGCTCAAATAGTAGCAATTTGCTAGTCCGCTGCTTACGATCACTGTAATGAGCTGTTTCCTCAATTGACTTGCAACTTGTGTGGGATTTGTGTTGATGTAGTGTTAGTTATATTGTGTTATACCGTTTCGTAAGGGTTTGTTTCTATAAACCGTTAGTTTCATGAACCAGTAGCGAAGAATAGGATATTCGGGCTTAATATGTGTTTCACAAATTAGCTATGAAGAAAAAGCTGAAAAAAGGAACTAAGATTATCGGCTGACTCCTTTAAAGATTACCCTAATGTAAATATCTTGCTGAAGATTGTTGATTCAATTATAGTAAGTAATTAGATCTCTAAAACATTGCTCATGATTTTTGGCCACATTAGAAACAATTTGAATCACCTTGTAAATGAAATTCTGAATGACGAAACGTCACTATTCAAAATAAACTAATTAAGAAACCAAATTTACGGTCTCAATCTAAAAATAAGCATCAAAAGAAATGAAAACAACTTCACGATGATTATGAAAAATCAACCAAATCTCAATTATGAAGAACACGTGTTTCTAAGATATGGGTTTACTAATAACGATGTTACGGTTTTCGACCACAGCCATTAACTAAACCGTCACCGGTGCGCAGACGCCGTAAATATCCATTCTGTAAATGTTTAACGACCATTTGTAATTGTTTTATGAGTAGATAAAAATATCTTTATTACTGGCGGTCTTGTGGCGGAACGAGAAAAGCTAGAAAAAGGTACTTAAGTATTTATTGATTTAATAATATGGGCTGCTAATTATTAAAATTTTCAGATTAAGAAGAAAACCTTGAAGAAAGAAAAAGGGTTTGTTTGCGCGAAGACAGTCATCAGAATGGTCATCGTTTCAAATTATATGAATTACTAGCGGTACCCGCGGTGTCATTCGCGTTGTTCCCGTTCCCGTGGCAATACGGGGATAAAATATAGCATATGTTACTCAGGGCGAATTTAGCTTTCTAATCGTGAAATGATTATTGAAATCGGCACAGGAGTTTTTGAGTTTTTCATTACAAACATATACCTACACATACAAAAATACAAATCTTTCCTCTTTATAATATTAGTGTAGATATCAAATTTTTCAGAAATATGGCTATATGTATATTCTCGATGTCGTACGCCAGTCCTGGGTTTGTTCGCACGCACATTAAGAATGCATGTTCCAATGTTATTTATGTTCTTTGACTCACTAAGAAACTACTCTGCAGACCTGCAGTCACTAAAGTTAAACTTAAATATTTTGGTTTCTAGCACTTTGTTGTCATCTAAGTCAAGTTACTGACAGAACAATCGTCTATAGAATACGTAATATAAGAAAGTATGAGTTAACGTATATTTTCTGGATGCAAATGTCTTCAAAGACCGATGCTTTCTTTCCAAACAACGGTGTTTCTACACTGAAAGAGGAAAAGTTAGACGAAATGCAACAAAATCAAAAATCTAAATCAAAATCAAAAGTCATTTATTCAAACTAGGCTGAGCGACAGCACTTTTTGAACGTCAAATTTTACATAAAGACAGTCCCCCAAAACGCCCACCCGTCACCACTTCCTAGTGTTTTAGCTGGGAAGAAGAAGTGGCGCAACAAACTCCCCAGCAACACATCTGTCTGTTGCGTTTTAAGAACTTGAATTTATACAATAGTATGCAAAGTCATTACATGCCAAAGGTAGGAAAAAAATCAATTATCCAACATGGAAATATTAAATCAACAAGGTAGTTAACTAAAAAAAATGTTATTAGTCCATCAGATAGCTTCTCAAAAATATTGGATAAGTTTTTTTTTCCTTTTCGCGTAAATAAAAATTAAAGACCATATAGTTGCGTTGAATACTCATGTTGTGACGTCACTAATCGATACAATTTTTACCTCATAGTAACGCCACAAGCGAGGGCTTCCTGATCTTTGATGCTTTTTATCTTCGTCAATTTTTATAGATTGGATAAAACAAAAAATACGTGTCCAATATTTTTCGATAATCTAATTAAACAAAATTAAATAGGAAACTTCCCTATTTAAGAAATACTTAAAACGACTGTAAATCATATAAAGTGATTGATTTATTGATATATTATTGCTTGTAATAAATGTTTAACGTTCGTAGAATACACTTCTGTTCTTAGGAACAGCCATTATTTGAAAAAAAAAAAAAAGCATGCCAAAACAGTTGTTGGAATGGGAATTCAAACTCATTTAATTGAGAGGCAAGGATCATGGCGCTCCAGTAGTTAAATATTACAATGAGAAATATTATAGGTTCAATGCTGACCCCTTGAACCAGTTACTAGGCGATAACCCTTTATAGGCTTGTAGTTTGCCATTACTATGTGTTACTTTATAGGAGTATAGCAACATTTATTTTATGATTGAAATACTTTAAAGGACAATATTGCACGCAAACTTGACTCCATTTATAAGTGCAACGTTTTAACAGTAAGGATAAAATCAATTAAGATAAGACACATAAAAAATAATCATCATCTGTCTAGCCTTTTCCCAAGTATATTGGGGTCGGCTCCCAGTCAAGCCGGATTCAGCTGAATACCAGTATTTTACGTGAAGAGGCATTAACTGGGGAATACGGTACTTCTTGGCAAGACCGGTGTCAGATTTTCTGGCTTCTGAAAATCCGTAACGCCTGCCAAAGATCTCCAAATGACAGCCGGGACCAATGGCTTAACTTGCTTTCCGAGGCACGGAGAAGTCTCGTTATGTTAACACATCACCCATCCACAGACCAACCTCGGTAAGCGTTGCTTAACCTCGAAGATCGACCCGTGCTTTTTTTTTTCTGGATGGGAAATCATCAAATGACTTCTCCCGCTCTGGGCGGAGCGGAAGAGAGTGTCAGACTCTTACTGACTAAAACCCACCCGTGATCCTTCTTGTGCCCTTTGCGTTCCAGGGCTGCGGTGACTCTTTCGAACAAATTCCGCAACCCTAGCAGGCACTGACCCTATGAGGCCCCGTCTACGTTGCTGAAGATCGACCCGTGCTGATGGTACAATTTAGCTACGAGCTCCTCAGCACCACACATAAAAATAATACAATGTGAAATAAAAATGCGAAAAGGAAGAAGAGAAAAGGTGGTATGCAATAGCAACCGACATAAATACAAAGACAAGAGTGAAATCTAACTATAAACAACACTAATCTCTGTAGCAAAAATTAAATATATCTTGTGTTTGTTCAGAAACGTACGTGGAATTCTGCACGTTCAACCTAGGTGCACGTGTCGTAATCTCTGAAAACAATGAAAACACAATATTCCCCTTGTCGCCACTGTTCAATGTTACAACTTGCGCGTGATTCTGTTTACTTTGTGAGAAATTAACTTTTGATAAGCGTGAAATTAACGAACGAGTAAGTTTAATAGATCGTCATTATATATTCATAATTGCATCCTTTACTCGTTACAACATTTCAGCAGCAAAACAAATACATGTAACAGAGTTTTTTGCACGAAAGCCGATATTGATAAATCTATACTTAATATTATAAAGCTGAAGAGTTTGTTTGTTTGAACGCGCTAATCTCAGGAACTACTGGTCCGATTTGAAAAAATCTTTCAGTGTTAGATAGCCCATTTATCGAGGAAGGTTATAGGCTATATATCATCAAGCTAAGACCAATATGAGCGGAGCAGTCATGAAAAATGTGACACAAACGAAGTTGTGCGGACAGCTAGTGTTTGATATGCATGAGAACAAGTTTATGAATGAATACAATAATAAGCGATGAAGGCGGTCTAGTTTGCTGGCTAGTACTTTCACAGGAATGAAAACAGCTGGGACGGAAAGGATAGCTAATATCCGCGAAAGGATAGCTAATATCAGCAATTCATCATTAACCCGCAACGTAAGATAGAACTATTACTAACAAACAGAAGAAAACACGACACACTTTTAAAATCATGTATTTACTGTTTAATATTTATTATAGTTTAATATTGTAAAAAGTTTACGATAAATGTTAAGCTAATATTTATAGATCCGACGCTGTTTACACGTTTATAACCTGTAACACAAGTTTCCTCCGTGCCCAATTTCAATCTGTATCACAATAGTTATGTAAATCTAATAATTTTCAATTATGTTTCCCAAGGATCAGCGTGACAAAGTATCTATAGTTCAGTAGCCAACTATGGATCTGGTTTGTTGACCTACTGAAGCTTTGTTTGCATCAACCACTTGCCAAGTCTAGCAGAATTTGAATCACTAGTGTTTGTTGGCTCCAGTAGTATGGAAGGAAGCATGACTTAGTCAAAACATGCCAAGTCGTAAAACAAAAAGAATACTCACATCAAAGAAATGTGGCCTCAATCTTCCTATTGTATACTTGGCGACATCGGTGGTGAGCTGCTGGCAGGCACAGCCGAAAAGGAACACGCCGACTACTTGGTAGGCCTCCCAGACCCAGGCGGGTATCTCCCGACCGAGGACCTTGCGGGAACGCCCGCCGACGTAGTCGCGAAGTCTTATCCATTCCGTGAGGCACATCTGGAATAAACAAAAAAATATTTATTGAAGAAAATTTATGTGTCCTTATGTGTGTGTGTCCCCTTATTCCATCAAATCACCTTCGTTGATGTTGGTTTTTAATAATTACATAATATCCCGTCATTGTTTTTATTGTATTGATCACTTGGATTCGACCAGAGTTATAAATAATGTATACTAATATTACGAGTATAAAGAGGAAAGATTTGTATTTTTTATATGTAACGAATAAACTCAAAAACTACTGGACCGATTTCAAAAATTCTTTCACCACTAGAATGCTACATTCACCCTGAGTAACATAGTATATATATATATCTATATTTTATCCCCGTATTCCCACGGGACCGGGAACTACGCGGGTGAAACCGCGGGGCACTGCTAGTGTAATATAAATATTTTTTTACTGAAATATCTCCAGAGCGTTTGATTTTACTATGCACAATATTTAACCCTATTAATAGATAACAAGGGGCCAACTCTAAACTAAATTAACAGAACACATTTACGAAATTCCCGCCACAAACTCAGCCAGAAACGAAACTGTTGCTGACATCGGTGAAATATAAAGATGTCATAGGAATTAATTTCATCTTGGTTCCAGAACCATTATTCTTGGGAAAAACATATATAGCTGAAATTCTTAAAAATCGTATCCGACAGGAAGACTGAGTTATTAAAATGCTGACACACTTTTTCACAACGGAAGGCGACTACCAATATACGCGTGTACCAATATTGGCGATAAGCCAACATCATTAATTAATAATTACTAACTAATCACGAGAAGGCGGTTTGCATACAAATGAGGTATTGGCGTTGAAGCGTGACTTAGCTAAGCTATTGAACAGAAGCCATTACTTCTCACGTGAAATCATATTCACAACAGAAATGCTGAATACTTATGCGAATATTATGCGTCATCTTTTGTCCTTTTTTGCACGACTGATTTGAATTGAACAGTCGAAATAAGTATGACATAAGTGTTCTTCTTTAGTAAAATAATCTGTTCGTGATCGTCGCTCCCACATCCTGTCCTTTGGTTAAATTGAGTCTTTCGTCTGGTGACGCAACTGCAAACACAGGAACTGGATGAAATCGGTATCCTCTCTTTTTGTTTCTTGCTTTAAGTCCTCATCAAGTTTGTGTATCCCCTAAACCTGCTACTATAATCACTAATAGATATTTTATTCCTGACGTGAGTTAATTTCAAGGCAAAATATACTTCCGGAATAATGACCTTAACTCGAATAATGTGGGCCCTTTCTTTTTTCCAAAAATTCTCATAAACATCCAAACAAGGTCTTGGCATCTCTCCAAATTGAATTCGGAGTTTTTCTCTGTTAATTACGTCGGTATTACATATTGTGTCTGTTGCAACCAGCCTTGTGCCTGATACGGTACAGGGTCGGGTCGCACGTCGCACGCGCATGGAATATCATACCATATATGAACCGTTGCTGATTTATCTAGCTCTTTACCATATTGATTTCAGAGCTGCAGAAAATCTAGTCTCTGTAAGGGATTCTAAGATCGTATGTCTACATTCCTAATAGGATCTATTTATGTTACTGCAGATATTCGTGGGGCTATTTTTAGACACGAAATTTATGACTTTCGTGACTTAAGTTCATGTTCATAGACGAATGCGGTTCGTGATATCGCCGCGTGAGGAACTGGCGAGTTAAGAATCCATAAAAATTGATCGAATGTTTTGAACGGAAACGATGGAGTCACTTTTCGCTGACTGCAAATGCTTGCATTTACTTTTTATCTATTGGATATTTCGGAAACAACACTCCTAATTTGAAAATAATTTCATTTCTTCTATCTTAATTATTATAGGACATACAGAAATAATCTTGTAGTAGTGTATTTTAGATCTGCTTAGTTATTTTCCTTACTTCTCTAATCTTATATCCATGATCTCATCTAATATTTCAGTTGAAACAAGTGTAAGTTTAGCATTAGTATCTTGACATCAAGACAGCCCATAACCCTCAGTTCACGAGCTACATGACCATATTATATTTTGCGTATCCGCAACTCTAATAGGGTCACTGCCCACATAATTTCCCGTTACTGGGTTTCATGACAATTTTGCATACGTTATCTTCTGAGCCGGGAACTTGATAACGAAAATGGTCCTAGATTCTGTTGCAATTCTATAATTATACATGTGAGATTTGTGTCAGGAAAAGCACCCACGATACAGGAGAAATTAGGTATCTAAAACCCACCCGTTTTCTTCCTAGTACCCTTTGCGAGAAATTATATATGTACATGGAAACATGAGACACTAAATATTGGGATAAATCATACAATACGTCAATGTTTAGGATAGCTGTTCCGTTTTGTACAGGGGTAAACTTCTACTAAAGGTTCTTTCCAATATTTGTTAGTTTTATCAATTCACGAGTAAACAGTACCTCAGATTGCGCTAATATAGACAGTAACATGTTAAGCGGCACGATTGCAAATATATGTTAGTCAATATTTACTTTGTACTCTTCTGAAATTGGGTCAAGTTGATCCTCTATTGCCTGTGTGTGTTTGCATTTACTAAGTGCACAAATGCATAAGAGTCGCAAGTTATTGAACTTGGTTCTCCAAACATTGCATAATACAAAACCCATGTGTATTTTCTAGGATTTTCTAGTCTTAAACATATGCATCTTTTATTAATTTCGTTGACTTATACAACATTAAAACACTAAAAATGAACTGAACTGATAAGGCAAAGGTCCCATATAATAAAGAGCTAGTTTATTGTTATACACGGAACACAAATCCTGACTGCTACTAAGAAATTCTAGAATGAAACACTTCACAACACTACTCGACCCAGAAGTGGGAGACAGGACCTAATACTACAACAAAGGTGCTTGAGACCACAAGACCAACTGCAAATATAAATCGTAAAATTGAATATATAAACGGAACAACTAATTTGAATGCTTCTTCCGGTGCCCCATCAACATACATCACAATATTCAGGTTAAAAGCTCAAGTAACAATAGGTTGTTACGGGAATACTCAAAATCTTTACCGCGGCCCTGGAATGCAGAGGACATTTGAGGTAACACGGGTGGGTTTTAGTCAGTAAGTCTTTCTAACATTCTCTGCCGCTCCACCCAGGGCGGGGGAAGTCATTCGATGCTTTCCAATCCAAAAAAAAGAGTCAGAAAGTTGCAAGAACGTACCGGATCATAATGGAAAACTATTATTACTCAAGCACTATTTCACAGTCATTAAACCTAGGCATTGTTTGCATACACCTTGTTTTGATGAAGTTAATAACAGTGCGATTGTTCTTAAACTAATGTTAGGAAAGGCTTTTGTTTGAATTATAAATTGAGTGGAGAGGTAACTGAAATGTTTGTTAATCAATTGTAAAAGTATTTTGCTCGTACGAATTGCGATTGGTGACGCAATCTGTCTGCAACAATACCATACAGCAACCATGACCTGTCATACTAGTGTGGCGATTAGTCTCACTCATGCAAATCATAAGGATATTCATCGGAATCCGGAAATCAAGAAGAGCTTAACAAGGGTGGAGAAACAAAATTACGCCAGAAAGATTAATCAGATTACCAGAAATATCAACAAAGTAGAATAGAATATTCTATATTATGTACACCATATAACTTACAGAAGTACCCATCATTAAAAGTCCTAAAATTTTAATCACCTTGTCAAGAAAGAGGGCTGGTACGAAGTGGCACGGGAATTCATTGTTTTGGTGTACAATAAAGAATTAAGAATTTAGAAGAGGAAAACCTGGAAACCTGTCCCAGCAACGGAACAGTATGAGCTGATATTAAAAATTATCAATCACTGATATCAACAGGATTCATCCAAGTTCCGCCAAAGATGAGATGTCACCCGAAACCCAGTAACAGTAGACTTAATAACACTTATCTACCAATCATCAATAAAGACAATAATAAACAAAGCAAAGCACACCGCAACAGACAAACAACAAACATTACATAAGTACCAGATGATATTGCGCCCGCGTCGCTTTCAAGGGCATAAAACGTAAAACATAAACAGTGACTCACAGTGCACTTGTCCGTAGTGCCTTGACCGTGTGAGAATACAGTTTTCTCTAATATGGAAGTTGATTTATAGTGTTTAGGTGGAGATATAATTAGAGTTTATTCTTGGTGATTTGACGAACGTACGATAGGTTTTTCTGGACTTCTGGAGGTGTTCGTGGCTGCATGATACGATCTTCGAAGTCAAGCAATGCTTGTCAAGTTTGGTCCGAGTCGACCATCCATTAAATATCGAAACTCCTCCGTGCTTAGGAATGCACGTTAATCCGTTGGATCCAACTGTCATTCGTAGATCTTTGACAACCGCTTCGGATCAGAAATTCTGACAACCGTCATACCAAAGACAGCCGTGTTGTGGATAGGTAGCTGCTCCAAGTAAAATACTGGTACTCGGCTGCATCCAAGTCTGGTAAGAGTATAATCCAAGCCCTCTTATCTCAATCTTACTTGTGAAAAGCTAGGCAGCTAGGACAGGATAGTTCGTTCTGGAGAGGTTGTTAGGAGAGTGGACGACTTTTGAAAGATGATGATTGTGATTCATCTAAACCTTCATCTTTTTTTGTCAGAGAACAACTTTTTGTAGGCCCTACAAATTATTTGTTCCGTGCGGGAATCGAACCCGCATCACACAGCGCAACAGCCAATCCCTCAAACAATGCGCTAACCATGTCGTCAAATCTACCATGTCATCACAAATAACAGATGTCTTTAGCTAGTAGTCTAAACGTAGAACTTTCTCCATTGTGAAAACTAATAAATATCCATGGCATATGATTGATCTACGAGTATGATTCTATAGTTATCAGAGCGATATAGATGCTTATCGTTACTAAGAATCGTAAAGTACTGTGAATCAACTAATTGGAGAGCAATAGAGGGAAATAACTTTTAATTAGTCGAGACGAGGTATTTCCATTATGGTATGGATGGATGAAAAAAAATGTAGATATCAAAATATGATTGTCGGATGGTAGAGGAAGATAAAAAATTCAATGGGACGAGATAGGGTATGACCAGTGATCGGAATTGGTAGAGCTAATATACCTAAAGTTCAAAGAACAGAGACAAAAATAAGTGGAGACTTCCTTAAGCGCTTATTACACTATCCAAGTTTTAGGAAGCCAATTTAGGAAACAGGATAGTGTAATTGAAGTTAGAGGCCGATTTAGTTCGAATTCCTAAATTATATCCGATTTAGGTTTCTTAAAAATTGGATAGTGTAATAAGCGCTTAAAGACTAAATTTCTTTTTTTAATGTGTTCAGAGTTTCAGGACATCACTTACATTACTACATTTAATATCGATGGTATTACAGTGAACTAATTGAATTAATTTTCTTTTTTTAACCGAATTCAAAAACAAGTAGAACATTCCCAAATTTCATGTTTGCGTTTTACAGAATATCCAAAACTTGCGAATCCAACTCCACTTTTTTGAACTTTAAGTATTTTAGCTCACTTTTTTCCGATCACTGGTTAACATAGGTCAATTTCAAAAGTTTTTTACAAGTTTTCAACTTATTCTTATTATTGACTATTTTCAGGTCTTTAGTAGCAATGATATGGTTTTTTTGCAAAATGGAAGAAGCAGCGTCGGAAGGCCGTTGACCTGGTGAAGACTACACACACAGAACAGGGGTTGCAGTTGCAGCGCATCCCCAGGTGGGGGAGGTCTATGTGCTACTGTGGACGTCTTTCGACTGAAGCGAAGCGACATGGATTTTGAAAAATAAGGCAAGCTAAAAAAAGGTATTTTTTCACAATCTTGTTTCATAGAAACACACGGTTTTTTTTAAACAATAGACACTTATATTCCGTCAAATACCACGTACAGTACCTACACAGTTCTATGCTAAACACTAAAGAATCTTGTTTGCACATGTTATCTGGGACCCATTAGCACGCCATTAGCACCCATTTACACGCTTCCTTATCTTTCTCTTTCTTTTGCGGCCAACTTCTTAAGTGGAATGGTTCTATTGGTAAACTTGTGTTGCCACTCATAGGGACATATTTTTGAAACTAAAGGTGAAACTAGGTAAATAATATATACGCACTCTCAGAATTAAAAGTGGCTTAACTCAAAATTCCTGTTACTTATAATTTAGCTATATAATGACTTTGTAAATAAATAGTCTTTCAAGTACTTTTTTTCTTTATTTAGTACAATAATGAACATTTTATGTGTGTATACCTTTATTCTTATTTATCCTGATTCAAAATGTGGCTGTGGCGCGGCCAGAAAGTACCACGCCATCCATCGGTGACAACAATTTGTTTTTTTTTTCTTTTCCCGTTTAAGTCTTTTAAACGTTTTGATCATATACGAGGCTTTTGAGATTGTGAATACTATTTATGCATGTTTTTTTATAAGAGATTATGAATACTATTGATGCATGTTGTACATTACCCCGGTGATCATCATCACTACACTGAAGGGGGCCCGTTACCTCTTAAAAGACCACTCAGGAAGCCCCTCTGTGCAACGCTTGTTAGGGCACCTCCCTGAGGAGACTGTAAAAGCGCCTCCCTTAAGCCTCGCTGTGCACGGCAGCACGTGATCTTTGTACCACCGCCTTTCCTAGGATCACAGGGTTGGCAGACAGAGTCCCTGCTCTGAGCACCCGTGACCCTGGTTTCCCTCCAGCCTTAAATGACGTAAGCGGGGCGCCGACACCTCCTTCTCTGAGCGGTATCAACTCTTTCACAAGCTCGCTCTAAACCTCCTTCTGGGTCATTACGACCTCACAAAAAGCGGCCATTACGCTGCAGTTCTCACTATCAAATGCTTGGAAGGATCCGATCTTCCTGGTCTTTTGGCACGGCAATTAAAATCAAATAACTCAGGCAATATTTTTTGAAGAAAGTCGTATTATGAACCCGGAAAAATAAAACCTCATCAACATTTCACCAAGCAAGCAGCGTTCAAGGTATTTTAACGAACCTTTATAATGAACAGTGTCAAGGCGATGTCCAATTAAATCATACTGCAATTACCCTAACTGCTAGATTCCGTACGACCTATTATAATTGCAATATAGGATAATGGGCTAGTGTAGGACTGGTAGGTGATCATACAAGCATAAACATATAAAACTCAAGCTGTGTATATTAAGGTTTTAACAATTAACGTGAACAATTGCTTTTAGGGGTCCGAGGGCTTAGTGCTCTTTTTTAACGTTTTCGATCGCATTAACGTAAATCTTCGCTTATGTCAAAACGTATCGTATCGTCACCAGACAACGCTTATACAGTTTCAATACAAATTGATGTTTACTATCGAGACCATTAAAAAACTCGTACTAAGGCCAACGAACGCCCGATTGAAAAAACAAAAGACTTATAGGACAGAATCTCTCGTATCTGTCTGGCTGTCTTTAAAAAAATAGATTATTATTATTTTCTTTTCTGTAGCTTTGAATCTACCGTGCCGATAATTTTAAAAAAATATATTAAGAAATTTTATTTATATATAACAGAAAAACCTATCAGAAACCTATCGATTTCAAAAACATCTTATAAAAAATATTTAGTTCGGAACTCTATGAGAGATTCTTACTCGCCCTTGGCAGGTTTTTTGTGTTAATATTAATTTTACAGTAAAAAATGAATTCTATCCCAGAAAACTTTTATCGTCGGAAGTAATCGTCATGAATATCAGCACCCTTCAGATACCCAATAGTCCAAAAGTTCCAAAAAGCGTTAACAACCTGCCTGTATTCATAACAACCATAATCACACAAACAATATCTAATTACGTAAACGAACATAATTACGCACAAGTCCAATTAGAAGAAAACGAAAAGCACCAAGCAACCATTGACTCGATACTCTCCATTATGCATTCATTATTTTAAACTGCAACCAGTAAAGATGAATATATTAGCAGCACGCTAACTACGCTAATTTTACCAGGGTATTTTCTAGCCAATTAGCCTATATGTAAGTGTGTATATTTAATTATCTTTGTGGTAGCATAAACATGTCATGTCTCTGAAGTGAAGCTGGCTAGACCAAGCAAAGGGCTTGTTCACACAGTATGGGGTTGTGTTGAAAGGTGCTGCTAGTGTGATCCTGCTGGTTGCTAGGAAAACTAAAGTCCAACCTTTAGATTAAATATTTTTATAAAGACAGAGTATTTGCGTTGTGGGGCCGTAACACTACGCCTAGATAGCAATCGCGTCACGCCCCAAATATGGCACGTGCACCTTAAATTACTGACTAAAACGACTAGTGTATTATATATCAGTATAATAGCATAGCATAATCAGCCTTTTAATGTTCACACTGCTGGGACACAGGCCTCCTCTCTAGGAGAGGGAATGGGCCGTAATCCACCACGCGGGCCCAGTGCGGGTTGGCGAATGTCACATGTCTTCGAATTTTTGGTTTAAGGACATGCCGGTTTCCTCACGATGTTTTCCTTCACCGTTTTGAGAGCAGTGGTGATGAAATTAATTACACAAAGTAATGCGCCTGGCAGGGTTTGAACCCGCGACCTACAATTCTTAAGTCAGGGCCGTTACCACTCGGCTACCACTGCTCTGTTACATAATAGTAGAAGACATATTACATAAATGGATAGGAGTCATAGACATGCTACAATAGGTAGTACATACTACACCTCAGTGTAGAGAAGTACAGTAACGGCATGAGTCGTGAGCACAAACTGACACCTGCGTAGTAGTTAATTTTCCGGTCTCTTTGGCGGAATGAAGAAGGCAGGGGGAGCCGAGGCTGCACGCGATTGGTTCTACTATTCTATTGGTACTAAATAAATTTGGCCGAAAGTGTACATGCGCGAGCTTACCCCGCTACTGCCCATCTGTGCTCACGACTCGTGCCGGTCATTATACTGACGACATCTGATTAACCGACCACAATGGCTAACCCATAGCACTTACCAGGTTTGGCAATGTTTGGTCAATAAGGCATGTGAATTTAGCTCGTCTTACAGCTCTATAATTTCTTAAGAATTAATCTATACGTACTGAAGTCAACATTCTTCGTTGACACCAATAGATTAATGATACATAGTTATTAGTTAAAGATTGTATCTCTAAAACTACACCTCTTCATATTTCATGCCTCGGGCTACCGAAGAATTACATCTACATTTCCCCGTAATTTGCCGTCAATTAATATACACATCTATTAATAAAATAAATTCACAATTTATTTTATTAATAGACATTGTTTATTTATAAATGCCGCGCTAAAATAGCGTGCTGGCATGATTAAGTGCGTTCATGCAAACGACGGGGGAGAGAATCGCATGAATTCACAAGTAATATTCATTGACGCATCGACCCGAGAACCCGTTTTTATAGGACATACCGAGGGAGCAATGGAGCAAGTTGAATGAACGCCTGATGAAAAGATACGCTTTCCTCCCGATACGGATACTGCAATCATCTTGATTTAAATGTATCAGTCTGACTTTAATGTATACGATAGCAACAAATACGAGTACGCTGGGAAAGATGGATGATTGGTGTATTCTACAATGTCAGGTTTATTGAAAACAAGTGTGCGTATGAGTGCCTTTTTACGAGCAGTGGAGAAATATTTAAGTAAGCACATTGCGTTGTTTATTTTAGTTTCAGCACTAGACACTGCTTACTGCAAAAGGGAATTTAAACCTGAAGATTACCTCAATCGTTCTATTTCTACCTATAGCCTTTTTCATAGGTTTCTCACCTTAACAGCTCTATTATCTAAGAGAGAGATTTCGAAACCATTTCCAAAAGATTAAGACTTATCTTTTATTTCTTGCTCTGGTATTTACTTTGAAGCAACATTGTTATCTTAACCACACATTTTACGACGTGTTCAAGAATTCCTGTTACTCAGTACGAAACCAGAAACAGAAATGATCATTGACAAAATAGTTGTAATAATCGTAGGTTAGGATTAACTCGCTATTTCTGTAGAAGTAGCAACACATGTAGAAGTTAAAGATGTTAATTTAAGTGTTCTTGAATACTTTTAAGGCAAAGAAAACATAGTTAAGGAAAAAGAAGCTAATAAACAAGGCAATTCTAATAAGCAAGGGCTATTCACAGAACCAGTTCTCATAGCTAAAGAGAAATAATCTAATCTCCATAGAAATGCCATGTTATGGGTGTTTGAGGAGATTTACTATGGAGAGTATCTCACATCATGTGAATATAAAGTTGACGATACAACCATAAAATTGAGGCTAAAATGTCAAGGACTCGCCTTGGCATCTGGTAATATTCGAAATACTTACTTACCTACATAGAATAAGGCTTGGGGAGCACTATGCCATATACGGGGTGAAATATCTACGCTGTTTGGAATAGTAATATTATCTTGTGTATTTGCTTACATAACACCTGTTTGATCATACTGAATGAGATGGCCTATATTTTGTATAATATCGGCTTCAATGAATCTGATTATTTGTCTAGTTTGTTTGATAAAGCTATCAGATAGCATATAACTATTATTGATGCTGTCAACACTTTCTTCATAATATGTTCAGTTGTTAAAGCTAAATGATAGTAATTGCTCATACTGATTTGCCTTAGGGAGTCTATCAAAGCAAGACCGAGATAAATATGATTTATTACACATATGTTATGTACATACGTTGGGCTGTCACTTGTAACACTAGCAACGGTATTAAAAATAACAATTACCGTCACAAGTACATATATATGAGAACTCTAACATTCCTGTTAAATTTCCAAGACTCCTTTACGATGCAGATAGGAATCACAAAAACAATGCATGTTGAAGTTTGCATGCGATTTATTTGCTCATAAAAGCGATGAGGCATGTCAATGACATTGCGGACAGCGTATTTGCTTGGACTATTATTACGGCAAGTTGCGAAACTGCAGCTGAAACTATTTAGACTCATCGCATGTAACTGTACATGCAATATACTGCTATTGGAGTCCTCTGAGGGGATGGTTTTTAATCTGGTTTCCACATTTCTTCAAAAATCTTATCAGAAACTTGCACTTACAATTGTACATAAATTGTTATAAATTCTCAAGATATGCGTTTGAGGCTGCGGAACGATAAATCCTAAGGCGTCAAAAGTTACATATGAGTGGATAATTTTAAAAACATATTCGCCTTGGAAAATACTACTATGTACCAGAAATGATGAATACAAAAACTATTAAAATGTACGAAGTTAAAATACAAATTAAACGTGTTGTTTAAATCACGCAATTGCTTGAAACTACACTGTAACCATTTCTTTGCAGACTTTACTTAGGAATAGCAGCAATAAAAATACTATAAACATTGCATATAAATTAGAAGCAAATCCAGCTGGTTAGACTAGTAGACGACTCCAGTATGCCTGGGAAAGCCTAGAATGATCATAACAAAGCAGTAAAAGAACTATTCATGTTTAAGCAATACACTGCACGCAACCAAACATTTAACGACCTATAGGACGGTTTCACAACAAATGACACAAATACCTGCACATGAGAAAAACAATAAAATTAATGAAACGACATTCTACTAATATTTAAGACGTGCGAAATCTAAACATCAGGCAGAGTATTCCGGAATGCTAAATTTAGAATCCAATGGCCGTCACGTAACGGATAACTGGGCAACCATTTCCCAGTTATTCTAGGGTTCAATTATAGTAGTAGCAACAAACTTTTACACAATTAAATGTAATTACGGTAGACGACTCGATATCACTTTCCCATAGTATGTTTTACTTTACAGTCTATATTATAAATTTCCATAATTCTATATTTACAATGTAAGAACAATAGGTTTTGACCACGAGTATAACCGTATGAAAACATAGATAAAGTAGGTAGTTTATCATCTTGAAGTAAAGCGTTAAAGTTAAGTGAGGAAGCTGCTGTATCAGTGAATTGACTTTTGAAAGGCATAGCAGTCTACAGGAACATGTTAATCGGAGACTGCATTCAAGGACACTATCAATCTTAAAGATACATATGTATATGTATGTATTTGTACCTGTACAAAATTGTGTACTATTGTATAATACTCGAACAACATTACGCTGATATCTATAGCACCAAATGATAAAAGCTAAAAGCTATTGGGCGTATGTTTGTAATTCCCAGATCTAGGAAACATTTGAACCAACAACTATTCCTACCTATCTACCAGCCATTCCAGGTAAAATAACTACACCGTTTGCTAAGTAAAAGCTCTCGGGACAAGTAATGGCAACTATTTGTCAAGAGATTTCCGAGGCAGATAAATAATTTAGGAGTTTAGTATATAATCTATACTATACTAATATTATAAAGCTGAAGAGTTTGTTTGTTTGTTTGATTGTTTGAACGCGCTAATCTCAGGAACTACTGGTTCGAATTGAAAAATTCTTTTTGGGTTGAATAGACCATTTATCGAGGAAGGCTTTAGGCTATATATCATCACGCTTAAGCCAATAGGAGCGGAGCAGCGATAAAGAATGTTTTTAAATCGGGGATTCCACGGGGACGAAGTCGCTGGCAGCAGCTAGTTAAATATAATTATTGTTCTGAGATTTAGGTAATGGTCAGTAGACGAAGTAACGATGTTACATTTCGTTGATTGCAAACACAGTTTAATTACTGTCTCAAGGTCATATGAGATCAAACGACCTACTTTGTTACTGAGGAAGTTATTTTATATGATGGACTGGAATAAAAAATAAAGATGTGGTAGACATCAGCTAATAGCTATTAACATATGGTGGCTATTGTTTTTGGCACTGGTGCATCTACTGCCGCCGGCGACAAGGAATGCCCTCATTTCAATATTGTGTAATGAATGGCATCGGTCCGAATTAACTCCTACGAACTTCTTAGACTGTGAGACTCCGTTTACTACGGTTCCAATTTAGATTTACTTCCGAGATATCATTCACCATTAGATCGAATAGAATAAGTAGCAATGATGAAGTTGTAAATTGTGGGAATATCATCGAAGTATAGACACAGTGCATTATACTCAAAGTCAAAATAAATGAGTCAAAGATATAAATTACAAGGTACACAACCAAAATCCAAGGTTCAGAGGAATTCAGGTACAAATGATACCACTTGAGCCTACGATTAGTTTCATGATTTTAAATTAGGAAAACAAAAACCATTGTTGATCTCCTCATAAAAGATTTGAAAACGCAAAAGACACAACGTTTATTTATATAATGAGATCATTTTTAACCGACTTCTAAAAAAGGGGTTGAGGTTCTCAATTCGGATGTTTGTATTTTTTTATTTTTTTATGTTTGTTCGCGCATAACTCCATCGCTTGTCAACCGATTTGAAAAATTCTTTTTTTTGTTGGAAAGGGTATACTTCCCAAATGGTCCAAAATTTTATCGAAATCGACCAAGCGGTTTTCGAAAAATCTAATAAAAATATCTACATTGTCTACATTGACGACCTCTTAGTTTACTCTGCAAAGGAGCAGTGCCTTTTTTTTACACCAATGTGATTGGTTCGTTTAGGTGGGGGGAGGGGAGGGGATGTAGTACCACTAAAAAGTGAAAAATAAAAAACTTTTTACAAAAAAAATACAAATTTATTCAGAAACATTCGTGAATTGAAATCAGTGCGCCTTTAGCTCTTTAATATCAAAGACTAAAGTAATAGTCAACAAAGAGGTTTGTTTATTCTTAGTCAGGAATCCGGCGCATTGTCTGAAAACTGAATGACGTTGCTGTTCTACTTAACGTGAATAGTATGAAAGTATTAAACATTTTTGTTGGAATTTCCACCTGAAACCAACGAATGCGGAAGTATGGTTTTAGTGATTGCAACATGCATTTTTAGTTGCTCTTTAAAGACGCTACATCGACCACCATCAGCATACTTAATAAGGCGCTTTTCTAATTAGTTAATTTTCGGGAACACCTTTTTATTAATATTGGAAATAAAATTAGATTCAAATCAACTATATCTTTCGAACTAAATGATATAGGTACATATATACAGCATCATTCAAATAAGTCGTTCGAATTTCATATAACAGTCATTACGAACACGAAATAACAATAAAATTAAAGTTTTACACATGCTGTATTAACTCTTGAAAAGTTATAGTGTTATCTACTTCGCAACAACAGTTTATCTTATTTTGAAACACTTGGCGACCACCACCAATTATTTTTACGATCCCACCATTAATTATCTCAGTGTGTGGTCTTCACGTTGACAGAGTGTATATCAACAATTCAATTAAATTCGTAGAAAAAAACAAAATTAGCGAGGTTAAAACGTAAATGATAAGATATATCGCATCAAGTGTCACATGCTGAAAGTCTCGCAAATATTTGTTTTTAAATCGAGTAGATATGAACAAGGACAATAAGACTATTATGCGAAACCAAATATTGCTGATAGATTCATAGTTAAAACAGATGGCTGCATCAAGTGTTTTTCCACAGTGAAAATGTCTGCTTTAATTTATTCCTAATTGCAAGATTAGATCGGCTGTGCGATTATTAATGTAATTGTGCGTACTTGTTTAGCATCATGTCAATTTTAAATAAATCTATTCCGCGAATTGGAATAGAACATGCTTCATTTATAATGTGCCATAGAAATACAGCTCGTACACGACATGAAAGAAAATTACAACGTTACATGGGTAAAAAACAATGTACAACATAGTGGAGTCGTGAAGAAACCAAAAATCGTATGATTGACAGTTATCTCGTATAATAAAACAAAGAAGGCAGGCAAAGCCATTCTAGAGGCAGACAGATAAAAGCAACTTCAGAGACATCAAAAATAATTCATTATACAGACGTCGACAAGTTGTTTACGCAGTTACGGAAAATAGACGGACGTGACTGAATTGTAAATACAGAAAATGCAAATGTGGAAATGATTCGGTGG
The DNA here is from genome assembly GCA_905332915.2 of Hecatera dysodea. Taxonomy (NCBI): domain Eukaryota; kingdom Metazoa; phylum Arthropoda; class Insecta; order Lepidoptera; family Noctuidae; genus Hecatera; species Hecatera dysodea. Next base: position 15,358,300 of record HG995303.1, read on the forward strand.
CTGATAACGTAGCTAATAATAGAACAGAAATAGAAAACCATTTCCAAATAGTAGGAAATAACCTTGATAAGGATTTGAATGAAAATTTAGCACCCACATAGACTTGTGCCAAAATGATGTTGATATTGCTAGGAACAGGTATGTATTTTTTTCTTTGTGTTTACATTATTTTGGTCGCAAGTCGGCCAGTCTCCTAAAATGTCTGTACATAGAAAATCTATTTAACAGTTCATTTATGTATTTATGTTTTAAAAATTAGCTTCTCGTAACAAAACAAATGCCCCGTAATGATATTTTTACACTGGAACGATTTAGTGGGTGTTACGATATTTTAGTACACCACAGTGACATTGCACCAGTGTAACGATTTTCATAAATAAAGCGTTGACGTAATATGTAAATAAAACCGAATTAGATCGATGCGAGCAAATACATATAATGCGGTTTACGTCTTCTGATAGAAAGTGTGGGAAAAGACACAATCACATACTAGACTTACACCCAATCAATCGATATTTTAATGGTAAATTTAGGTTTTTTAAGACTTTTCAATATGGCATGACATTATATACCTACCGTTGAATTTATATTCAAGAGTTATTCATGGTGATCTATGTTTAGTAAAGATGCTTATAATTTGATTAGGTGATGGAAGAAAACAGTAAAAGGCACTGCCACTAAGCACATAAACCATTTTGAAGTAACGGACTACAAAAACTATAAATAATATCTACTTGGGTGGTAAAAAAACACAGATGACCTACAATATGTTTTTAATAACAATTTAAATACTTTAGTATCAACGCTCAATGACGAAAAGTCCATTACTCTAGATAACATTTGGCTTATAGTTTCAGGAATCGTGTCTCAAGTTTGGCTATTAATTAATTTTTATTACAAACGTTGATACTACTAATGATAATACACGCTTTTATTTGCAATAAACCTTGGCAAAACTAAAATTCAAAACCTGCTTCTTCGTTTTAAGATCTTCTTTATTCCTCACTTTTGATTAAGTGGGCGTATGACCTGTCACAAAGAGATGTCAGCATAGTAGTCAGGCCAGTGCCTGCTAAAATTACGGAATTTGTTCGAAAGAGTCACTGCGGCTCTGGAAAGCAAAATTCGGAGGAACACAGATGGGTTTTAGTCAGTAAGAATCTGACCCTTCCGCTGCGCCCAGAGATTTCCCATCCATAAAAAAGCCTTCAATCAATAGAAGCTTTTGGGCGACGTTAATAAAAGCTAACTATCTCCTACTTTGACTAAGAATTATTGCTGTTAATATCGAACGATTCTCAAAGTACAAGTCAGATAGGAATATATGAAAGCCGAAGTAGGTGTTAAGTAATGTTTAATAATATCCATTGAAGCGCTGGGAGCTCATTCTTCTTTCACTCAGTACTTCCCATACCTACTAAAGGATTCGGAATGAATCATCATCATGATAAACACATACACCTCCTGTTCAAGTACAACTGTACTGCGAACTTAGAAGCTTATAAAAATATCTATATAGGACACATCGAGTATCGGCTGGCATGGTGCCAAGCTGTACCAGCTTAGCGGTCAAGGCTAATGGAACGGTGAGATTCAAATGAATACAAGAGACAATCTTTATGAAGTATTGTAGTAAAATATTTTGAGAGTCAGTCATATTGTAATAAGAAACTGATGTATGTTTTGAAGGAGTGGTGGATGTGAATGATGGAATAGAAATGATTTCAAGAAGGAAGGATTTTCCTTAATGACTTTACGTTGCAGGTCAGTATGAAATAGAAAACCCCACTAAAATTCAAGATTCGCATATGCTTCAAGCAGGATATGCGACCAAAGTAAGATCTGTCTAAGTGTCTTATATTTTCAATCTAACGATATTTAGACTCGTGAGATATCCGAACTTCTTCATGAACAGCGATCCCAAGTCAAGTCATTACAATGAAGAAACATGTTGGTATCTAAGCACTAACTGTAAATTTTGCCAGAGTTTAAATGCCGATATTCCTAACGGTGACATTGTTAGTATCTTAAGTACTTTACTATCGAACAAGCAGTAAAATTCCCAATGTGTTTAAGTAAAGGCTTGGCAGCTTGTACACTGTAAGGTACTAAAATTTAATATCATTATTTAACAATGTTTACTCTGGAGAAGCCATTAATATTAATATGCCCATTGACACGCAAAACCTTTTAGCACTAGTACAGGGTAAGGGAAAGGTCCATTGTAGTAAGTATTAAGATAGGATAGCAACATAATACACGAAACTGTTGTTTAAAGGCACGCATGTACTGCAATATCATTTAATATCAGTAGAGTACTTGACCAAAGAAAACAATATCATAGACGGTGTAAATTCAATTCAAATTCACAAACATAAAGCAGCCATCTACAGCATGCTAGTTTGTCAGCATGTTTAAATGAATATGTAAGAAAATAAGATAAAAGAGAGAAGAGAGAGAGAGAAAAGGACAATCAAAACCTCTCGTATAGATCTCGTGCAAAGTGTATGTGTGTATAAGGACGATTGATCCAAATATCTTATTCCCAGTACCAAGAGACCAGACACGAAGGCAATAAGTTGATTTGCGCATAAAACTGGCTACACGATCAATAAATGCCAATAAAAGTGCCCCACAGAGTACTCAGAACTGAACCGACGTTCGCTAAGGTCAAATTCATGGTTAATATAAATATTGGTCTCTGCGGATCACTGCCCAACCTTCATGGAACAGTAATTGGAATATGTCATCATCGTAATTGTGGTAAGGAAATCAATACATAAAACTCTTTTGTTACTGAGTGACGGACAGACAACGTACAACCGAAACTTATGTTTAGTTTTCGTTCCTTTTTAAAAGGTTAATATGAAGAACGGGAGCCATTTCACAAAATTTGAACGCTCGAGTTTAGGTAAAAATGCTAGCATATTGTATGTGTGCGTAAGTTACCCACACAAAAACCGAGCCGACAGTGTAGCGCGAGTGTCGAGACGGACTAAACAATCTTGAGCTGCTAACATCGTAATGCACATTTGTTCGCGAGTTATTAAAAAGTGATTTCATTTATGCAGTAGAATTGAGGATTTCAAGGCCCCAAGTGCTATTACAATTGTGTCAGAATGGTCTATCATTGGTCTCATAATGGTCCATTTTGACAAGTTTCGTAATCTACTAATATAAAAGCGTCATTATGACTTTCCAATGGTCAACCACTGAACACTCATTGAAAGAATGGTAATCTCGTACATAATGACAAATGAATTACAGACGTATGCGGTAATCTGCTAAAATTTTGAGAGTTCCTTTGATCAGTATCCTACCATTAGAACGTCGTTTTGCAGTCATTTCTTTTAATAGCTCGGTTATCAAAAAGTATTACGAGACCATTGACCGACCAATGATCGACCATTATGAATTTAGCAGATTACGAACTTTTAACAAAATGACAATGGGATCGTGTTGGAATGACAAATTTATATACAAAAAATGTGTAGATAAGACATATAGGTAGTTTAAAAAACTGTACCTACACAAGTTATTATTATTTTGTAACTTGGGTAAAATATCACTATTACATGTAGAAATTTTATTTAAGCTTTAACTCAAAGCATTTCATTCAAGTAAATCTTTTACGGGCACTTTTGCATAATTAATGGTCGGTAAGTCAGAGAACTAGTGAGATTGTAGTTTTCAAAACGAAAATTTACATAAGGAGAAAAACCTGCAAGAAGCTCTTAGTTACTTTATTCAATCATGTTAAATATTTCAAATATGTTAGTTTCAACATTCGGCTTTGTTTTGTATTGTTATCTATACTTCTATACTAATATATAAAGCTGAAGAGCTTGTTTGTTTGCTTGAACTCGCTATAAACTCAGGAACTACTGGACCGATTTGAAAATTTCTTTCAGTCTGAGACGCTAAGGCCAATAGGAGCGGTACACCAATGAAGAATGTTTCAAAATCAAATTAGTAATTATTCCACGCGGGCAGAGTCATCAATAATTTTGCGCCCTCACTTTAAAAATAAAGTGAAATAGCGATATCAATTCGGTAGAATCCCCAAATTGATTGAGTCTGAAAGTTCATCAAGTTCGTTAATTGATTCATTAAGTCCGTGGTCTAACGCTACAGGTCCGTTCTTCTATAAATTGTATCATTTACTGCTAAATAAACTATGATATATAAATTTGTAAAAATCTCCTAAACCCAAATTGAAAATTAAGGAAAAAACTGGATAAAGCGAGTCAGACTCGTGTTATTTCGATCGAGTTTTGATTTTTTCCGGGTTCTACGGAAGTTTATAAACTATGAAAGCACTCTCATTACTCTGGCAAAAATAAGCAAATTTAATTGAAGGGCAAACTGTTGTTGAAATAAATTGTAATTGCAAAAAATATTTTATATCATTTAATAAGAGAAAACTACAAATTCCCAATTTTCTAACTTTTTTTCTGTAAGTACAGAAAAAGTCAGAAAATTGTAGTACTACAGTACTGTAAAATCTATCTTCATGCCAAATTTCATGACTCTAGGTCACCGGAATGTTCCCTATTGGTTTTGATTCCTTTGCGGGCGTCAAAATATGCACCATAACCGGCCTTATCTCTAGATTGCATTGTCTTAGAACTTGATTTTTTTCACAGCTCCAAGTTAGTCTCAACATATTTGAGGAATTCCTATTAATTTTAGCTTTATTCCTCCATAAGTTCCTGAGAAAAAGGGTTGTGACAGACGGACAGGCTGGCGGACAATAAAATGATCCTATAAGGGTTCAGTTATCTGGGTGTCAACACTGTGTGGATCGCCCGGAGGACACGGTGGAGCATACGGTGGATGTCTGCCCTGCGTGGGCGGCGACCTCTTGCGACTTGCCCTGGTACAATCCATGGTCCGGAGCGAGGAGACATGGGAAGCGATGAACTCCTTCTGCGAAGCAGTAATGCTAGCGAAGGAGGAGGTAGACCGCGTGAGGGAGAGCGAAACCTCACGCTCCAGCCGCAACAGAATAAGAGTGTCGGGAAACGCTCCGTAATAAAATAAAATATTTACGGTTGATTCCGAATGGTTCACTGAATCGTCCAGTCTGTAGTCTAATGCAACAGTCAACATTCTTTCTCCTACAATATTAAAATAATAATGTTATTTGCTGCTCAATAACCGTATGCTTTAAATCAAGAGTTGTTTCTTAAAGATACAATTTCTATTACCGGATCTAACTTTATATATGTACCCGGCACAGCGTCTTTTCTAATGATAAAACCAAAATTTCTAATTAAAAAATAAAACATGGCTATTAAATTTCGATACCTACAAATAAATTGAAATAGTAAACCGTGGCTTTCAAACTCAAACCTAAACCATTTATTTTAATTAACCTTGTACAGGCAATTTTGAATTGTCAAAGTCGGACAGTCGAAAGAGGTGAAGCTATCTGCACGTTCCAAAGCATAGATCTCTATAAAGAAGAACGTGCAAGACACTCCAGTGACACTATCTTAAATCAATAAATTATTATAAAGTTTGTTATAAATTGTTACTCTGTAAGGCAGCTAAATAATTACGTTTCCATTTATGATACAATGGTGTACCTACAGAACTTTTAAACTAATAAACCAAATAACATAATTATTCTACAGAATACGAGAGTCGTATTTTACTTTAAAAAGCATTTTACTAAAAATAATAGCGAGTATCAAAACGTAGTAGTCGCAACATAATAATGGGTTTACAACACGCGCGCTTGAAGATCGGGACGCGGAAAAAAGTGACACAGGTCCTACCTCGACGGGCGTTTACGCCGTACTGATCGGTGACCGCTTGCGCATCGTAATTTATTGCAATTTAGAGTAGTTTTAAAAACGATGTTATTTCTAATTGAATAAAGCAATTGTTATGAAAACATAGAAACATATTCTTCAAAGAACATAGTTTACGGTGATACGTATATTTTCTTTTAAATTATATTTATTATGTTAAAAAAATAGCGATAAAGTTTAGATTAAAGTCGTGAAAATTGGACTCGGTTTTAATTTTTTTACTAATTAATGTAATCAAGAATCGAGAAAATAGTACGCAAAGTAACGACAAAAAGATACGTCTGATGCTTACCATATTTTTTTTACCCAAATTTATAAATGTTTTTGATAGATTTTGGAATCCAAAATTGTATCTGCGACGATTTTTCAGTAATCGAGTTGTGGGAAATTGATCACTACATAGAAACTAAGTTGGTTTTAGAAAATGTGGTACTTTAAATAACAATACTAAGGACTGATCTATCTTATACGTGTATTTTAGATTTTCAGACTATTACCTAAGATCGTAAAAAAGACGACTAAAGTCTTAAAAAACTGCGCGAAAATGTGAAATGGCTCTTAATATCAAGAAAATATTCTTAAAACTAATGTTGTCGCTTGTCAATGTTCAGTGACTTAATACAAATTGTTTTTTTTTTACTGCCCTACCTTTTTCATGTTAATGCAATATTTATTATAATATCTGCTGCATGAAATATAAAATTAAATTGTTACATATCATAATTATTTTTCACAATGTTTGCATAAACTCATTTGATGCAGAAAATTATAGCTAAAGCATTTATAATGATGAGAGTAATCAAATACTCTTAATTATTATTATGCATTGTTTTATTGCAAGCTGTTCACTAACCTCTAGCAAGAATGATAACATGAACGTGAAATTCGTAGAAAATCATTTGAGGCCTATGTGATAAGATGTAATATAAAAAGTGTTGATTATGACTGAAACACGATGGCTCTTAAGGAAAATTCAAAGAGTTATATTGAAGTCTTGGTACACTGTCAATCTAACAAAGACAGATAAGACAATAGAAAATATAATTAAAATAATAAAACAATTACGTAGAAAAGTAGCTGCGCAGTAATTATAACATCAGGCTCCCTGCAGTTATTTATAGAGCTTATGTAGTGATTAAGCAATTAAACTATGCAACGATGGTGACAGTCTAATTTCTAATGCAGACAAAAGAATGAAAGCGTGAAATCGTTGCTTTGATTCCGACAGTTTCTTTTACATTATCTTTCTCATTAGAAATGGAAACAATAGAATAGACTTCTGTAAATTCATTAAACACTCAAGTGTTTATACTTTATGATATAAAACAAATCTCTCTGCAGCCTAGTCGTATCTACTTAGCTGTAGGCTAGAAAGCTTTGTACGTGGAGTCCTTCCTAAAATACCGGGTCTTTAACGATTAAAACAATAATATTCTCGTTAAAAATCGTTCATAACTGTCAGGTGATACAATGGGCTGTAAAAATGATTACTTTATTTTTACTATCTAAATTCTCTCTACAAATGAGTAATAGTGGTCATGGCTTCCGAGCCATGACATTAGGCTGTTACTATGGCAATTTTAACATAGCCATAGTAACAGCCTAATTCAATAGTTCCGTTTTACCTGAACAGTATAATTTCATATAAATGTAATAGGATGACTAAAAATCTTAATACCTACTGGTTTTGCATTAAAAGGTATTTTATGCACAGGCCCAGTAGGCAGTACAAATTCTTGCATGAACGGAAATAGGAAAATTAAAATAACTAATTTAACCGTAGTACATAAACATAAACATGAAAAAGGCGTGAGCGCACTCCAACTTATCCTTTACAAACCGACTGCAGGCACTGCAGCCAATGAAAAATAAAATAACACCAAACTAGTAGTACTACTTACAGGAACTTGATTTTGAACAGCAAAATATTCTGAAGTAAATCAGTTACCATACATAAATGAATACGTGATTCATACTAATAGATTCTTGTTAGTATTTCTAAAACGCTTCACACTCACGCTAGGAATCCAATAAATGGTATTACAAAACACAAATCACTTGGACAAACATTCAGCCCGTTTGGTATCAAAGGCGGAATCTAAATCAGCATACTACAGACATTTGACATTGTTGCTGCCACAGACTACGCTGTAGTTTCTGAAGTAGTAGATAAACGACCGTGCCGATGCCGGCAAGCTGGTAAGGTAACCATGCAAAGCTGTTAATTTGATTTCCATTCATTCGTTATGTTTATAGCTTACAATCCTGTTTACTAGGCATATACGCATAATCTTAAATATAATATAAATAATGTCATGCAGTTGTGGGCAACAAGTTGCATGTAATGGACCTGGCACCCGTGTATTGTAACCTATTGCTCAGCATCAGTTTTTCTGACACTGTGCGGACCATAAAATTACGGTAGTACAAAAAACTATCACTGATCTAAATAAACGGACATCGATCTGCAAGGGGCAATTTTAAACCCTATCATTAACGATAAATTATAAAAAGTTAGTCACGATAAACATATCATAAACGCTGATGTTGATAATTAAGTGCCTAATTTCGTTACGGAACTTAAAGAGAGGAAATGTAATAGTGCCCATAATGATAGTTAGCAACGAATAGCTGTAACGAAAGACGATGTACTATTTTAATGCGACCAAGCTATTAAATTCATAATTCAGGTCAATGGAAACAATTGATATATAATTAATCGGAATCAAACGTGATTGGGTTATGGTGAAAGTAAAGGGCTGAATCGTGCAGAAACAGTCAATCAGCACGTTAGATCGTGCTAGTAATTATATAGAAACCATACATTTAAAGGTAACGGAAAGGGCAGAGGTAATAATTATGATACAATTGATATGGTCATGTCGGACATTGATCAGATATCTCGAAACAATTTTGTTATTGATGCCAATTTTCTCTTCGTTACAAAAAAATTGGTAACAGTAGCTTTTTATGAAGACACGTTCGTGTCTACTTGCAACAATCAGGCCAATTACTCGACCAGAATTTAAAGAAAAAGTAATTCAGATCCACAGAAACATTTTTGCTATCTAAAAAAGCTATATTCTATTTTTAGGTGCAATCATCTCACGCGGTTCACCACAATTCCATTTTGCTTTACCACGACTGCTCACCGCCTCTTTTTACGGAGTCCATCCACCTCGACAAAAAACCTGAGCAAATTGCTAAACGCGTTCAAAGTTTTTCTGCATACGCCTATCTATATATCTTTGTTAGACTAATTCAGTGTAGCAATAAATAGCTTATAAATGAAATGTTCAATCAACGATAAAATTTTCTATAGTTTAATACATTATCATCTATCAAACCTGTTATAAATCTTGAATGAACTTGTATTTATTCACAAGATATACTGATATACAGAATAAAAAGCGAAATAGTTCATTCAGTTTGTTCGTTGCTGTATGTGTTCGTTATAAATTACGTAGTCATTTATCAATTCAAATGGATATTTTTTTTTGTAAACACAGCATTATCAATTTATTTAAATAATACTGTAGTTTATCTTCGCAACTAACAGGGTAGCAATGATCAACATCTACTGAAACGGATTGAGTAAAAAAGCTTCCGTAGAAAGATACTACAATTTAAGAACAAATATTTTCGACAAACCACACAACCAGAGACGCGAGCAAAACACAGTCGGTAATAAACGAATAAAAAAATCTAATCGAACACCGGATGGTCTGGCAAATAAATAACACAAGTACATTAACGGACATGTATCCCAGCCCATTGATCTCGATGACTTGTTTGCATCAACAAAAAAACGCGGCAATAAAGCAATTTACCGTTTAAAGATTGTTGATTTTAATGTCACAAAATAGGCAACTTCAGAACTAGATAATGATGAGATCGCATCACGATGTGATCTAGTTCTCGATAATGATACGTTCCAGTAATTACGGAGATCAATCTTTTTGTGCGCATAGTTCGAGTCTGTTAACAGCATGTGTGGCTGATGTTTCTGCTTCAACTTCAAGATTACTTTCAAAAGGGCAACTGATACACGGTTTAAAGTTCCACATTAAAGGAATGATGTTTGCCAAATGGTTTGCACAAGGTTCTTAAATACAATTTGACATCGTACAGATGTATGTTCTTACTTGATAGCATTTAAAATAAAAAGACACTTAGCACGCAACAGTGAGTTGTCCATTAATACCAAAACTGTACTGAATGAGGCCACCTACGTCGTAATGACGTTCAGGGTTGACATACACAAAAATTGGACCAGCTCTAAAACTACACAACAAGTGTAAAATGTGCAATATTTCCCGTATTAAAGGACAAAATCGAATCTATAATTGAACCAAACCAAGGCCGATCGTCAATGTCCGATCGCTATTTATAGCTATTTAAGTGGATACGATCGATAAGGACGTGGGAATCGAACCCACTTGTCCTGTTAAACATATCTTCTTAGTATGCGATGGACACGAACGATTAGAAGAGATCGGGTCCGATTGTGATGCCGATAAAAAAAATGGATTATGTAACCGTCTGTATTGAATATATTAATGAAAATGGTGAGAAAGGTGTTAAAATTCAAAATAACGGTGTAAAAACCAAACTACATGAAATAAAACTCGAGCTTACTTTAAAGCTTAAAATAATTTGAGTTCGTAACAACAAACCATTGTTAATTACGCTCTTAGAGACCGAGCGTTAAAGATTTATCTGTAATGGTGGCGACAAATCCGGTAGTTTGCACGCGAGTGTAGCAGAAAATAATACGAAACACGTTTACGCAATAATTTAAGACACGGATTTTGTTATATGCCGAACCCTGTACTGACTGTAGAACAAAATTTAAATATTCCTAATATCGTAATCAAATCAGAGACTATAATGGCAGTATCCTTTAAATCAAAGCTTACGACCACTAACTAATGAGGCGAAATAGATTGTAAGATTGACAACTAGCACTGAATTATTTAACAGCGGCCTGTATGGAATAAAGTAATAGACACAGTTTTAATGAAAATACTAAAAGATAAAATAGCTCTCGTAAGGCATGGAAAAATACGCTGAATACTTGAATGTACCTTCGTTATTATCCACTTTGCATAGCTAATTAATGATAGACATGATACGTGACATAAACTGTTAAGGTCTTTGTAATTACACGTGTGGTTTACTTGTCATTCTGTAGGTAAGCCAGGTCATAAAACTGGAGTATATTATTTAGTCTATAGTGTTGATAAAATAGCGCGACATCTTTTCTTAAGGGTTTACTCATAATTTCTACTGTCCGATTAAATCTCTAATCCCAAAGACGATTAAGAACACAATATTCAAAAGCAATAAGACTGAACGAAAGACAATAGACGACGCATACTATTGCTACAAAAACTAGTCATTGATGAAAATCAAACCCAGTAGCAATACAAAGTTTTGCAATATCGATAAAATTAAGTACATAGGTAAATATCATTATTTAAATTTTACGACAATAGCATATTTGTCAGAACTATAAAATTTATGTGTTTGCTAACATTGTAATAGCGTTATGCAAATGATTTAAGTAGTATTAGAATTGATCTTTGAATTTATTATAAACAGGGAAATAATTGAGATAAAAGGGAATTTACGTAGTTTAAATAGATCCGGTGAAATAGAATAAAATAATACATGAACTATTTGGAAAGGAGATTGTTACCAAAGTCATCGATATAATAACACTAAGTATTGTAAGATTTAATATAAGGATAAGCAAATTTCCCCACCGAATGTGTCTCCACGTTGTCGTCGTGGTGGGGCTTGAGCGTCTCAATGATCTTGCGAGCTTTCCCGGTAGAGCCACTCATGCCGGAAGGTCGCAAGTGAGGGATCAGACCAAGAGAGACACACACGCGAGGAATCCCGTTCACTGCCTTCTGGTACGCGTCTGCTCATCAGACGTGGCTGTGAAGGCAGTGAGCGGGTGGGAGGAGAGGCCCTGTGATGGAGAAAGGGCGGAGGAGTAAGGGACCGCACCCTCAAAAAGGAACAAGATGAAAAAAGGTTTTTGCAAAATGAGTCCCCAGGTGGGTCCCGACTGCTCAGCAGTCGGGGAATCCCACCCCGCTTCGGCGGGCTGCCCTCCGTACTCTGGGGTGGGCAACAAACACCTTCCACTTGCCAGTGGCAACAGGAGCCGAGGAGGCTCAGAATCGTCGTCATCCGGATCCGCTTCCTATAAGGAGCTGATGGCGTACGATTTCGTAGAGGAGGGTTCGCCTGAGCGCCGGGGTGGTGTGGAGTTGGATCCCGGCTCCGCGCCAGATCTAGTAACGGTCAGCTCGGCGGGCTCTGAAGACGGGGGAGAGGGGGCTGCGGCGGAGAACGTAAGGTTCTTCCGCAAGCGGCCCAGACGGGAGGTTGACAAGGAGTCGTCCTCCGAGGGCGAGTTTGCCTCCGCCCGCAAAATCCCCACCGCAAGGCGGGGCAGGGGCTGTGAGGCAGGGAGGGGGCTGGCTCCCTCTACCCGGGAGGTGGAGCGTCGGGCCGAGAGGTTGGTGGAGGAGGGGCGTCGCCCTGGAGGGAGCGGTCGCGGGGTTCCCTCTACTCGTCCGCCTCCTCTCGACTCTGACGACTCGGAGGCCCCGGGAGAGGTGCCTCCCGCTAATGAGGACCAGAGGGCCCAGTTTGCGGAGGTCGTGGAGGCCGCGATCCGCGCTGTGGCCTTCAAGAGGAAGCAGTCCTCGAAGCGGGAGGCCATCAGTGCGGCCAAAGCCTCCATACTGGCGGCAGCGGCGGCCAACGTTGGCGGGACTGCCTCAGAGGAGGCGTCGGAGTTGCGGGCGGAGGTCGCCCGCCTAGCGGTTCTTACGGAGCGACTCGTTCGGGAGAATGAGTCGCTCCGGAGGGACCTGGCAGGGATGGCCAGAGCGGCCTCCGTGGAGCCGCGAGGGGGACTGAGTCCGGCAGCGCCGGAGGGGGGCCAAGTGCTGAGCCAGGTGCGGGACCTGGTGCGGCAGGAGCTGGCTCCCTTCCGGAGGCAGTTCTCCATGCTGGAGGACATGGTCCGGCGTCCCCCAACAGCGGCAACAGTGGCGACTCAGAGGGCCCCGGGCCGGCAGCAGAAGGCGGCCTCGTACGCGGCCGCCGTTGCTGCCAGCCCGGGAACGTCCGGCCAGGCGAAAGCCAAAGGAGGAGCCGCGCCAGCACCTGTGGCGCCGGCGCCTGCGACGCCGGCGTCGACCAAGTCGGCCCCGGCGAAGAGGGGTAGGAGGAAGGCTGGAGGGGGAGCGGCTAAGGCTGCTGCGCCAGTGGCGCCGCGGCCGCCCCCACCCACACCCTCGGACCCTCCTGCGGCCGAGGCCGAGTGGCAGGTTGCTGGAGAGAAGCGGCGACAGAAGAAGGCGGCCAAGAACAAGGCCAAGAAGCAGCGGCGGAAAGCCAATGCCATTGCGGCGAGGCTTCGCGCCCCGAAATCCGCGGCTGTGGTGCTCACACTGCAGCCGGAAGCGGAAAAGAAGGGCGTGACGTATCTCGCCGTACTGAAGCGGGCAAAGGAGGCGGTGAGCCTCCAAGAGCTGGGCATCAGCGGGGGCATCGGGGTCAGGAGGACCCTAACCGGTGCCCGCAAGCTTGAGCTCGCCGGAGCGGAGAGTGGCCCGTTCGCGGACGCCCTGGCCGAAAGGCTGAGGGCGGTCTTACCCGCGGACGAGGTCCGACTAAGCGCATCGACATGCGCATAGTGGGCCTGGATGACTCCGTTACGGAGGAGGAAGTTGTGGCCGCCGTCGCTAGGACTGGGGGGTGCTCTGCCAAGCTCGTCAAGGCGGGCACCCTGCGGCCTGACAACACGGGCATGCAAACCCTTGTGGTGAGCTGCCCCGTGACGGCGGCCAGAACTGTGTCGGAGGGCCGAAGGCTCTTGGTGGGATGGGTGTCTGCGCAGGTAAAACTGCTGGAACCCAGGCCTCTGAGGTGCTACCGCTGCCATGTGGGCAACCACACGGGAGCTATGTGCCCCTCGGAGGTGGACCGCAGCGGTCTTTGTTTCCGCTGTGGTCAGCCAGGTCATCGGGCCGGCTCGTGTGAGGCCACGCCGCACTGCAGTGCATGTGCGGCTGCTGGCAAGCCGGCCGAGCACTGGGCTGGGGGAAGGGCCTGCGCGCCATCCGCCCCGACCAAGGGCAAGAGGTCCGCCGCCGCCGCCGCCTCTGCCGCCGCCGCGGCTTCCGTCGCCGCTTCTGCCGCTTCTGCTGCGGGTGCTGCGACTCCCAACGCTCGGGAGGGTGCTGAGATGGAGTGCCAGTAATGGTCCCATTTCGGCCTCCTCCAGAGACAAGTCGGCCGCTGTGCTATTGCGCAGTGGCTGATGCCTGGGGACGGTGAGCGTGGGTGGCTCGCCGTCCGATACCAGGTTGAGTCGACGACGCGTTGTGTTCCACGCGCGCCGAAGGAGCCGTCAGCACCAAGGACGGGACCCCATAGGGTCGGTGCCTGCTAGGGTTGCGGAATTTGTTCGAAAGAGTTACCGCGGCCCTGGAACGCATAGGGCACAAGAAGGATCACGGGTGGGTTTTAGTCAGTAAAAGTCTGACACTCCCTACCGCTCCACCCAGGGCGGGAGGGGTCATTTGATGATTTCCCATCCAGGAAAAAAAAAAAAAAAAAGGGTAAGCAAATTTAGACGAGGATTTAAGATTGAATAAAATGTCCGTAGATGCAGTATAACTTGATGATCTATATCATTTTGCGTGGGAGAGTAAGTAAATCCTGCTTTACTCCAAAAGCGACTGCGATTGGTAATACAGTCCAAATCAGATACTCAGTACCGTGAGAACCATCGGACGGCCAATTAATATAAGCATCTTAAGTACTTGCCCCAATACAACATAATACGGTTACCAATTTAGAAGTGCAAATCACACTAAAAAATATCGAACTTCAAATTGTTCAATACTTGGCCCTAAAAGTCACATAATGAGAAGCCAAACTTAAAGTTTTTATCAAACCAATAGTAAAGAGTTAACCCAAACATTGGTCATATTTGTCATTCGAATTCTAATCGAACTGAAATGTGTTATACCAAACAAGTTGGACCAACATTGGACAGATAAGTGTATGGACACAGAAATTATGAGCAAACAATGATCGATGGCCCACTAAGGCTGTATTGACAAACTATGGTAAATAGAAAAAACAACATTCTCATTTTGAAGATCTAGTTCGATGTGAAAGTGTACTAATTTCAATGCACATAACTGCGTAAATATATTTAACTAAATTATTTTTGTGGTAGTCACGAAAATTGATATAAAATCAGAAAATACAGACATTAAAAATAACATCGACACTTACCGTAAGCACAGGAAGGCCAAGCCCAACGATGTACAGCATAACATTGGTGACAGTGGAATCTTTATAAGGGTGCTTAAGAGACTCATCGTCACAGAAGAAACCCCTTTTATAAGGAGTGCCCCAAAGGTAGAAGACTAGGATCAGGAATCCAACTGTAACAAAGAGGAAAATCGAATTAGCTCATCAAACTACTAAATGCTAATTAGTTTATATATGTTACAAGATTACACTGACAAAAATATCGAAAATGAACCAAGAATCATTACATATAGGTTCGTTTTTTTAATATAGAAAGATGTAAATTTTATGTTTACGGCAGAGTGAGTAACATTTAGATACATTAAATTAGTGAGCATATTTTAACTGAAACACATTATCGTTGTTATCAGACCTTGATATACCCGGAGACATAACAAAATATAACAATAGATAAAATAATGTTAGTCAAAACACACAGTAAATAAAGAAACAGAAGACTAAAGATATTTTCAAAGGTGCGGTGTCAATATAGACATTTTTACACTATCGCTTGTGGCTGAGAAACATAATCACAAACTTTTGAGTGTAGACTTGCCTTGGAAAGGACAATGGCAGCCGCCCATACATTGTTTTAGCTGAGGTTAAATTCTTACGTCTTTAAATGAAAAATATCTTGTTTAACTCTGCGTCAGCTTCTGAATTAGTATGTGCAAGAATTTTGGTTCAAGAAAGCCGAGAAAAATAGATATTCAGTCATGAACTTTTGTAGGTTACGTCTATGGTAACTTGCTAGGTAAAGGGCCCCCGAGACGATCAAATACACTTGACAAGTCGTCGTTTCACGTTATATTCAATAGATATCTAAAAAAATATATATAGTAAAACTAGTTTGAGGCAACCAGTCGCCGAGAGCATTGTTTTAGGTATTGAAGCAATAAGATTTATCTAACATTCTGGGATTTAATAATAACTAGCTAAGTTTCGCAAGCTTAGCGACGACGAACAAAACAATGACTGCAATGTTTAATGATTCCTCTCCGGCCAGGAATATAATTCAGTTGATACACAGGATTCGTGTCGGTTTGCTCTACAACCTTCCATTTGGCGGTATCTAGCAAACAACTAGTTCACTGATAAGTAATCCAAAACAATAAGGCAAGATGCGTCCAGTATAGAAAAAGCTCAATGTCACAGGGTGTCTCGCGAGTCTTTAAACACGCACAGTCCATAATATGCAGTCCGCATAAATAAAAATAAAAAAACGGGTAAAACCAATAGAGTGCAGTGATTGAATTATGGTATCAACCAACAACAATCGTCAGTAATCAAACTACTTTTTTTAGATTCGGGATACTAGTCTTTTTGCCAGTCATTAAAAACTATTTATTTATTTTTTCATCACAGTGTTTTGACCTCACTGCAAGGAACACTTAACTTAGAAATAAACTATATTGTTACTCCGTTTAATTATTCACTTACTCCGTAATAAAAAATAAAACTGATTACAATTCAATAATGCTGTACTTACTGTCACTTGGCAGGGTAAATATAAAATGGCAATCAAAAAGTCAAATAACTTTTCATTTAAAATATCTTTTTTCTCCGGCCTGATCTAGTAAATGTGACACTTTGAAAAAATATAGAAAATTAATGGAAATTCCGTCGTATATAAGTCACTTTTAGACGCTTAAATTCAAGTCAGCTAAAATTTCGCCATTGTTCTTTATTTCTGAAAACTATATATTTAATAATGAAGAATATTCCCGTGTTAGCTGCTAATTAATATCTGCTATTGTTACTATCCTAATTATGTCTTTGATCTTGTTGCATAAGTTATTCGTAAGTGTTTTATTGTACCAAATATTTCAATAATCAATTTAATATATTTGAAATTTTCTATAAACATTTTCCGGATCAACATTGAAGAATTCGAAAATCTTATGCTTCGATTTGTTTGCAGAAAGTACATATATCAGTGACTGAACTAACAATAAATCTAAGAACTTCATAAATAATAATCCTTCGTCTGTCGTTTATCATTATTATTCTAAGCCTTGTCTTAGTTGTCTTCGCTGGAGTATACATAACTGTTGATCTCTTTATGTGTGACAACAGCTGCGAGGATGCCTAACACTTCATAAATCATCTTGCTATTATAACAATCTTATATGAAAACTACAACGTCTGTCTATACATCAGTTCTTTTAGAATTTTGATAGGACTATACGAACTTTCTTTTGCTTTTCTGTTGTGTTTGTATATTTTATGGGCACAATCTATACTTATATTTTAATTATTCTTTGTTTGTTTTGTTTAACGTTCTAATCTTCAGAGCTTGATTTGAAATGAAAAATTATAATAGACTTAGGAGGACGCTAAGATCGAACAACGACGACAAAAGTGTTGCAATAACAATTTTTTTTTTCTCTCTCTTTAGAAGTTGTACTGGTCAACCATGAGAAATTTTAAAGAATTTTCAAAATAACCATTCGAAATGATATATGAAAACATTACTAGTATGAATGGAGAGGGATTAGCACACTTGTCTCGCACTTAACATCAAATCCCTACAAACAGAAGTTGTAAAAATACAAAACGACGCAAGCGAAGCTGCAGGCGAAAGTACGAACAATAAGTAGCATAACGAAGGCGCCATAAATCATATAAGTATAGATTTTACGTATCGCTACCAGTCGCGGACTGGATTAACATTATATATGTATACAAGACTCCCGATTAACTCAGATTAATGTCGCGGACAACGAGACTATTGATTAATGAGTTTATTTATACGACAAGTCAAACAAGGCGAAAACTTATTAGGGCTGCCAACAAACTGGAATGTGTAGCAAAATATATTTATGCGGCGCCTACGAATTTCACGTTGTAACAATAACAAGATGTTAATTTATATATCCCTTTATAATTTATCAGTCCAAGGTCCAGATTGGTGATATAGTGTAAGAAAGAAATCAGCTCAAATTAAACTTAGTTGACTGTTTTGTTGGTCGCAAGCGCTACTGTTGAGTTGTTTTTGAGCAGATGAGTTCCCCGATTCGATTTTGCTAGAATTAGTATATTTATATTTAACATAAATGACACATCATAGTAAACACATATACATAGGTACATCTCTGCCTAACGTTTTGGGAAATACCTGAAGGATGTGATATAGTGTTTAGGTAAATTTATATTTATAATACCCTGTTTAAAGCAAGCTAGTCAGTAATGAATAAAGAGATTAATTTGAAAGCAGCACGCAATACTAATTGGAATAGGCATGATGAAACTGAAGCATCAAAATGTGATGAAAAGTTACATCATGCGAACTAAATGAATGTTTATTTTAACAAAAATGATACCTTCATTATACGGATAAAATTACTCAGAATGATGTAAGCGAGCAAAGAGATATAAAGTTTAGAACACGAGTCCGTATAATACAATCTTTCTGCATTTTATTATCTTAATCTTATTTATCCACAGAATTAAGTCATAAAAAAGAATTAAATCCAGCTGTTGGTAATGGTAAATAATATAAGGAGGACAATAGACTCTATTTGCTTTATTTTTGAACCGTTATATTCCACGCGCGCCTCAAAGAACTGTCAGCAGAGAAGTCGGGGTCCCATGGGGTCAGTGCCTGCTAGGGTTGCGATATTTGTTCAAAAGAGTCACCGTGGCCCTGGAACGCAAAGCGAACGAGAAGGATCACGGGTGGGTTTTAGTCAGTAACAGTCTGACACTCCATTCCGCTCCACCCAGAGCGGGAGAAGTCATGATGATGATTTCCCATCACGAAAAAAAAAGACAGAGCATCTTGCATTAGTTGTAAACCAACTAAGGGAATTAACTAAGATCAATGCCCGTGGGCGAACAACTATCCGCTAATGGTGTAACCATAATCCAGCACAAATACCAATATAGACTCAATGCGTTATTGGTATGGACACTAATTGGCTCCTTTAAAGCTATTTACCGAAAAGGAAATTATGAGAGAAATGTAAGTCCTGCTATTTGAGTGTCGTAGACTCGTAGTCATAAACGAAGTACTGAAATGAAGGGTTCGTCTCTCAAAACTAGTGAAAGACATTAGAAAATCAAATTTCATAATAGAGCAGAAAACATGGAAACGTATGCCATAGAACACCTCAAAGAAACCTTAATTATAATAATAATGGAGTTGACAAAATAATAAAAACGAATACTAAAGGAGTTTAGTTCGTTAACAACAACTGTACCATTATTGTTTTAATTATCCTTGTACTAAAATCTTGGAAGAAAAATAAAAAACCGTAAAAATACTATACCACGCGATAAAAACAATTAAAATAACACGCTCTATTTTATAGTAGAAAATAAAAATATTTTCATCAGGCAACACATCATAAATCACAGAGAATGTATTCCAGTAATAAATCTGAACAGGCAATTAACATTCTTAAAAAGTTACAAAAAAAGATCAAAATTGACTGAGTCTTGTCAGAGTGGAATTTAAATTGGTAGAAAAGTAACCCTATTGGGGCAGAACTACAGAATTAACTATTGTTTCACGGATTGTTGCTTGTCCAAACATTTGTATGGATAGACAAAAAACAGCAGGTACCACAAATGGGGTGGCTATAGCTATAGAGATAGATCGATCGAAACGTCACGTTAATATCAAAATAACAGCTCTTGAGGTAACTTAATGACGTAATAGGGTTTGTTTAATTTGAACACTTTTTATTGAGATTACAGCAGGTGTCAATTTTGAAAACTATCGCGACAGATAAGGATTTGATCTGAATTATCAACTTCTTGCAACGTCAAGGTTGCATAATCAAATGTAAAAATCCACATTTATTTTTTTACAAGCCGAACGCCCGATGTGATTCCTGTCGCCAACTTCACAAGATCCTTATTGGATGAGTATTAAAAAAAAATACCTAAATTTTTACCAACTTCCACGATTCTAATTTCAATATTTCTTAAAATGATGTTTTTCTAAAATTTCCTTGAAACTTCAAACCCACAATTAATAAACCCTCTTCGAAGATGGAATCCAAAAACCATAAAGCATCTTACTTTTACTCACAAACAGAAATCTAAGACCCATACTTTTTGGAACACAAGCCAAGAATAATACGGTTATCTTATTTTAAAACACTTCCAGCAAGCTAACACAATGCTAAAAGGACTCGGTTTTGTTATTGATCTGGTTAAAAATAACAAACACTGTTTTATGGGTGCCATTATCGAGTTACGGCCGCTCCTATAAA
This sequence comes from Hecatera dysodea, assembly GCA_905332915.2. Classification (NCBI taxonomy): domain Eukaryota; kingdom Metazoa; phylum Arthropoda; class Insecta; order Lepidoptera; family Noctuidae; genus Hecatera; species Hecatera dysodea. The sequence goes on from HG995303.1 coordinate 15,378,695, forward strand.
CAAGTGAGTGGACTTGCCAGCTGGTCGGTAGATTCAACGATGAGATATTTATCTACGAGACAAAGAACGGGGATTTTGTCACCGAGATTTGCCCGGGCTGTGTTGGAGATCCTAGAGAAAGTGGTTTGATTTATAGTAGTAAATTTATATGATATGAAATAAGATCTTAATATGAGGCCATTTAAGCAGAGATTACGTTTACCAAGAGCAAAACCATTCAAAGTAATAAGGGGGATCACTCACATGTGATATGAACACTAGATTCATGGACATGCTGTATAAAGGTGCCGATTAATAATAATAGTTTATTTTCGGAACAATAACACAAGACTGAGTACAAAAGTGAACGATGACTAGCTGCAAAAGTATAAACTGTTAAGTGTGATTAAGCTTTTATAGGTGAAGTACGACTGTTTAGAAAAGCAACCGTTCTTCAGAACAAAACCTTAGAATTTAATTCTCTCCTAACCTTGAATCTTGCAGCAAACCACGCAACCGTATCAAAAAACTAACAAATGCTAGACTAGCAATTAAAAAGAGTTGCGAAACACACGATAAAAAAGAAATTATGTCAGAATTACATGCTTATAAAGGAGGGCAGTGTAGTAAAATTACGAGTACGAACCGATACGCTTTGTTAGAAATAACAATGAAATTGTTGAACAAACAATGTACATAAAATCTTCATGCTTTTCAATTAGGTCAGTGGGACTTCTACAAAGAAATGTTAATAACACAAAATTTTTAGTGTTTACACAAATAATGAAGAATATGTATATAGTCTTCTCGGTCATAGCAGTCGGTAGTACAGGCATCCTTGTAACGGCGTCAAACCATGTAGGACGAGTAACAATGTGACAATCATTTACATACATACATTTACATAAATCTTGTCTACAATCGAATGCCTTCAAATAAGGGACCATTGATAATCTGATTGATATCTACGTTAATGAACCATTTTCTCTCCCAATCGATGCTGATCTTGCAGCTTCCTAAAAATTGATACTTATGCTGACAAGTTTAAAATAATGTTTTTGAATATTAAACACTGACGTGATTTTGCTTGTAGCGGTCAATTTTAGAGAAGAAAGAATACACATTAACTGATTGAGAGCCTGATCTTGGAAAGGATGACTGCAAGCAGGAAACAAGTTTATTTGAGCCTCAGATAGCCAGATCATGAGGAAACAATGTTCTACAGACTATCGAGAAATACGGAGAAGTATCTTAAGGAAAAGATCATAACAGAGCAATCGTTATAGATTTCCCTCCATAAATCGATGATTAATAAAATTACACTCACATTTACAATGATGAAATAATTGCTTTAACGAACAGAAAAAAACTCTATTGAATACATTGTTTATTTTTTTTACTATTAACGTTATCGCCATCAGACATCCTCGACCACGACAAAGTCAGTGACGCGTAGCATCCTTGCAACGTAACGTTGTATAGGTACTTACAACTGCTATCTGATTAGTCACAAGTACAGTCGGTGATAGCAATTAACTGACCCCCCTAAAAATTACTCGATTTTACACCCTATGCTCATAACATTAAACGTTATTCAATATGGTATGAGTTTATCAGACTAACACTACTCGATGAACAGAAACAATAAATAATTTTGATACGCAAACTTGAGCTTTAAGAGGTTGGTATTAGGTCATTTATTTATAACTTTTTACCTTTTTTAATAAGTGGGTAGTTAGACGTCAATATGCGTATTCAACAAAAACTGCTATAAATATGACATAAGGACTATGGGGTAGAAGAATAAATTGAACAAGATATTCTATGCACAAATAGCAGTGAATACGCGCGAACATTTTTACCTTGCCTTACTAAATTGGCTTTTTTCCTTTTTATTAATTGTTATCAGTTTTGATAGTTTAATCGTCATGTCTCAGTTGAGTGATTATTTAAAATACAAAATAATCTATTTGCATGAGGAGAATGTTGGTATTAAAGCGATTGCTAGGAAACTTAATATAGCGGTAAGTGTATTCTTTTTATGCTTCATTTATAATCATACTTTTTCCTTAATTCGTTAGTCTGCTTAAAAGCCGGTGAATGTAGAATAATAGACAATTAACTGTGTTTCATTATGAGTCTAATTTGAGATCATTTATAGGTCTAATTTGATTTATATAACCTAATTTGATAAACGTATTTTTTCAAACTTAATCGATAAATTATGTTTACCTATTCGTTACTAAAATTATGCTTATTGTGTTGTTTCAGAGAAATACAGTCAGATTGTCGCTAAGACGTTTTGAAGAGGCAGGGAATATTCAAAAAGATCGTCCTGGACCAAAACCTACTATGTTACATACTCCAGTGTCAGAACGTCATCAAGCAATTGTTAGAAGGCATACTGAACACCCATTTTTGCCTACTCATTCAACTGCAAGTGGAAGTGATCGTTGTTGGAATATGGTGCGCGGTATGCGGGACCGCTTGCAACAAGCAATAGAAAAAATGGTGCTCCACTTCGCTATTAAAAGCATGAATAACTTGAGTAACCAGTGTTGGTCACAAACAATACTAACGTATGTCAGTGTGTGTGTTAAATTAACTATTGTTATAATTTGTAACGAAGTATTTCGAATATCTAGTTTTTTGTCAAAACCTTATTTTATAACTAAAATAACTATTCATAAAACAAATTGATATATAGTAGACCAGGTAGAACTTCAACGTATAATGCCGTTTTATTTAGTTCAATGATATTTAATGTAGTGATGTTATTGTTATGAAATAGAAATACATACCTATATTTCTAAATATTATAACATGCTGATTCACTACATTAAACTCACAATCAGTGCAGTTAACAACGTTATTAGTAAGCAGGTAAATATTATCATCTTCGTGTCGTCATCAATATCATTTATGTTATTCTTATAATATTTTTTTTTATAAAATAAAATCGTTTTTACCACCATTTTGGTTTTTTATTTCTGTTCGTTTTTTTTGTTGTTGCTAAAGTTATAATTTATTATTTATAACTTAAAATAAATATACAAAACAGAAACAAACGCGTCAATTACGCTGGTTACGAACTCGCAACCACGATTTGTCAGCTCACTACAGTCACCATTAGACCACTCGAAACATATTCAACGTGATCGAAATTACGTATTATATTACAAGTTAAAATAATATTCAAGAACATACCTACCTTAACACTGCGTATTAAAGATCAAATTCGAATAACTATTTTATTGATCGTAGACGTTGAACCAGTTCCAACGTTGTTCTAGTTCGATCGTTCGTAACAAGCAAAAGGTTCAAATTCGTTTAATTTTTAGGGGGTCAGTTAATTGCTATCACCGACTGTACATACTAATTCTTTAAACCAATTAAAATAGATGCATGAGTCCGTTAACTTCTAGCTTGAAATGCATGTACATCAAATTATACAGAGATGACTAACAATCAAGAAGCTAGATGACGAGGAAATAAAGCATTGGGTACTCATAATGGGTTTTAGGTATCCCCATAATAGGCAATGGAAAATTAGGGTGAAGTAGCGGAGGGTTACGGTATACATCACATTTAGTCCTCGTCCCATATTAATCCAGTGTGGGTTTAACCCATAGCGGTATCGAACTATCGCTATACATGCGTCACCTCACCAGGTCCCAAGTCCAAGAATCAGTAACGTGTTGGAATTTTTAAGAGATCTTGATTGAATGATGACTGGCAACCACCGCATGTTACCATTGTATGGCTTATTACATACATACTTAATGAGGATCCGAAGATCCCCGACCGATTAGCGAAGGACTAAGTGCGAAGCAACTACTTGAAACCTTTGGCGTGAAGTCTAAGGATTAAAACTTGATCCAATTGCGGTTTGTAGTGACAGGTGGGCAGCTGGCCAGTCTTAAACAGATATAGGGGATTAGGGGTACTCCGTATTTTCTATTTCTCAGTCGACTGTTACTAACGGTGTTTACTTAAAATACTTTGTTCTTATTTAATATTGGATATGCCGATTGTCAGTAACAACTCAATAATTTCTTCAACTGAGATCTATTACCTTTTGCAAATGAATAAGAGAGTAAATTAGAGACTCACCCGTAACCACAGTTAACAGCGTCAGGCGCTGCTCACCCTTTTCTAGGTACCAATCAATTATTTCCGCAACGTACCAGATGGAAAAACAAGCAATAAAGATCGCAAGCAACAATTTTGTGCCGAGAACGAACGCATATTGAATGACAATGGTATTAATGAATTATTCACAATTGAAGCCTTCCAATGTCAATCCCATTATGTAAGTGACATCGCTACAAACGTAAAGTGTGGCGTTAGCTGATGTATTAATTGTACAAAGACGTGTTTAGAATATGGCAATATTTCAAGTTGATGGACAGTCTACAACTAGCAATGTAAACGAACAAATTATGATTTATATCTCATCTGCAGTCTTATCCTTACACGCGGATTTCCTGCGTCGTCGCCGTTAGAAATACAAATCAAAGATAAATTCTCGTCACCAGGTATAAATTGCAAGTTGTGTATAAATTCGCTCATATACACCAATCTGATATTCATTTATATTGGATGAAAATGGACACAGCATGATTGGGAATAGATGAGATCAGTAAGAATAAATGTCCTGAGATCTTGGTTGTGGAAGATGTAAGTAACTTCCACCATCTACAGCTGATGATAGCGATGTATAGCAATGTACAATTGGATTATTATGAGAACGAAATTTTTAGGAACGAATATTATAGAGTGTGAGTGCATATTTGTTTCAAGAAAATATTGTTCTGATCTGATGTTAGTATTTATATATATAATATAGCAAACGCGGAAAAAAGCTATCATCTATAAACTCAGCCTATTTAAGCACGAATTGCTCCCCCAAGTTTCGCCAAAACCTTCTCTTTCGCATTCATCATATCCGTGAAAGTTTTATCTAGCAATAGTGAGCACTATTTAGCATATACTTGCTAAACCCTATTCAAGTGTAATTTACATTCACAACAGGAACACAGGTAATCCTCAATTATACAGGCTCAGCGATATTTAGCACCACCTGCCACATCTGGCATGAGCTACCGGTGTTACGTGGAGGACTGCCAAGATTTGACCATTAAGAAATAATCGTTTGTCTATGGTTGTCCTGTGAGAAATATTAGTGTATTGACCTGTTGCATAATCAGATGGTAAGGCAGTAAGGCTAGATAACGCGGTATTAAACATTCATATTTATTGGCTTTGTATTTCTTAGGATACTAAATCGTATATAATACTTCGTATACTAAAAGCGAAATACCACTCACATATTAATCACGAAATCTCAAAAACTTTAACACCTACAAACTTAAAATTTGGCAGGTAGGTTCCTTATAGGGTGCAGACATCCGCTACGAACGGATTTTGCGAAACTCCATCCCTAAGGGGGTAAAACGGGGGTGGAAAATGGAATGGAAAATCGTGTTCCACGCGCGCCTCAAAGAGCCGTCAGCAAAGAATACGGGGCCCCATAGGGTCAGTGTGGAATTTGTACGAAAGAGTCACAGCGGCCCTGGAACGCAAAGAGCACAAGAAAGATCACGGGTGGGTTTTAGTCAGTAAGAGTCTGACACTCCCTCCCGCTCGGCCCAGAGCGGGAGAAGTCATTTGATGATTTCCCATAAAAAAGGCGAAATGCTAAAACTCGTATATGTATAAAAGGACACAGTCAATGTAGTCAAAAATACTTTGAAATAAAAACATGTCAGAATTCATTAGAAAGTTCATTACTACAGTCTAAGATTTTGGACTTTAGTCAATTTATTCATTCTAATGGAATCATCAGTCTGTTATTTAACAGTCGCAATAATAATGTTAACACTGACCGGTGACCTCTCATGGCCATCAGGGGACTTCCCTACGCTCTTTAAAAACCAGTTAGACTAGTTTTGTCAAAAATATGATTTCAAAGAGACAGCTGTCGAATATTAAACATACTTCTGACTAAATCGACTGTCTTCAACGTCCATAAATTAAATCTGACATTCCCTTTTATCCTCTTAAAGCATGATATATTATTTTATATTATCTAGTGATCCCGCGTAGGAATTTGACCTGCGTCCTATGCATATGCAAATATCCTTGAAAATCACAAGCGTTGAAATTATTTGCGTAGGCACGATTTTATTTATATGCCTACTACTTGAATGGAAACCAACAGACATGGAAGAAAGCTAATGACAATTTGACAGGGCATTAGAAATTGTTAATAGATTTCTGAGAGTTATTAAAAGAGGCAATAAGAGAAACGAATTCCAGTTAGGTAAGTATTACTAAAGAGCATAGAAAGGAAGAGTAAGATATGAAGCACCGTTTATTAAAAACGAATTGCTTAAAAAAAGCCTAGCTAAACTGACAAAACAATGACGCATCATTATTTTCCTCTATCTTTAATAATTTAGTGTTAATAAATTTAGCTCTCGTCGTGGCATTCATGTTAAGCCCAAGAGCAGGGTTTAAATATATCGTACATTAAATATTACATAAATGTTTTTTATATAGATTTTTTTAAGTTTCATTAATTCCCTATTCTACTAACAGCTTGCATTATAAATTGTTGCATTAGACGCAAATGTTGCATTAGACGCAATTGCCTGGATGTCATTTAGACTATTGAATAAACGGCGCCGTTCAATGGAAGGCTAAGCAGCCAATTAAACGGCTGAATAAGCAACTTGGCTGCGACATATACATATGTACATACATCAATTATACAGGGTGACAATAACACTAACGCTGAACATAAAAAAAACAGCGGCAAATGCGACAAAAACTGATCGCACCTTGCACGACGACGACGCGCGACGCCATAAAATACCTCAAGATAAGAATCTTAACACACTTCCCATTCACACAATACACGGACTATCTAAGGTTCATAGTAAATCTAACATCCTCCTTGGGCCATAAAACCGCAGTGACTCACCAGCGGTCTCGGCTGTCGCTACAAATTGGGCCAATGACCTGTCAGTCGCATAATGATACCGTAATCTAAGATTATGGGTGAAACAAACCACACGTGAGTGAGTATCGGTGTGCTAACAGATTCACATTTGCGGCGAACTTGGCTCTTGTTTTTATCAATACATTTTTTAGTTTTAATGGTTCTGTATGGAAAAAATGAGCCCTTAGAGGGTTACTCGTTTGGCAGTCTCGGTTTAAAGAAATTTATTTCTCAAAGAACAAATTACAGTTCACTTAAAGAGAAACTTAACTAAATTCACAATAAGTTGTAGTTTATATTACGAGTCTGTCTGTCACAGCCGATTTTCTCCGAATGGATTCAGTTGAAAATAGTAAAAATACATTGTATAGACTTCTGTGACCCCAAAACTGACCGGGGGTCACGTTTTTTTTTTTACACCAATCGTGTTACTTTAGTTTTTAATAGCTATAATATTTTCATCTTGAGATTTTAAATTAACCTGTATTTTCATCTTGTTCCATGTGACTTTTACTTCCATCTAAATTATATCCATATGTGTTGATTTTAATAGTTTTGATAACATACTTTATTCACGTCTTGATAATAATAAAATTCAATAGTGCCTTTTAATGCTCTAATTAAAAACTTTTTACAAAAAAATACAACCGACTTTTCCACAAAAAATCAAAAAAGTACAAAATAACTTTAATTTCGGAACTCGCTGTTTGTGGTTCCTTTTTCATTTTTTGAACACCGACTTCCGAATTTAATTATTTTTCACTTTTTAGTGGTACCTAAACCCCCTCCCGTCCCCCCACCTAAACAAACCAATTACATTAGTGTAAAAAAAACGCAATGCAGAGTAAACTAAAAGGTCGTCAATGTAGACAATGTAGATATTTTTTTAGATTTTTGTTGATTTTTCCCAAATGGTCCCTTGAAGATAAAATTTTCAAGGGACCATTTGGGAAGTATACCCTTTCCAACAAAAAAAGAATTTTTCAAATGGGTTGGCAAGCGACGGAGTTATATCAGTATATAGTTATAAAAAAAAAAACATACAAACATCCGAATTGAGAACCTCCTCCTTTTTAGAAGTCGGTTAAAAATAAATCATTATTTATTTACAACACAATGTTAATATGGACTAATATATATACTTAAAGAATAAAAGGGGACAGAGAAAGAAATTATCAGAGATCAGAAAATTTGTCAACATCGCTGTCAATGGGAAAATGCTCAAAACACTGTCAACACTGCCACCTTGAATGGCAATCCGCCATAATTTCGACGATTACGCCAAAAAGTTGATTAGGGATAACCAATGTCACCGGTGGCTCGCGGTCTGATAACAACCAGGCCCGGGTCGACGGCGCGTCAGTTCCACGCGCGCCTCAAAGAGATGTCAGCAAAGAAGACGGGGCCCCATAGGGTCGGTGTCTGCTAGGGTTGCGGAGTCACCGCGGCCCTGGAATGCAAAGGGTACCTACTAGGAGGAACACGGTTGGGTTTTAGTCAGTAAGAGTCTGACACTCCTTTCCGCTCTGCCTAGAGCGGGCGGGAGAAGTCGTTTGATGGTTTCCCATGCAGAAAAAAGGACAACCAATTTTAATTCATGTTGGCCTATAACTGTGAATTATAGCTTGTATACCAAAAACCTCGTACACACTCCACGTGCACATCTCATCAAAGGCTTCAATTTCTAATAAACAAACAAACTAATCATAATTATCACAAAAACAATCACAAAACTTATCGCCGTCTTTTTCAGATGAAAAGTAAAAGTATTCATCACGATTCCGATGAAAAGAGTATCCAAAGATAACTTAACCAGAAACAAACGTAGTTATGAAAGACAAGATCAAAACATTTTCAGCTCGTTAAGTATCTACTATGAATAATTTTAGTACGATTTATTAAACGAAAGAGGAAGTATCAAACATCCAAGCGTATTTCATCAGAATTTAAAGAACACAAGCTAAAACGATAACGATACAGATTGGGTCATAACATTTTTTTATGACTGTATAAAATATTAATTAGATTCTTACGTAATTGTTAATTACGTGCACGCTGATTAGGGAATTTCGAACAGTTTAATATTAGCATATTAAGTGGTCTATTCATTACTGGAAGTTCAAGTAGTTTGACTTCTTTTAGATTAATTCATTACTGCATGTAAAAATTGCTGTTAATTCTATTTTCAAAATATATTTGGTTATGCAGTCTATTTGGTCACTTGTTTTTTTTTTTCATTCTTTTGTCTTTTCTTTTCTTTCTACTGTCTATGCCGCAATAATCAAATGAGCAGTTAGCCTTCTTTATTCAAATTAACTAAAAAGGACCTAATGTAGTCACGAAAATTCTCTTATCTTCGTCACCTAAATCTTCATTAGTACTTTGAGGCCTTAGTATGAGTTTTGAACTGTGAGTGAGTACTGGATCACTTAACGTATACGTAACGTCTATTAGTATTGAAACTGGGTATGCACCATCTAGTAACAAAAACTGAACGAGTTGTTCTTTATACACGTTGACATAATATCTGCCTGCATAGTTAAAAAAGGACGTACCTACACAAAACGAAGTAACCGATCGATTACTTTGTTTTGTGTAGATACGTCCTTTTTCTCATGCCGGCAGTATATGTAAGTAAACATTTATGTGAAAGCAATCAAGTACATTTAAAACTCACACTAGATCCTCTGAATTCAATCACTATACACAGTATAAAACAAAGTCGCTTCCCGCTATCTGTCTGTCCCTGTGTATGTATGCTTAGATCTTTAAAATTACGCAACGGATTTTGATGCGTTTTTTTAATAGATAGAAAGATTCAAGAGGGAGGTTTGTATGTAATACAGTAGAGATTTAGTATCAACATTGCACCCGAGCGAAGCCGGGACGGGTCGCTAGTTCAAAACAAAAAGGCTTTGCACACAAGCTTACAATCTGTTGATAATGTTGATGTTAGAGTTTAAAAAGTTGATAAATGACTTGTAGAACTATGGTATGGTTCTACAGGACGCAGTTGCATATTAATATGACCTCACAACCCACACAGCTTGACTTTATATCGATACCAATGCATATCTGATATCGCATACAACTTAGACACTCATGTCTAACGGTAAACCTTCCATGGCCAATACGTACTCATTATTAGTTACAAGATCAGCAATGCTATTCTGTAAGAACTCACTCCAGTTCTCACTTCAGATTCTGCGGTGAAAACTGTATTTGGTATTCTGTAACTTGATGAAAACTACACTAGCGCCACTAAGTGAGAACATAGGTAAAGCTAACTTATTTGACAGTCAGAATATCAAATACTTTTCACTTCAGGTGAGTTACGAAGTGTAATCGAAAATGAGATATGGATTGAATTCGCACGTGAGTTCTTACAGAATAGCACTGCAGGTTACAATATTCAATATCATTGCAGCCTATTCAGTGCAAATGTAGGTACTACTGTCACACCCTGAATTTGTCACTGTCTTTGAAGGGCAAGTCTGAGACTAAGCGTATCTTTAAATCATATCAGTCCAGAAATGTGCGTGGGCTTATGATATAAATTCTTAGGGATTTAGGTATATTGAGTTGAGATTCATCTGTATCATGATAAACAGGAAGCCTACCCTAGCAAAATACACCCCTAGTTTTTAATTAGTACAAAAAATAACAGGGCTCTGTCCGTACCCGTTACTGATCATATTTGTGTAGTCAAAAGTAAAAAAAAAAATAAAAATCTAAAATTTTCCTCGGATTTTTTTAATAATTGGTAAATTCATAATAGAATCAACATTCATAACAATTGCTACTAGAAAATACTACGCACAGTGTTTTTCCATTTTAATCGTCATTTATTCATTCATAAATCAATAGCGTGTACAATATTTTTATAAGTTGAGTGGCATTTTAGGATATAAAAAACGCTAATAACTTTGCTGTTTATGAACATAATTTTTTGAGACTTTTCTTAAATAATAACAAGACCTTTTCCAATAAGCCCTTAAAGTATTTGTACTAATTAAAAACTAGGGGTGTATATGGGAAGGGCTAGATATACATATATGTTGGCTGAAATATAACAGCCATACGGATCGATCTTAAAGTTAGGTCGGTCTGTGTATGGGTGACCATCTCTGCATATCGAGATTTCTCCGAGCCTGGGAAAGCACGCTAAGCCGTTTGTCCCGGCTGGGCTGTCATTTGTAGATATTTGGCTGTCGTTATGGATTGTCAAAAGCTAGATAATCTGATACCAGTCTTGTCAGTTATACAGTCAACTGGTTGTGGAGGTCTGTTACGCAGCCGCTCCACTACGTAAAATACTGGTATTCAGGTGAATCCGGTTTGACTGGGAGCCGACCCCAATATAGTTGGGAAAAAGCTAGGCAGATGATGAGGTATCATTTAAAACTTGCATGTGCATTTTATTGGGACCCTAAACCTCAACTTCTCTAATTCCAGGAACAGATCTAATGCCATGATTGACAAATTCGAAAACAGGTCGGTCAACGCAGAGTACTTTGACTTTGCCTGACCATCAAAAATCAAAATCAACAATATTCAAACGTCTTTTTCGAAAGCCTGACGTTAGAAATATGAAACTACTGAAGGCAAAGCTCCAAAAGATTATTTATCTTACCATTCTGACATTGAAAATCCCACAGCTAAACTTATACTTTCTCGAGCACTTATCAAAGCTGCACTCGACCAAGCCAAACAGTCAGAACTACTACTGTGGAACTACCCTGATCTACTCGCTGATAAGGCCGCACATTAACGCCACTTCAAACAGGTAAACTGGGTCAGAGCAATGACATCACGACATACGCTGAGCGCACACTTACGTCTTTTAGTCGTCAGACAATTATGTCGTGATTTATATTTCTATATTTCGCGCTTTTGACCTTATGCTTCTAAATGGCTTCTGCCAATGGCTTCAAACGTGTAAAGTAAGATTATCTTTTGGTCCTGGGATGAGAACGACCTTGTGTCCTATTCTAGGGCATCATCTACATAAAAGAGTTAACAAACAGACAGAGTAACTTTCGCATTTATAATGAACTAGCGGCCCGTCCTGGCTCCGCATGGGTGTACATTTATTTATTTTAAAATAGCTTATGTTACTAAGGTAGGGATAATGTAGCATTTTAATGGTGAATATTTAAAATCAGTCCTATGGTCTTTAAGTTTATTCGTTACAAACATACAAAAATATAAATATTTCCGCTTTTAAACATTATTAAAATGTAGCTTTTACCCGCGACTTCGTACGCTCATATCCCGTTTTTTTGTTCCCGTATAGCGTATAGCCTTCCTCATAAATGTAGCTATCATATACAAAAAGAATTTTCAAAATCCGACTGGCAGTTCCGGATATTAGCGCGTTCAAACAAACCAACTCTTCAGCTTTATTATATAAGTAAGGATAGAATAGATATTAATGGAGTTCTCTGGTGGTCGACAATAAATATGGGTGCACAATATGCATGTGCACTATTTTCAGCAAATAAAAAGAAGCGCTGAAGATTACGCCCTGTAATAACAGAATTCAAAGTATAAAAGATTCTGAATAAACTTGATTCTGAACTACAAACAGAACTGCATCAAAGTAAAACAATATGCCGAAATAGAATGCCCTGTGGTTTTTACTGACAAATCAGTGCCAGATTATCAGAAAAATCAACAAAAGCATTCACGTTATCCGTTATGCGGTCCGTTTATGATTCCGATTCTGATGAAATCGGTGCATGAACTGAATACGAGTGACATACGTACGTCTATTGAGCACTTTGAAGGTTCTGTTTCGCCGACAAGAGAGATCCTATCGCCACGACAGTCGCAATGTGTGTCCTAGCCTTTAAATGGACTTCCGTCACTTGAGCTTTATCTTGAAGCACATAAGATGGTATACGCAACCAATCACACTAAATCATAGTTTTGGAGTAAGTATACCAAAAACTGTTGCCAAACAAGGGTCACTGACTGTAGTCTGTACTGGCCTTAATGACTGTATTATATGAGCAGATATATGGTCAACCAACCTATTGAAACGACCAACCGGTTCCAAGGATGTATTTATATCGCCGCAATGAACGATTGTCGAATAAATTCTCCGATTCGCGAATGTTCAGCTGATAAGGCGTAAGAGACTTTTATATGAATGTCTCTTACGCTGTTTTAAGCATCAATTTGCAATGCTTGATTGAATACGTATTGTGAACCAAGTGTGTCAACAGAGTCTATAGACTCGACACAGTTTCAATGAAGGTCATTTTCTTGTCTATACAATGCTCTCTATACATAACCTTTCCTATAAGGAAGATAAAGGTAGCCTGGATAGCACAGTAAACCTTTTGAGGAAGGGCTTAGGTTGAGAACTGAGCCTGGGGCAATTAATCTTAAAGTACCGTATTTTGTAGAAATGTCAACTTGGTCACAACTGCAAATTGAATGAGCTATGGCCAGTAGCCTTGTTTAACCGTAGCAACATAACTATAGATATCATGGGCAAAACTATATTACAATGAATGAGGATGTTGAATTTTAATAATCTCTACAGTTACACGGACACACAACTACTTGTTTAATTTATTCTAAGAACAGTCACAAATGTAGGTACGTAATTGATTAAGTTATGGTTTATTTATTCCTAGAAAGACTTGCTAATATAAACCCCTATGACCTTTCCAGTTTAGAGGTATATTTTTCTACATGCACGAACTACTGATGCCGTTATTAAGTCCCACGTGATAGGGGCGAGGCTTCCCAAAATTTTCCACAACATTGAATTTCGCGACTGTGTCTGTAGTTATACAGGTGTTTTTAAACAAAAGAATAAATTATATTACTTTGCTTGTTGTCTTAAGAGTTTACTTGGATTTGAATAATAACATGACCTCGTAGTTAACTGAAGGCAAAAAGATAATATCAATCTTATATTTATCCACATAATATAACTATATTTTTTATTCACTTTCTGTTTTGGTTATATCTGAAAATAAAACTGTAACTGCAATAAGCAGGCTGACGAGTGTATTGGAGGAGCTGCAGCTTTGAAAATAACGTAAGTATAAACAAAAATCAAGAGTGGCCCAAAAACACTACCTTGCGGAACGCTATAATTTACTTTGTTTAGCCAGAACAAAGGGAAGTTTTTATAACCATGCACGCACCGACATTTGTTATGTCTACAGAAGAATACTAATATAAACTCATTAGTCAATAATACACAATATTAATGAGCATTTTACCTACAACTACGGTATGGAACGCTTCATAAACAACTATCGTATACGGCGTCTACAACTCTATTGACATAAGTACAATATTCACAAAAGAACAGTTGTACAAACAGATGCTGATCAAATAAAAATACGACCACACAGCACAGCATCACAGTTACGTAGACAAGCAATCTTAAATATTCTCTATGTCGTAATAGTAAAGAAAGGTTGCATTCTATTATACCCAGAGATGTTTGATAACATGAATTTTGAATTGTCAAGTAAGGTTGGAGTAGTTTACATATGGCCATATTTTAAAGACAACTTGAATTTGAATTATCTTTTTTCAAAGTTTTCACGTATGCATTATAAAACTATTTCTTATAGATGATAGAATTTGCAAGCGCGATCATTGGATTGTTTCTAAACGGACCCATTAGTCTTGAAAATGCCTGAAATTGACAACAATGAAATATACGCCAAATTGCAATTACTTTTATTATCAAAAAACTAGGTAGAAGTCAGTTTAAATTATTATTTTTTTTACTTAAATATAGCGTATTTATTTATGTAATACTTTACGCACACAAATGTACAGAGGCGGACTTAATGCCTTAAGCATTTTCTACCAGTCAACCTTTGGGTGACGCAGAGAATAATAAAATTGTAGCTTAAGTCTAGGCTAAGGATTTTGTTTGTGCGGGTCCAATATAAGTCTATGTTCAAAACTAGGTGTCGTGTGGGTAATGGGTATGTAATCAAAATTATAAAAAAATGGCCACACAGTCGACTATATTTCATAAAAACCAAATATTTTTTTATTTATGAACCATGTATCCCTTTTATTAAAAAAAATAATCACACACCTATATTAACCGGGATAACTTAATGCTTGTAACGATACCACATACATTGATACCCGTTACGCCGTTAAGAAATTATGGTGGAATAAAAAATCTCACAAACATACATCCTACATGAACTCTGAAAACATAACACTCCCTTGTTTTGGGCAGTCGTGTAAAAAAGCAATACATACGTACCAAGTTGCAAGCGAAAAAATACAATACGCTACACGCTACGAACTCTGCAATATGCTACCCCTTGGCATCAAGAAGGCAAAGTCTAAATTTTCCTTTAAGCGTAAAATCCGTAAACACTACTTAAAAGCCTGTCATTCTTAGTTTGGTCTTCGTCATAATTAGTATAAGTTCTCTTATAAATCAAAATTATTATAAAACGTCATATTTATTCGTTTATTATTTTAGCATAAATATGTATTCTACTAGCTTCTGCTCGCGACTTTGTCCGCGTGGAATAGTTACTTTACCACCGATTTTGAAACTCTCAGCCCGATCGGTTTAAAATTGACAAAGTTTCATACAAACTTTCATCCCCTATTTTATCCCTTTGGGGGTAGAATTAATCAAAATCCTTTCTTAGCGGATGCCTACGTCATAACATCTACCTGCATGCTAAATTTCAGCCCGATCCGTTCAATGGTTTGGGCTGTGCGTTGATAGATCACTATGTCAGTCAGTCAATCACTTTTGAGTTACATATATTTAGATTAGATAGATTAGTAATTTGTTATCCAAAAAAAATGTACTTTATTTGTACACCTACGAGTACTACAGTTTTCCAGTTCCAGAAGTTAATATACATGTTTTATTTTAATTAGACTTACGGTACATACAGGTTAAATTATATTAAGTTAACGATAACTGTGCACTGATTCTATAAAATAATTCTTTAAGGATTTTCTGACAATTCCTGTTTGGCTAAATGCCACTCATGTGAAATAAACACTGACCTCTAGTAAAAAAATAAGAATGAATTAAATGGTTATCAAGTTAAACATTTTAATTATCCCTATATTTTACCCCTATATTTTTTACCGAAACTTAGAATTATTTAAGTACACATATTTTATTTTAAATAATATTAGCACTATCGTAGTTTCTGTCCATTTCAAGCATTTTACTGGCGTACTATCGAGAATTCCAGATAATTTCAGGAGGTAAAGTCTATAGAACCTATACTTACCCGCAGTCTATACAGTCATAATAAAAATACCTTCGACCAAACTATTGTTCAGCCGCAATCCGATCCTGCACGCGATCCGTAATGCGCATATTTCAAGAACCTATACAAATACTAATTAGGCCTGGAGCACATTTAAAACAATACGCATACCATTTGTTGCAATAAAATTCCATACTAAAGTTATATCGAAACATTAAGCTTAGGCTACACAATTGAGGTGTCCAGTTTCAGAGGCGATATATGGGTAATTCTATTTAATATGTTGTGTGTGGCAGCGTTCAAATAAAAACATTGCTGGATGAATGATCCCGCTGTTTCCTTCGAACGACCTATTACGTGCCGCGATGGCGATTGCAACTCTTGCTATCAAACTAAACAAAAAGCTTACATGAACGATAAATTGTCTTTGGAACTTGTTATGATCGACTATCACTGGTGTGGATTGATTAATCTTATTTTAATTCCATCTTAAATGCCTTTTTTTTAAATAAAATCATTTTGGCCCGTCAGTTTTTCAAGCACCTGATATTAAAGCCACTCAGCATAAGAAATGTTCGCATGAAAAAGTCTCAACTAAGACGGAAAATCCGCAAGATATTGTACCTAGTTTTAGTGATAAAACTACAAGATACCAGTAATCATGAACACTCAGTAATGAGTGTTCATGATTACTGGTATCTTGTATTTTTTACTCAATGAATCAACTATGTCATCGTCTGATTCTAAAGAATTCCGTACTACCGAAAATGTGTGTAATATTATTATAATGAATCACCTATCCTATCCATCAATTGATAGGAGTACTCAAGATAAGAAAGTGCGTTAGCTACATAGATTAAGCGTAATCATTTTAATCAATGTCATTATATTCGAGCATAGACATATGTAAGTCAGTAAATTTCAAATAATAATAAATTTAATAAAAAAAATAATAAAAGAAATGATAGGATCACTTAAATATTAAATCAACGGAATAAATAAAGAATGAAATAAAGAATCATATTTATTTATCACATATGTACATGAAACATGACTGAAGAATGAATATTTGACATCCTGTTAGAACTACGACTGCCAGCACTGGCAGACATACGGCTGCCAGTGCTGCTACACTTCTGAAAAAGTACCAAATGCGTAGTAAAATATTGTTATGGTTCACAGAAGTTAACCATAACATTGACTGAAAATCGAAACACACGCTTGAAATTGAACACCCTCAGATTCCTTATCTCATCCCTACAGAACATAACCATTTCAAACACTATTACTATTAATATCAACTAGTTTAATACCCATCAAAACATAATATACGTAATAGGGCTGTTGGTCATTCAGTGTAGTCGATCGCGCAATGACCCCGCTTCTGCGCGCGCGCCGGGAAGCCGCACCATTTGTTTTTGGGATATAATCAACCAATAACTGTTCGAGTCGATGACTTGCGTTTGGAGGGTTGGGGAATGGTGCTGTTGTTAATTAAAAATGCTGTAAAATTACGGTTAAATTTAACTTTTAAAGTGGTTTAAGTTGTCTGCTCAGATCTTTGGCATCTGTGCAATAATAATTTCTGAATTTTTAAAATTTTTGCTAATGGCGAAATTCATTAGGTTCGGTTAGGATCTTAAGAAAAGAGAATTTTGCCACTGTTTTTTTATAGCTGCTACTAGGTCCTACACATCTGTCAAAACTCATCAAACCACTTTTTCCCAACTACATACTATATTAGTCTTGATTAACTATAGATTACTATCAAACTTTAGACATTTTATTTATCTTATGGTCTACGTTATTGGCTATCGAAGGCATGAGAAAGCACCTTAAAGACCCCATAACTACCAACATTTGATGGTATGATAGGCAAGATTTCGATGCGTTCAAACGCATCGCTATGCATCTCGATTTTCGGGATAATGATCTACTAATGACTCTTCGGTTTCAAGTTTTATGTCTTGGCAGTAGCTGGATTGGAAGCTCAAAACACTATAATGGAAAATAAAATAATCTAAGATTCAAGTTACATAAGATATCCCTTCTATTAACTACTATATCATTTGATCTTATAGAAGTCTATAAAACACGAGAATCCTAAATTGGAAGACTAGTTCCAACATTATAATGACTTACACCTATGGAGGAGGACTACTCATCACATTTTAATGCGTTTTTTTTAAGGATTATTAATCATCAAAGACGTCTGGGCGGAGCGGAAGAGAGTGTCAGACTCGTACTAACTAAAACTCATTCGTGTTCCTCCAAATGCCCTTTGCGTTCCAGGGCCGCGGTGACGTTTTCGAACAAATTCCGTAACTGCATGAGGTGACATTATTTCAAAATTATGTAAATATTAACCCGGATACAAAGCATGTAGGATTTTAAGTCTTTAGAATTACATCAGAGGACCCTATCATTCATAAAATGCAGGCACCTCTACCAAAAGGGAGAAAGTAATAAAGGATACATAAACATTTAATAATTTATAAAAAAATTCAACTACTACCTTGGTCTATCTTTGTATAACAAAATCAACTCACATTTACCAGTCCACGGCTTGTCTCTTTTCAACTGTAAAAAGTCTGTCCGTTCATTCATATCAAACCTAAACTATGACGAAACCGAAAATTATCTAACTAATGACAACATTCACTAAATACTTCCACTGATACGCACACACACGCGCAAGAAACATACACAAACACAGACACGAAACACACCCACACACACAGAGACACGAAACACACCCACACACACACAGAGACACAAAACACACACACAGACACGAAACACACCCACACACACAGACGCGAAACACACCCAAACACACCATTGCATGCCACTGTTGTTTTTATTTTATTATTTACTCATTGTAGATTTTCCTTGTATAGCCATTTGTTAATTATTATCAATCATGCCAATCTGCACATGTAACACGTACCAGAGCCAACTAGTATTTGGGGATCGAAACTGTGTCTCCTAAACACAGGCTATTTTGTAGCCTAGCTAGGAGGACAGAGCTTCACCCATCGTATTGTAGACTACATTTCTGTGTTATCTGATATTATTTAAGTAAAAGTTGTGAATCTACAATCTGTTTATTTGAAATAAATTATTATTATTATTATTATTTAAAGTGACTTTTAATTCCAGTAGTACAGTCACTTAGTACAGTTTCCTACTTTGACGCGAGCAAAGGCAAACCCGCTGGCATAAGGAAATAAAATAATATTTATACAACTTTGCCCTAAAGCAAAGCTTGAAAGCTGGAAGTACATTTGAACCCAAGTGTTGGTGATTCATCGCTCCCGGGCAAAGTGTCGGTCTTGACGATTAAAGATAAGGACACGAGCACGATCTGCACGATTGCTAATTCAATGTTACTACTGCAAGAAAATACAGCATAAGCTAGGAACTTCCGATCAAATTTAACTTACAAAGAATATTGAGATCAATTCTACATTTTCAGGACTAAAGTTGTGTGTGCGAAAAAACAACAATGACATTAAGAATTATTACAATACTCTAAACTTAATACTTGCAAATGAATCGGCAGACAAAACGTACAACAACAACATAACCGAACAATTTAACATAAATTACAATAACACTGCATTGTAAGCAAACTGATTTCTACAAACAACTTTTGTTCTTGCTACAAAGATTCTGTTGAATATTTTAAAAGTAAGGGAGCTTGTTTTATTTTTAGATGTAACTGTACATGTTTTACGCCCACGAAAGTGTTAGGGATGCAACTAGGTCCCATGTGTTAAACATTTATGATAATCTAGTAAGTTGTACGCATTTAATTCAGATGGTTTATGGACCGAAAAAGAGAAGTAAAAAGTGAGAGCAAAAATATCAAACAACAGAACTAAGCCAAGTAAAGAGCGTAAGCCTTTAAATAAAAATAAGGAATAAAATGTTTACACTTAACAATTTAAATGACTGAACCATATATGGAATACCGTTGTTCTATTTCTGGCTAACAAAGACTTATTTTTACCAAACAAAACCAAAAATAACGACGAAGAACCTAACTCCTTGTCGACTATAATTGCTCTATTAAAACGGGCAATTAATCAAATTTATAGCACAATTGCGACGCCGGCTAGGTACAGTCAAACGCAAACAGTGGCAACAATTTGACTCACACAGCGTCTCTACGACATAGCAGTGAGGACATTTTTTGTAGTACAACTGATGTGCGAATGAGTGTACAAACAATAACCATTGATCTCAATTTAAGTGATAAAGTTATGTCAGTTTAATTACTAAAATAACTGTATTGAAGCAACAGTTATATCTAACTAAAACACAAAATACTTTAGATGATTTAGACACGTTAGTATGTATATTACGCCCTGCCTGTCTAATCTGTCAAGCATGAAGTTGGCTGTCATTCCATCTTCTTTGTATGGATTTACAGCTCACTTCATGTACCCTTCACTTTAGCTTACCAGAAGTTTACAAAACCGCAGTGCTGTAATAAAAAAAAAACATTGTAGTTCTACTTCTACATGAATAAAATGTAAATACATATGCATGTGATTTCATGTATACGTGAAACAAAAGAGCAAAATCCGGAAAAAAAAACTTATAATTATCATTTTGTAGTATGTATCATTTTGTGGAAACTGGACTCGATTGACCAAGAAGTGGTAATACTAGGAATCTATTTTTCAATTGGACAACCTGAATTATATGCCAACACCAAGTGAATACTAATTCAACAAAAGCCTTGTAAGAAATCTAAGAATTTGTTATTTTTTCACATTTATTCAAAGTGGACCACCAACCACTTCGCTTATAGATGACACTTACGTTTTGCATATCAATAAGCAAGAAGAATAAATAAATATACTGAACAAAAAAAAAAACAACAATCACGTAGGTAAAGGAATTCCTGTATAAAATTACGATAAAACCCAACTAGCCTTTTGGGAAGATCATTAAAACTCCATCATTGCGACATTAGGAAGTGAATGAGCAATTGAAATTGCAACATTAGGCCGGAACTTTTAAAATTCAATTCTTATCCAAAATCATACGTGATTGAATTGTCTGTTGCAAATTGATTGGCTATAGAATTAAAAACAATTGATTTTATCATAGGTTACGCAATAACTCAGCCCAAAATATGACCGTTGAGTCCTGAATACCAATATTAAAACGCAATAGTATAAGATATTACAGTGCGTTTCGCGCATTTTAACGAAGTGGCCGTTTTTGGAAGAACGACCATGCAAATTTGACAATTAAATTAAGTCAATGCGTGTGTTCTAGTTCGTACTTACGCAAATTGTGGACGAGCGATAAATCTGAAAGGAGCTAAACGGTGTATGTTGAATATTAAAATTAGCGTGAAGCTTTCAAAGAACTGCTATATTACATGCTTTCGTAATGTCCTTGGGTGTAAGGGACAGGATAGGTGAGCTAATTTAAATACTAGAGAAGTTTGACGAATAAATACAGTAAAGCTTCGAATGATTTAAGAGAGTAGAATTACTTGTAAAGTAAGATTTAAACGGATATTACTTGGATTTCTCTTCTCCGTAGCTGAAAGATAAAACCATACGCACGGATATTACCTACTGCCATACCCATTCATTCATCTTTTATCAACTATAAAACTTTCTCGACTATACATCATTCAGTTTCCGACTATAAATATCGGAGTATATCACAGTGGTTCTAATTCACGTTTCTATTCACACCATAATAAAACAGTCGTTAATATACACCGCCTTTATGTCTCCCCTTGTGGGTAGTTGTAAAACGACCACATTAAAGTAGAGAGTTTGTCCAATGAAGGGAAACGAATAGCTGACACCTACGCTAAAGGGAGTCATTTGTTTGATTCCACAAGAAGATATGAAGTTATGGATGCTTCAACGTTTAGACATCTAACAAGGTAAGTAGTTGCATTAACTGCTAAAGTGAAAGCATTATTTGAAGCTAAGGCAGTACAGTTATGTTATGCAGTGACAGATGCCAAAGTAGCTATTATTCTCAGGTTGAATATAGAAATCAAAACCAGAAAGACAAATGGTACGAAATTCAACCATGATTTATAACTTGAACTCGTAGATGTTATCGAGTTGCCTTTGTAGCCTAGCAATTCCAGTAGTTTCACCATTAACTGGAGGCAAACTAAATATAAAGAGGAGTTTTCACAGCTACATATTACTTCATTCACAGCAGTGACCACCCTATTTGTTTTATCCTAGTCATTAGCGTATGCCATAACGACAGTTGCACAGTCTTCCTCGATTGATTTACTCTTCTTTCCTTACCGTGACGGTTTATGCTCAAAATACCATTTACATATCGGTAGTCATGATTAGTACTACAACCAATATCTGCAGTTCAAAGCCATCAAAACCACGTGGTCCGATGTAATGTTCTGGATTTACAGATCACGGTATTGTTAGATTTGTTACTCCTTTACGTTCAAAAGCACTTAGGTGACTCATACAACTGAACGTGACAAGGGCCATGTCCAGGTCAATATTGAAATTATTGGATGTTGGATCAATAACCTACCCTTTCTCTACAAATATGTGAAACTTCAAACTCATAAGTACATCGAACGATAGGAGAAATTGAATATACAGACGTTTTGATGTAACCCAATGAACATTGAGTATTAAAAATGTGTTGTAATTTAAAATATATTGGTCCTTAATGAATTCGGTCCTTCGATGCTTATAATTAAAAAACAGATAAAGCCTAATACTGAGGAACTGTTGAAATTCTATGTGTTTTGGGAGAGCAAAAATGATAGCTGTCAAAATTATAAAAAAAACGCTTTTTCTTCAGATACCTGCCAGATATGAATGAAAGAAAAACACAGTTACAAAAACCTCTAACTGAAACCATATAACTAATGTTATATGGTTACTCATCGAAAGTACTTGAAAATAACGTAAAAAAAAACTTCATCTTAACAAACAAGCCACGGCAGATCAAAGTAAAAGTATTAATTAACATACAAACACAAATCAACATCTACTTAATAAACGTAACATTAATTACAAGCGGTAGGTAAGAAGCATTGACATTGGTACCGCTAATGAGTCAAAAGCGATGCGCCTGCGCTCCTCTGATAAAGAATAGTGTACACGTCCACTGATGTTTAACAAACTGAAAAGGGGATATTAGAACGGATCGGACAGGAAAATAAACTTGCCTAATTTTGTTATTTTTCAAAATTTACTTGTTTATCAATGTTAATTAATGACAATGGTCAGGAAAATGTAAAAAAGTATATTATGACGGAAATAAGAAAGGAAAATAGTACTTCTAACTATTCGAATATTTGAAGCCTACTGCAGCGACATTCAAACCAATGTATTCGTATTTTATTAAGTTCCTTCGGCTGAACACTGTTTCTCATAATACAAACTCTAAGCTTAGCTTGGGAATCAGTAGCAGTCCTTTTGTGCAATACATCAATGTGATGTGTATGTTAGATTACTCTAATATGTATTTATAAACTAGCAACACTATAGATTTCCTTTATTTTTTGTGTATTGTAATTTAATAACTAGGTAACATAGTAGTATCAATCCATAAATATTAATTCAAGTATTGCGATCCGATGAAGCTTAGAAACTTTCTCGCTTTAGTTGACGCTTAACTTTATACTGATTAGAAATGCCATCAAGCGTGTAACCAGGTAATACTCTGTCAATAAAACATAGGAAATGATGTTATCACTTAATTCATATCCCTAATCATTGCCATTATCAATCAGCCATGTTTTACGACCAATTACTTTCTTTTAATGGTATTCTACTTTATTGTCTTCCGCTGCATCGTATTTTAAATCTTAATTTACGTTTCTATTTGGATCTTGTTTTTCTTCTGCCATAAACTTTTTTTCCTAAAAGCTAAGTGTCTGATAAAACTATTTACATAGCTATTAAAATGTGCTATTAAATTAAACCGGCTCGGTAAATATTTTATTCTCTGCATCTTCAAGTAGCTTAAGTGCCGATGCATCGTCACGATACGAATTTTTTTCAACGTTTACATTTCATGCATGTTCATATCATAAAGACCATCTATATCGTCATGGATTCTTTTTTAATCTTCATTGATAATCTTACTAATAAATACCTAAGTCTACAATTTACCTCACTCCATTTCCCATGTTAAAGCTATTCAGTCATATATTTTCAATACTGTTGGTTGAATATGCCGCATTATAATCTACAAGTCGTAGAGGCGGTACAGGCGTGTCTGTGTCTGCCCCATCATTAATAATAATCCCAGCCGTACTGCAGATATCATCAGGGCTTTTACCAATTGTTTGAGTATACTTGTATATTTTACTGGAACCATAGACTACAATAATAAACAAATCAGTTTCTGAGAAAACTTTAGAGACAATGCTTACTAGAAAACTTGAAATATAATCAATCGTGCACGGCATGCACCTATAACTATTTGGTTATCCATCATAGGACGATTCAACAAGTAATAGAAAAGTATGGAGAAGACCTGTGGCAACAACCCCAAAAAATTAAGATATAATTAAGTGAATGATGACGACTGAGATTAATAGGGCAAAATAGTAGATCTGCTTTCAAAGAAGACAGCAAAAAACCTGTAAATAATGTACTCAAAGGGCAAAACTGTAATGAGCTTTCAATGTGAAAAGTTGCAGCTCCCTCCCGGCCACAATAAATAAATTTGATTGCAAAATTTGTCTCTGTCTGACTGTTTCATTTGTAAAATGAATCAAAATTTACAAATGGGCCACACCTGACAATTACAAAACATTGTAAACGCGCTCTGCACTCATTCATTTTGTCGTCGGCCGCAAATCGTATTTCATGGAGTCTGAGCTAAACACCTTAAATTATGCAATCCTTTTACTTTAATATTAGTCCTTATTAACAAGCAACAGAGTCGATTTCAATCAGTTGAAGATTCCCAACACTTACTTCTTAATGTACTTATACAGATATTGCGATAAGGGTAAGTTCGAATTGCGTGGGTGTAGCATTAAGAACTCATAAATCTTATGCAGGGCATTAATTATTTCACATCTCGGAAGACGAAGCTCAAAAGAATTTTATTTCATTAGTCAGTGAGGTAAGACCCAGTGCTGATTTATTGATGTTGATCGGATCTTTGTCGTAATTTAACTGGACACTTCCTGCTAAAGGATTTGGTAATTCTTGTTCCTTTTTTCGGCCTTTCGGGATGCGTAGTTTGTGGGTTGTTCTTTTATTTTTACAAGTTACTCTAATAACGTCAAGTTTGAGAGATTAAGACACCTGTACGCTGTCGAAGGCACAATAGGTCCACCTCAGGAATTTGATAATCGTCTCAATTAACAATGAACTTTTTTGGTTCTCATTTCCGTTGAGTCTTTATTGAGCGGTCAGCGTTTTGATAAGCCTTACATTTGAGTTTGAAGCTAGCATACTATAAAATTTCAAGCTATAATAAGCTGGCTTTAGTGTAATAACATTTCGAAAGCTAACATTTCGCTTTATAACATTTGTTTGACAAAACATTTATACCAAAATCTACAGCAGACGAAAATATCTGGCGCCCTAGTTCCGAATTTGCCAGAAACCGTCTAAATTAAATTTATGCTTCTCTCAATCCACTAACTAAAATGCTTTTAGCGTGACACAATTTTAATATTTAATAGCTCATCAACATTATTGCTGGCTTCCTCTTTGCCGCCCTTCTCATTCCCTAGTTGCTAGGACAATTAGATGTGCGGATGTGATCATTTCGTAACATCCTCAGGAGTTGCAAAGTAGGTATTAGGGGCAATTCAACGTTGTGAATTGTAGCGAAAAACTGAGATAGGTGGGTAAGGTGAGCTTAAGTGGTAAGCACTGTAGGGGAGATTACGCTAATGCAGCATGAACCTCGTTTACTGGCGCCGAGTAATTCAATGCTCAAGGTGTAATAAATGAAAAGAAAGAAGTGGTGGAACGTTTTTTAATTAAATTATTGAGTGATATTTATAGCAGTCTAGTTTATATTTATTGCGCAGATATTAAAGCGGCGGTTAAAACCAATTAAAGCATAGATCGTAATCGAGATTAAAATGAGGAGATTTAATAAGCCTGGCGAGGTGAACTGTGAGAAAGACGATATGGGTCGAAAGGGGGTACGGGCCTGACGACTAAAGTAAAAGCATAGAAGATGAGGAAATTTTGAATTTATCCCATATAAATTGCGCTAAGGACAATAAAACTATGATGAGTAGTAAGCTTGGGGTGGTTTTGGGCAAGGCATCACTGTCTCAGAAATTAATACGTGGAATAATATTCGCTATATATAGATAATATATCGCCGAAGTAGGACAAATAAGGCGATACCTAATCGTCAATACCTAGATTTTGGATTAGCACTCGTGCAATTTCTGACAATACGGCAGCTAATTGAAGCCACGAATCAAACAATCGTATCGGTACTGCTTACATGCTTTCAAACAATATTTGTAAACAAAACATATTATGTGTTGTAACATTTATCTATGTGTCACAGTATGATTGCAGCACATGATATAACGGCACAACACTTAACTAAAACCCATTGACATAAATGTGGCCCAAATAGTTTAAACACCACTTCCGTAATAAAAACCTTAGTTACAATCTTAAGCAGCCCAAGAAATCACTTGGGCAAAAAGCTTTTTTGTCAATAGGTAAGTCAACTTTTCGAGTTGATGGTTAAGTCTTTAGATAATTTGGGCTCAGTAGGTGACTACGTTAATTGTCAGAGAATACTTGTGCCATAAGGCCAAGGCGCCTGTTCGAAAGACAATAAGAAATGCGTGCGCTGTTCATGCGAAGGCTTAACTACCAATGTGCCCATGCGAGTATCTCTACTTAAGTGCACCGATGTACTTTTATCATCCTTATCTTTTTAATAATCCAGCTCACAATGATGTTATCGGGCCCTGTCCATCCACTTCATTGATTTCACTATAGATTATATTGGAGTCGACAGGACAATGGATAAAACCTATCATGAAAATCACTTAATGCCAATTAGCTTCAAAACTTTACCCTTTTCCATGCTATGCAAGTGGTAGATTGGATAAGGATATTTAATTTCCTCCCATTCCATCATTTAATTGATTTAGTTCAGCGTGTAATTTTACCCAGCAGTCAGCCCACGTAGTCAGGAAGGTATCGTTTAGGAGGCACACCCTCAATTGAGAGCAGACGTGAAATTGCAGTGGATTGATCAGGATAAATAAGGATATGATTGTTGCACTGACAAAGGAGATGGAAAGGGTAATGGAACTGCAGTTCCAATAACCGTTATATAAAAAAAATCTAGGTAATGGTCTAGGTAATGATGAGACTTTATGGAGGAGCGGAAAGTTACAACTATAGAAATGGAGATAAGTTACTAGATCCGATGCAGAAGATGCTAAGTTTTATGATTGAGAAACTCAGGTCGCGAAAGTCTGAAGAACGGGTGATAACCAAAGAAATCAGAAACAGTGAAACTGTATGATTATAAGTACTGTACCTACGGAAGGCAAAAAAGAAGACCACCAAACTGTCATTTAATCTATTTGAACAGATGGAGGTTATATTTATGGGTTCCCTCTATCTGGCAGAATCTTGATGCTCCAGATTTTACTAGGCATAACACACTTGGCATAATCTTTTTTAAACGAATATTTGTAAGGCATACAAATTATTTAGTATAAGTAATGCTTGGCCGAATATGTATATACCTAAATTTACAATAGCATACTATTAAGATGGCACAATTTTATTTGGCATACGTACCTTTAGCAATTTAAAATTTCGCGTAATGTTCTGCGAAGTGATGATTATGCTATCCGTTGTTATGGAAAATAATAGATATCAGGTATGACATTAAAAGTACTGCTATAAAGGGTAGACCCCATATGTATTGTTTACATGAAGAAGGCAATTTCTGAAAATACTGATCTGATAACGAATGTTATTTACAAATAAAAAGCTTTAACTATCGCGAAGAGCCATAGGCTACTGTTGATCATGGAAAATGCACAGCTCTCATGGAAATTACACTTGGTCGCAATTAAAGGAAATAGCTAGTCACACATAAAGTAGACCACCATCAAACAGTACAGCTAATTTAACTGGTATTCTCATTAATTAAAACCAAACCACGGCCTAATTGGAAATGTGTTAAATGCGGTCGATTAACTTTTGGATGCAAGCCACACAGGTGTAAGTGCGGTACGGATATCGCAGCTGATAGTACAGGTAGATACAAATATTGATACAAGGCACCACGTGGGAACGACGTACTACAGTAGTAGATATATCTGAGTGTGGCAAAGATTAGAGGTGCAGATGCGGAGATAGGCAAGTAATGAATTAACCATAGGCAAGTAATGAAAGAACCACTGAAGTAGTTGATTTTATGCTGGTCTGGCTGTCTTACAGAAGTATAATATACTAGCTTTTGTCCGCGACTTCGTCCCCGTGGAATCCCCGATTTTAAAACATTCTTTATCGCTGCTCCGCTCCTATTGGTCTTAGCGTGATGATATATAGTCTATAGCCTTCCTCGATAAATGGGCTATCTAACAGTGAAAGATTTTTTCAAATCGGACCAGCAGTTCCTGAGATTAGCGCGTTCAAACAAACAAACAAACAAACAAACAAACAAACGCTTCAGCTTTATAATATGAGTATAGATTAATATTTTTAAGACGACTCGAGGTTTATTAAAAATCTGGACTTCAACGGTGTTGTAGTCAAATTAAGTTACACCAGTTTTTCTCACAGCTTCGCGCCCTCTACTCTATCTTACAGGTGCCGTGAATTTTTTTGGGAAAAAGTAACCTATGGTAGCTAGTGAGAGCGCAATTATCAATTAATCAAGACGGCGACGATTCTTATGTACATTGCACAAAATTCATTAAAACAATTAAAACAGCGGAGGAGTTCTCTAGGCATTAGTAAAAATTCTTATGATATAGTATCTATACATTTTAGCACAACAATTTGCACCTTCGGTAGAAAATGGGGACAGTTTCTTAGGAATCAAAACAACCGTTACGCCATCTACCGAAGGTGCAATTAAATAACTGCTTATTCGGGTAACACGCTCATGATGAATCAGACGCGTAATAATGACGACAACAGAACAATGATCAATAAGTTACGTGACACATTAGACGACCGACATCGTTACATAATTAATACTCAATCAAACAATCTTAAAAAAAAAACTAATTATAGACCTAACGAGATAACGACTCAGTTATTAATTGCTTCAAGTGCTGAATATTCGTAATTGATTTATGCGTGTGAATTTAATTAGCCTGCAGTCTCTAATATTATACTTTTTTTAATGACTACGAATATCGACTAAGCAGTTAAAGTTTACTGCAAAGTGATTAGTATACACGAAGAGCTATAGGTTATGGCTGGGAAAGTGAACTAGGTTTCAATAAAATTCGCACTTTATTCTATAAACAATTTGTGCGCGTGATGGTTATTTTTCAACGAATAAATCTGGCAAGAACAGAGTGAGACTCACGTGCAAAGGGTTCTGTCCGAACGTATCGTATTTTTTCAGTACACTTACTCAAAAACTGGCTCTTATTGCCCATGCTATTAGGTTCGGAATCATATAATACTAATTTCTTACTAGTGTGTTTTTGCATCTGTCACTCCAAGTAATTTCATTTGCTTATAGATCCAGTGTTTTAAGAAGTGAGTTGCCCGCTATTTAAAAATATACTTTTTTTAAACAAGCGTTTATTAACATTATTTTCTTCCAATAAAGAATCGTCATTATTCAATAACGTTACCAACTACGACCTAATCTAGAACCAGCCATATATAGATTAAGTTTATAGATAATGTTCTTAGATAATCTAATAAATTAAGTACCATTGCATACCAAACTTATTATATTATCCACAAATAAATTGCACACAGATCATTAAGGCCAAGCTATTAATATCCATAATTACTGGGATGTCTAATTATCATTTAAAATTGTTCTACACGTTACAGCTATGTCAAACGAACTAAATAGGACACGTAATAACGTCACAGACACGTATAAAATTATCTATCTAGTCGACATTAATTTACTTCCTGTTAATGGAATTTGAATAGTAGAAGATAATTTTGAATAGTATTGTTGAAATTATGAAGAACTTGCAAAACTAGAGCTTCCACTGAGATATTCCATATGAACAACTTAATCACACTGTCAGACCGAAGGATTGAATTCAGGACCTTATGCCCAACAGCCGTCTATTCTGCAAACGTCTCACCGTGAACACTTAGGTGGAACGAGCGTGAGGTGAAACCATAGACATAATAAACAAGTGAAATTGTCATTCCATCTTATTTTTTTTAATCTTTGTTATCGACGGCATCGTCAAGTAGAGCCAACCGCCTAATTATTGTAAACGCAAAGCTGCTTGCAATTCTGTGCCCACTTAAACGTGTTAAGTAAGTACTTCAGTTTTGAGTATGACTTAACCCTACATTAGCTGAGTTTCGGAGATATTCACTGATATACTCACAGAAGACAGCCGCGCGTTATTACAAACAGGTGCGTAGGAGATAAAGGTTTGAAACTTTAAAGCGGTTTTTTGCTTCTTTTCAAAGTCACCGCTGCGTACCATATTTCGGAATTGGTTACGGATTTTATAGAATTTGCCAGTGGTTTCGCCCGCTTTGTAGTTGGAAATTGTTAAACGAGAACATAGTACCAGCGTGAAAAGGAGCCTATGTCTAAATTCTAATCCAGGCCGTGGTCAGAAGTCACCGCGGCCCTGGAACGCAAAGGGCATTAAGAGGGACCCTAGTCCTGAACACACTGAGTGGACTGGTCTGTTTCTGGAGGGAGGTCGGCTGGTTGGAGTGATTGGCCGCCATGGCTCACGCACAATGGTCCAATACTAGGACTAAGTGCGGAAATCAAAAACCCAGATAGATAGAGGGACACAGATGGATTAATCAGTATGAGTGTGACACCCTCTTTTACTCGAGGAATAACTTTTGATGATTTCCTATAATCAAAAAAGGCCGTGGTCAAACCGTGAATAAACATAATTATAGACTTTCACACATAATATTGATAGGAAAAAGATCTATGGATCTATCCATCTTAGTTGCATATAGGTATGTATTATTATTTATCTTTTAATATTATTCAGTATGTTTTAGTATGATAATTATGGACTGTATGTTAAATTTAAAATGTATTTTTTCCATTTTTCCTACTTAATACTTTTATATAATTTTAATACACACAATGTCTACAACTACATCTCTTTTTACTTGACTCTCCTTTCGCAGGTATGCTAGAAGAGATTTCTATAGAAATAAGCATCACCTTTGTACAGTTTGTACCTATTTTTCTGTTTCCTTGTCTTCTCCTTCCTTCTTATCTTTTTATTAAATGTGTAGTGTACATAAATTGTTAAATAAAAATAAATATCCAAAAATAACCAAAATCGAAGTGAGTAGTAGAAAAACATTAACATTTTATTTGTTTTAAATAACAATAGCCCTCTTCATCTATTCTATCTTGCTGTGCCCGACAGGGTCCATAATGATCTAAAATTATGTAGGTATATTTTATATGTACCTACCACCTAAGTTCACATTGTGGAATGCAAATAAATATATTGTGAATGTGATACTCGTAGATAGTGTGTGTGTAATAGTATTGAGTACTTTTTAATATAATAAAAAGTCCTCTTTGTGTGTTTATAATTAATACTTGTTGTAAATTAATAATGTTATGGTGAAGAGAGCCCTATAATTAGTAGCAATATGAAGAAAGTAAATTACTCGATAATATCAGTAAGTACCTCTAATCATTAAAACTTTCTCAAATCAAATTAAAAGGTGATTTCGACGCACTGAAGTAATGGGAATCAGCATATGGATAACTAAAATTACCAATAAACAGTTCCAAAACGACAACAGTCTGTGAAATATCGCTATGGCAAGGCAAAGGGGCTGGGAGGAATTATTAAAAAAAAAAAACTAGGAAGCAAGAAAGTTAGAATAATAATCAGCCTTTTAACGTTCCCACTGCTGGGAGTGCTGGGACACAGTAATCCACCACGCGGGCCCAGTGCGGGTTGGTGAATGTCACATGTCTTCGAATTTTTGGTTCTAGGATATGCCGGTTTCCTCACAATGTTTTCCTTCACCGTTTTGAGAGCAGTGGTGATGAAATGAATTACACAAAGTAATGCGCACCTGGCTGGGTTTGAACCCGCGGGCTTCTACTCGTAAGTCGGGGCCGTTACCACTCGGCCACCACTGAAAATTAGCATTCTAATTTTCAGTGGTGGCCGGCCTCTCTGAATAAATCAAACAATCCACTCGACCAATCGCAGTAGGTATAATGCTCACTTTAGCTTTGCCATAACAATCAGTCTGTACCAGCATTTTTATCCAACTGACCCAGAAGGAGGAAAATGTTGTTCGAGTGTGTTAAATGTCTTTAAATCTCCTTAACAAAACCCTATAAGATGTTCTCTGAGAGAGTAAGTGCCGCGGCCATCATTTACCACTAACCATTAACTAGAAGTTGCACACAAGACACACGATAGTTCACAGTAATTCATCTGAATGAATAGTCAAGTTAATTATCACAATCATACGTCGCGGATTCCTGAAAGTACTGCAATTATACATGTTCCAAATGACGAAGGATGGCCATTTTGTTAGTAATCATAAAGAGATGTGTGTTTGTTTATATTATACTAACTTTTGTATACAATACCAAAAATATAAAAAAGTAGCCTGTAACCGACCACCAGGTCCCCCTGGTGGTCGGTTACAGGCTACTTTTTTATTAGGCCAACAATTTGGATATAGGCGTCACTGCGGCCCTGGAACGCTTAGGGCACTAGGAGGAACACGGGTGGGTTTTAGTCAGTAAGAGTCTGATAGTCCCTTCTGCTGCGCCCAGAGCGGGAGAAGTCATCATCAAAGGATTTTCCATTCAGAAAAAAAAACGTAAAAGCACATTTATAATATTAGCAAGGATTCGTACTGACATTCTTTCAATTACAGAGAGCTTCATTATGGCCTATTGTCAAACTACTGTTTTTTTTCCGTAAAAGATGCAAGGTTTCTACGGTGTCGGCCACGGAACCGAAGCCGCGGGATAAGCTAGTTAAATATTAGATGAGGGATTCAAAGAAGAACTTGTTTATATTCTTGGTATTTTATTTATGTGGAATACAGGGTTGGTCTACAGTCAGTGAGGTTTATTGTTGTCAACAAGCAATGGACTCGTTTGATTGATGGATTGTTAAATTTAAAGGTCCTTTCAATGACGTTTCGGATCTCATTTCTAATCTGAATCGAAGTTGACATATGTCACGACTCACGTCAAAATTAAGCGCTTCGTAAATGCACAAGCTTTCCGCTTGGCTTCTCCTGAGGGGACGCAGATAGCGGAATAACGAAAGGTCAGTAGTACTCTGTACTAAACAGTGAAAGTTTTCAAATCAAAATGTCAGGCTGATAGGATAGTACAGGAACAACATAGATTGACCTGATTAAGAAATAAAGGGCCTACTTCGCAATTTTTAGATAGGCTAAAGCTCAAAAGGCCATAACCCCAAATTCATAAATAATAAAAAAAACAAGACAGTTTTCTCCTGTCACGTCGTTCACAATCAAAAGCGCGCGAGATTTAAAATTAAAATTGAAACGCTTTTTATTTTTTATACTCTCACACGGCATAGCATCCTGCCTGTCATACGCGAGCCTACTTAACGGATACGTTTAATCTGACAGTTGGACGCGTCGGATGTTTTGACAGGCAGCCAATTACCTGCCACTTTGTTTGGCGGGCCCTGTACGCAATGTTTCACATCCTGCGAACCTGGGATTTGACCTGGGGAAACGAGGGTACATGTCTGCTGTGATGTTTAGTTCAATTTAAGTGCTGGTTCTGATGCATCTTCAATCAGTCTACTTAGTTAACGAAACGAAAGAGAAATAAGGTACCTACAAATGGGGTGAATAAAAATGCAGGAGTAAATTGAAACAAAACTTTAAATGAGTTTTTCGCTTTATTTAAATGTTGTTTGCAGCATTCCGCGGTCCTCAATCTTTTTGAACTCATATTAATGAAGAATACCTCAGAAAAGTACGAGTAATATTATGATATTAAAGTGAAAAAATCTAACAAGATTTTGTTTCAATTCGCCCCTCCGTTCCTATTGCCCCGTTTGACGATAAGTTGTTTCTAGTTGAACTAATAAAATTATGTGTCCATAGATCTAACGCATTTAACTGTGCACACTTTCAGTCGCGAATGGGAAGGACGCCATATTTTAAAATTGACTTAGAAATGTGTATACTAGGCACTTAGGTAAATACCTAAAAACGAAAATGAAATCTTTTTAAAATAAATTATTTCTATTTAAAATTTTCCGAAAAGCTCGAGAATGAGTCGGTAGGTATAGATACATAATTCCTATACTTACGGAAAACATGCTAGATTTTTGTTACTTTCCATAAAAAGCCAATGGACAAAGCGTGGGAATTCAGACGTGAATGGTGGTGCTAAACAGCACATTACTAAACACAAATACTTAAATACCTAAGCAACTTAGCTTAAACACGCGATCTCGTTTGCGTATGGCCGTTTGTTAAAGCCAGCTACACACATTAAGACATTAAGGGTGTTCAGACACGAACTGATTTATAGTCCGTCGATGACTATCGACGTTCTCTGTGGTCGATTGGTAATAGAAGCTATGGCTTTGGTTAGGTGTAGAAGGGAACTGTCTCGAATCAACGTGGGCTGATCCAGCTACTATCGATCGATCGATTGATCAACGACGTTCAATTGGTATGGAAGCTTTAGCTTTGATTTCGTGTAGTGGGAACTGTCTCGAATCGACGTCGAAGGTGGACCAATGACCTGGTGAAGGCCATTTAGGGAATATGCTGGATGCGAAACGCTCAGGACCGGTAGACGTTGCGACAATTGTGGGACATCAGTGGACGTCTTTCGGCTGAAATGATGATGATGATGGTATTGATCGACATCGTTCGATTGATATGAAAGTTTTCGCTTTGATTTGGTACAGTGGGCACTGTACGAAATCAAAGCGAAAACTCTCGGGTTGACATCAAATGATCCAGCGACTATCGATCGATGACATTGATCGACGTCGGTCGATTGGTATGTCAACATTAACTTTGATTTAGTGTAGAGGGAACTGTCTCGGATCAACATCGATATAAGTAAAATGAACTGTAGACTATATAACTTCATACATACTACCTACATAGTGTTTTATTGGACGGGAATTCCGAGAAAACGTATTGTTTGGATTGATCGCTGCACGACCGTCTGTAGAAAGCTTTAAAACCTAGGTATTAAGGTTTAGATCTTGAAACATGTAAAAGATGACCTTAGGAGGAAATTATCAAAAAATGTTTTCTTGGAATTCCCGTCCAGAGCCTACGTGATAAAACACACACCAATTAAAAATAATATATAAACTTTATAATCTATACTAATATTATAAAGCTGAAGAGTTTGTTTGTTTGTTTGAACGCGCTAATCTCAGGAACTACTGGTTCGAATTGAAAAAATCTTTTTGGGTTGAATAGACCTTTTATCGAGGAAGGCTTTAGGCTATATATCATCACGCTTAATCCAATAGGAGCAGAGCAGCGATAAATAATGTTTTAAAATCGGGGATTCCACGGGGACGAAGTCGCGGACAGCAGCTAGTGCTACAATATGATAGTTAGGTTATCATAATTGTATTACTTGTTATAAATGAATGTACATTATTTACAGATTGTTATTTTGGTTAACTTGTTATCTTAAAAGATTTCTGCTTAAAATAAGCTAAATTTTACCTCAATTAACGTCATATTTACGAGATTTCTTGACTAGTTCAAGACACCAATAAGTTAAGTACTACGCCGTTAAGATCCGAGTAACAAGAACATAATTATGGAACAGGCAACCTTGGGCAGTTGTTGTACAAAATAACTTTTAATCAAACATTAGACGAATATGAACGTCAAATTCTCAAGATAAAAATATAAAACCAGCCTTAGAACAACTGCGAGACCACAACAGGAAAATACTGTCAAGAAATGCCAAAAAGATAACAAGATGAAGCCTAACCTTCGGAAAACGATTCTTTTAAACAGAGAAACCTATTTCATAAGCTAAAAATAGCCATATAGACCAGGGTAGAAGCCTTTAAAAATAATAAAAAGTGAAATAAAATAATAGTAGGATAAAACCCATTAGAAAAGGAGGAGAATATTATAAAAATGAAAGGAAAAATAATTTACGGGCGATCTGAGGTCGGGAAGGGGGGGGGGGGTGAGGTTTAAGGGTAAAAAACGGTTTATCTCGATTTCCGGCAAAACTAAAAGTCCTATGGAAAAAAGACAAATGGCAAAGTTGTAGGTAATAAAAAGATCTAAAACTTTTGTATTTACACTTTTTCACATAACCTCAAAATTTAGGAGAAAAATTCAAAAAACCAAGTTTTTGGTTTTTTATTTTTATCTTTTACAAAATTATTTTTTTTGTCACGAAATTTGGTGAAAACTTACCTTTTTATGTCCCAAATACGCTGTAATTTATGTGATTAGAAATATTTATTTTTTCGCCTTATTTTGAATTAATATCGAAAAAGCACCCTAATTTTCAATCAAAAATTCACCCGTCAAAATATCAGCTTTTTTCAAAAAGTTGGTATGCTTTCTGTTCGTTGAAATCTCTACTTTCCGATGGTGAAAAAAAATATATATGTTACTATAATAAATCTTCTCAGAAAAGGAAAAAATCGAAAAAACTCGAATCGATTTTTTTTTAATTATTATATACAATTTTGGTCTATTTATTAAAATTTACACTTTAATTACTCGAAAAACGTAAGATTACATGTCACGTTGATAAAAAAAAACTGCAAATCAAAATATACTACTATAATTAACCAAGAAATAAGTTAATAAAATTAATATTTAATAAGACATCTACAATATTTAGAGAAAGTTGTAGAATATTCTTTAAATTATATGCGTAGATGCCTATTTATAACTATTTTAAGATAACTTATATACCTGAGTGAAAAATTTTAGCCCATCAAAAGGTATTTCATAGAAAAGTGGGGAAGGGAAAACTCAGCGTGCACGTGTATTTTTATAAACGATGTTGTATACTGTACTGTATTTCGAATACTGGCTAGGCTAACGGTTGTTACAGCTGCTACGAAATAGTAGGTATGTATGTAGTAAGACCCAGACCCGCCTAGCCCCTTCCCCACTTTTCTATGAAATACCTTTTGATGGGCTAAAATTTTTCGTAGGTCATTCAGGTATATAAGTTATCTTAAAATAGTTATAAATAGGCATCTACGCATATAATTTAAAGAATATTCTACAACTTTCTCTAAATATTGTAGATGTCTTATTAAATATTAATTTTATTAACTTATTTCTTGGTTAATTATAGTAGTATATTTTGATTTGCAGTTTTTTTTTATCAACGTGACATGTAATCTTACGTTTTTCGAGTAATTAAAGTGTAAATTTTAATAAATAGACCAAAATTGTATATAATAATTTAAAAAAAATCGATTCGAGTTTTTTCGATTTTTTGCATTTTCTGAGAAGATTTACTATAGTAACATATATATTTTTTTACACCATCGGAAAGTAGAGATTTCAACGAACAGAAAGCATACCAACTTTTTGAAAAAAGCTGATATTTTGACGGGTGAATTTTTGATTGAAAATTAGGGTGCTTTTTCGATATTAATTCAAAATAAGGCGAAAAAATAAATATTTCTAATCAAATAAATTACAGCGTATTTGGGACATAAAAAGGTAAGTTTTCACCAAATTTCGTGACAAAAAAAATAATTTTGTAAAAGATAAAAATAAAAAACCAAAAACTTGGTTTTTTGAATTTTTCTCCTAAATTTTGAGGTTATGTGAAAAAAGTGTAAATACAAAAGTTTTAGATCTTTTTATTACCTACAACTTTGCCATTTGTCTTTTTTCCATAGGAATTTTAGTTTTGCCGGAAATCGAGATAAACCGTTTTTTACCCTTAAAACCTCACCCCCCCCCCCCCTTCCCGACCTCAGATCGCCCGTAAATTATTTTTCCTTTCATTTTTATAATATTCTCCTCCTTTTCTAATGGGTTTTATCCTACTATTATTTTTTTTGGTTTTAAAAATTATCGACCCTGGACTAATATAACTAGCAACAATATAACAAAATGGAATATTTCCAAGTACAGTGTTTGAATGGGAATGTGACTGGTCAGTCAATGGGGCCACTGTGTTGTGAGACAGTGCAATGCAACCATTGGTTTAACATGTTAATGTGTCAGTAAACTCTCTTATGTCAGTTGTTATTAGCTGAGGAAACAAGGAGTTTGCATTGACTTACATCAACCTCTTCTGCTATATCATTTAAATTAAATTGCTGGCCAGTAAAAATGCTACTCGTCATAGTTCTAAATCTATCAAGACCATTTTTAAAAGTTTTTTCTTTTATATTAATAAAATTGCCATATATAAATACTAAACCTTCGCCCACGACTTCTTGTGGGCAGATATGTATAGTACAAACAATTTCCACCCCAGTTTTACCCCCTTAGGATGGGAGTTTCGTAAAATCCGTTCTTAGCGGATGTCTACACCCTGTAACGAACCTATCTGCCAAATTTTAAGTTTATAGGTGTTATATTTTCTGAGATTTCGTGATTTATCAGTGAGTGGTATTTCGCTTGTATAATACAGACTAAATGTTGATTACTTAGTTATGTATTTTTTGGGCCAAAACAGAGAAATACAAGAAAAACTAAATATCACAGCGCCCAGCCCAGGAGTTAAAATCTGAATCTCTATTATCCTTGTTTTAATATATGATCTCTATTACACTCAGTAGTAGTACAAATTAACTGTATGAAATGAAGGTTACAAGTTTACAACCAATCACATTATGGCTTGGTCACATGAATGAGATCTCTGTTAGTTCGAGAACTCTGATATGACACATGTTGTATACAAAATGTTATTCCTACGGTTTCAATATTAAAACAAAAGAAATTGCAATTGCTCACTTGCTGTTTTTTAATACTGAATTTAAATTAGATATTATTATGTAGCAGTGATTGTTTTTTGGGTCAGTGGATCGTCTTAGGGCAGAGTGTGTGTAGTAATACAAAGTTTAAAGTGATTTTTTTATAAAATCAGCATTTTGGTTTCAGTTGAGAAAGGAAAAGTTGAGACACAATTACTAATCTACTTACAGTAGAAGCAAATTTCAGGTAAATTTATTAAGAAAAGAAATGATAATGATCATCCTATTAGCAACTTCTAATTAGTTCTAATTAGCAATAGTGCAAAACCTATTATGAGGTTGAATTTTTAATTGTATGATGTACTTAGGTACTGACTCATAGTATTTTATAACAGTGAAAATTAATAAGCTTTAAAAGATTTTCATTGCTTTTGTTTACACAGCAATTGCGATAATTTGGGCATTCTATTCTATACCTGATAAGAACCCATAACACCAAATAAAACATATTCTTCATTACTTTTTGCGAAAATTAATTAATTAATTAATTTTATCATAATTAATCTTGGATAGAATTTATTTATAGATACATGAATGGAACCTTACCTATTTTTTAATTAATGAATTAATCAATTTAAATGACGAATAAAAACGTTTAGGTAAATAACGTACGGGAAAACATTGTTGATACCTAGTTAATCATATAATCATGTAAGCATAGTTTGCACGATAATACTATTGTACAACTGCCGGTTACGATAAAACAAGCTGTATTCATCCATTCTCATGTTTTTTCTACATACAATTCAATCGAACAAATTAAGCAAAAATAACTCACCAATAAACAGGATGGCGAAATCCAAAATGATTTTTCGCAAAATAAACTTTGAATCTCTGTCTATTGTGATTGTATGGGTACGAGAGTTCGTTTTCCGGTCATTTCTTTCCATTTTGGCTTATTTTTATAATAAACTACAGTTAGAAAATATTAAAAACACTATCACTGCGAACAAATTTACGAAATTTCTAACGTCAATACGATAAAAGAAAATTTGACAATAACTACACGTCAAGCATCGGGCGCATGCGCTCGCGGACTGGTGCGTTCGGAAACAGCCGGTGCGTTCGTAGAGCTCGCTACTCTATCCATGTCGTTTATTTATTGTTGTTTGTTGACAGCCGGCAACTGGCCACGGTTTGGGTTATCGCGCGACTTTCAATCTTATTGTAAACGAAGTTTGGTTCTCTTGCTTTCTGCGAGTTAAGCAAAATAAAACTTTTCAAATAATATGTTGATGTTCGATCATTTTTTGATCTTCATATTAGATTGACATCAAGAACCAAAAACCAGACAAATAAATAGTTTGTCGAACCGCGGACAATAAAACATAAAAGGTTATTAGTCCGTCGCGCGTCGTGGGTAAAATCATAGGTAAAGTTTTAATTTGGCTACGAAGTCACTGCCGCTATTTTAATATTATTTTTTTCTAAATAGTTAATCTATTGTATAGGAATCTGAAAAAAGATTGCAGGTAAGACAAAAAAAAATCTGTTCCGAAGAATGAAGCCATAAAATATTCATTTTCTAAAGTAAATTGATTACATTTCACGCTCATAATATTCTAAACATGATAACGCATGACTTATTTTTCTAGTTTCCCAAATCCCGGGCGGACCGTGAAAGATTGGATGCGACAAAGATCCTTTTAATCCTTTTTTTTAACTTGTTTTTTTTTAAATGGAATTTCGTCAACGCCCCTGATCAGTAGTTTCGGTAGCCATTGAGATGACACCTGTGTGTTTATAATATTACTACCTATATTATTTATTGCCTTGTAGACCATGCTAAGCTGCCTTAAGACCGTCGTAAAATGTTAACGATACCTACTTACTTTTGTATTTTTGTTCGGTAGTACCTTTGTACTACTTCATTTTAAGACATTTTCGGTAAAACTAAAAGGAAAGGGTTGTGTTGCTATTTGCTACCTACTCTAAAGTAGCTACAACTGTACGACAGATGCGCCACCCGGTACCGTTGATGAACACCTATCCATACGCACAAAATACTTAATTAGTAGGTACCTACCTATTTCGGGAATACTTTCACTGTGCCTGCAGCTGAGGAGTGGAATTCCCCGCCGTATTCTGTATTTTCCGATAGCTATAAACCTGGAGATTTTGAAATCAAGGTCGTATTTTAGGTGACGTCTAGGTAAGCGTTCTTGATCGTAGACCACGGCATCAAGTGCGTAAGTGGTCAAACGCGACCCTTAGCCCTGGCTGGGCCTTAATGCCCTGGCTGGGGGCCTTAAATTAATTTGAGGCCACCACAGGATTGCCCAGTTGAGCAGTAACCAGCCTTAGTGTGATGAACTGCGAGTGGTCCATTCCAAAAAAAAAAAAGTTAAAGACTTCATAAATCCATCATTATCACTACATTGTTAGGTTACCTACACTAAACTTATTTAGATACAGCATTGTGTTGACAAAATAATCAATCAAAACACCATAGGTACCTACGGTGTTTTTGATTGATTCTTCGTTTTCTGACGTCGACTTCCGAAATTAGTCATTTTATACTTCGTACCTAGGTACTGCTTTTTTTATTTGTTGGTTGTATTTTTTATAGTAAAAAGTTTGTATCCCACAACTACACAAATTAACATTATTCCCATAATGACTGGTTGCGCTATGTTATTTGCTGTTAAGAGTTATAGTTACTTTGTGTGCCTTCGCAGTCCTAGTCCAGACCATTGTTAAATATCTCACTTTACAAGATTATATTGATTTAACAGGCGCGGATCCAGCTCTAAAAAAAGTTTGTGGGCACAGCCACCCAAAAATCGGGTCAAGTGCGAGTCGGAGTACGAACTCACTCATTTACAATCATGGACGTTACCTACGTTTTGAACGATTTTTTAATTTGTTATTTTTTCCATCTTCAAATGATGACATTGATTACAAACTTAATTAAACATAAAATAACTTTATAAAAAAAACAGCTGAATCGAGAACCTCCTCCTTTTTTTGAAGTCGGTTAAAAAGCTAGCAA
The DNA here is from genome assembly GCA_905332915.2 of Hecatera dysodea. Taxonomy (NCBI): domain Eukaryota; kingdom Metazoa; phylum Arthropoda; class Insecta; order Lepidoptera; family Noctuidae; genus Hecatera; species Hecatera dysodea. The sequence continues at coordinate 15,421,054 of HG995303.1, forward strand.
CACGTCCCGGCTTCACGCTAGTGGAGATTTTTTGTTATAGCTTATTTTTACTAACAATCAGTAAAAACACAAACGGTGAAAAAAGAATTGATTTTTTTTTCTTACTAGCGTCTGCCCGCGACTTCGTCCGCGTGGAATAGTTACTTTACCCCCGATTTTGAAACTCTCAGCCCGATCGGTTTAAAATTGACAAAGTTTCGTACAAACTTTCATCCCCTAGGGAGCGAATTTTCAAAAATCCTTTCTTAGCGTAGGTATGCCTACGTCATAACATCTACCTGCATGCCATATTTCAGCCCGATCCGTTCAGTGGTTTGAGCTGTGCGTTGATCACTATGTCAGTCAGTCACTTTTGAGTTATACTTACCTATATATTTAGATAATTTAAAAGTATACTAAGTACATACTTTAAAAATAAATGCTTAAATTACAAATCAATTAAGTCAAACTTACCTATGCTTCTTTTTTGCGAAAACATTAATTATATCGTCGATATCCAGGTGCATATCTTTATCCATATTTAAGAGCTCGCCCCGATAGTCTTTCCTGTGTCATTGAAGCGCGCAACCAAGATTTGATCCTACGGAGAGTTGAAAACGATTTTTCCGCGGTAGGTAGCTGACTGGTACTCGTCGTAGTGTAGCCATTTAATTATGTTTGTGTACAAATCTTGATCGCACGCCTCAATAAGTTTAGCTATCGACTCTGGTATGACCAAATTATTTTGAGATTCTCTTTTCCATTTGGTCATCCACAGCCAGTATTAATTTTAAACTGTACATTCATTATCCCTAATAAATTGACTGTACCTACATGTGAAACGCTTTTTTTTTTTCACTTTTACAATATCGATACCTATCCAAATTCCTGTCCATAGGCATACTATAGATATAAAAACTCCCAAATTAAAGAGGTCGAGTAGGTACTTTCAGAAATAATCTGTCCAATTGTACAATTTTTTATTTCATACTAAAGCATCGACTACTTAGGTCAAGGAAAAAGACAAATGCACAAAGATGTAAGTAAGTAAAGAATATCGTGAGAAAAAGAAATTACAAAATACAATCGTACAAAACATAACTGCAGAGAGATCAGCAGATGAATGTAGTGAGACTGATCAATTGCAAGTTAAAAAACCTAAAGCTTTAAATCATCATTCAGATGCGTAGGTAAGTATGATTTTTCAAGACAAGACAAAAACTTCGTTCCGTCCGGGTGTCCCTTTACACCTCTCAAGTTTTTTTTTGCTTCGGCTTACCTCTCTCAACATTATCACCCTTCGCCACTGATGGGTAGGGTTGAGTCAGTAAAAGTCTGACACTCGCTCCCGCTCCGCCTAGAGCGGGTGAAGTCATTTGATGATTTCCCATCAGTAGGTACCTACAATACCTACATATTGGAAGTTATTTTGCAGTAGGCTGTATGAAAAGTAGAAATAGCCTCATCAAACAAGAATGAAGTGGTCGGCAATCGCTGCTAGGAGCTAGGCGCAGGTTTCTCGGTATGGCTAGGGTTTGAAAGAGTTACAACCGCGCCCCTAGAAATAGGGTTGCCGCGTCCGAGTTTCCCCGGATCTGTCTTCGTTTGCAGGCGTCCGGGGAGGGTGTTCAAAAAGGGTCCGGCTCAAACCCGGTTCTCCGGGAATATCGATTGAAAGGTAAAAGGTAGCAATATCTAAATTAAAATAAAACTTACATAATGTTTGGGATCTCGATGAAAAATATGAAAACCACTTAATTTTGATTATGATTCATTCAGAACACTGTTTTACACCATTACTCCTAAGAGGCGTGGTGCGTAATAAAATTATTGTAACCCGCCATAGATATACATATTTCTATGTAACCCACATATAATCTATCTTCAGCTTTTTGGTCCCTCACCCTCAGTGTTTTGGGTTAATAACACTAGTTGGCAGGCACTAGTATTTTTTTAACCTGCTACTTTATAATGTCTAGAAGTAGGTGTAACTGGTTAATTAATAATAAAACATACCTACTAATCTACCCAAGGCTAGATGTCAACGTTTTCGCGCTCGCTCTTACATACTTAATTGTTTCTCAGTTTTTTGGCATTAGTAGATAAAGAAACTTTTATCGAAGGAGGTATAAGTGGTTAAGAGAAATTACTAATCTGATTCGAACCGGGGTGCTAAAATTGGCTAGTTTGCTTCGGTCGCCTATGCTTTCGAATTCGCTTTTTAAAGTTTTGGTCTGGCGTCTGCAAATTATGTGATGGCAGCCCTACCTGGAACGCAAAGGGCATTTTTGTAGGAATACGAATGGGTTTGAGTGAAATCATTTGATGATATCCCATCCAAAAATCCAAAGTAATTAGGTAGGTACCTACATACCTAATTACTTTGGATAGGTACCTACTTATAGCTACTATTTTATTAGCATTTTGTATCTGAATACTAACCGCTGGGAAATAGGTTGCTTCCATGGTGTATACAACACTGTGCAAACTAAAATTAAAAAACAACACTTTCTTCTGAGTCGTCGAAGCTAAAAGGTAACTATTATTATTTTTTTGTTCTACTACTTACTTTATTTAATTAACCTACCTACCAACTAATAACTATTATTTTAATTTAATTGCTGGTTTATTTAAGTAGGTGATTGCTGTAGCATTTATAATAATTCCTTAGACAATAAAGCAAGTAGGAATTAGAATAACAATAATAACATTACAAACGCGTAGTAAAATTGAACGTTGAAGAAATTGAGATTAGCGCCATCTATTTACATAAGGATAAACTACAGTAACGATGGTAGAGACTTGATAATATGACATCTACTGGCAACTCACAGAACTACTCACAAATTCGTACATTCACACGTCTAAGTGGAATATAGTTTCGACAACAGATGGCGATAATAGATTGTTTTGCAGCTTAGCAAAATAGAGGGCAGCACTTTTGCTTTACGAGCTATTTGAAACTGAAAATGCAAAATTATTCGACAGGATATTATATGACTTTTAAATAGATTTTTCACCACAACAGCCAGTTAGTGTTAATTAACAAGCCTTAATCAGTAGCATCATAATAGGGGCATCATAGTGTCCTATTCGAATCTAAACATACTGAAAATTCTTTAAATATCTTACAAAATAAATCCAAAATTGACAAAATATGCGAATTGGCATTGAAAACCTTTGGTCTACGTGATGTGTTTTTTTTAAACAAAAATTACCTCTTCTTCAACGTTTCTATTAGGTAGGTAATTATTTGATGTCAAAGCCGCGGCAATAGTACCTAACACTTACCTATAATTTTTCAAGGTCCTACTGATTACAGTTCCAACTCAGTGACAGACAGTCAGACGGACCGCGGAGGTTTATATCCTACAGTGGCCGTATTACGAAGTGCCAATGCTATCATGATTCGTGTGAGGGAAAGTGCTATTCGTCTTGTGTAACTCCGTCTCTCTCTGACACAGAAATCATGACGGATTTAAGACGTCATAATAGGTCGCCAGGTCCGGAAACCTAAGGACCGGCAGAGAGCGAGAAGACATGAAGGGCCTTTCTTCCATGGCAAGGAAGGACCTTCAATGGAGAAGGTCTTTCCTTGCCACGGAAGGAACCTTTTTTTTGGCTTTTTAGATTTAAAGTTAAATTGAAATTTATAGGACTGCAAAATGAAATTTGTCACTTGGATAAATTTCATTTAGTTGCATAGTTTTGTTAGTAGGCCCACTAGATTCAAAACTATGCCGAATAGAGACATCGTAAAATTTGTCACTTGGATAAATTTCATTTAGTTGCATAGTATTGTTAGTAGGCCCACTAGATTCAAAACTATGCCGAATAGAGACATCGTAAACTAGATTACCTAATATCAGATTTTACTACATGAAACGTTTTGGAGAAACCTATTGGGAGAATTACATATATCTAATACTAGCAGCGCCTCGCGGTTTCACCCGCGTAGTTCCCGTTCCCGTGGGAATATGGGGATAAAATATAGCCTATAGCCTTTCTCGATAAATGGGCTATCTAACACTGAAAGATTTTTTCAAATCGGACCAGTAGTTCCTGAGATTAGCGCGTTCAAACAAACAAACAAACAAACAAACTCTTCAGCTTTATAATATTAAGTATAGATTGGCCTTATTGTGCGTTTTAATTTTTACCACCCAAAGAATAAATTGATCGCATTTGGCCTCTATACGATTCTTTCTCATTCAACCATAAAAAAAGCTACAAATAAAAATGTACCAACGCTCCCAACTGATACAATACAAGCTACTCAAAGTGGATGTTAGATCTTAAGCCAAACAAAGTTTGCTTGTCTACCGAGCCTGGCCGCAGTAATCCAGCTCAAGAGCTAAGCTAAGCTAAGCTGAGCTGAGCTGAGCTAAGCTGTCTTCGGTAGATATTGAAATGTTTGCTCTTCACCGTCAGCCAAAGATGGATTACTGAAAGTACTCGGACGAAGTATGTTTACTTTGTGATCTGTTGGGTAAAATATTTTATAGGTAAACTGTGTCGTTTGTAGTTTAAACTGATTGTAGAAAAGCCTTGAGGTGTTGGTGTGTAGGTAATCCAGAGCATTCAGTAGTACCAAGATAGTTCCTCGAAGATGAAATGTAGCTGCGATTTTTTAATATGTCTATACAATATTGACTTTTCTAATTGTTCATTTAAACTCGGCGACACGGTTGGCGGAGTGGTTGAGCGATTGGCTTTTGCGCTACGTGTCGTGGGTTCGATTCTCGCACGGAACAAATATTTGTAGGTATGGCCTACAGATAGTTGTACCGGATGTGGATTGTATGTGAGATTGTATGTTTATAAACGCACCCACGACACAGGAGAATTTCCTAGTGTGGGGCAACGTTTTTTATAAAAAAAAAAAACTTCATGCAACACAAAGCCGAAATTGACGTCTAGGGATCAGTCAACCAAGGATATAGTAAGGTAAAATACATCTAATAATTATGTACCTACCTATGTTAAAACTCCATTACGTTTTATGTCACTTTGCATGTCCATTTCTTTAAATCGTCTGACATGTATAAGGGATTGATTCAAGCACGCCGCAGCAGAGTTCCAATCGTCGCTACCAAAAATACCTTAGTATCACTTTGGACAGGTCCCTTAACTATTACTGAAAAAACTATAGTTCAAACCGCCTTTGCCGCTTAAACTGCTGTCTAACAGATGTGGGGCGTCTCCTTCCTTAAGTCCTGCGAACATTTGCCCACACCAAAAGCGCAAGCCCAATGTGGAGCTGTTTTGCCCACACCAGATTAGTGGATATAGCTCTAAATTGCCTCTGTTGCCTTAAACCGATTCTAGTACGAATGTCTTTTTTATTCATCGGCCCCCAACATTTCGCAGGGCTATAGCAAGACATATGCAAAGGGGGAATAGATAACGACTCACACCACCCGATGCACAAATTGCAGCTTAGTGCCCCAAAGACTAAAAAGCCGAAGAAGTCAATCTACTGGAAATCCTACCTCGGAAAGATCTCCATATTTGGCGAGAGCAGTACAAGCCTTCTGATTATTTCATCGAGCCCTCGGAGAACCTTCTACTTGAGCACGCGCTGCCGTTGCCGACCTGGAAAAGTAAATCCAAATAGGCTCGGTACTCAGATCAGCCGCACTAAAGACAGATTAAAACTCCTCAGGTAGGGTTTCTCGGAAGGCTCCGATCGAATGTTTGCGTAGCGTCTCCGCTGTTCATGTCTTTCGTCTTGCGCCGCATGCCCTGTACATGTGAGGACCTTACGGCCGCTTCAGCGAACGGTGTTACCTTACCTAAGGACTGGGCCAAATGTTAAATTGCCAACGACACGCTAAGAAGAAGAAGCACTCCGTTTGAATTAATGAAAACATTGAGAAAACCGGTCCCAAATACGACCCCTGCAGAATTCTTGACAAGTTACAGACAGCTCATAGAAAAATTACTATTCACTACCAGTTTTGGAATCAGTAGCAGAATACGGTTGTCAAGACAATCCGACAAAGCAAAGGTACTAATTGATAACAAAAAAACGTAGGTACTAATTTGATAACAGAAGAAGAGGCCCCGGGCGTCGGGAAACGCAGGGCAATTCCTGGCCATCGTAGGCGCCGGCCTGCGGATGGCGAGCTATGGGTGGCACGCCTTCCGATGTCAAACAGGTCCGGGTCGACTCACTACTCAAAGAGCTGTGGCCCTGGAACCCAAAGGGCACTAGAAGGATCACGGGTGGGTTTTAGTCAGTAAGTATCTGACACTCCCTTCCGCTCCGCCCAGAGCGGAGGAAGTCATTTGTTGATTTCCCATCCAGAAAAAAAGGTACCTATTTGATAGTATTTTAATGTCTTGATCTCAGTAATGTGTTGTTGTTTGCTAAAGCTAAGAAGTTTATTGAATTTGATCTTTGCAGATTGCTCTACTTTGAAGAATTAGGTATTTTATCTACCTAACCCATAAAATCAAAAAGACGATAGCTTTTTTCCAGTGGCCTGAAATACATCGCGTAGATTTATTGAAAGAGAGAAAGAAAAGTCAGTGCTTTATAACGGGACGGTTATAAGGACTGGAAAAAAAGGGAGATCAATATTTTGCCTCGTCGTGACGAAAAAGCCCGACGTGACTATGGTAGCAGATGAAAAATTAACTAAGTCTCTTACACCGTAGCAGTAGGTACAGATATTATTATAATATAAATTATATTATAAGATCATAATCATAATATCATAATCAGCCTTTTAATGTTCCCACTGCTGGGACACAGGCCTCCTCTCTAGGAGAGGGAATGGGCTGTAATCCACCACTGCTCCACTTTTATAAGATATTCAGCCTTATAAATGGCACCAAGTTTAGGTAAAGTTATGGTTTATTTTTACATGTTGTAGACTAGCAGCAACCCACGGTTTCACCCGCGTCGTTCAATTTAGCCTATATTATCCGGAGATAGTGTAGCTTCCCAACAGTGAAAGAATTTTTCAAATCGGTTCAGTAGTTTTGGAGCATATTCAATACAAACAAACAATCAAATCTTTCCTCTTTATAATAAAGGTTTGTTTTATATTTTTCGTATTGACCTCTGTACTTAGGTCTTTTTTTGTTTTAAATCCTACTAATATTATAAACCCGAAAGTTTGTAAATGTGGACGTTTGTTACTCTTTCACGCAAAAACTACTGAACGGATTTGGATGAAATTTGGCACACATATGGTTTATAACCAGGATTAACATATATGATAATTTTTACCCCGATATTCCCACGGAATCGAAACTTATGCAGGTGAAACCGCGAGCGCTGCCAGTCATCTATAAATCATATAGTTAGGTAGGTAATTAATCGTACGCATTAATTAACTAACTTTTTTCTTTTAATTGTACTCCGCAGGTTGCCAGACTCGTCTAAATACTGAAATGTCTTCGCTGGGACCACGTAATGTAATAACGTCATTTTAAACCTGGCTATGGATATTTGGGTGACCGGCTAAATAAGAGATTAAAAATCCAAGCTAGACAGTTTTTTTAATATCAAAAATGATCTTGAAATGTCACATATAGTTGTTCACAGGGTCCTCTAGCGCTGACTTTCAATACATTGTGCCGGCGCACGCGCAAGCAATCTAGAACTTTGGATTACGAACAAATAAAAACAAAATACCCACCTTCCTGAATAAAACCGAACTTAAGCGTACGGAAGCGAAGAACCCATAAAAGCGAAGAAGTAATAAAAGAAGAGGAAAGTTTCCTACCCCCTCGTGTTTGCTTGCCGCCAGAATGAATAGGTAATGAAACATCCAAGACGTTAATCAATACAATTAGAAGATAATAAGATACGAGTAAGTTTTATTCTCATCTCTCCTTTGCTGTAATGCATAAGTAGATAGGTACTGCCGGATCCAAACCAATAATTGGAAACTAGACTTATTCAAAGATACGATATTGAAGATACAATGAAGCCTCGATGCATAAAAATAACGATTCACAGTCAAACACATAAATAAATACAAGATAATATCGCTCACGACATCCCAAAGCCGCGACAGAATAAATAACGCTCACCAAAAGCGCTCAACACAAATAAGCAAAAATATTCACCAAATCCTAACTTTGTATCACAAATTCTGTACAACGGAATCCCGCGAAAATTCGTTCATTAAAGCCAACAATGCCTTCAGACGGGTACGTACAAATAACCGACCGAGTCCAATTTAAATAACAGGCTTGCAAAGCTGAAAAACAAGCCTTAACCGAAGTTGGGAATAAATTAGCAACCCCCCTTGAGCACCCCCTTACCCCAATGTGTACATTGTGCAAAATATTATTTGCCTTGCCAGACAATAATAGGATCTAATGCCACGCCCTGACATGTTAGCTTTTGGGAGCTCCGCCCATTGGAATCTCTTCATTCATTGGTCTATATTTATCTGCATCCCTGTCTTCGCTATCTTCTGTTTTGCTCGCTCGTGTAGCTTTTCCCTCAACGCCCGAGGGGTAAATGTTATGGTAGGAAACATATACGAGGGTTTTCTAGTACCACGCTCGCATTGTCATGGCGCTTTCACGAATATTTTTTACGCAACTTTTATTTGAAGATATCTACCTGAATGGAGTACTAGAATTCGTTTTATGAGATTCTTTTTCGATACGAGAGTCTTTTAATGGATTACGGGATGAGCGTGTCTTTGTAAACTGTTTTATTTGGTACGTGTAGGATTTTATTTTGTCTGTCTTTGGGTTCCGAGTTTGAGTTTAGGTTATAAGTAGATTTTATTTGTATATTTAATTTAATGCTGTGGATAGTAGTTCCGTTACGTTTGTGAACTATAAATAACATCGTGATTGGTATATCCCATATTAAATATATCAAAATAACTAAAATACGTACGATAGTATCGATCAACTGCTTCAATTGATCCCCTGTTGAATCTTTGAATAGTCCCAACTGAGGGTGTCTACCAGATATCCCCTAGTGCAGTGCATACAATACTAGTGAAGTTACAACTGCGGGAAAAAATAACAAAAATAAAAACTCGATACCAGCAACCCTCTCACAAAACTAAAAATAAAATACCACAACAAAGTCCAATCGATAAACGCGAAGCGGCCTAATAATTATTAGTCGACGGCCTGAAATTCATGCACAAAGCTCCGACCCGCAGTAATAATAACGACAATTGTTGTGTTTAGTGGAACGTAAACGCGGGACGGGGCGGAAGAGGCGCTGGCGGCTGGGAAGGGGGGAGGGGGTCTGAGGGGTGCGCCCGTGGGCGGAGCTGCCGGGGGCAGAGCCTCCGCGCGGCGAGGGCGAAGCCGCAGTCCGCGCCGCGACACGCGCCACAACGCACCTCTGACATGTGACCGAAAGTATGGAAGATTGTGATCTAGCCCAATACCGCGATATGATCATCGAGGGCGAATTACCGTTGGACCTGCGACCGCCGCCGCGGCTGTACCTCCCGCACTACCTGCGTGACGACAGAGACCCCGACTACCCCCAGGACGACACCTACGTGTCCGTTGACGAGGACACCCCTGAGGTCCCGCCGGCGTCCAGCGACTCCGAGAGATACGACGCCTCCAGCCCGACGGAATCAAAACCATCAACACCAAAGAAGCCCAAGCAGAAGTCGTCTTCACAACTCATCAAGCCCCCTTACTCCTACATCGCACTCATCACTATGGCCATCCTACAGTCTCCACACAAGAAGCTGACACTCAGTGGGATCTGTGAGTTCATCATGACGAGGTTTCCATACTACAGAGAGAAGTTCCCCGCCTGGCAGAACTCAATCAGGCACAACTTGAGTCTGAACGATTGTTTTATAAAGATTCCGCGGGAGCCGGGGAATCCGGGGAAGGGGAATTACTGGACGTTGGATCCTTTGGCGGAGGATATGTTTGACAATGGGAGTTTCTTGAGGAGGAGGAAGCGGTATAAGCGGCCGGCGCCGTCGCTGCAGCACGCGCACGCGGTGGTGGCGATGCTGGCTCGGGAGGCGTACGCGCCGCTGCTGCCGCTGCCATGCTACCTGCCGCCGACGCCGCTGCTGTCGCTGCCGCGTCCGCCGCCCGCCACCCTCCGGCCCGTACCACTTCCACCGCACCTCACCGACACCAGCGAACCACGAAGTAAGAGATCTAGGAACGGATTCTCAATCGAGTCCATCATCGGCTCCCAAGACTCCTCAATCAATGAGCCGAGGAGAAGCGCCTTCTCGCCTCTCCACCAGACCAACTGTCCGCCGGATGACTGGGCCAGATGAATGTACCTAAACGGGTACGGTTCCAGTCCATCCCCGTTTTGAAACGTTCCGTCGGAGTCGTGATCCTCGCAGATTGACTGATGTGTTCCGATAAGATTGAGGTGTTCGTAAAGTGATATGCGATAAACAATTTGTATAATATTGTACATTTTTAGAGGAGGGTCGATTTTCTATGTCTTCTTGGGGCATAAGCATGGCCAAATGATAATAATTTTACAATTTCATTTCATAAATCCGTTTTTCACAATCCGTGTGAATATTTTCTTGCAGCTGAAATCATAGTGTACAGTTTATTTTTTTGTGAATTTATGAAATAATATTCTTCATCCAGCGGATTTCCTCGTAGTACTGGAATCAAGTTACCTAAAATATAACCAAAAATAAAATAAGTTAACACTCAAAATTTAATTAAGTTTGACAATAAACTTATTTAATTTCTTAAAGTTTTCTAACAAAAAACTGATCCGGGTTTTAAGTTAAAAGCTTTTTTGCGTAATACATCGTTATAAAAATCATTGTTGACTGTTTTTGTTGTTGTTCAGATATAGTTTTCTTTTGTAATACGATTTGACAGCAATTTTATACTAAAGAAATTATCTATAGGTTTTTCGTGTAATTTATTCGATGCTGTTTCCTAACTGTATAAAAAAAAACGGTTTTCGATTGCTTTTGAAACCGACAACAATGCCGTATTAATGATGTTTTGTCATTTTTATCGACGACATAGTGATCTATAAATAAGTCTAGTCATTCTATGTACAAAGTAGTGTCGAGTCGTAAAATGTAAGTATTATCTAAGGCCTATTGTAAATATTAATAATACTTCTAAGTAACTATTGTCAGTCGACATTATATGCGGTGATAGTAAGTAAAAATGGTGCAGAATCTTTTATTAAAAGATGGAACAGCATAAAAAGATTTTTTTTTTTTTGTTAAATATTGCATAATTTCAAAGACAATAATTTGAAAAATACTTTCAGGTGATTTTCATAATCTGAAAGGTCTTTTGAAAATTTAGACGATTATCTGTATAGCCTTTTTCACAACTATATTGGGGTCGGCTTTCAGTCAAACAAAATTCAGCTGAATACCAGTGTTTTACGACCATTGTGTAATAGTATAAGTAGAGCTTTTTCAAATACCTATAACTACTTTGTGTACCCATTTTCTAAGAAACATCTTTTAGGACCTTAACGATTGCGCCTTGTCACCAAATAATGTCGACTCTCAGCATCGCAATATTTCTTGTAAAAAAAACTGATTTGGTTCAAAAGGAACCGAGATGTATCTAAATGTTAACATAAACTGTAGCTATTTTGTGTAACGTAACATCGTATTTTTAAGGAAGAAATATAAAATAATGTGAATGAAAATTTTTCTTTGTCTCTTTTATTTGTCTACTAGGTTTTGCCCGCGGCTTCGCTTGCGTCTCTATGGTCCCATCTATGTATTTCTATATCAAAAGTCATTATGTAAGTAATCGATTTCTGACTTTAAGTGATTATTTTAATGTCGGTAATCGGTTACTTCGTTTTGTGAAGACACGTCCTTTTTCTCATGACGGCAGTACTTATTTATATCCCTAGTTTGAAAATTTTATTTTATGTCACCATCAGAAAATAAATCTTGAAGTGAGTTGAAGTGAATTTAGGAAAATTGAGCGAAAACATAATTAAACAAATTCCACGTAAGTATAAGCATAACAGAATTTACTCTAATCAAACTTATAACCCTGATTTTCAGTCTTATCTGCTATTTCTTGCAGAAAGTTTTAATAGTTGAGATTTTAGATCAATTCGTTTTAAAATGTAAACGTGTGTAAAATCGGAGTAATAACCTATTACACGGATACTCATGACTTACGAACTGGAAACGTGGGCCTCATCAGAAGACTTAAAGTCACCCAAAAAACAATAGAGAGAGCAATGCTCGGAGTTCCTTGCGTAATCGAATCAGGAATGATGATATCCACAAGAGAACCAAGATTACCGACGTAGCCCGAAGGATCGCCAAGCTGATGTGGCAGTGGGGCAGGGCACGTTGCTCGCGTACTGTGCTAACTCCATCGTACCATGAACTGTCAATAAGCATAGCATAAGCATAATCAACCTTTTAATGTTTCCACTGCTGGGACACAGGCCTTCTCTCTAGGAGAGGGAATGGGCCATAATCCACCACGCGGGCCCAGTGCGGGTTGGTGAATGTCACATGTCTTCGTTTTTTTTCTCTTCGGTTCTAGGACATGCCGGTTTCCTCACGATGTTTTCCTTCACCGTTTTGTGAGCAGTGGTGATGAAATCAATTACACAAAGTAACGCGCCTGGCTGGATTTGAACCCGTGACCTAAAATTCGGGGCCGTTACCGCTCGGCCACCATTGCTCTAACTGTCAATAAATCTTTATTATTAATTCTTCTTTACTGCTCCTGATATTAGAGCGTTCAAGCAAACAAACAAACTCATTAGCTTTATGTACTTATTAATATATTAGATTAGGTATAATAAAGTGCATGTACAAAAGAGAGCTTTAGTTGAGATTTCTCCCAGCAAACATTTGGGTGATAGAGAGAGATCAGCATAGAGGGTAGGATCCAGTGAGCTAAATAATACAGAAAGCTTGTCATAAATTGAAGTTTTCGTGCTCGAGAGATGAGCTATCAAATGCGTAAATGCGCTCACTCAGCTAAAACTCGTCTCTGGTGTACGAAAACTCCAATTTATAACGTCAAGTAGCTTCCATTGACGTTTTCATGCTCATGCTGGAGTTGAGTCAGAGTTGGTCCCAAGACTGTGCCCCGTTTAAGCTTGGTCCTGTAACATAAAACCTTACTAGTGAAACCTACAATTTTACACCTCTGCCCAGTCCTTAGAGAAATACTAATACGTTAACCTATCTGAAATCTGACTGATCTTCTTTTAAACTTATGAACACCTTTTTTACAACAAATATACCAACTCTCAAGAAATTACTTACGTCGATTTTTCAAAGTAGTCCTGAAGGTACCTACATGTGCGTAAATTACATAAACTACCAAGGGGCTGACAATTTGTGAGAGAATAACAAAAAGAAATCCAAAATGCAACAGTTCACAAAGACCAACCCAAAAATTTTTCAAACAACCTAAAATTTTATTTAAATATCCAAAAATTCCACTAGGCAAAGTATAAGAAACAAGTTTAAAGCTAAAACCTCGTCGTGTGAGGTGTTCAACCATAGACAAACACTTCAAGTCCGGGACAGGGAAAGCTCCGGGATTACTGGGCTTATCAGCGCGGGAGAATGATAACGGGAATTACGTCACTAGCGCCTAATACTGGCTGTTGGGTGGTCTGAAGAAGAAACAGAGATCGATTTATGATTTATTGTATTGTGAGATGGATTTGCTCTTGACTCTAGTCTAGGTCACAGGTGACAGCGACAAAGTCGAGGATGGAATGCGCAACTTGTTTTATTAAAGACAGATTTTTCAGCGATGGTAATATTTAGTATAGGTACGAGGAAATACAATTGATATTAATCGAATTTCGTATGGAAAAACTGACATAAACATATTGTGTCTTTCTTTATCTAGAAAATTGCTGTTTTCTAGCGACTTCGAAAAAAGGAGGTGATGCTTAGTTCGACTGTATTTTTTAATGTTTGTTACCTCATAACTTTGTATTGGGTGTACCGATTTTGATGAATCTTTTTTTTATGTTTGAAAGCTGGTGCTTGGCGTGTGGTAGTATTTGAGCCGACCCCAATATAGTTGGGAAAAGGTTAGGCAGATGATGATCTTTTTATAGAAAATACCGATTGCGACGAAACAAAGTTACTCGAATTTCTTATTTATCTATATTGGTTTTATAATTTTCACGTGATGCGTGCAGGACTCATTCAACGCGATGCTTAGCACCCTATAAGGTTTCTTACTGAAACAAGAAATCCAATATCTTTTAATTTTGTAGGAGTACGTCAAAGATGAAGTGAACGCTAAATAGAAGTCGGCTTACCATATTATATTTTTATGGAACTAAATATTAAATCCGATCAGTGGTTTTTGCGTGATGCGTCCACAAACATACAGACAAACAGATAAGCAGATAAAAATTTAAAAATGAAAGAATTTTGCTATATATTTTCGCAACCTTTTCAGGTTTTTTTTTGCAAAAATATTTAATGTGTAGACACAGCACTCACGATTTTATTATACATATGTACAGTCGGTGATAGCAATTAGCTGACCCCCCTAAAAATTACTCGATTTTACACCCTATGCTCATAACATTAAGCGTTATTCAATATGTATGAGTCTATCAGACTAACACTACTCGTTGAACAGAAACAATAAATAATTTTGATACGCAAACTTGAGCTTTAAGAGGTTGGTATTAGGTCATTTATTTATAACTGTTCACCTATTTTAATAAGTGGGTAGTTAGACGTCAATATGCGTATTCAACCAAAACTGCTATAGATATGACATTAGGAATATGGGGTAGAAGAATAAATTGAACAAGATATTCTATGCACAAATAGCAGTGAATACGCGCGAACATTTTTACCTTGCCTTACTATATTGTAAAAATCCACGCTTTTTTCCTTTTTATTAATTGTTATCAGTTTTGATAGTTTAATCGTCATGTCCAAGTTGAGTTGAGTGATTATTTAAAATACAAAATAATCTATTTGCATGAGGAGAATGTTGGTATTAAAGCGATTGAGCTACGAAACTTAATATAGCGGTAAGTGTATTCTTTTTTATGCTTGATTTATAATATTATAGTTATTCCTTAATTCGTTAGTTGGCTTAAAAGCCGGTGAATGTAGAATAATAGACAATTAACTATGTTTCATTATGAGTCTAATTTGAGATCGTTTATAGGTAATTTGATTTATATTATCTAAATTGATAAACGTAATTTGCAAACTTAATCGATAAATAAAATTATGTTTACCTATTCGTTACTAAAATTATGCTTATTGTGTTGTTTCAGAGAAATACAGTCAGATTGTGGCTAAAACGTTTGACGTGTGGTTTTAATATTCAAAAAGATCGTCCTGGACCAAAACCATTCATGAGAGGAAGTGATTGTTGTTGGATATGGAGCGCGGTATGCGGGACCGCTTGCAACAAGTAATAGAAAAAAATGGTGCTCCACTTTGCTATTAAAAGCATATTATAAATGACTTGAGTAACCAGTGTTGGTCACAAACAATACTAACGTATATCAGTGTGTGTGTTAAATTAACTACCTATTGTTATAATTTTCTAACGAAGTATTTCGAATACCTAGTTTTTTGTCAAAACCTAAAAACTAAAATAACTACTCATAAAACAAATTGATATAGTAGGTAGAACTTCAACGTATAATGCCGTTTTATTTAGTTAAATGATATTTAATGTGGTGATGTTATTGTTATGAAATAGAAATATATACCTATATTTCTAAATATTATAACATGCTGATTCACTACATTAAACTCAGTGCATTTAACAACGTTATTAGTAAAATAGTAAGTAGGTAAATATTATCATCTTCGTGTCGTCATCAATATCATTTATGTTATTCTTATAATATTTTTTTTATAAAATATAATCGTTTTTACCATCATTTTGGTTTTTTATTTCTGTTCAGTATTTTTTTTTTGTTGCTAAAGTTATAATTTATTATTTATAACTTAAAATAAATTTACAAAACAGAAAAAAACGCGTCCATCACGCTGGCCACGAACTCACAACCCCGATTTGTCAGCTCACTACAGTCACCACTAGACCACTTGAAACATATTTAACGTGAGCGAAATTACGTATTATATTACAAGTTAAAATAATATTCAAGATCATACCTACCTTAACACTGCGTGTTAAAGATCAAATTCGAATAACTATTTTATTGATCGTAGACGTTAAACCAGTTGTCTTACTGCTAATAAGCAAAAGGTTCAAATTCGTTTAATTTTTAGGGGGTCAGGTAATTGCTATCACCGACTGTACATACGTATATAAGTAGAACATAATAATAATTAATTTACTCAAAAATACTTCACGTCTTTTCAGACTGTTTCGTAAATATTTAAATTAAAAAAAAAAAGAAATATATACAAGCCACTTGTGTTAATTTAAGTAAAATAATATAAGGTGTCCTTGTGTGGAAATTAATTATAAATTTTATTTAAGTTAATATTCATTGTCATTGTTTAACTTTCTCAAATTGTGATAGTTTCTGAGCAGTTTGTCTGCACCTGTTGAAATATGTGAAATCTGGTTGTCAATCTTTATTCTTTTTCCTCATCTTTAATTCCTTTCAGTTGTTGTCAGCAAATATTATACATTCATAATAAGTTATATTTGAAAGATATTTACCTAAATATATTTATCAATAATAATTATTTTGCAAAATAAAATTATCTTTATCTTTAAACAAAGAAAAATATTCGTGGGGATAGTTTTGGTTTAGTTTATTTACGTAAATATGTTGGATAGCATTACAAGGTTAAAACCAAAGAACTGATATACGAAGGACTAGCAGTGCTCCGCGGTTTATAATATAGCATTCCACTGGTGTAAAAATGGGTGAAATTCCAGTCGTTTAGGAGCTTATTCCGTACAAACAAACTAACAAAAAATCTTTCCTCTTTATAATATTCGTACATATACATATATATACATAAGTATAGATACATAATATATTAGTATAGATGAAATGTCAAGGAGAGTGACTACTGAAGCGTAGACTAGTAGAGAAGTATAGGAATGTAAAAGGAAGACAAAGAAGATAAAGGGTAACAAAATGATGATGTAAGAAAAATAACGACACGATTGCAAAACATTTTTCAAAAGAGATTTTTTTCAGAATAGGTAAAAGTAAAACACGGAATTGTTCGGGCGTCTTCGACTACCTTCGGCTGACGTCGGGCAGCGGTGGGAAGCGGCGAAGGCGCGGGCCCCAAGTCTGCTATTACGTAGTGTCAGAATGGTCTATCATTGACTTCATAATGGTTATTTTAACAAGTTTGGTAATCTACTAATATAAAAGCGTCACTATGACTTTCCAGTGGTCAACCACTTACACTCCATTGAAAGACATGGCATAGAATGGTAATCTCGTAGGTACATAATGACCAATGAATGACAGACGTATGCAGTAATCTACTAAAATGTTGACAATTCCTTTGATCAGTGACCTACCATTAGAACGTCATTGTGCAGTCATTGCTTTTAATAGCTCGGTTATCAAAAAGTATTACGAGACCATTTACCGACCAATGATCGACCATTATGAATTTAGCAGATTACGAACTTTTAGCAAAATAACAGTGGGATCATGTTGGAATGACAAATTTATAAAAATAGCAGACTTGGGGCCCTGGGGTCACGACACTTCGCCCATTACTTCGCCAGCGGTTTCCAACGATGATACTCGCGCGCAATCATCAACATTTTCACCTACTGGAGACTTAAATATATTCCGTTTATACAGTCCACTGCTATCATTTAAAGTCCTTAGATAGGTCCCTAACAGTTTGAGATAGGTCCCATATGTCGGTAAAATCACAGACTTAATTATTTTATCATCTGCCTAGCCATTTTCCCAACTATAATGGGGTCGGGGGTCCCAGTCAAGCAGGACTCAGCTGAATACCAGTATTTTACGAGGAGTGGCTGCCTACCAGGCCTCCATAAGTGGTAAAACGGTACTTTTTGCCAAGACTGGTGTCAGATTTTTCTGGCTTCTAACAATCCGTAACGACTGCCAAAGATCTCCAAATGACAGTGGCAGCCAATGGCTTAACGTGTTTTCCTAGGCACGGAGGAGTCTCGGCATTTTAAGATGGACACCCATCTACAGACCAACCTCGACAAGCGTTGCTTAACCTTGAAGATCAACCCGCCTGTTATAATATAGTAGACGTTTCTTTGCTTACATAAATTATCTGAAATTTAGCGGCAAGTTATACCTAATTTAATAAATTTATTGAATACGTAATTTTTCTCGTATACTCGTGTAATGAAATTATAATAGCTATTATATAAGTTTTTGTAATTTAAATTAACATAAAATTGAACTACCTACTTTTTGAAATTATTTCGAGAAACATATGTTTAAAATTTTGTCTAGACTGTGTTTATTTTGATCACTTATTTAATTGGTGCCAACTTTTCTTACATAGTTATAAATAAATTTCCGTGTCAACAACTTACTGCAGATAGGTCGCCATGCAAGTCCATTTTAACAAATTGTATTTATTTATATATATCTTCTTTCTTCTATCTATCTAAATATATATAACACAAAAGTGACTGACTGACATAGTGATCTGTCAACGCACAGCCCAAACCACTGAACGGATCGGGCTGAAATTTGGCATGCAGGTAGATGTTATGACGTAGACATCCGCTAAGAAAGGATTTTGATTAATTCTACCCCCAAGGGGATAAAACAGGGAATGAAAGTTTGTATGAAACTTTGTCAATTTTAAGCCGATCGGGCTGAGAGTTTCAAAATCGGGGGTAAAGTAACTATTCCACGCGGACGAAGTCGCGGGCAGAAGCTAGTATATTATACAACGTGGAGTAAAGCCGCTAGCCTTCTGGGTCACGCTTCCAGCCGACAGAAGCGGTACGAATGAATGACGCCATATTTTAGGTAAACTTATTTAGGAGTTTTTATTTTAATATTTAGTGCAGGCATATGTATAGTTGAGCGAGCCATCTGCGAAGCAGTA
Source organism: Hecatera dysodea (assembly GCA_905332915.2). Classification (NCBI taxonomy): domain Eukaryota; kingdom Metazoa; phylum Arthropoda; class Insecta; order Lepidoptera; family Noctuidae; genus Hecatera; species Hecatera dysodea. The sequence goes on from HG995303.1 coordinate 15,439,995, forward strand.
ATGCTAGCGTAGGACTTAGGAGGAGGCAGACCACGTGCGGGGGATGGAAGCCTTACGCTCCAGCCGCCGCAACAGAAGAAGACGCCCCGAGCGTCGGGAAACGCAGGGGGATTCCCGGTTATAGTAGGCGCGGGCCTGCGGATGGCGAGCTATGGGTAGCTAGCCGTCCGATAGGAACCAGACCCGGATAGATAGAGCGTCGTGTTCCACGCGCGCCTAAAGCCTTATGTGCTGTCAGCAAAGAAGACGGGGCCCCATAGAGTAAGTTCCTGCTATGGTTGCGGAATTAGTTCGAAAGAGTCACCGCGGTCCTGGCACGCAAAGGGCACTAGCAGGATCACGGATGGGTTTAAGTCAGTAAGAGTCTGACAGTCCCTTCTAATCTTTCAATTATCATACCTTTGATAAGACCTCATTCCTGGCATGTCGTGACATTTCGCAACAGACAAACATAACACAGAAACACGTAAATAAAACTAGCCACAATTTAGTGTTGTATGAAAAAACAAACCTCGCTGCACTGTTGGTTTAGAGATCTGTGTACTGACGATGACACAAGTTTTTTGGCTTCAGTATTTTCTGTTTAGTTTATTAGTGACTATCACTTTTCTGCGTGGATTTGGTACTTATCTACCTCGACGAAATTCAACATTCCTTTGCAACTAGGGCTGATGGGGTTTGAGGGGTAGCAGTAGTATAGTATATAGATATCATGTTTTAAGAAAACTGGGTAAAAATGCTGCTGTGAATTTTCTGGAAATGTAGGTAAAATAGCTACATATGTATTCATAAATACAATGCGGAACAGAATAGTATCTAGGTATTTGTTCAGCTTCAACATATTAATGTTAACAATATTAAAATTTCTGTTTAGTTTATTAGTGACTGCCATTTCGTCCGCGTGGATTTGGTACTTATCTACCTCGGTGAAAATCAACACCCCTTTGCACCTAGGGGTGGTGGGGCTTGAGGAGTGTTGAAATTTCCTATTCATCCCTTTCAAAAATGTCACTTTGTATAGGGTCTCTTTGCGTTACAACGTACGTGCGTTACAGCAAAATTTAGACCACCGCTGTAACCGACTGTACACTGTACAGTACGCAATGCGAGTAATTTAATGTTAAACATACACAAGCAATGTTTTCGTTTAAAAACATTGTGACATTTGTGACATCTCGTCTGATAGTCTGTTGCAGTCAAAATATGTTAGATTAAGGTTTTTTTTGAAAATGACTGGTGTTTTTTTTAAATGACCACATTTTCAAAAAACCTAAGCTTCGATTATGTTTTGTTTTGGAGCTTTTTTTCAGCAGATAATACTAGTAGTATTAATAGATGAATAAAGTAGATCGCGGCTAGGTATTATTGAGGGTCGAAGGTATGTATCTAAGCTTTACTAATATTGTAAACGTAAGAATGCGTTTAATCCTTTCTTACGCTTTCACACCTAAAACGCTGGACCGATTTTGATGAATTTTGGTAGTCATACATGGGAGACCCTGTAGACGGTAATAGGCTACTTTCTACGAAAATCGATATTGGAGCGAACGAAGCCGCGGGTAAAAGATTATAAAACGAACTGATTATTTCATTTTGCAATAACAGTACCGCTTGTGTGTGAGTGAAACGAACCAACTAGAAAATAGGGTATTTTACCTACTGAAAAAATGTAATTAGTCCATCAGACAGATTTTTCATCAGACACGTTTTTTCATTTCTCAGGTAAACAAAAAATGAAGACTATACAGTGAGTTGAAAACTCGCGTGACGTCACTACGTGCTACAATTTTTACTAGCGTTGTGACGTCACTAGCCCCCACTGTAGAACTTTGATGCGCTTATATTTATTTATTTTTTTACGATTTGAAATGCCAAAAATACGTGTCCAATATTTTTTTTAAATGCAACGGACAGACTAAATAGAATTATGATTTTTATATTTAGTAAAATGCTCAATTCTACGAATTTTAAACTCTTAATTATTCCTGCGACATATTAGGTACCTAAGACTGATCAAATCCCACAAATTAAGCACTTATAAAAACACTGTGAAGCAGCACAATTAGTGCGATTACTTAATTTACGAGTAGTTTAGTTGTGTTATCTTTATTTTTCGTAACACTGCAGTGAGAGCAACGTCTGATAATGTTCCAGTTTGACACACGAAGAGTTTGGTAAGACAAATACTGTGCTCCACATTTTTTGTAGTATTTGCATGTGGTATCATTACAAAGTTTCTGTCAGTCAGTTTTTTGTATAGGTACCTACCTAGGCATAGGCCTAGTATATTCTCAACTTTAATGGCGTCCCCATTAAAGTTAAGTTTAGAGTCTAATCGGATGGAGCTGTATTTTATATAAAACTAGCTTCTGCCTGCGACTTCGTCCGCGTGGAATAGTTATTGTACCCCCGATTTTGAAACTCAACCCGATCGGTTTAAAATTGACAAAGTTTCATACAAACTTTCATCCCCTATTTTATCCCCTTGGGGGTAGAATAAATCAAAATCCTTCGCGGTCTTCTCAAAATCTTAGCCGATGCCTACGTCATAATATCTACCTGCATGCCAAATTTCTTTTGAGTTATATATATTTAGATGACTGCTTATGTTACCTCCACGACCCATTTCCTGGGTAACACGATACCTCTCCGTAGGATGTCGCCTTTACTGGGATCTGACTTACTAAGTATCCATAAATACTGTCAATGATCTTCAAATGACAGCCCAGACCAACGGCTCATAGTGCGGGGGAGTCTCACCCATCCACAGACGAAAGCCGTTGGTCCCAGCTATCATTTGGAGACCTTTGGCAGTCGTTACGGATTATTAGAAGTCAGAAAATCTGAGACCAGTCTGAAGTACCAATTTATGGGTTGGTGGGTTGGGAAGTCTGGTGGGCAGCCGCTCCACGTAAACCGGTTTGTTGGGAGCCGACCCCAATATAGCTGGGAAAAGGTAAAGGCAGATGATGAGACGGTCATTCATCCACAGACCCCGGCAAGCGTCGCTTCACCTCGGCGATCGACTCACGGGGCTGTAATTGTTTAGTTACCAGCGCCTCACCTCATAATCATAATTATTGTTAAAGGAACTAAGAATCATATAAACCAGTAATAGGTTGTTACCTTAATAAACAATTTGGTGTTCACTCATATTAATAGGCTTCATCAGAAGACTGGAAGACACCCAAAGAGCAATACCTGTACATTCTGCTGGATGCGAGACACACAGACGTTCTATATCCATAATGATGATTGAATCTCATAGATTGAGAGAAATGAGACTTGGAATAGTCAGAATAAATATTTTTATCAGTTTACGGTTGAATGCCACTTGCACATATCTCGTCATTAAATGATAATAGTACGGTCTATATTTTGATACAAGTGGGCAAACTTTATCATTTCAGCCAAAGCGGAATAGGCACCCGAGACACCAATTGTCGGGCCAAAATCGTTACAAAACTCAAGAGCAATTTCAAGAACTTAACTAACTTCACTCAATTACCATTTTCCGCATATTTTGTTCACGTCACTGTCAGATAGTTTCAACCGTACTGAAACTTTGAATTTACTAGGAAATATGTGGGATAGTAGTGACCGCGTAAATGAAACCCAAGTCATTTAATTTACTTGGAATTATTAGTGGGATAACAGTGACCGCGTGGATGATACCCAAATCATTAAATTTACTGGGAAGTATTAGTGGGATAACAGTGACCGTGTGGATGATACCCAAATCATTAAATTTACTGGGAAGTATTAGTGGGATAACAGTGGCCGTGTGGATGATACCCAAATCATTAAATTTACTGGGAAGTATTAGTGGGATAACAGTGGCCGTGTGGATGGAACCCAAGCCATTCAATTTACTGGGAAATATTAGTGAGATAACAGTGACCGTGTGGATGGAACCCAAACCACAGATTGATAGTAGCAGCATCATAGATATCATATTTCATGAAAACAGGTTAAAAATGTTGCTGTGAATTTTCTGGAAATGTAAGATACCTACAAATGTATTTATAAATGCAATGCGGAACAGAGTAATTTCTAGGTATTTGTTCAGCTTCAACATATTAATGTTAACAATATTAAATTGTGTTAGCATTAAATACTCAATTTTCAGTTTTTAAAATGTTACGGTTATTAATTCAACTGTAAGTTTCTGGTGAAGGCCACAAGTGGTTGCAAAAACTCAACCAATAATCACCAGAAGAATAATTAGCTGTCTGCGCTGGTTTGAACTAGTTATACTTATATATCTCTGATTAAGAACAACCGCACGCTACGCGATCTACAAGCGTAAGCAACGCTTGCCGAGGCTTGGATGATGATTTCTTTGACAGTCATAACGGGTGATCTGACACCGATGTTGCTGAAAGTCAGAATACAAAAAATTGGTTTTCAGGTGTGAAGGATTTCTTTCCCCAACTTCCTTGACTTTCCCTACACAATCATTCAAATAAAATAAATATTTAAGGCACCCGCAAAAACAAACGGGATTTTTTCGCTCGATATCAATAATGGCAAAAGGTAGGCGCTTGAAATATTCACAAAATACTCAGTTGTACTTTTACTTTAATAATAGATAATCAAATTAAAATAAAATAATAGACAATACAGTAATAGTATTGCATAATAATAGTATTTTATCTACCTTTTCTCGTAAGTCCCTAGCAAAACAATTGACATGCTCAAAATAAACATTATGTGTTAATATTTGTACAATGTAGTACCATACATAAAGAATTACCTTCTATTATATTGTATTTACTTCAAGGTCGACCCCACATTGTTATGTATTTGTGCATGCTAAACATAAAACTTGTGGGTAATTCAATCTATACTAATATTATAAAGAGGGAAGATTTGATTGTTTGTTTGTATTGAATAGGCTCCGAAACTACTGAACCGATTTGAAAAATTCTTTCAATGTTGGGAAGCTACACTATCCCCGGGTGACAAAGGCTATATTTTATCGCCGTATTCTCATGGGAATGGGAACTACGCAGGTGAAACTGCGGGGCGCTACTAGTCTTATAATAATTACAATATTAACAAAGATGCGTCGACTCAACTTTCTAAATTTCCCTCCCTATCTTCCCTTTGGGTACTGACACCAACAACAGGTTACCCAATTGAAAAATTTGAACATAAGAACTTATCAAATCCTGCTTTAATGCCAAAGTTTGACAGGTATTAAAGTATAGAGTTTGACAAGAACTCAACTTCAAATTCAAGGCAAGCGACAAAAACTCAAATTCTTTCTACACAAGATGAAAATGAACAAACATGGGTACTGAAGGAGAGATTAGTTATTTCATGCAAACAATTACACACAGGTACAATTCTTATTACCTCAAAGAATAAACTACAGTTTTATTTAATTCCATACAGCCAAGTTTGTGGCAAGCAAAGAGTTGAAGAAGAGACGAAACCAATATTACACACAGTCGTTCTGAATGGAACATGTTGACTAGAGAATTTGACGAACTAAGCAACTATTAAAGTACTTAGATTAAAAAGAATCATCTATCATAAGACTAGCTATACACCATCATATTACCATTTATTTATTTATTCACACAAAATAAAATTTTGTAGAAAATCAAGAGCACAAAGGTACTGCTTATTTCAATAGAAACCCGATCCAAATCCAATCCAATCTTGTTTCCAAAGTAGCAAAAGAGTTGCCAAGTTTTAACTTACTTAAATGTATGGAAGACGCTAATGAATTTCCAACGGAATGTTTAAAACCTACAATGTTTTAGGACTATCTAATCAAGCTGCAATAACGACACAAGTACTAAGTACATACATATTATATATGTAGTATACACATAACAAACAAGACTAAACTAACTATAAATTTCTCCGTTATTTGTTAACAAATATTTAACAACACTTGTGTTAAGACAACAGGCATTAACAACATTGTAATAACAATAATAATTGAATTAGAACTGTTTGAGTGTGAATATTTGCGATAGTCGTGTTTGTTCTATCGTTGAGGAGACTTGAAATGTTGCTGTGGAATCTTTTGATTATTTTGTACTAGCTTGTGCCCATTCACGTAGTTCTTGAAGCTCGGAAGACTCACGTTTTAAGACGTCATGGTACGCCCGCTGTTCTCAGCAGTGGGTGAAGTCAGGCTGTCGATGGTGTGCCTGTCAGGGTTGCCGAATTTGGGTCACCGCGGCCCTGGAATGAAGAAGACAGATGGGTTTTAGTCAGTTAGAGCTTGAAACTCCCTTCCGCTCCACCCAGAGCGAGAGAAGTCGTTTGATGAAATAAAATAATAAAAGGCTATCGATGATGATGAAGATGATCCTATTGAATGGATCGTGATGTAATTTGGCAGAGAGGTAGATGTGGAATAACACATAGGAAACTTCTTATCCCGGGATTATGTTCCCTTGGGATCATTTTCGACATTCGAAGACTGAAACGTTTGTATGTTCGGTTGAACGCGCCAATTCAGGAACTACTGGTTCTAATTGAAAACATCGTTTAGTGTTGTACAGCCCATTTATTGAGGAAGGCAATATAACATCACGCTACGACCAATAGGAGCGAAACATTAATGAAAAATATTGTAAAAACGGGTCTTTTTCTCTTTGATGTGACGTAAACGATGTTGTGCAAGAAGGAAAAAAAATAAATCAAATCCATTGGCCCGATCAGACCAATCAAGCTGTATTTTTCCCAACTATGTCGGTGTCGACTTTCAGTCCCGTTGGCCTGGAAGGTATTTAATAGACACCCGTATTTTTCAAGTAGTCTATGTAGTTCCAACTACCCAGAAACAAGGTAAATAGACGTGTGATCTAGAGTCAAGAGCAAACCCAACAAAATAAAATATATAAATATGAAATTGCTTTATAACATACTAGCAGCACTAAACATAGTCACAAAACAAAATATAGCCTATGTTACTCAGGGTGAATGTAGTACACACACACACATACACACACACACACAAATACAAATCTTTCCTCTTTATAATATTAGTGCAGACAACAAACACTTTCTTTTCCAAAAACTACAATTCTTATTCTCGGATGTTGAAATACATCCGTATACACATCAAATTGAGTATTAAAAGACTCCCCACAGTGTCTACGACATATCTATCGTAGTGCGAATGATTTGAATTGTAAAGCTAACGCAATGCGCACAATTGATCGGCACGGCTTGTTTAATGGGTATAATAGCTTTGTGTTTAGGATTGGTAGAAATTATGTGCAGATGCGACACTAGTTTGGTAACAAACAGAGGGGCAAAAAATGTCCGCATCCGTATGTTATAATCTCAACCTATCAAAAACATGTCTAATTACAATACTAATTAACACTATCCCTAAAAACCCCTGCTTGATGTTAATTAAGATATTGTTTATTATGCTATTTTCTAAAACTGCAACTCCTAAAAAAAAAACTGTGAAAAAGCCGAGAAAGAAGATAGGAACGATTCAATACCGAATGAAGACAGAAAAGAGCTGATGAGTAAAAAGGGAGCCCTTTATTACAGAAAGACATCTTCTATTTTAACTAAGTAACTCAGCTAGAAAAACTTAGAAAACGGTGAAGGAAAACATCGTGAGGAAACCGGCATGTCCTAGAACCAAAAATTCGAAGACATGTGACCAACAACCAACCCGCACTGGGCCCGCGTGGTGGATTACGGCCCATTCCCTCTCCTGGAGAGGAGGCCTGTGTCCCAGCAGTGGGAACATTATAAGGCTGATTATTAACTCAGCTAGAACATGCCTATTAAAATGAATTACGTTCCTCACAGAGAAACCCAAAGACATTCTACCTACTGCCACATCTATAACAATACCGAACCACCCCTATACTTAACAATTATACCGTAACAAATGTATCTACATATTATGACGTGTGCACTCAAGTAGGCACAACTGTACTCGAGCGAGGTCGATTGTGCCCAAACGAGGCCCATAGTCCTCGACCACATGTACCATATCTTATTGAATTTGTTGTTTGAAGATGTTTTTTTCCTACTTCAATAAGTTTGAGGACGTACTTAGTTGGGCTACTGTGCATAATGTGAGTGTAACGCGAATGTGTCATGTTTTTTGTTGAATGGTAATGTTGCATGAGGTTTTACTTATATAATATACCAGCGATGTGATATTTTTTTTTTTTAATATCGCAGCATATGCTGAGATAGGAACCTTTTTGGCCCCGCACATTTACATTTACATAGGTATACTTGATATCTACAGATTTTGTTAATTTATTTTTCTACTAGCTTCTGCCAGCGACTTCGTCCGCGTGGAATAGTTACTTTACCCCTGATTTTGAAACTCTCAGCCCGATCGGTTTAAAATTGACAAAGTTTCATACAAACGTTCATCCCCTATTTTATCCCCTTGGGGGTAGAATTAATCAAAATCCTTTCTTAGCGGATGCCTACGTCATAACATCTACCTGCATGCCAAATTTCAGCCCGATCCGTTCAGTGGTTGGGCTGTGCAAAGCTTAAAAAATGGAGTAACTTCTCCCGTTTTCCCAACATTTTCCTTCACTGCTCTGCTCCTATTGATTGTAGCGTGATGAAAAGCTATACTATAACCTGCCCAGGAGTATGAAGAATAATTGCACCAAGTTTCGTTAAAATCGGTCGAGTAGTTTTTGTTTCTATAAAGAACATACAGACAGACAGACAGACAGACAGACAGACAGACAGACAGACAGACAGACAAAAATTCTACTGATTGCGTTTTTGGCACCAGTATCGATCACTAATCACCCCCTGATAGTTATTTTGAAAATATATTCCTTGTACAGAATTGACCTCTCTACAGATTTATTATAAGTATAGATAGATTAGTTTTATTTTATTTTTTCGTTTACTATTTTGTTTGTTTTGTGTGAGTCCCAAATAAACATTTTTCTTTCTTTCTTTTCTTTCTTTACTTTTGGTTTTATGTATATATATTTATTTTAATAAGTTAATAAACTGTTAACATTTTAAAATTTTCGTTGTAATGATTACATGTAGAATAACAGCAAATGATTAATGGTTAATTCATTATTTTAAGTTAGTCTAAGCACTATCTAGCAACAAACCGTGTTCTAAAAAATGCAAGATATTTAATTGTATATGTGCCCTGTTTTATAAATAAACAATATTATTATTATAAAATTATATTATAATATAAATATTATTTATCATTTACCTAAACGGAAGAAGGGACGACCAAAGGAGAGATGATAGACGAGATAAATATAATTGCTGGTAAGGATTGGATTGAAAAGGCAAAGAATTGAATAAATTGGAGAAAAATGGAGGAGGCCTTTACTCGTTGAGAGGTCCTTAACAAAAAGTTTAATATAAATGCATGTTATTTTTTCAATCCAGTCGTTACCAGCAATTTTATTTATCTCGTCCATCCATCTCTCCTTTGGTCCTCCCTTCTTCCGTTTACCTAGTGGGCCCGGCCAAGTAGTTATTATATGAGTCCACTTATCTTTGTTCATGCGTGCTATATGACCAGCCCACTCCCATTTCAATTTCATACAATGCTCAAGAGCATCTATAGGATTTAGTGTTTTTCTTATGTCGGTATTTCTTACTCTGTCTTTTATTGTTAGGTTAAGAATACTACGTTCCATAGACCTTTGGCATACCTGTAGTTTGTTTTTTGTATAGTCGTTAAATATCCACGTTTGGCAGGCATATGTGAGACATGGCAGTATACAAGAATCCAGTACTTTTTTCTTCAGTTTCACGGGGAGGTCAGATTTTACAATTTCCTTGTTGCTCCAAAATTTGTTCCAAGTAGAATTTATTCTTCTGTGTAGCTCATCATGGTGTTTGGTCGAAGTAAACGATATCTGCTTACCCAAGTAGATATAATCCTGTACATATTCTAGCGAGATATCATTGACTTGAATGGGTATTGGTTGGTGGTTTGTCATGATCTTCGTTTTTGTGGTATTTAATTCTAATCCAATTTTTCTACTCACTGCGTTTAGCTCATTGACCGACCATATTTTCCAGTTGAGTCGATGTTTCTGAAAAAAGTATAATATCATCTGCAAAACGGAGGTTGCATAGATATTTTCCTTGTATGTTGATACCTTTTCTTTCCCAGTTTAGATTTTTCATGATGCTTTGCAGCACTGTTATGAAGATTCTCGGCGAGAGAGGGTCGCCCTGTCTAACACCTCTACATATGTTTATTTTCGGGCCCCGTTTTTCCATCCTTACGCGACTTTTAGATTTTCTATAAATGTCTTTTATTAGCTCAATCGTTTCCAGTGGTACATCGCACTCGTATAAAGCTTTCCACATGCTAGTATGGGATATTGAATCGAAGGCTTTGGCATAGTCAATAAAAGCCAGATAGAGTGGCCTATTATGTTCTGTATACTTCTCTATGATCAAGTTTAAAGCGTGTATGTGATCTGTGGTAGAGAAGTTTTTTCTAAAACCCGCCTGTTTGTTCCGGTGGTTGATGTTTTTCGGTATACATAGAGAGGCGTTCTTCTAAACATGAAATAATTTATATATGTTTGGTTGAAGGCTGATGGGTCGGTAATTACCGATATCGGCTGGATCTCCTTTTTTATATAGTAAAATTATGTCGAACGTTGCCCATTCTACTGGTATTTTTTTTTCGTCTAGAATCTTATTAAACAGTTTTGTTAGAGGCGATGCTTGTAGATGTTTGCCTATTTTTATTGCTTCATTTGGAAGGCCATCTGGTCCACTACTTTTATCAGATTTTAAGCGCTCTATTTTCTTAATAACTTCAAAGGTAGAAAATCTTTCCAGAGTGTTGGAGTTCTCAGCGAGAAGTAAGCTTTCTTGATCTGTTTCTTGAGTAGAGTAGAGGTTTTTATAAAATGTTGTTATAATATTTAATTTATAGAAATAAAAAAAAATAATCTATGAATTAGTTATTTTCTTAAATTAATGTATATAATTTTAAAAAATATGTCATATAATATGACACATTCATTTTTTTATTATGTGTAAGTAATTAGTGCAATATTAAATATGTAATCAATTTTATTAAAGGAATAAAGGCTATAATAATAATAATAATTTACCTACATGTTACGTATTGTTCGACACATATTCAATCAATTCGTCGGCAAATTGTTTTCCGAGAGTCCCTTGAAGGGATGCTTATTAGATTTGGTGAAGGGCCGACAATCCAACATCCCCTCTTTACAATCCATATATTGTGGGCTATGTAAAGACGGGATTGAGTTCTAATATCACAATGTAGCTTTGTCTTATAAGCTGTATTATATAATTTTATGATTTTTTTAATAAAAAATAGCTTTTGATAAATTTTCTCTTATCAAAAGCTATTTCTGAGAACTAACGTATTATATAGTATTGACGTGTAAATTTTTTTTTACAACCTACTTACAAAATGAAAATCATTTATCATTTAACCAAATAGTAGTTTATAAAGGTGTTGTAATAATGATAATGGATAAAAGTAGTTGTAACTTTTTTAAAGATAATATCTTATTTATATATTAAAACTTTATGCACTAGTAAAAAAAAAACTGTACAAAGGTGCACTTAATGCCATAGGCATTTTCTATCAGTCGACAGAGACAACATGGCAGGTACAACATAAAATAATGAAATGTAATATCATATATAATATCATACAATATCATGGCTAAAAATAGGTTTGGACTGGCACATTTGTTTTATGGGAGGGGGGATTCCCTCCCATAAAACAACAAATATTTATTAAATATATATTTTATTCAATTTTGTTAATATTTGTTATTATTGCAGCAACAGAAATACATCATCTGTGTTAAAATTAAAACTTCAACTGTCTAACTAATTAAATAAATTCAACTGTCCAACTATCACGGTTCATTTCATGAGATACAGCCTAGTGACATACGGACAGACAGACGGACAGACAGCGAAGAGTCTTAATAATCGGGTCCCGTTCTACCCTTTGGATAACCCTAAAAATACAAATGTACGATGGGTTGTACAAGTGTGTTGGATTGGAGGGTACAAGGTGACAAGATCATCATCAGTCACTGAAATGGACCTATTTAGTGCAGCCGTGAGATACACATTTAGTTCTTGTAATACCTATTTTTTTTTACCATGTACCGTGCGTGTTTCATGTATGTGCTAAATAAATATTATTCTTTCTTTTCTTTCTTTAGATACTGTCACTGAGAAGAAGGTCCAAATAAAAAGATATCCTCTCTAACTTCAAACTTATAATTTAGACAAACTGTAAAAACAAATTATTATAATGTAAAAAATATGTAAATAATCTATCAATAGTTAATAACTTGCAAACAACGATGTTAACACATTTCGACACAATTACATCTACAATCACAATATACAATTATAATACAAACTTTAGTACAAAAGTTTAATATAACCAAGCCACAGGCGCAACGTGTACGTTGTACCTATTTAAGTAATGTAGTAGTAATGAAAATGACTGTCCCTGCTGACTGAGCCAAGTCCTCTGTCTCGTAGCAGATCTAAGTCGGAAGTTGAGCTACGGTGCTACGAAAAGGCTACGCCGTAATCTTGCGTAGCATGGCGTAGCATCTATCAGCGTAACAATAAAAGAGCTTGGATCTGCAAACATTTACATATTTTAATTGTATTCAAGTCAAAGTACCATCAAAGGTTCTGGAGTGGTGACCGCGTACCATACGAGGAAGCTTTGGAAGACCACCCATAAGGAGGACAGATGACTTGCTGAAAACCGAGAGAACCCGCTGGAATCCCCTGGATCCGAGTAGCTCAAGACCAGTCGATGAAGACATCAGTCGTGATGTATTCCGGCTGAAATAATGGTGATGAAGTCCATGAATGTCCACTGGCGGCGGTGTCTACTTATCATCAGCTTGGCAACCTTCATGTTTAGTGTTTACCTCTCTATGCCATATATATATATTTTTTTTCTAAGTAACTAGAGTAAAAACACTGTCTCCAGTACATGGTACATCTTGAAAGTCATTAGTTCGTATTAGTTGACTTCAAGTAGGAAGAGCATTCGTAGCACTAACGAAACATCCCAAAAAACTAAAAACTCATTTACCACTTATCAATGAAGTCTTTAAAATCCAATTATACTATTAAGTACAAGCCACCTAGTGTCTGCGTTGACACACCCTACAAATATTACATTCAAAATTAAGAGTCCTGTGCACGTCTACGGGAATTAAACGAATCTCACTTACCCCCTTATGCAAAACCACTATCAAACTAAACACAAAGAAAATTAAACCTTATTGTAAATACATAAGGTTTAAAGTTCTGTGGCAGATTCACTGACAATGGGTGTACGTTTGATCGCGGTATTATCCTCACAATAGTGTTCCGCATTGAAGCTACGTTGACATATTGTTGTCGGTGGATTTTCAACTTTATTGTAGTTGAAATAAGGTTGTTTTTGACGACGGTCGGGTGATAATATCGCCGCAGGGGTCGAAAAATCCGGCCCTTGGTAGTGACGCCCCGTGAAGTAAGCTATGATCTGTTCGTATGCTGAAATGTTGCACGCAGAGTTTGTACATCGGGCATTTTTAGTAAATGTCGAATAAGGGTTTTATTTTCCAAGTTTAAGGACTTTTACAATAAGACTTTTAGAAATATTGCTTTGCATAAAAAGGTAGTTTCTAGAAAGAATGCCACGACTCTCAAGATTTCTTTAGGCGTATCAATGTCGCAATCATGATGGGTCTCTAGTCCATTACGTTTTGTAATAGAAATAATATGCATTGGAAGTGTTGAGTGTTTTGTTGTGTTCTGTGTTGTGTTGTGTGTTTTCTTGTGTGTTGTGTTCTGTATTGTGTTGTGTGTTTTCTTGTGTGTTGTGTTGAGTGCTGTGTTGTTGTGTCTGTTGAGGTGTTGTTGCGATGAATATAATATTTTATTTGATTGACCAAAGTTTACACCTTATTCAATGTACATCGATCAACTGGTATACCTAGTACTTAAAGAAAAAGATACAAAAAAAACCTTTAAAAATCAAAAATCCCCAGCTTCCCACTTCCACCGCAACACAGATTTAGAACCTATGAATAGAAATAATGAAATAAACATTATGCCGGTGAAGCAAATTGCACGACGCATCGCTGCACAAACCCCCAATTTGACGCTGCCCGGCCATTTCGCAAAACACCCGATTGTGCGTGGTTAAGGAGCGTGCATAACGTGCGCGGCGTGAGATTGGGTGGAAACGAACTACCGGTTCTTTTAACTAAGCCATGATGTGTCTTATCGTGTGTGAAGTCGCCTTTATGTGGGTTTTGAATGAGAGATAAACTGTATTGAGAAAAAAATACTGTTGTATCGTTTTTTGGTTAAAGCTTTTTTTGTTGTTGTTCGGTAAAAGAATCACTGATTCTGACCTCTGCAGCCGTTATGGTTTTCTACTTTGTTCCGCTGTGTGTTTTCTTCATCAGTAGGTACTTCAGGAATAGTAATGTCTCCTTTCAAAAGAGTTGGTTTTATTTTCACTTAGAGCTGATTTTTTACAATTTATTTATTTATTTAAGGATTACCAACGAGTAAGCACACTAAAATACTTATACCAAATAAAAAGTAACTTATTTCACAGTACGTTTCTGTGTGGTGCACACTCAATTACAGATAACCACACGCTTACACATTAATGAGTCTACATGCTCTGACTGAATATTACTATGACATAACTATAAATTTTCTTTAAAAAAGATCAAATACCTACTACTACTATAGTAGTAGTACCTACTACTACTATAGTAGTAGCAGTATTTGATTTTTTTTCTGATAACCCAGTGGTATAATCATGCCTATTTGTGTAGCTCTGTTCTATCTCCTGCTTGATAAGAAGAGAAGTGGATATTATATTTTTTCCGATGAATTTCGTTGCGGCATCAAAGACAGTTGAATCCTTTCTCCGGGAATCGTCGAGTTTCACTGACTCGTTGATTCTGGCTTTCAGGAGTTTTAGTGGTTGAAAATGTAGGAAAAGTGGGTTTGTCTAAAAAGAAAAACTTTTCCTTTGCCTGAAGAATAAAACTGGTGGTTTGGCATCTTTTTTATAGAAAATATGAGACCGTGAGACTATTGAGAAATCAAGCCAATAGACGATTGATTTTACTTAAACTACCTTAAAACATAATCACAGAATGTAAATTCAATCGCAATTTAAAAAAATAATCTCTGTCTTTTGTTTCGAAAATCCAAAAGAAGTTTTATTAGGCATCACAAAGTGATAGGTAAAGACTTCATTATTTATTGCAATGGTCATTAGAACATCATCAATATTAGGTACATAGAGAAATACAAATACCAAAAATAAAATGATAAAGAAGCGGAATTATTCATCACCCGCCTAATTCGGTCCCCAATATTAAATTCAACCCCAAACTGTTGCCGCTCTCGTTTAAATCGTATTTGTAGTTTTTAGTGAACAAAGTCAATAGTTTAGCACTTTTTGGGGACGCGTCGGATTGAAATTTAAGTAATCCGGTGGGAGAATAGCTTATTTGCACACTTGAATCGATTGTGTAAGATTGGGTATAATATTTGCCGTTTGAAACTTGAAATAGTAGTATGTTAATTGATTTTCACTGGTGTCACTGTATGAAAATGCTGTGATATTGTGGGCTTATGATAAAATGCATCAAGTCGAAGTAAAAGTAACAGCTCACCATCGACTTATATCGTAATGACAGGGCTTATCACATGTTTTTTGACGTCATAAATTGACCCACTTACACCAAAGCTATCTTGTGTGGTAAATGCGTATGATCCATAATTCGGACGCCCTGTCTTTATTTTTGAAATCTATACAGCTGTTGTGATTATTATAATTAGTATTTACATCGACTTTCAGCATGTCACCCGTATATGTTGCGACCTTATGGCCGAAATAGCAAATGTTGTTACTGTGGCTGAATACTGGGCTAAAGGTATTATTTAATAATCGTATTTGACATCGATACAAGAAACAGAAGATTTGATGGGCGTGCTTCAGTTAAGTTGATACTGGGCTGGTCTTTACGCAATGTCGCATTCGCATCAAGACTCAATTAGTCAAAATGTAGGAAATTAGACGTGCCTTTGACATATCGCAATTTCAGAATGAAAGTTTTGGCTTTACCCTAAAATTCCTGTTACTTATAACTTTGCTATAAACTGAACGTAAAAACATACTTCAAAACCCAGCGATATAATTGGGAAGTCCCGACAGCTTCTAAATAGGTCTCGAGAGATATTTTTTTTTTTTACCCAACACTTTTAAAAATTTTAATTCTTGCTCATTTGCTTCAGTTAGGTTAGTTTCATTCTAAATATACCGCCTACGATGCGTAAACGAAGAATGCCTAAAAAGATCATACCTGAAGTTTTCACACTTCAACTAAACGACATTTTAACCTTTTACACATAAAATCTCATCTAAAACTACTTCCCAGTATCACTAAAATCCACAAAGCTACAACACTCCGCCGCTTTTGGGGGGTTGGCAGTTGTTTGCAGTACTGCTTACTGCATAGCTCTGCAGATGCGGACATTCTCATGAACTACTGAGCTGAGCTCGACAAATAACACTTGTTTAAGTTACACCCATTATAATACTGTGCACAGTTGTTGTTCGGATTTCGAATGAGATTGTTCTTTTATGTATTTTGATTTCATTTAGTAATTATTTCAGTGGCTAAACCCCGGTTCCTGAATTATTAATTTGAGCACCGATTAATCTTGACTTTTGTAAGTAAAACCTGTCTAAAGTAGGTTTTGAAACACAACGGTCTGTAGTAGAATATTTCCTACGAACGTTACATTATTTTTAGGCCATAAATATGCATGTCTGCCGAATATATCTAGAATTTTTTTATGATCAATCAAATGAAAATTACCGGACTTAAAAAAACCCTGTGGCATCGTGGCAGACCCTGGTGATGGCGGCCTGTGGTTGACTTCTATCGGCAGGATTAGTCCAGGGCCGAGAGGAATGGGAGGAACAGAATGAGGCGTTTCCCTGCAGTGGGACAGCACAAGTTGAAAGTTGAGTATTTCAAGCGCGGATACAAACTGAATGTAGTTGAAAAATGACTTTTGACAACAGGCATACGCCCAGAATAGGGATGTTTCCTGAGTAAAAAATATATGATTATGTTTAGTCCGTCAGTTAGATTATAGAAAAATATTGGACACGTATTTTTTCTGTTTTCATGTAAACAAAAAATGAAGACGATACGTTGCGTTGAAAACTCGCGTGACGTCACAACGTGCTATATTTTTTACCAGCAACGTGACGTACCAGCCCCCATCTTGAACTGTAATGTGCTTTACTTTATAAATTTATTACAATTTAAAATGAAAAAAAAAACATGTTTAATATTTTTTGGAAATCCAAAGGATGGACTAAATAGAATTATGATTTTGATATATAGTAAAATAGCCAATTGTATTAGAATGACTGTAGTAAAATAAAGACAGGTCGGAAATAAATGTTGTCGATAGTACTGTATTCCAGCTTGTTACTGTACCACAATAAAGTCCGTACAGGCGACCTATTATGACGTCTTAAATCCATCATGATTTCTGTGTCAGAGAGAGACGGAGTTACACAAGACGAATAGCACTATCTCTTTCCCTCACACGAATCATGTTGGCATTGGCACTTCGTAATACGGCCACTGGTCTCTCTTCATACGGAGAAACTACATTGGTTTCATTACAAAAGAAAGAAATCACCCAGCGTTAGCCATCATCTCTCGCTCTCTCTCTTTCTCTTTCTCTCCCTCAATTAAGAGCATTACTAGCATTAGAAGACGTATATGGGCTCTAGAACATACCTATTTTAATAAGGCTATTAGATAACAGCTACAAAAGGAGAAGTAGCAAAACTAAAGAGAAATTCTATCCTAAAGGGAAAATGAACATCATCATCTACCAGGTACTCCAGTCCCGTCAATGCAAACTAATCCTAACAATGCGCACAGATGTAGCACATAACAGCGACACAAGCACCAACTAAGCCACGTGCACACTGTAGGTGCGATGCTAACGGTGACGACTGACTTAATCTCACTTGTGTCGCGCTCGGCGCTCACTTCAGACGTGTCATCGCACTGAAAGCCACTATTTTTGTTCGGGATAGGGAGGGGATTGACTGTGGAATGGTAAAAGGTAAAAATCGGTTTGCGTTAGTTGGTATTGGTAAACAGGCATAAAACTAGACAGTATTCGAAAGTTGCCAATATTGGGTTGCGGAACGTAAAGGGCACAAGAAGAATCACGGGTGGGTTTTATTCAGTAAGAGTCTGACACTCCCTCCCGCTCCGCTCAGAGCGGGAGAAGTCATTTGATGATTACCCATCCAAAAAAAAATCTGCCAATATTGTTGGCAAGCTCTAGAGTGACATTCAATATAGATATCGATTATCAAAACGTCAAAAAAGGGGTTTGACATGCGCCAGTGTATTGTCACGTGGTCAATCGTAACTATTTCGGTAATTTTGTCAAGAGCCAAAGCTACAAGTGACAAGAAAGGTGTCAGAAAAGATATAGTGGTAAATAGAGCATAGTAGTAGACTATTGATGATATGTAGCAAGTTTAAGACCCAAGATGATCCATTCCAAAAAAATAATCGGGAAATAGAGTTCAGGCCGATGCGGCTTCAGTATAGATATTCGCAACAATTTGATTCTATCACGAAACGAATTTTGTTGTTAGCTAAGGTTGGCTTGTGAACGAATAAATGAAAGAGCAGTGGTGGAACCCGGCCAGATGGCATTACTTTGTGTAATTAATTACATCACCATTGCTCTCAAAACGCAGGAAAACATCGCGAGGAAACAGGCATGTCTTAGAACCAAAAATTCGACGACATGTGACATTCACCAACCCGCACTGGGCCCGCGTGGTGGATTACGGCCCATTCCCTCTCCTAGAGAGGAGGCCTGTGTCCCAGTAGTGGGAACGTTAAAAGGCTGATTATGCTAAGGTTTACTTAGAGTGACACGAATCGCAACGAAAGCAAGTGTAGTCAAAGTAGATCATGTTATCTATTTTAATTAATTACCTTATAAAATAATATTTCTAGCATTTCCTGTACATGAACCTTACAAACCACAATGATTCGATTCGGGATGGAATGGAGTGTAATATGTATACTTAATATAAATAAATAACTGAGCAGGTGTATGGTGTATTAATGTAATTAACAAGCTTTATATACTTGAAGCTCGTGGCTAAAGAATAACAGCCGCACGGGTTGATATTCAAGGTAAAGCAACGCTTGCCAAGGTTGGTCTGTGGATGGGTGACCATCTTAAGAAACCGAGTTTCCTCCGTGCCTCGGAAATCTGATTGCAGTCATGCTAAGAAGTACCGTGTTACCCAGTTAATGGGTTGGGGAGGTCTAGTAGGCAGCCGCTCCACATTAAATACTGGTATTCAGCTGAATCCGGTTTGACTGGAAGCCGACCCCAATATAGTTGGGAAAAGGCTAGGCAGATGATGATGATGTACTTGAAAATTGTAGCTACTTATAAAGAAAACCTTAAAGCAAATCTTTTAATAAAAATATCTAAGTATTCCAAATTCTATTTCGTCTCAACACTACCAAGCTCGGCACGGCAGCGAGAGATCCGGTTTATTTGCGCTTATATTGTGTGGACACAATACTTCAGCAGGATCATGTCACGAGTCGCGACTGGGGATGGCACTTGTATACAGTTATATGTCGTGTATGTGGAGGTACCTAGCTATGTTATACAAGAAGGTACTTTATGTTATATGTGTATTTTGAAAATAGGCATGGAATTCCAAGTTTGATAAAAAATGGAGGGTTTTTGAATTCATTACTTTAGTTTAATAACGTGTCAAACCCTGTTTAATGACAGATTTTTGGCTAAAATAAATTTGAGTAAAGCTTAATTCAGTGATAGGAGAAAAATCGCATTAATTTTAAGCCCAGTAAGTAGTAGTAGTTTTTTCCACTACCGACTGAAAACCGGTTCGATTCAATCTGTATGCTTTTGAAGAAAGCTTCTTTATAAGAAACGTAATAAAAATGACATTGCCAGGCTTTAAAGTCAGAGTTAATAATAATAATAAATCATTTATTTGCGTAAAACATGGTATAAAATAGAGTTAAATTAAAAATAAGTACAAACATGTTTTGCTATGTTATAGCATGCAATTCTTTTTTTGTTAATTATAATGAAACTAATCAACATTTAGCATACATAAACTCTTTCAAATTATAAAAACTACGGTCACTTATCCACTTATACGTTACAGTTCAGGTACACAATATTTAACGTCTTTTTTTGCCGCTTTACTTTTTTGCTTTTTGAGTAAGGTGTGGAATAAGACAAATGCTTTCTCCTCTCTAAATTTTATATAACAACAAAATAAATATAACTTTAATAATACCCTCGTGAACATCCCAACAAACATCCAAATAATGTCTTGTTCAGACGCAATAAGTGTTTGCAATTGATAAAAAGGCGTCGATTGATTACGCCGACACGTGTCAATGAGTACAACAAAGGACATGGGACATAGGGACATTGGGACATCAAAAGTGTCGCGATTACTTGTCATTTCACACTACGATGGGTGCCAAAGTGTTGTGTTAATTTAGGAATTTAATTTCCTCTAGTGTTGTTTGTGAAGGTTTATTTGTTTTATTAGGGTTCCGCAGTCATGAGGAAGATTTGTTTAAGAGTTGGTCGTTTTAAGATAGACTGTTGTATTAGACGTAAAATTTGTAATTTTAGCGATGATTCTTAAATCTTATGTAACAATTTAAACATTTGTGAAAAAGTAATATGCTGAATCTAAAAGCAAGCAAAACTTTTAGAATAGAATAGAAAAACTGTTATCCAGGACAGACACAGCACAACGGTTACAAACACAAATTAAAGGAGAAGAAAAGTACAGAATGCGCCGAGCGTGTCCGAACCGAAAGGGTTACCACCTCAGCATTTGCTGGGCGTCAGACACCCAGCGCTGGTTTTCAGTTGGCACCCCGCAGTGACGCACGGACGAGGGTAAATAAAATACATATTTGAACTAAATATTGATGTTTGTGTACTGAATTTTATTAAAATTTTCGTAACGTATTTCTTTATTTTCGATTGTACACCATAATATACATACATAAATACTTAAGTAAAATAAAACTCATACTTGTAAGTAGGTACGATGCACCCTTATCGCATTCTATCATCCCTTCCAGACAACCTAGATTTTACAGTGATCTTGAAATGGGTCTGTCATTTGTATGACTATAAAAATAAAGTCAGATACTGTTAAAATGTTTTTTTTTTTTCAAAAACCTCATTGATCTCTTCGTTTCCCACACGACAAAAGTACGCAAACAAAAATACGTGTCAAATGTACCAAAATACAAATTACAACAAACAGTATTTCAAGTACGTGTAATTAATCGCAGCCGTGTCGCCGCGAGGGTGTTTGCGATTCGCACTGCCGCCCTGTCGCGTGTCTGCGCGCGCCCTTACGAATGGCTTTAAGTAGTGACAATCGCGATTTATTTGCCAAGCTGAAAGGGTATTTAGTTATAGGTTTAGGGCAGTGGAACTATGGGGTTTAAAAGGGAGTTTTTTGGGAAATAAAAAAATATATATTTTCTTGAAAATCTATTTATTCGCAGTTATGATTATATGACAAGTATTTCCTTTTTTGTCACATAAACAAGAATTGAAGTCGATACTGTGAGTTGATATTTCAAGTAAAGTCTGGGTACAATTTCACCAGCTCCCTTTCTGAAGTTTGATACGCTGTATCTTTGTTAATTTGTAGTGATTTGAAAGTTCACAAAAGTACCGAATATAAAAAAGACTAAACTATTAGTTGCTACAATTCTACCCTAAAAATATTCCTAGTTATTGGAAAAGTTAAAATAGTTTTTTATTTATCTCATGTCCCAACATTACTTCTTATCTTTGCCAATAAGAAAGACTTCATAGCAAATTCTTTTAACGATATCCTTTTTTCGCTGCAAGCAGTACTGAAAAGGACTGCTTGCTACGAGATGCTACGGGGCGCTACGGGGCGTAGCACAAGATTATTCTCGTACTACGCTGTTGTTCATGAATATTATATTTAATTTTATTTATCATAGGAAAACTCACAGCTAAAGATATACAGTAAGTAAAAAGTTTATACAAAATATGGCCAGTTACAAGTTTCCACATGTTGTATCGGAAAATTACAAACGACGTAAGATTATAAAATATCGCGTGAAATGCTAAATATTTTGTTTCTTAATAAGACACGGATATATTGGAAACTATTGAATTTGGATGGGATTTATTATATACAAAACGATTTTTCCGTAATATATTGAGTAATTATGCTTTAAGAAAGATTTATTACAATCTTACTCTGACCAAAAAAAAAAAAATCGTTGTGTGTATAGTAAATCCCATCCAAATTCAATCGTTTCCGTCCGTGTCTTATTAAGAAAAAATATTTTACAATTTCACGCGATATTTTTCAATCTTACGTCGTTTAAAGTTTTCCGATGACATATACTTACATAGGCGTGCGTACATCGAACTTGAGTTTTAAGCGAATTAAAGATATGATATTGTACACGCAAAGTACCGTTTCTACATGATTCCGCGACTAATTGGCGTCTCCAACACGTTGCGAACTCGTAAACGAGTTGTGAGTTCCACATCCCTAACCGGCGCTATCTGACTGACATACAACCGGTCTGGAAATTAGGTTTGTAGACCTCCTTGCAAACTTTGATATGAAAAGGTAGCCAAAGATATCGAAACATATAAATACATATATATATTTTTGAGAAATGGATTTGCTCTTGACTCTAGTTTAGGTCACAGGTGACAGAGACAAAGTCAATGAAAACACAGACGCTCGGAGAGAGTTCCACTCCTTTGCTGTGCGCATTACAAAAGAAGACCTTATTTTAGTCAATCTGTAAGTTACTTTATCAATAAATTACTCTTTATTAATAAAACCTAAGTCTATATTTGACGGAGTTAGGCCCGAACATACATAGAAAAAATACAAACGTCCCAATTGAGAACCTTTTCTGGAAGTCGGGTAAAAACATTTTTTTTGTCGAAAAGATCACGCTGAAAACAGAAGCAGCAGTAGTATTTCCCAGAACTGTTAAAAATTAAACACTTAAACATTTTAATCTACAATTCGATTCTTCAGCAGAATGGTTCGAATAAAAACGTTTAATGTTCTAGCATTAAGTAGTTAGTAATGAGCGGAGCGACAGCGGATGGGAGGCGGCGGCGGCGGCGGCGGTGCGGCTGTAATAAGTGTTAACTCACTAATCATGAATATTGTACACCCCATTCGTCTGGCACTCTGTTCACAGTGAGATACCGTGGAGTTTCTTTAAAAGGTTACTTTGGTAGGTACTTTGTGGTTTGAAATTGGTCCACAATTTGTTTAGTATTATCTAATTCAGGCAGGGCTTAGCTTTATATTTTACTAGCAGCGCCCCGCGGTTTCACCCACGTAGTTCCCGTTCCCGTAAGAATACGGGGATAAAATATAGCTTATGTTACTCAGGATGAATGTAGCATTCTAATGGTGAAAGAAATTTTGAAATCGGTCTAGTAGTTTTTGAGTTTATTCGTTACATACAAAAATATAAAAAGACAAATCTTTCCTCTTTATAATATTAGAATAGACTAGCAATGCGTCCCGTCTTCCCACAGATAGCAGAGCATACAGCTCCCAATCGGCATGATTTTTCCGACATCTGCAAATATCTATATGACATCTGGCTTTGCTGAATGAAGTTTCAAAGGATATTAAATAAGTTTGTTTATAATTTGCCCTATGACCCGATATTTTTTTATCTGGAGACACAATATTTATGTTCATAAAATATCTGACTATTGTTTTGTCATAATTTCGTGCAGATATGCTTATTTCATCGGTGAAGTTTTCGAAGTATTTAAATTCGAACAAACTAGTTTCTCACTAACAGGACAACCGGGCTAGTTTTTAACCGACTTCTAAAAAAGGAGGAGGTTCTCAATTCGGATGTTGGTATGTTTTTTTTTTTTTTTTGTAATGTTTGTTCACGCATAACTCCGTCGCTTGCCAACCGATTTGAAAAATTCTTTTTTTGTTGGAAAGGGTATACTTTCCAAATGGTCCCATGAAAATTTTATCGAAATCGAACAAGCCGTTTTTTGTTAATTTCAATAAATGATAGCAAATCTGTCGGAATAGCTGAAATCGCATGTTTGTTTATTGTTTACACCAATTTATACCACGTACGCTGTGATGGGTATGTTTAGCTGGAGACCACTAAAAAGGGCAAAATAAAAATAAAACTTTTTACAAAAAATAAAACCGACTTCTAAACAAAAAAAAAACCAAAAAGTACAAAATAACTTTAATTTCGGAAGTCGGTGTGTTCAAAAACATGAAGCAACCAAAAACACCGACTTCCGAAATTAAAGTTATTTTGTACTTTTTGGTTTTTTTTTGTTTAGAAGTCGGTTTTATTTTTTGTAAAAAGTTTTCACGTTATAGTTAAATGTTTGAATTTAACTATAACGTGAAAACTAGCCCTTTTTTTCTGGATGGGAAATCATCAAATGACTTCTCCCACTTTGGGCGGAGCGCAAGAGAGTGTCAGACTCTAACTGACCCACCCGTGATTCTTCTAGTGCCCTTTGCGTTGCAGGGTCGTGGTGATTCTTTCGAACAAATTCCGCAACTTCTAGATAGCTATAGATAACCTGAAGGTTTTTATGTCAAGAGTGATAGGTTTCTTCAGGTGAATAGGACGCAGAGCGAAAGAAGTCATTTGATGATTCCTCACCCTTAAAAAAAGGTCTTGAGTGGAGACCGCGTCTCAGCAAACGTAGTGTAGGACGTCCCCAGACACGGTGGAGTGACGACGGCTGGCAGAAACTGGATGCGAGAAGCCGACAATAGATCTAAGTGGCGTGCAATTGGAGAGGCCTATGTCTAGCAGTGAACTGCAACAGGCTGTTGATGAAAAAAAAAAAGCTATCAAGAAAGCAAGGAATTCCACTCCTTAGCTGTTGTTGTGTGTTGCACGCACGATGGGAGTTTAGATTACTCCCCCATCAGAAAAAGAGCCCACCATGTAACAAAACCCCAGCCGCCCAATCCGAACGCCCCTCAAAAGAATGGACCCGCTGAATCTGTCAGCTTTTTAATAATTGAAATATTTATAATTGCGCGGCGGCTCACCGTTTCATTGCGTGACTATGAAAAATAAAGTGTCGTTTACAGCTATTATTGTTTTGCCTTTCCGTCTTAATCAACTGTTCGCCAACTTAATAGGATTTTTTCTTGGTTATATTAGTGGGGCGTTGAATTTTAAGTATGATGGCTGAGGGTGTGATGTTTTTAGATAACTGGAAGAATTGAAATTACGTGGCAGATTTTCAGGGAGGATCTTCCTACTAACGCGCCGATGGTAATATGTATTAGGGAAGGAGCATATCTGACGGAACATGCGTCGCGTATTATCGGTCGCGTAACGCCAGAACAGACAAATGTACAGAAAAACACTTGACCGTTCACACTCGACGCACTACGTCTGACACTTTGTCTGTTCTGGCGTTACGCGACCGATAATACGCGACGCATGTTCCATCAGATATGAACCTTCCCTAAAGTAGTTAATTTGGCACGGTAGGTACTTAGTTACATGGACAACGGAGAGACGGCACACAAACACTGAAGATCGGAGCCATCCGAGAACCCCGACTTGATGAGATTGTCTTCACTGCAGCCGACCTGAGTGCAGTGTCCATATAGTGTTTTTCAGGTAGGCCACAGCAAGGCGTGCCCAGGTGGAAGCATCTCTCAATAAAGGTCGCGTCTTTACGAGGTTATGGTGGTAGAAGATAGATGTAAGCTAGTTAATACATACGAAGCTAGAACATAAATGGTGGCAAAAGCTTGCGAAAGATCTTTATGTAAAACTATCAGCGCCCCGCGGTTTCACCCGCGTTGTTCCCATTTCCGTGGCAATACGGTGGATAAAATATAGCCTATGACACTCCACAATAACGTAGCTTTCTATTGGTGAAATAATTTTATAAATCGGTTCAGTAGATCCAGAGATTACCCTCTACAACGTCACAAACTCACAAACGTTACCTCTTTATAATATGAGTATAGACTACGCATTTCTGCTAAAATGAACGTGTTTTCGATTTTAGGGTATTTAATGCCAATGAATATATTACAAGCGCAGAAATATTTTTAATTTGACCCCTAAGGAAAGAACACACGTTTTATTAATCACTTATGTATATCTAGACTATGCTTAGACCGTGGTGGGAAAAATATCCGAGGTTGGTACGTGGATGGGTGAACCTCTGTTACGTACCGAAGTTTCTCCGTGCCTCGGAAGGCACGTTAAACCATTGCTCTCAGCTGTTATTCGAGCATCTTTGACAGCCGTTATGGGCAGTGAGAAGCCGGAAAATCTTATTAATGTTACTGGATCGTGGAGGTCTAACGAGTTATATTAAGTTAGGCTGGAAGCCAGTCGGTTGTATTTTTTTGTGTGAAATATTTTAACCAAACTATTACAGGTAGTTTGGTTAAAATATTTCACACAAAAAATACAATCGACTTCCAAATAAAAAAAATACACATAAAAGTATAAAACTTTTTAACAAAATAATACAACCGACTTTTACACAAAAAATCAAAAAAGTGCAAAATAACTTTAATTTCGGAACTCGGTGTTTGTGGTTGCTTTTTCGTTTTTTGAACACCGACTTCCGAAATTAAAGTTATTTTGCACTTTTTTATTTTTTGTGTAAAAGTCGGTTGTATTTTTTTGTTAAAAAGTTTTTTATTTTTCACTTTTTAGTGGTACCTACACCCCCTCCCCTCCCCCACCTAAACGAACCAATCACATTGGTGTAAAAAAAAGTACTGCTCCTTTGCAGAGTACACTAAGAGGTCATCAATGTAGACAATGTAGATACTTTTTTAGATTTTTCATGGGACCATTTGGGAAGTTATACCCTTTCCAACAAAAAAAGATTTTTTCAAATCGGTTCACAAGCGACGGAGTTATGCGCGAACAAACAATAAAAATAAAATAAAAAAAAAACATACAAACATCCGAATTGAGAACCTCCTCCTTTTTTAGAAGTCGGTTAAAAATAACTTTTATTTCTGAATTCGGTGTTTTTTGTTGTTTCTTCGTTTTAAGTGTTTTTATTTGGAAGACGGTTGTATTTTTTGTTAAAAAGTTTTTCGTTTTTCACGTTTTATTGGTACCTAATCCACAACTAACAACAACACTGCTATTTCATAGGAAAGCAAAATACGCAATTTCGTTTACTTGAATGACGTATATTTTCCAGCTATTTCGATTTAAAGACCAAACCACAAAACCAAATTTGATCAATTTCGTAGGTAATGGTGTTCCACTTGAAATGAACATTGGAAAATATATATTTTCACATAATTTTTTTTTTTCATATGAGTTCATATATTACTGAGTTATGAGGTTTTCAAACATAAAAAATACAACCGAGCACAAAACTCCTTCTTTTTTTGAAGTCGGTTAAAACGGCTAGGGCAGATTGATGGAATAAAGTTTAAGGTGCATCTATCAAGTCATAACTTAAAACATTTTAATATGTCACACGAAAAAATGTATGCACCATGGAAAGCCCCCAAAAAACATGTTAGTCACTTCATCAAAACACCCCAATATTAACGGCAAATTGAACGGCAATTATCGCAACACCATCTTTATATTAGAGAGATCAATTCCCATCGCACGTGGCGCTCTTCAGAGCAATATTACATTTTTATTTGCTTCACCCCCCCTTCAAAAGTTGTCAACATGTAACGACCGGACTATACTGGGATAACCACTCATTTCACTCGAAAATCACAAGCAAATATCGACCTTATCCAGTAGGCTTAAAGTTTCGGATCTGAGCGCAAAAACTGCCAGGGAAAATTGAACTTTAAGTTGATGTAGTAAGATAGTGGGATTCAAAGTATAGTCGGTAAAAAGTAAGTTGGCATAGATGTCTGCTTTTCGTTTGCACATCGGATATTAGTGTGCCAAAGTAGAGAACTATTTGTTCTTGTACTTTGTGATGTTCCCATGGAAATCGTATTAAGATTTTTGTTGTTTTTGAATTTTGAACGTAACAAAACTGCTTACTTATTGCAGAAAACTTCTAATTTTTGTTTTGCTAATTACGCTTACAAACCTCTTATTGCTGTAATTTTAAAAGAAAATCAGCAAAGTTTGATTAACTTGGTAGTAGATATGGTTAGCAGATTGTAAAAATATACATTTAGAGGATTTTTTTTTTATTTGAGTAAGTCTAACCCGTGTTTGTATTAAGGGGTCGTTGAAGTATTACGTAAGCAGAATTTTTGATATTTTTGACCGCCCCCTCTCCCTCGTCAGCAAAAATAAGCAAGGCTCTTACCCCCCCCCCCACCTTACGTAAAAATAATTATAAGTATTATTGAATCTGTTCTGGTTTCCCTATTGGTTCATGAAGCAGCAGTTAATAAGTCTAGACATAAGGATTTTTTAGTCTGAAATTAAGTTCACTATTAGGGCCTTGATAACCCCGTGGGTAAGACCTCGCCGGATTTCCATGTGTTCAAACCATAATCGACTAGAATAGAATTTTATTTTACTAAAAGACTAAAATCCGAAAATTTAAGTAAATCACATCCCGGGTACCCCTATCCCCCATGTCATCAAAAATAAGCAAATCAAGAACCCCCTCGCCCCTCTTTAGTGCTTACGTAATACGTGTATGGCCCCTAACTAAATAACTAATTTGCAGTCCATCAAGATGCCCATTACCTCGACTATTTAATTCCGCTATATCACTTAAACATTTATATCTAAATAGGTGGTTAGTGACAGTAACCACCATAACTGAAAGAGAAGAGATTTATAATTTATTACTTTATCACCATTTCATAAGAAAATAAAAAGAAAAATCTTCAAAGAAGTCATTTACTTAAACATATCATGTTCTAAATAGAAATTCACTTTACATTTATACCGCCTACGTTCCAACCCAAATTATCCTCCACTTTTTCCTATACCCCTAAAAACAAACACATCTTTACGAAAAAAAGGCGCATTAAAAAAAGGTTTTCTCCTTTTAAAAGAGCTCGGACGCGGCTTAATCAACGAAGTATTTCATTAAGACCTCATCGGATAGAAGCTTGAAAGAATAGAACCTCACATTCTTCCGCGGCTCTCTCTTGTTGTGAAGAATGTTCATTTTATAACTGGCGTTTGTCTTAAATTCTTTTGCCTTTTGTTTTTTTTTTCTTTTTTTTTACGGCCTTTTGTTCGATTGACTTAAGTGTCGTTCTTTCTGTGTCTATGGGTTGGGTGTTTGGTGTACCAACCTACAGAATAGAATTTTAGGATTTTGATGTGGTTGCGGAATTTGTTAGAAACACCGCGGCCATTAAACGCAAAGGCCATTAGGACAAACACGGATATGTTTTAGTCAGTAAGAGTCTGACAATATTTTTCGCTCCGCCTAGAGCGGATGAAGTCGTCTGATGATTTCTCATGCTTAAAAAAAAGATCTAAAAAGAAGGCTTGATGTAAAGATTGTTGGAATTTACTCTCCAACTTCTCTCTTCTTGTTCAAATCGAACTGGTTCATAACTGGCGACAATTTATTATAATTCGTCCGGAAATGAAGGTGTGATGCTGTGTTCCGTTATGTTAATACTCGATTCTTCATCTTTAAAATCGTTCTTTCGGTATAGTACCTAAGCTTATTCAGGTTAACACGAATTCAGCAATTCTAGCCTACCTATAGTTATGTAAGATATTGGATTCAGCGATATATCTGAAGTTTGAGTTTCAAGGGCCTGTTATTTATTTAATAGTATTTGGAAAGTGTTTGAAAATATTCTAACAAAATTTAGGCCAAATACATGTAGGGGTCAGCTCATATTTTTTATTAGGATGCCAATGCCAGTACATGAAATGGAGCGTCTGCCTATCTGAACTCCACCACCCAGTATCTGGGTACACATGTGGGTCGAATTTTTTATTTCTTACTACTGCTTTTTGAAGTACAGAGGAGTTGCACAACTTGGAAGGACGATCCGTACGACTGATTTTATATATACCAAGCCACGAAAATAATTCACCCCATTACGCATAATATTTTCGACTTATTACTGTGAGAATTTCCACAAAAATAATTTTCCCCATTACCCAAAATAATGCTTTTATTTTCCCATTCCACCAAATACCTATTTCAAAAGTAAATAAATAATCCAGTCCTGTCCATTACAGTACATAATATGCTGCACTAGGGTGGCAAAGCGATGCACTATCGGTAGAATCGACCCGCTAAGTGATTTGTCCGCTTGCCTGCATTATTGATGTGCACCGGGCCCATTTCCCAATTCACTCCAAACTCGGATACACCCTGTATATGCCTGTGTAGATAGCAGCCTGTATATGGGCTGGATTGAGTTTTTAATTAGGTGCTTTATATTGATATAAGTTTTGATTTTGTATGGTTTTGTGATTTTCACATAGGACTTCTAATCCTTTTCTAACTAATATCATATATGCAAATCTGAGTTTCTTTGTTTGTTTTTTAATGCCTTCATGCCTAAACAGATTTAAAAAAAATCTTTGACTTGCAAACCATGGAAAGCTACATTATCAGCGAATAACATAGAAGGTATTTTATTCCTGCCACCCCACACGCTTGCCATGCCAAAAAGTCGGGGACGGTTTTTTTTAATAGTTCTTTACAGATCCCCGACTGCAATGAAAATATTATGATCTGTATTGTTTTTAATTTTTTAGTTCACTATTATGGCAGGCGTGTTTTTATATTGTTGGTATTTTTGTTACCATTTGACGCTAAAACGGCTGAACAGACTTGGATAAAATTTTGCACATAGATAGAACCTGGAATAAAACATAAGATATTTTTAATCCTGTGGGATACATTCCGACCTCCTCCTCCTCCTTTGTTTTGTTTGTTACGCTTTCACTCCTAAAACAGTGATCTGATTTTGATGAATTTTGGTACACAGATAGATGGGTCCCTGTCTCTCTCATCTGTATTAACTTAAGCTGCCGACAAACTAGTACAACTATATTCATGGGATTTTTGTTCAGAGTTTAAGAAGAACTTTAATAACAAACGTGATTGGATACAGTATTCTGTACCCAATCACGTTTTAAATTTCAAAAAGAAACTGAAATACTTTGCCTAAACAAATTCGTTTCAGTATTAACATCATACAAATCCACATGTTTTTACACCATTTCGCAGATAATAATTTATTCTTCATTCCACAATTGATCAAATTGCTGGTTAAAATATTAAACTCGCTTAATTACATGCAAATATAGGTGTAGTGGTACTTGAGCTATGAATTATTCATTAACCTATTAATTTGCAACCCAAATTCATGGCAAACGCCCTTTAGTAAATTGCTTTAACATTTCATAAAGAGTTCAATGAAGAATGGAGGGCCTGCCTTTGTAGAGCTTGGATATTTTTTAATTTATACAGGGGTAACCTGTAGGCTATTTGAGGTGACCAGCTTAAGAGATAAGCTAAAAAAAAGTACCTACATACATACATATATTTAGTACTTACTGAATGATGAACATTCATCTGCCTAGCCTTTTCTCACCTTTATTGGGGTCGGCTCCCAGTCAGATTCAGCTGAATACACGTATTTTACGTGAAGCGGCTGCCTACCAGACCTCCACAACCCATTAACTGGGGAACACGGTACTTCTTGGCAAGACTGGTGGCAGATTTTCTGGTTTCTGACAATCCGTAACGACTGCCAAAAGTGCCAAAGATCTCCAAATGACAGCCGGGACCAACGGCTTAACGTGCTTTCCGAGGCACGGAGAAGTCTCGTTATGTTAAGATGGTCACCCATCCATAGACCAACCTCGGCAAGCGTTGCTTGCGTTGCTGTAGATGTGTGGTAAGGTTGCTTTTACGAAAGTAAAATTATCAAATCTTAGGATAGTATTTTTACTGTAGAAGCAAATATGAATGAAGTTTGTTAAATTAATTATATCTACTCATCCAAACGGAACAGAGAAAAAGAACCGCTAGTCGGAAAATCGAAATCTGAATTTCTTTAATTTTATCATAAGCGAGGTCTGTCCTGTAAAAAAACACATATCTCCTGTAATCTTATAACCATCTCCATCAACAAACTCTATCACGTACCCATCACCGTTCTCCAACACCACAACACAACATAAAGGCAGTCCCACAACATTACGCCACGCTTCCCAAACATAAAACATACAACATTATCGATCGCCCCAAGCCGCATTGTCTTCAAAGCCACATCCGCCCAATTGCGTGCACACAGTTCAAGCGCAGTGCAACTCGGCGATTCAATTTGAATCGGAGACAAGGGATGGGAGGGTGACAGGAGGGTGACGGGAGGATGACGGGACGGGAGGGGGACGACTGACGACGCCGCGCTGATGGCTAAATCGTGTTCGATTCGCACCTGTGAGGTGTAGTGATGTGGAAGATGCTTTACTTCGGAGATCACTTCAAATTTATGAGGATTTAGATAGATAGATAATAATATGATATAATTTATTGTACACCAAAAATATGTAGTTACATTACAGGACTCATTTGTAAAAACTTAATTCTATGGGTTCTATGGAGTTCGTTAGATCACAACTTTTTTAATTTTAGAATTCTTGTTTTTGGTATTTGGGTAGGTTGATGTATAAGAGAGGAACATAGAGATTGCTTTTATCTGATTCAATGAATACAGAAAGTAAACTAGAATGTTATTGAGGATATTTTTTACCAGAAAAAGAGTTCCTATGGTAACCTCACTGTCTCTCGCTCTCTCATCTCTTGCAGCTAGAACCTATGTATATGTTTTAATTATACATAAATACAAAAGTTATTTTTTACCCAAAAATTGCAATCTGCCAAAAGGTTTAAACCCGATCACTGGGTTTAAACCCATTTTATTAGCCGCATTAATCAGCCAAGGCTTTTCTAAACTTCGACTATATTGGGGTCAGCTTCCAGTCTAAACGGATTCAGCTGAGTACCAGTATTTTATATGGAGCGCCTGCCTATCTGACCTCAGTAACAGTAACTGGGTAACAAGATCTTGTCAAGACAGACGTCAGATTTTTGGGCTTCTAACTACTGTCAAAGATCTACCAATGATAGCCGGAATGTGCTTTCTAACTACTATCAAAGATCTACCAATGATAGCCGGAATGTGCTTTCCAAGGAAACTCTATGGATAAACCTCGGTATACTAAGATTGTTAGGTTTTGATGTGTAATTTAATTTATAGTGATCGAGGTTTTTATTTAAGTTATTTTGTACTCGATTATTCATTATTATCGACTAATTGTGCTTGTCATCAATAATCAATTCGTGTCATTATCGCTGGTTTCTGAGAAAAAAAAGAGAATGGCGGCAGTCGCGACATTTTAAAAAAATGTTGGTTGATTCCGTTGGCGCTCGAGTTCGGACGCACATTATTGGTCATTGCATTTGATTATAAGTTAGTTCATATTTATATTAATAGATAAGGCAATAAATACTGTTTATTGAAGTGAGGAGTTTTATTACAAGATGGTGAACCTTGTTGCTTAACGTTGAATATTTATGTGGCTTTGCTTATTAAACCATGATTAACCATGCCTTGTTAAATCAAAATCTGCCTACATATCCAAGTAGAGCAACCTTCCCACCGTTCGCCCCATCCGATACTTGCAACATGACATGATAGGACCGCAATGTTCGCCACGGTAAACTGTCACCTCCTCGCGAAGCTTAACCGAAGCACTCGTGGCCGCAAGTTTCGCCAACAACTTCGCAAGTTGCGAAGCGAATATCGAAAAGAACTTTCGACTAGTAGTTCCGGGTCACTGATGTTCGACTATTGGTATTTAATATAGTGTCAGAAGAACAGTTGAAAGTCGGTTTTGTAACTGGTTGTTAAGGTTGAGTTTTGAGTGAGATTTAGCTATGAGATAGCAGCTAATGGAGAAGTTTTAGATAGGTAATTACGTGCACTGATAAAAGTTTTGCAGTCTTTGGTAAGTGGTGAAGGTTTTTATCGAGTTTAATTAATTAAATATCTTGCGAAACTCTAATCAGCCTTGCTAATGCTCTATTTCATTTTCTCTTTTTGTTTATATCCGTACCTACAGGCTGCTTAGATTTAAGTACGTATTCATTTCGGTTTTATACAAGGCGAAATTTACAATGAATAAAAAAAAAATACAAAAATTGAGAACCTCCTCCTTTTTTAGAAGTCGGTTAAAAAGAAATGATAATACGTAACGTGTTATCGAACACTTTTATTATAACTAACTATTACAACATGTATACACTTAAATAAAAACAAAATTCTTCATCATCGTCATCAACAGCCTGTTGCAGTCCACTGCTGGACATAGGCCTCTCCAATTGCACGCCACTTAGATCTATTTTCGGCTTCTTTCATCCAGTTTCTGCCAGCCGTCCTGCGCAAATCGTCACTCCACCGTGCCTGAGGACGTCCTACACTACGTTTGCCGAGAAAAAAACGATTGACTAACTAAAAATAAAAATATGTAGTTAAAAGATGGCGCCGAAAAATTCCTCCGCGTCGCTGGCCACTGGTAATGTACCCAAAAAGCTGGCAGCATTGCTACGCTATATGGCAATGCTTATCCTTTGTCCAAGGTAAAAGCCAGCCCTTGGTTCACGCGAAGTGTCAACTAAACGTTTTGACAAACCTTTAAATAAGTTTTGAGCACTCGGATCCCACGACCTGAGAGTTTCAACCCGAAACGGCGAAACATAACTGCCAAAAAGGTTTTTTTTAAACTTGTCCCATAGTAGGAATTTCTCCTGTATCGCGGTGCGTCTACCAATATACAAATCTCACACTCACAGCTCGAGCTAACCCTATAATTCACACAAATATTTGTTCCATGCGGGAATCGAACCCGTGACACGCAACGCGGCAGCCAATCGCTCAACCCCTGCGCCAACCGTGTCGTTATAAGGGCAATAAAATTTACCTTAAAGATGTCTTTATTTTATTTTTTTCAAAGAAGGTATGTTATCAAATGATTCCTTCTGCTCTAGTCAGAGCGGTCAGGCTCTCGTCACTGGCTAAAACCCATCCATGTTTTTTAATTCCTCGACTGTAAGTTTTCATGACGTCGTAAGAGCTTTCTTGCACTCGTATGATTTTTTTACAAATTTAAATTTAAAATTACAAATACTTTTATTTTACTATTGTTGTTCTGTTCTTTTGTTTTTAATAATAAAGCGAGCAAGAAATCAAATATGTAAACTCATTTAATCTAGTTTTTAACCGACTTCCAAAAAGGAGGAGGTTCTCAATTCGAATGTTTGTTTTTTTATGTGCAGGCATAACTTCGTTAATTATAGACGGTTTTACAAAATTATTTCTTATTCGAAAGGGGTTTATTCCGAAACGGTCCTATTTAAATTTCAAATAGATCTGATGAAGGGTTTTTTGTATTTTTTTGTAAAAGGGAAGTTGTATTTTTTTGAAGAAAAAGAGAATAAAATTATACGGAACTCTTCCAACCAAAAAATAACTATCCAAATCCAGGTTGACAATTTTAAAAGCGAAAATATAGCTGACGAATACAAAACAAACAAAGAAAAAAATTCACTCAAATTGACACTTCCTCTTTTTTTCAAAGTCGGTTATAAACAAAGAGCTACCGGTCAACTGTTGAATTTGCATAAGATTCATTATACTGAAAAAAAAAACAATTTTTTTCATTCATAAAAAAGGTTTGCGGTGACAATTTTTTTTTTGTATAATTATAGTAGAAACACTTAAGAGCGTGTACCTACGTCACTATTTTGCGAAATGACTGAACCGATTTTAATGAAACTTCACACATATAACCAGGATACATAGGTCTAAAACATTCTCGGAATGTCTTATTTAAAAAAAGATAACAGGTAATTTATGTTTGTATGGAAAATTTAAAATGGATCTTATTTCACTGTAACACTATTTATCGAAAACGTTTTCAACTAACTTTTTAGACCTATGTATTCTGCCTATGTGTGTAAAGTTTCATTAAAATCAGTTTAGTCATTTCGGAAAATAAGGACTTGAAAATTTGTATGAAAAGCCGTACGGCGTATGCGCTCTTAATCGCTGCAGATTTAGGTGCGATATTTTTTTAATCTGATCTGGCTAGTACAGTCAAAAGCACATCAGAGGTAATAAATTGATATTAACAGCGCCTTAAGTACCTAGGTACTCGCACAGCAAAATGTGAGAGAGATTTTTTTCGTACTTATTTATATCAGTTATGGATAAAAAAAAGTTTTTTTTTTTTTTTAAGTTGTAGTGCGAACTACAAATAATGCAGTTTCTGTTGAGAAACAACTCTATGGACTATGTGGGTGTGTAAATCTTCAGAGTTGCAGAATTGGTTCGGAAGAGTCACCGCGGCCCTGAAACACAAAGGGCATTTGAAGGAACACGTAAGAATTTTAGTCAGTAAGAGTCTGACACTCCCTTCCGTTACACCCAGAAGTCGCGAATGAAGTCATTTGATGATTTCCCATAAATGAAAAAGGTTGTGTAAATCTACAACATATTTTGAATAGATTCTAATATGTAGACAGGTGGTAAAAAAATCGCTAAGTATTTATTTATTTTCTGTACACTTCATTGTGTAGGAAAGTGTACATAATAAATAAATATAAGTAGTTATACAGTACATCAAGCTTAGTAAATATATGAAGGAATTCATAAAAGGAATTGAAAAGGCAGAAAGTTGCGTGCCGTAAAAGTTTATGTAGTAACGGTAAATTATTTCATATGGACAAAAAGTTCATTAAAACAAAAACCTTTTGTTAGGTATATTGATTCATTAAAATTAAAATCCAGTAAACAAATATTTTCCTGAATAATTTTTGGAATGTTCCTGAAAAAAAAAAATAGTTTTATTTTATCCAAAGTAAGCGTTCTGTGAACATTAATTTATCCCTCTAGTATTTCGTGGATACGAAAATATAAATTCCCTTAAAATTAGTAACGTTATTTTACAACACGTGTAAAAATATTCGAGAAAAAAAAAACCGTTACATCAAAATACTCCAAGAAGAAATAAAACAAGATAGAGCTCGAAGCAAAATTAAATTTCGTACCATATTATTTTCTTCGCAAAATTCATTATCCATTTACGGTTTCACAGGCAATTGTTTTAATCCGATAGCGGGAACGGCCCAATGTGGAATGAAATAATTTAATAGCCCCCCTTCGCCCCCCCACTGGGATCCAAGATGGCGGCGGGGCGGGGCCGGGGGTGGGGCGTGCCGCCTCATTTGAATTTCGAACGCGAGCTTTCCGAACGTGTGTTCGGATGGGTTTTCGGCCAATTAATTTCTCGGTAATTCGTTTTCTGCGTGCATCGTGTGTCGGCTTCATTGTTATTAAATAGCCGGTTTACATAAAAGGGATCGGTGCGCAGAGGATTTTGTCCTTTTTTTCGTTATTTATTTTTTGTTGCACTTTTTAGGCGGAATGAATAATAATAGCTCATACGGAATTTTTTCTTTGATGTATTTTTTGTACGAATAAATTCCACGTTACCAACCTGTGTATGTAGAATTTTTTCGTACATATTTTTTGTTGATATTTTTAAGGCTACCTACTTACTGTTGCAGTCACGAAATTTTATTTTTGGTATCACATATTAAATAATAAAAAACAAAAGCACAAAAAAAAAACAAAACAAATCTAAGTTTAAAGTCCAATAATTTCATAAACACTTCAACTACCCAGCACTACACCAAACACCGCCCCCATCCAAATAAAAAGACAGCCACCTCAAAAACTACCTCAAAAACTCGAAACCTAATCCGAATCACCTCACAGTGAACAGTAGAACAAGTCGCAATTTTTCTGAGCCTCATAATACGTCCTAGCAAACAGAGCATTGTGGGAAGTTTCACAATATTATGTGGAGTGGTGTAATGCCGACACAAAGGCTTCTCCCGACTCGGTAAATAACGCTTTGTTCTACGAAGCCAAATTTTGACAATCACTAGCTCTC
Source organism: Hecatera dysodea (assembly GCA_905332915.2). Lineage (NCBI taxonomy): Eukaryota > Metazoa > Arthropoda > Insecta > Lepidoptera > Noctuidae > Hecatera > Hecatera dysodea. Next base: position 15,478,133 of record HG995303.1, read on the forward strand.
TCTCATATAGCTATGTACACGAGCGGTCGGCAAAGATTAGCCAGGGGTGGCAAGGGTATTGTTTGGTGAAAAGTTTATCCTAAAATTCGTTCTGGGTTCTGCCACTTTTGTAACATTTAGATTTAAATTAAAATAACTAGAGCTACTAGTGCTTGAAACAGCCTCCTAGAGGACGTCTGAGTAGCAGTGGCATTAGCTATTGCTTTTGGTAATAAATTTTATGCTGAATTCTATATGGCTGGTGCGTATCCGGCTCGAAGGACCAAATGAAATAGGGTAGGAAATGTTAATTTTATAGATGTAGTTTTGGGCGTCAAAATAATATCAACAACTTATTTTGTCCTGGAAGAGATTGCTGAATGCGATAGGTAAGTAATAGGATAGTTTTATGTCTTGGTGTACAAGAAAGTGTATATAAATAATCGTCGAGCGTGCTCGTACGCACCTTTCTATACTTTCCAAGGAAATAACTGTAGGTAGGTCCATGATAAAATCTTAAACAACTCCTAATTCAATCGATTGAATTGTTCTTTCTTTCACAACTCATCATTTTTTTTTACAGCCTCGCCATACTTTCCCGACCACCGTAACTCCTGAAATCCAGAACAGTGGCTTCACAATATTATAGGAAACTTGCTCAATGAAGTATCCAACAACATTGCAAAAGATGAAGAAACTGAGCACCACATGCAGAAATATTCTTTAAAGCCCAACAGACTAACGTCCCATCTGAAAATTTAAAACAGCCAACATGATCTGTGTCAGTTCACCCCTGTGTGAGTGAGAGGCAGAGGGTGGCGTGGAGGCAAGGGGACGCACCGCCGGTTCAATGTTGACAATTGATGGATATCTCTTGTCTTGAAAAGGCAGGATTAATGCTCTGTCTCGCGGAGTACAATAGTGGCGATTCCTGAAGGATTACGCACTTGAAAGCGTGAAGATGTGCTCCAAAGAATGAGGGATGTTGACCGACAATGGTGGAGACTGTGAGGAGTATATTTTTTATGGTGACGGCTTTCTACAGTTGATTTTCTTTGAGGAAATTGTGGAAGAAAATTAAATTAAGGCCGGAGATTTTACAGGCATTACTGGTTTTATTCATACAGGTTGTGGTGAACTTAATTATCGTTACCAAAATGCGGAAACAAAAAAAAGTCACCGTAGCCTAGATTGACAAGAGATTTATTATTAACTAGCAGCGCCCCGCGGTTTCATCCGCGTAGATCCCGGTCCCGTGGGAGTATGGGGATAAAATATAACCTATGTCACCCGGGGACAGTGAATTAATTTCAATCAAATCGATTCAGTAGTTTCGGAGCCTTTTCAGCAATCAAACCTTTCCTCTTTATAATTTCCTCCTTATAAACAAACAATCAAATCTTTCCTCTTTATAATATTATTGTAGACTAGCTTCTGTACGAGTTCGTTTGTGTGCGACTTCATAATTAAAGTACATTTTAAGGTTAAATTCATCTTAGTTGCATACCGGTGGTTTTTGCGTGTTTCTGTGCAATTTTTTTTTCAAAGGAACCTTACTCGGACTTTAACGAAATAAAATAGAAAAAACAATTTGCCGAATTTGTACAGCCGATCTCGAGTTTTTTGCTTCACAACACAGTTAGCCATTCATCATGTTTCTTACCACGGAAATCTTACTAAAAATAAAAAGCCAATGTCACATTTTACGTTGCAAGAGACATCTACGGCGGCAGCCATTCGTAACCTTACAAATACTTTTCTATAAGTATTTTTATTATTTCGCGACGCCAACGCCGCCACGCCGTCGTCGGAGCGAGGAAAAGGAAAGCGAGAGGTCAGACAACACGTGGGGATTATGTAGATACCCTACCTACGTTTCTTTATGCAAAATCTGAACCAGACAATGCTGAAAATAAAGAAACTTTAACAAAACCTGACCCTTGTACGAGTTTTAAAACGTACCGTAAACGTTTGCTTACGAGTATAATATGCCAAATCGTTTGGAAGAATTATATTTTTCGTTATTGTCTGCAAACAGCACTTACGAACATTCAATATTAATTTACGTTTACTTTAACGCGATCGAGTACGTAAAGAACTCGGACTAAAACCCACTGGACCATAATAATATACTGCTGTTCCGACTAACTAAAATTCAAGTCTTGCCGATGCAGAAGAAGAAACAGATAATTCAAGACCACGGATTAATTTTGGTCCTTCTCATGCTAGTTAATAATGAAATAAAAATAATGTAGGTAGGCATAATTTTCTGGAACTAAAATATTTTACTAGAAAGTAACAAGTTAAACATCTCTTCAAAGCATTATGACAAAGACGTAAATCACAAACTGTCCAGAGGCAAGATAACGTTATCATCTCCTTTCTCTTCAGTAAAAAGTTTGATTTCTCTCCAGGTTTCTACCGTAGAAGAAAGAGTATCCTATACTTTCAAACTGAAATAAAATTGTTTCATCCTAACCCATAATTTTTTTATAGGTGTATTTCGATAAACCTTTTACAATGCAAAGAGTCATAAACTGACACTCATTTGATTCCTTTTATATTTTAACAGCTTCAATCTGTATAGCCTTAAAACATAGTAACAGACGACGCTACAACTCAAACAACACATCAAAAGGAACCAAACAAAGACCCAAATCACGTTTGGTCCGGTGACAAGCCAACATTATCGTTGACAACGTTTATTGCTATCTATATATACAAATATGCTGTCCAGTCTCGGCATTTGTCCCTCCAGCAGTACATTATTGACTCGTCCAATAAGCGTGCGATGTCCGCGCGCCTTTATCAGCCATCTGCAAAGTAAGGGTAGAGAGAGACTTGGAGATATTGTTGGTACTTTATTACAAAGGGACTTTTGTATTAAGTGGAAATGTCGTGCGAGATTTTATTATGAATGCTAAAGACTATAAGAAACATAATAGGGAATATGCAAACACGAAATATATAAAATACCTGAGCTCTAGTCAACAATTATGAGATAATTCTTAGCTTTATAATTTCCTCAGCGATGAAATTATAAAGCTTCAAAATTGTCAATTAGAAAGAGAAGTCCAATACGAACTCTGACCTATACAGCTGCCATAGAAAAACGCGTTTCCGCGAGAGGGACAGATATATTTGTATAACAAAAATCTGTCCCTAATTAATGTGTCCTAATGAGTGAAAATGTAACCAATATACAATTTTGATTACATTTTCAACTAGATAAACAGTTCAGTTTATTCCTAGATAAACAGTTTAGATTTTTTCTTCTTGCTTCCTATTAAGAAAACGATACGGAAAGTGTACACGGGCGGTGACGTGTTAGTATTGAAAAATGTAACTGAACAATAAGTAAGTGAACTGTGTGAAATATTATAAAGGTGGAAAAGGCGCGAAAACTGACAATAGAGACATTTGAAAAAAGAAGATACATAATGTTGCGCCGTCCTCAGATAAACAGATGTATGTACATACATATATGCAAGTGTCAAGTGATTTTATAGGTTCAGAAAACATTCGGCATTTTTGATAAACTCTTATCAAAAACCAACAACAGTATACACAGAAATCACAAAAAATAAAGTAGAGGAGAGCGATGAACACGTTGTGCAGGACGCTGTCTTACAATCTGTCTCACATCAGATATTTTTCAATTAGAATTTACTAACATCCAAAAGCAAAATGCTGAGAAAAACTTCTAGAAATAAACACTAGACGGCAGATTGAACTTCTACTAATCTAATTATCATGAAAACAGCGCTCACCATTTGAACATCATAAATATAACTTAAAGTTCTAACTATGTCCTTGAAAACTGCAAGTTTTGAATTAAGTTGCATGGAGAAAACAGGTCAAGGAGTTTGTTAGCGATGGCTTGAAACTTAACTAAACTTGTTTGCTCTGTTCAAGCTTTTGTTTAATTAATTAATTTGTGTTAAGGTGTATAGTGTTTTCTTCTATATATGTAGGCGTACGTAAGTCTTCATGGTATCATTTTCCAAAAAGGAGCTTTCCAAAAAGGCAAGGGTAATTTATTAGTAACAATCAATATTGAAAATATATTACAGCTTACTTGAACCATATAAATTATGTCCCTTCTTCCCACATTTTTTTTAATGGGAAATGGTTACTGAAAGACCGTGGCCCACGCTCTGATCTGTTGGTGGATTATCACTTAGGTACTGTTGAAACGTCTGGTATAAGATTAGTTGTTTCTTCCATGCTGGTGGTACGTTTATTATTTACTTCAATGTTCTGCACGTACGCAAGGTTAACAGATCTATTATAATTAATAATTTTCGTGAGTAAATTACCCTTAGATCTATCTACCGATGCTCTGTAGCGGTACTTTGCAACTCTAAAAGTGGTTGAAACAGGTTCCCGTCATAGATTTTTCGTTGTTCAACAAGATCCACCAATCATATCTACGAATATTGATCATAGACGCGCGACCAATAGGAATGTCAGCATCTCAGTACTTTCCTCAGCTGACAGTCCATCGAAAGGAAATTCCTTGGCATAACACGCAAAAAGTTGTAAAGTTTGATACCTAACTCTTTAGAAAGAAAAAAAAACAAGTTTGTTCCGCCAGAAATGAGGCAAAAAAACACAAAATTAAAAGAAAATAACTTATCAACTAACTAAAAACTAAATAGAATCTTTCAAGTGGTGAAGCTTTACCAAAATCTTACGAGTGGTGAAGCCTTTCTATTTGATTTATGACTCTAATATGTAAATACATACAGTTATTAGAATCCTCTCCACTCTATACCGCCCCGAAGGTCTCCTTATCCTGCAAATTCCGTCGCGTGATTAAATGAGCCGCCGGCCATCGCGATATTGCCGGTCGCGACTACACGCGCCGACGTGGATTGCCTCCCTCACTACTTCGACCCACTAGAATATGGACGGTGTGTCTCGCCCGGAATCTTTGTTAGTGGTCAAATGGACAATATTTGTTGCTCATAACTATTTATATGATGTTTTCTTACGTTTGTAGTGCGTGTTTGGTATTTTGTTGTTGGCTTGTAAGTCGATGAATCCTACACTATTCCAACTTTAATGATGAAAGTCGGAATATCCATCCGTACTTTCATGCTTAATTAATATTATTTAATGCGAAAGCAACTTTGTTTGTCTATCTTTTTGTTACAGCGTCACGTATTAGCAGCTGAACGGATTGGGATGCAACTTGTAACACAGGTATCCATTTCAGGGGTCCTTTTTCAGGGATCCTGAAAAAGGATAGAAGATACTTGTTCGGCCGTGTTCGACCACAGCTGGCTGTCGTCGCGTCGCGTCGTGCAGCGAGAGCTGTGGGCGCGCGACGCGGAGCTGTGGGCTTCACTCATTTTTTTTTGGGTGTGAAATCATCAAATGACTTCTCCCGCTCTAGGCGGAGCGGAAGGGAGTGTCAGACTCTTACTGACTAAAAACCCACCCGTATTCCTTCTAGTGCCCTTTACGTTTCAGGGCCGCGGTGACTCTTTCGAACAAATTCCACAGCCGCTGCGCAGCAGTTTTGTGTTGAGATAATTATCGACTATCTATCGGCAGAAACTAGTAATACGTACCTACATTGTAATGTACCTAACGTTAAAGTCATGAAAAGAAGGTTGGAAAAAAAAAGATTCTAAATCAAGATCAAACATGCAAAATGAAAAGAAAACTGGTGTTCGATATTGATACTCGTATTTTACAAAAGTTTAATTAACGTTCTGCTGAAAAGCAGTCCTCTGCGGCTGTTCAAATAATATTTTATGTATATTTATTGGAACACTGATTTCGAAAGCCAATTTTAATAAACCAAAACGTTTTCCATTAGCAACATTTAATTAATTCGGGTGCTTAGGTGAAACTAGGAATGTGTTGATAGATACTATTGCGGATATTTTTAAACTTTTTGCTATGGGAAGTAATTTGTCCAATTTTGGTAACATAGTTTACTCTTGTCCTATCTACTTGGAGTCGACGCTACAGAATCTGATGTCTTCTTCACTTTTCCCCTGTTAGCGAGTTTATTTTATGTCTCACATAATATGTCCCTTTTTGTCTGTAATTATATTATTCAATATTAAGATCAGAGTTCTCGATAAATTTTATGTATTTTAGGGATATCATAAAATGACTAAAATCACTTCTTCCACCCCGCCCAGAGCAGAAGAAGTAATTTTAGTCAGAAAGTAACACTCTCTTGGTTAGACTCTTACTGACTAAAACTCATCCTTGTTCTTGCGTGAACTTTGTCTTTCAAAGCCGTGGTGACTCTTTCAAACAAATTCCGCAACCCAGGCAGAAAATGGGGTTACTACTATGACTTGACATGAAGGGAACTGGAAAAGGGATAATACAATGAGTTTTTAGACGCCATATTTGGACCCATGACCGATTAACGTGCAACTAACTACTAACTGTATCGTCTATTAAATGGAAAAATGTAATTTTTCAATTTTTTTGCAAAATAAGATTATTGCATAAAACGAGTCTACTATCAACATTATTTTACATGTAAAAACGACACTTTCAAAATCTCACGCCAAGTTCACTAGATGTCGCAAGTGTCATTTCGATCTCTGGTCATCCGCCATTTTCTCTCTCGTTTTATGTTATTACTAGCAGCGCGCCACGCTATTACCCGCATAGTTCCCGTTCCCGTGGGAATATGGGGATAAAATATAGCCTATGTCACCCGGGGACAGCTTCAGCTTCCAAACAGTGAAAGAATTTTTCAAATCGGTTCAGTAGTTTCGGGGCCTATTCAATACAAACAAACAAACAAATCCTTCCTCTTTATAATAGTAGTATAGATAATATTATTTACCAAAAATAAAAAAGACATTGTCCGTTTAATCGACGATGTCTTGTGAAACCGCAAAGTATCAGCATGTTAATGAGAATTCCTTTATCCATCTAAATCCAATCAGCAGATTCCCTTAAAATACTCCTAAAATAATCAGTTCATCAACACAAAACACAAGAGAAGTATGTGTAGCTACATAGACACTCCCGGTCAATATCTCCGTCGGCCATTTTCAAAGGTCCGGCGGAACCATTAACCCTGTAAATTCATTACGTAGGAGCCCAATGGATTGCTTTCGGGAAAAAACGTTTCCTTGGACCCGTCCGTGTATTAATGTGTTAGGGTTTCTGTTGTCTATTGGTAGCTATGGTTTTTAGGGAGAAGAATCGTGTTTTGTTTTTCGTCGGGCTCGGAATTTTTGTGTTCATTGAGATTGTTTTTCTGGGATTGCGTATATTTTTTTCCGCTTTTGGACTTATTTATTTCGTTCTTCAATAGTTACTTTGTCTAAAATGCTGTACGATATAATTATGTCCGTAAATTCGATCATGTCGAGTTCAGCCGTTCTTTATACATTACTTATTTCTGCTAACGGTTTCGCCCGCACACCAGTCGGAAATCGCCCTAAAGAAACGTATTCCCGCGAGGGAAAAAGTGCTCAATGCCTTCATCCTTTATATAGTCTATCTCCCTCCGTTTTGCTAAGTTTCATCCAAATCTGTCCAGTCTTTACGACGTCAAGAAGTAACAAAAAGCGGCAGACAGATAACCAGACAGAGTTACTTTCGCATTTATATAGATTATCAAGTTTTCTTCAGTTTCAATTACTTCTTTTCCATTGTCAGACACACGGCAGGCTATGATATCACACAAATCGTTTGTGTGACGATCTGTCTAAAAACTATTTTGCCTTCTTGGAGGAAATTTTTCTCTACTTTTTTTAATATTGCACCTACCATTATTTGTCTCGATGTATTAAATAGAAACCTAGGATAAAACCTCTCAATCCCACCGAAAATTCCTCATAAAAAGCACTATCTCTAAATACCAAACAAGATCCAACAGCTCGAACATATAATGCGATATAATACGGTGAATAGCATCGTATTTATACGAAGGCAAACAGTTACGACAAAGTAATACGCCCGATGGCGGCTGGTACATTTTTCAGAGTAACAAAGCGAATATTGGAGAGACTCCACAAAGGCCACGCGGCGGCACTGGCATGTTGCGGGAGGGGGCTGTGTCGATAAGTAGCGTATCGATATTCGATATCCAGCCGGTCTATTCTCTCAACGTATCACCATGTCAACTTAAGTGGAGGGAGCATAAAGTGAACTGTCATTCCTTCTTGTTGTATGGATTGAAACATTTCACCTAATATTACGGTGAGACGTTTGAAAACGTTAGTAATCATTTATGAGCAAAAAATATTAGTCTAGGTAACATCATTTTACTAGTTAGAACTATTTTCAAAACAGGGGCCTTCAAACTAGGAAAATCTTCTTCTTTCCTAAGGAACAGTTTCTGTGTATCGACTGACACAATGTTTACGAGTATTTATAATTAAGCACTAATTCTGGGGTTAACTGGAATAAATACCTACTATTCACAACGACAGCGATAGCAGGAGTAGTTCTCCTATGTTTATAATAGAACTACTCCTGCTATCGCAGTTAACCCCAGAATTAGTGCTTAATTATAAATACTCGTAAACATTGATAAACTTGGCAAGCATAACCCGATCAGGCGCAACGCCACCGTTAATGCTAAATTCCTAATGGAAAAATCCAATAACAACTTATTGCAAAGGACTCTGTTACAAGGCCCATATTGGGCAATAAAATACTACTTTTTAATTGATCCTAAGAGTTGCTTATCAGGTTTGCTCACTTTTAGTGCTTACAAACTCGCAGCTAAACCTATCCTATTTAGGAAATATACTATAAATAACATTTTCTTGAAGTTGTCATGAAAACTACCCAACTAAAACTAAAATGCGTCATAAAAACTAGCAGACTATAGAAAACGGACGGAACAAGAAGGTGACGATCTTGATTACTTCCAAACTAATTGATGTCATATTTTCATAAACAATTATCAATTTCTTGTACCTAGCATTTCTGAGAAAATGCTACGAGAATATTCCTGAAGGGTAGAGGTATGGGGAACTCTCCACGATTAATTTGCCTGCAAAGACCAATATTTTCCACAACCACTTTATCGACATCTCATCCCCACCCTAGTGACTGACTCAGCTCCCTCCAGAGTGCCTCATAGTTACATACGTAGGTGTAATTGTTGGTAAGTACATTTTTCTTTGAGGTTACTCTCTATTAAAGGCTCAAAGTGAAATGGGACGCAATGGTTACTACCTCAAAGGTGTACCAAAGCCCCAGAGGTCGGCCTACCTTAATTGTTCCTCAATTATTATGAATTTCATAGGAGGTTAAGTCAAAGGGCCGAGTGGAAATTATGGGTGGGTGGTTGAGCCGGGTCGTAGGGACCCTGGTATGGGTTTTTGAGTGTGTGGATCGTTGAGTCCTATTTTTAGGACAGGTAAGGCCTTCTGTTTTTGGAATTAGTCTTTGATGGAATCTTTGAAGGTAAGGTCAGGTATCGACTTAAGTAATGCGAAGGATGTCAAGTTAGATGTAAGTTTGGCGCTTTGTGAAAAAGAAGATTGTAATAAATTTTATCAAAACTGGGCCTTGTCGCTGCTTTCAGTCTTCTAAAAAGTGTCACAACATATTCAATGAATTTATTGCTTAATAAACAATTATTGATTTAAAAGTGTGTCCATGGAGTTTCTTGCACGTTTTTCACCAAATAAATCTACGCTTTGGTACGTGCAACTTAGCTTCATGTTTTTGACTGACCTATTTTGAAAATTCAAAAGTACTTTTAAGTGGATTGTTTGAAATAAAGGCTTTGAGTTTAAGTTTGAAATGAATTGTCTGTTAGCATTATCAAAATAACAGCGTAATGCTTCTGAAAATAAATAAGATAATTAGTGAAAAAAATGCTCATGTGTCAGCCTTTTTGTTCGAAAACGGCTGGACTAATCTTTGACTGGACTTTCACTGGTAAATAGATCTGATTATAAGGAGTAACTTTGGCTTTCTTTATTTTAGAAATATAGGATTAGGTTTACGTTAGTTTGCGGTAAAGTCGCGGGTGACTGTTGATTTACTTATCAGGTTGGTCGTCAGTCAGCCCTCTCAGCTCACGAACATAGAGCTCGGCAAACGAAAATATTTTCCACGAGCCGTTTTTACAATAATAAATTATTTATTTTTTTGTAAAATTACATTTATTTTATCAAGTAGTTTACAAGCTGTGCTTTATAAATATTTAAAAGTCTAAGAATATCAAACATATTTATCTTGGGGAAAGACGAAAGCATAGCGCAACTTTTCCCGACGGAAGCGTGAGACCCGCGTCGCGTGTCGTTTCAACTCTCACATAGCACAATAAGCCAGCAATGGACTAGAAGACGCAATTTCGTACCTTTTTCATAATAACAGCGGCACGGATTCAAAGTTGAGCAACGCTTGCCACGGTCAGCTCGAGGATGGGTGTCCAATTTTATTTTTTAACTTTACTTCACTCTAGGAATTTCTCCTGTATCGTGGGTGCGTTTAAAGACGTATAAATTTAAATTGATGCATATCGAGAGTCCTCCGAGCTTCGTAAAGCAAGTTAAGCCGTTGATCCTATTCTAAGATCCTCGATTTATAGATTTTTCATTAACGTGACAGTCAAAAACTTCTGACTAAAAGTCAGAAAATTAGAAATCTGGGTTTTAGTCAGTAAGACACTACCTCCCGCTACGCTAAGAGCGGAAGAAGGCATTTGATGATTTCCCATCCATAAAAAAAGTGTTAGTATCGCCGATGTCACTGAGTATTTATTCTTTCCTGGTGCTGAGATAGGAAAACCTCGCGTAGGTATTCCTCATAGATATAATAAACAAGGTATTCCTACATTCAATACATATTTTATCTTGTTTTTTATTCTGTGCGGCTCCCAAATATTTTTTTTTATTCCCGGAAAATGGCTTCTGTGAGATAGACTACAGGAACGAAGTTGCGAAAACGGTAGCGCTTAAAAAATAATTAAACATTTTTTTTGTTAAGCTTTACAACAAAGCTTTAGCACAACATTATAGGTAGTACCTAAATACAAACAAGCACTATTACTCAACATTCCCATCATAACAAACTTCAAAAACTCATAAAACCATAATAATTGTTTACAAAACATCTGTAGTTGTTCAGCCCCTTGCTTAATAATTAATTTTCTCATAGTAAAACGTTAATAATCCTCAGTATTACGAACAGTTGTTTACCCTAGTGTAAATATTTACTCTGCGTCATGTGTTTGCTGTGATTCTGTACCTATCGTAAATCTCTAAAGGTTGTCTTTTAAAATATGTTGTAACGATGTCCTTTTGTAATGTGGGCAGAAACACAAAATAAGATGAGATTTCATCTCACCTTATAATCAGCCTTTTTAATGTTCCCACTGCTGAGACACAGGCCTCCTCTCTAGGAGAAGGAATAGGCCGTAATCCACCACACGGGCCCAGTGCCGGTTGGTGAATGTCACATGTCTTCGATTTTTTGGTTCTGGGACATGCCGGTTTCCTCACGATGTTTCTCTTCACCATTTTGGGAGCAGTGGTGAAGAAATCTGTTACACAAAGTAATGCGCCTGGCTGGGTTTGAACCCGCGACCCACAATTCGTAAGTCGGAGCAGTTACCACTCGGCCACCACTGCTCTTCTTATTTTGTGTATCTCACCTTATTTTGTGTTTAATTGAGTACTAGCAACCTGCTGCATAATAAATGAAAAATGCACAGGCACAGTATAATAAAGCTCCAAGTCGACATGATTTTTTTCAAACTCATCAACAATCATTGTCATATCTCAGTGAATTTCTTGAACTTTTCTGTCATTAATCTCATCGGTGAAAACCTTATGAAAATCCTTTCGTAAGTTTTTACACAATAGTCTGAGAGACGCGGTGGAAAACTTTGTTTTAAAATATGTAAATGATCTATTCTTTTTATTATTATTGATAGGTTTGGTGTTTGACCTCAATCTCTTGATGTTAAGCAATGTTGTGGTCAACGAAGGAGCACTTCCGCACTTGCTGAGCACTGAGGGCTTGCCTACATAAACGATTTAAACCGGAATCAAAGTTTTTACGGAAGGTCTTCATTTTTGGCGATACCAAAATCAAAATATAATCTGCGTATTAGTACAAAGCGCATTTGAAGGAAATAGGTACACTTGAAGGAAACACACACAGTGGTCGTTTCAGACCAAAGCAACCATTCCGCCCATCAAAATAAATTTTAGAAATACATAATTATGATATTTGTATGCATGTCAATTCTTTGACAGTAAATATCTCCATGGTAAATGTTTTTTTTTTATTAGGTAAGTACCTACTATTCTTTGTATTTTCTTTTTACTATTGGGAAAAGGAAAACAAACATGAACATGATTTCCCGACAAAATAATCTACTTCCATCAAAAAAACTTGTTTAAAGTCTGCTTCATACAAATAAGACCATACCTTCTAACTCCTCACGCAAACTCATAATAACACTCGTATTTAACAAACAACGATTCCATAAACAATAAAGCTTCCATTTTTATATCATAACCAATACTTATCGTTACGAGCGTTGGCTGAGAACGCCATCTGTCGGCAGATTTGAACACCCAACGAGCACCAACTTCCTAAACCACTTCACACTTCAAAACTACAAGCGAGTTTGAACTTTAATCACCGCGAGATAAGAGTGCTGGTCTAGTTTTTCGAGGTGAATGAATTTGTTGGTGAAATATTAAAGTCAAAATGTAGAGATGAATCGCGGGTGGTCATACCAGCTGCGATGACACCGATGCTCTAAGAGCGCTAAAATGTATTGGAGTGGTTTTAAATCTGCAAGTAGAATATTGAGTTTGTGAAGATAACATCACAGCCATCAGTTTCCACGTAACAAATCCTCCAAATAAAAATGAAAAGATAGTATTATTCGATGTTTTCTGCCGGATTACATGCTATGCTTGCTGCAATGCTTGTTTTGATTTAAATATTTATTATAAATAGCGAAAGCTTGTGTCGTGCGACTACGATTTCACATCTATACTATACTAATATTATAAAGAGGAAAGATTTGTATTTTTGCATGCATGTAACGAATAAACTCAAAAACTGGACCGACCGGTCATAGGCTAGGCATAGGCGGAACATAGGCTATATTTTAACCCCGTATTCCCACGGGAACGGGAACTAAGCGAGTGAAACCGCGGGGCGCTGCTACTAGATAATAAATGAATAGGCTTTTAGTAAGACACTAAAATATGTGTTGTAAACAAAAGTACCTAAGTAAGTATCGAAAACGAGCCGCAGCACCATTTTAGCGGCCCATCCGACCTACTAACTACCAGGCAGGAATCAAATCCACTATGATCCGATTCATTAAACACTTGCGCGGAACAAGTGTCGGTAATAGGATTATGTTTTATTCGGGACTCCACTGTCAGACACGTGGTGGAAGAATTTATTTTAATGTAACTTTGTACGAAAACCTTTCATACACAAGTCAAACCAGCAAAGAGTTTATTTTAATAAGTTAGATACTGCTGATTTAAATTGTCAAGGAGTCAGTCAGCCAATAAGATGAAGCTACTTGCAACATAGTTACCTACCTACTTTTCCAGCCTTTTGATGAGATGCACGGAAAAATAAATCAACTAGCTAACTGCAATCTTTAACTAACTTCAAAAACTCTTTGAAAAACGCGGAACTGTTGAGCACAACATAAAATTTTATGTATCCGTCGGATAACCAGTTACTGGGTTGTGGAGGCCTGGTAGACAGCCACTCCACTTAATATACTGGTATTCAGCTGAATCCGATTTAACTGGGAGCCGAGCCCAATATAGTTGGAAAAAGGCTAGGCAGATGTTTATACCCAATTTGAATGTGATTCCCTGTCCAGACCTACCCATGAAATGACTTACCTTCATGCTGAAATGCCCCAAATACCCACTCAATACACCTGCGGCTTAATTGTGTAATGTGTTTCTCTAAAAGTCTAAAGGCTCTGCTATCCCCTACGATTTGCTTGAAATAAAGTTTGCCGAATTATGTAATTTACCTTATATGCGATTTTTCAAAAGGTACCTAAACTCCAACTCAGCTGGAAGTACAATTCCAACATGAGCACGAAAACGTCAATGACAGTTTGTCTAATTGACGTTATAAATAATTGGTGTTTTCGTGTTGAGTCGTGATAGATGAGTTTTAGCTGAGCAAGCGCGTTTACGCAATTGCTTGTTAATCATTCGATGGAGTCAATCCGCCTCTATAAATTTTCAATCATTCACAGTTTTCTGTCACATTTAGGTGCATTATACATTTGAGACATTACAATTTCATAAATTAGGTACCTACACAAAAGTTTTGTGGAATAATGAACGCCACTAACGCTGACATGAACAACACCGCCTATTGGATCAAAAATATCTGAAAAATTAAACGTTAACTCGAAAAAAACTTTTACATACTAAATACGAATCGAATATGCATTTAAAAATAAAATAAAATACTCTTACGAGTAGGTATTACTCTACTCTTACTCTTAGTAGTATATGACAAAGTTTTTAGTTTTTACTCATTTCAGTCCATTGAACGAATCATAAAATAAATTTTATAAAACTCCATCCTGTGCCTGATAGACAAGACAAAATTAATATTTATTTATGCATCCAATAAAACCATAATAATCCCACGCGATTCTGGCACATCACGCCTATGCCATTTGAGGGTTAACAGAGGGTGTCTAAACGATCGGGTATTTTGTCAGGACAGACAATAAATTAGGGTATTAGTACGTATTGAACATTATTGATATTTGTCAGTTAAACTGGGCTACTTGCGGCATATGGACACGCTATTAATTATTATGATAGCTTTGCCCGTTCGATTGTAAAGAGTTTGAATAGGGTAGTCAAATCTGGTCTAATGACTTGCATTTATTTAAAACTATCTTTTGCCCGCGACTTCGAATGCGCATATCCTGTTTCCGTACCTATAGCTTTCGTCGTGAATGTGGCTATCGTATACAAAAAGATTCGTCCAAATCCGACTGGTAAGTAAGTTCCAGAAATTGGCGTCTTTGGAAAAACAAATAAACTATTTTTCAGCTCTATTATATAAGTAGGTAAAGATATAAGTATGTGTCTATATTTTTCCTCACTCTGGGAAACATTCTATCGCTGTCATAAACAAAAATAGCCTGAAGAAGCCATTTGCATATGATGAGGCACTCAGCGATGATGTAGTTTTCTCTCAGACTCGTCAGTCCAGACTTATTACAAAAAATTAAAATAAACAATTTTTCTTCTTTATGAGATATTAGTTTAATTATGAAGTAGCGCTAGTGTAGCACAAAAAATATCTTATTAAGTACTGCCCCAACTTATGCTTCTGCATTATGCTGTTCTTTTATTTTATTGTATTTTTTATCAATTGCCATCGCAGTATGCCTCACCTTTCTGTTTGGCGCAGCCGCGGGGCACACAATATTATTTTTTTATTTGTCATCATCTACATTCTACATTGTGAATATGTGTTCTCCAAATAAACTTGCTTCTTTGCTTTATTCCTTCCTACTGGATTGTAAACACACGCTAACTAGAAATCTACTTTTATTAAAAACTTAGGAATTTAACAAAAGCTATACTTAATTATAACTTTTTATAAGATAAAAGCAGGATAGTTGCTCCAGGGTTATAGTTGTCAAGGTGGAGCATGCGGTGGAGGTCTGCCCTGCTTGGGCAGAGCAACGCCGTGTCCTCGTCGAGGCGATCGGCGGCGGCGACCTCTCGCGTCCGGCCCTGGTTCAATCCATGGTCCGGAGCGAGGAGGCATGGGAAGCGGTCACTTCCTTCTGCGAAGCAGTAATGCTAGCGAAGGAGGAGGCAGACCGCGTTGGGTGAGAGGGAAACCTCACGCTCCAGCCTCCACAACAGAAGAATACACCCCGGGCGTCGGGAAACGCAGAGCGATTCCCGGCCACCGTAGGCGCGCGCCTGCGGATGACGAGCTAACCAGGCCCGGGTCGACGGCGCTTCGTGTTCCACGCGCGCCTATTAGAACTGTCAGCAAAGAAGACGGAGCCCCATAGGGTCAGTACCTGCTAGGGTTGCGGAATAAAGGATCACAGGTGAGTTTTAGTCAGTAAGAGTCTGAGACTCCCTTCCGCTCCGCCCAGAGCGGGAGAAGTCATTTAATAATTTCCCATCCAGAAAAAAAAGGGGTATTGTTGTCCTGATTTTAATTAATCTAGTGCCGTGGATGAATTACATGTTATTTTATTTATCGATCAAGTACAGCGACCACTAAGTTGACCGTATTGCATGTGTCTGTGCGATTGCATGGGAAGGCAAGGTGCGATCAAAGTTTTTGGGAGATAAATAAAAGTCCTGTTTCTCGGAGGGGCAAATATCCTAAACGTAATTTATGTGTTATGGGTTAGCCAACTATTCTCTAGGTATACCTATGGGTTAAATGTCACAAAAAATAGGGTTCCGCAATTATCGCTAATATTCTGGTAATATCAAAGATAATGTGTTCGTAGTAAAACCTACCCGTATTACTTACAAATAAAAAAATAGCTTTTTGTACTGAGAGATATAAAATAATTTCAACAAGTGTGGCAACTATCCGCCTTTTACCCTAAGAGAACCCAAGTAGATGCCAAGATTTCTGGCAACAAAGAACCTTTAAATACCTATCGAATGTATTTAATGAACTTTCCTAAACATTGCTGAGTCATGCCGAGTACTAAGATCATCTCATGCCTAGCCTTTTCCCAACTATATTGGGGTCGGTTCCCAAACAAGCCGGATTCAGCTGAATACCAGTATTTTACCTGGAGCCTGCCTACCAGAACTCCACAACCCATTAACTGGGGAACACGGTACTTCTTGGCAAAACTGGTGTTAGATTTTCTGGCTTCTGACAATCCGTAACGACTGCCAAACTATGCTGAATCATGCCAAGTAGATATTAAAGTTAAAAGTCATTGTAATCAAACTCAAATAAATTAAGATCAATGATTTATATGTTTACCCACATTTAACGATTTGTGGTCATTCCATATTGTATTATATTATTGTGGTCAGTGTGGGAACTCCACTTTTATTGCTATTATTATTACCTATATTATTTGGATTTATAGCTAATAAGTATTACTTAGGTACCTACTTATTATTTTACGTTAGGGGTTGCGGATTGTTCGAAAGTGTTACCGCGGCCTTAGAACGCAAAAAGCATTGAAGGAACACGAGAGGGTTTTAGTCAGTAAAGATTATGACAATTCTGTCACCCCGCACAGAACGGGAAGTCATTTGATGATTTCTCATAAAAAGGGGTTCGGGATCTGATTTGTCTGAAATTAGCTAAATCATCCTACGCTTGCTCGTTAAACAGACTCCAGTCAATCTAAAAGTAGTCTCACAAATTTTGAACCGATTAGAATTTGCTAAGGTACCTATTATATGCTGTGAAAAAAGCCCTCTAATATCTTGCCTGCCTGGAACGGAATATCATGGGATTTGCCGACGGGTCGCGGCGTCGGCGTCCGCGTCGCGGCGACGACAGCATATTGAAACGGTCCGATCATGACTGATCAGATAGGTACAGAGAATTGATAAGATGAAACCTAAAAATTCAATAAATTTTATAGACTGGCTCTCTCTTAGTCAATTCATGGCATAAAGAAGCCCAGCCAGGAGAGAAATGGAAGGAATGAGAAGCATCCTTTGCCCAGGAGTAGGACAGTTCAGGTTGACCAAAAAAAACTAGATGTAATTAAATATTGTGTAGACAAAGTCAGTGTGACGTGATGAATTTAAAATTAGCTACAAAAGTTATTCAAAAGTTGAAAAGCGTTATGTGGTTTGAAATAGACAGGGTAGATGATATCGATTGTGATTGAATATAATAAAACCCATAGGTAGTATCCTTAGCTTTGCTATCATAACGTGACGTCAGCTGTCATGAAAGAAAAAATCAAAAGCAAAACAATTCCCGCTCTCAAAATAAAATTATCAACAATCAAATGCTCCACACAACTTTAAATGGCATGAAATCAAATAAAAACGAGCGATACACAAATAATACCGTTTTAAACGCACCACTTGTAATAAACAATAGGTTATATTGGCGCCAAAACCGGGGTGCGTTCCCGCCACTTGAACATCTGTGATTTTTTTATTCAACGCAATAGCAATGGACGGACTGCGTTCAGCATTAAGGATACATTTTTATTGGATTCTATAATAAATTTCGCAAGTGGTAATGGTGGTGGTGGTGGTGGTGGTGTGGTGTGGTGGTGTGGTGGTGGTAAAATATTTGAATTTGAATTTATATAAAAAAGAAAGAAGAGATTCTTCGAAAGTCAGAAAAAAGAGATAAATTTATGGAAAACTTTAAGAACTATTGGTAGTTCTTAGGTGGGTAACTCAACTCAGTCTCACTACCTACTTAGGTACTCATAGGTACTTATGAAATTAACTATGAAGAACTGATTGAAAAAAGGAACTTTGTAAGCTGCCCCGTTTAAATTATCACCTTCCTTCATAAACTGGATTTCACTAAGAAAAAACCTAATTATTAGGTACTTACTTTGTAATGTTAATATAAGTACTAGTTATATGGTAGGTATGTACTGAAGAAGGCATCGGCAGTAGAAAATCGGAGTGTAGAGAGTCATTCCGAACAAGAAAGTTGTTAGAGAATGGTTAATGACGACCTGCCTGAAAATAAGCGACAACCAATACAAGTGACCAAAAGTCAGTTGTATTGGTTGTCGCTTATTTTTTAAATTGAAAAAAAAAAAACATAATACTTACAAATATAGAACAACCTCCTTTGTGAAAGTCGAAAAAATTGTCATCCCGTAAACTAGAAAGGCGAGTTTCTAAATCCATGCTACGGGACCATAAGTTAGACTACAAAGGAATACTGGGTTCGCAAACACTGTCATCATTTGCCTAACCTTTACCCAACTATATTCGTGTCGGTAGGTACAAGACCTACCATCCGTTGTTATCCATTTTTCTGGCTTCTGACAATCCGTAACGACTGCTAAAGATCTCCAAATGACAGCCGGGACCAACGGCTTGACGTGATCACTGAGGCATAGAGGAGTCTCGGTATGTTAAGCTGGTCACCCATCCACAGACCACCCTCGGCAAGCGTTGCTTAACCTAGAAGATCGACCCGTGCGGCTGATATACAGTAGAACGCCGATTATCCGAACGCCGATTAACCGAATCGCCAATTATCCGAATCGGTCCTAAGCGTAATATAAAAGATAATTTATTTAGTAAGTAATTTATAAAAGTAATTTTACAAATGTTAACCAAGTTATTGTAGAACTGTGTGACAGTTCGTTTATTTTATTACCAGTCTACATAGGTCCGATTATACGAATTTTCGATTATCCTAATCGACCCCGGTCCCAATTAATTCGGATAATCGGCGTTCTACTGTAATTTAAACAAATAACCCACGGGTCACAGTCACGCTCCTTGGCTTTGCTTTTGCTTATTCAAAGTTTAGTCGACATAACACTCAGGCTAAAACACACCCTCAATGTTACCGTTTCTTATCTCAATTAAAATAAGTTTTGTTAGTGTTCCTCGAATAACAATCAACAATACGTGTTAAAGGACTCGTGTTACACTAAACATAACAAAGGGTAGTGTGTCTGGGGCTCGGGCGTCAGCAGAGTCTGTGACTAAAATGCCGACTGAAAGTTCTACCGCAAATTTGTAACGTTCTACCAAATGTGTATGCAGCAAACTATGTTGTAGCTATTTACTAACTTATGTTTACCTGTGAGGTCTACAATAGACCGCACAATAAGTAGGTACAACACTATTATTTAGGTATACAAAGTGTAGCCCCATAGTAAAGAATGTAGCTCTCTATCTAACAGTATTGCTATTCTCTCATTGTGAAAACTCAGGTTAAGTGACCATGAAGTGAGTGAGTGTCAATGTCACCGGAAAATGGCAAACTTCGTAAGATTATAAAATATCTTGAGAGATTGTAAACTTTCGATAAATTGTCAAATGAACATTTGGAACGCGAAAATTTGATAGTCTATCTCTCGAAGTCATTCTGAGAAATTGTTGAATAGCAAGTAAAGAAACTTAAAGTATCACAATTTCAACATTCTAAACGAGGACGTCGCCCCGCTATATTTCTTATATTTCTTTCTGAAGGTTTACAAAAAAAAGCATATTTACCATTCGAATCTAAACTATCCGTGTCGGGCAGCCCTAAGTTCCCTGTGTGCTATGTTCCGCTACTTGGCTAGGCCTGAAAATCCGATAAATTGTAGAACGTACACTGATTATTCGCCAACATGTCGTCAGTTTATGTCGGTTCACAATTCCAATGCCAATGGCATCAGGAATAATCCTGTAGGCAAAGTTCCGTCTCTGTATCACACCGGTAGCGTGATGGTCTTGAGACGTTATTGTGTACCTAATTGCCTGAGAGTGACAGTCGAATGACAGGGAGGAATATCTAAAAGTGTCTTAGTAAAAACGATATTCTTTCTACTAAAACCAATCAAGCTCATTCGGAGAGTGAATGTCATCTTTTTCTCTAAATAACCGCTTCAGACTCAGACCGAGGTAGGTGGATATTAAATACATACATCATAAAAGCATCGATTCTATATCCTTCCTTACCCATTATAATTCATTTAATTAAAACCTCCACAACTATTACACACAAATAAAATCTCACTACTCTTTCAAGTTATTAGACAGCAACAATGAATTCAAACAAATTAAACATTATTTATGTATAATGCATTTTATTGTCAGCACTTTAGTGAGTAGTGAGGGGATGCTAGGGATTAGAGCATCGTTGCAATAAAGGGGCGGTTTTGATCGCTGCTTGTCAGGGGTGAAATTTATAACTGTGGTCAATTGGTGTGTGATGAACGATTGTATTAATATCTTTTGATGTAAGCTTTTATGAAGTTTTATTGTAGTTTTCTTGGAGAAAAAAAATTACTTCGAAGTAGGTACCTATTCATTTGAGGTCATCTAAGTAATGTTTAATTATGTTGGTTCAGCTGGAGTGTTCTGCAATTTGCATTTATTACACATCAAAATTAAATAGATATTAGCACCTATGGTTTGTTTAGAACCAGAAGAAGTTCAATTGTATACAGTTACAAGCTGGTTGGGGTTGTAAATAAAATCCTGTACTGCCATCTATTGTCCTTACGGTTACATTACTGGCTGTCATTGGAATTTTGTTGCCGATTAGGTACTGCAATGCGTATTGCGTTAAAAGGGACGAACTATTTTCGTTCAGAAAAGAAAGAGTTTGATTGCCTGACATTTCTAATGATGATTTGTAAAAATTTTAATTACAAGATTATCTCCAAGACCTCTCATTCAATCAGTTTCATTCTAAGGAAAAACATAATGATAAGTATGGTTTGATTTAATTTAAATTAATTAATTCAGACTTAGGGCTTTCCAAGTATTTCTGCACTTTTTCTATTACGTCATCTTTATGACAGTGACATTTAATTTGAAGGTAAACAAAGTACAAACATATATACCTCCCTTAAGATTGTTATTAAATGCTCCTATTTATTAGTACCTACTATATGATATGCTCTTTAATCTATACAGTACCTACGTTACGTTTAACTATCCTAAGTTTTGTTAAGTACGCCTTTATATCTTTGTTGTCCATGAAGTTTTGTCAAAGAAATAAACATGAAGATAAACATCAACGAACAGTTTTATGTAAAAACATCTTATGGATTACCGACAGCGTGAAGAAAAATGTAATCTTTACAGATCTGCTAAAAAATAAGCCGGCCAATTTAAATGATACTTTATTGAAGTCAAAACATCGTCGTAATAATCCTGCTAAACTTGGATTATTTATTGAGCATACTGCAAAACCTTATGTGTCGATTCTAAAGATAATACCAAGAAGGCTGAATACCTATAGTGCAGCTACAGGAAAACGATCTAAGCAGACATCTGAATCTTTGGAGAAATTTAGGTAAGTAAATCTGCTTTCATTGATTTTGAACAACATGTGTACCATATTGGGTTTGTCTCACTAAAAGGATTGCTGGTAGAAAGCTCAACTTCGGGTTAACACGCCTTTGTAGATAACTTTTATTATCATTGTATTATAAGATTTTTTGGTGTACATTATAATATCACTGGAAAATTGTAAAATAGTACGAGAAATTGTAAAGTTTTTTCTCAATAAAACAAGCATCTATTGTTTCATTAAATATTGAAAAATTATAATCTAATATAGATTTATTACAATCTAAGAGTCTGAAATTTCCTGATGATAGATTAAGAATTCGGAAACAAACATTTTGACGCACTTACTTTTTATAATGTAGGACATAGAAACAGCATTAATTGAACGGGTTTCTTCTGGTTAAGCTCATTCCATTGTAGACTTTGTCTATGTCGCCTGTGACCTAGACTAGAGTCAAGAGCAAATCCATTCCACAATAAAAAAAAATTGTATTAATCTTTTCGTTTCAGTAGCTGTACAGGATTACAAGAGCTGCTTTAAGCAGGCAAATCCTAGTGGAATGAGGACAGCAGGAGTCTATTGCTTGGTTGAAGCACAGGATTATTTGTTGTAGTGGTAATTGTGGCTCCTATACTATGTGTATCAGTGGATTTGGGTCTGTATGATGATGATGATGAGGGCAATATAACTCTAACATTTTAATAGTTATGTAGTTCCCATTCCCGTGGGCATATGGGAATAAAATATAGCCTATGTCACCCGGGGATAGTGTAGCTTCCCAACAGTGAAAGAATTTTTCAAATCGGTTCAGTAGTTTCTGAGCCTATTCAATGTAAATAAACAATCAAATCTTTCCTATTTATAATATTAGTGTAGACCTGTTATTTTAATTCATCTCATTTCTAAAAGATTTCAAATATTAAATAAATTATTTTTTAATTAAACATAAATAGCAAAACTAAACCAACCATTGCAATTCACCTGAATTGCAATGCCTTAAAAGTATAATTGCCATTATACTTTTGAGGCAATGTAAGAAACCATACCATTAGTGTTACATTCATTGAGTCACTGCTGACAAGTAGATGGACATTAATGATTTTTTTTTTTGACATGACCACTCGCATTTCAGCACACTAAGGCTGGTTACTGCTTAACCGGGCAATTTTGTGGTGGCCTCAAATGAATTTAAGGCCAGGACATTGATGACATTCCCGTCCAGCTTAAATATTAAGTGCTTTACATGACTGTGGGCGACTGTATGTTAGTGCATCTCAGGCTATATTATAATTATACATTTATTTTCAGACCAGAGTCCATAGCTCAAAAACCTCGCAAGCACACAAAAAATCGGATATTAAAAGAAAATATAAATATACATTAAAAAAACTGTTCTATTTAATAAAAGTAACTGAATGACGCACTTCAACCCATGGTTATCGACTGCTTAACCGGACTTGCCTGTGATGGCCTTAATATAATTATTAAATCCACCCGCTGTGGGGTACGGAGCTCGGCTTAGGCCTTTTTTTTTTTTTTTTTTTTTTTCTGGATGGGAAATCATCAAATGACTTCTCCCGCTCTGGGCGGAGCGGAAGGGAGTGTCAGACTCTTACTGACTAAAACCCACCCGTGATCCTTCTTGTGCCCTTTGCGTTCCAGGGCTGCGGTGACTCTTTCGAACAAAATCCGCAACCCTAGCAGGCACTGACCCTATGGGGCCCCGTCTACATTGCTGACGGCTCTTTGAGGCGCGCGTGGAACACGACGCGCCGTCGACTCGGGCCTGGTTGCTATCGGACGGCGAGCCACCCATAGCTCGCCATCCGCAGGCCCGCGCCTACGGTGGCCGGGAATCGCCCTGCGTTTCCCGACGCCCGGGGCGTCTTCTTCTGTTGCGGCGGCTTGGGCGTGAGGTTTCCCTCTCACGCACGCGTTCCGCCTCCTCCTTCGCTAGCATTACTGCTTCGCAGAAGGAGGCGACCGCTTCCCATGCCTCCTCGCTCCGGACCATGGCTTGAACCAGGGCCGGACGCGAGAGGTCGCCGCCGCCGATCGCCTCGACGAGGACACGGCGGTGCTCCGCCCAAGCAGGGCAGACCTCCACCGTATGCTCCACCGTGTCCTCCGGGCGATCCACACAGTGATGACACCCGGACGTATCCTCCCGCTGGATCCGACACAGGTACCTCCCGAAACAGCCGTGTCCGGTGAGCACCTGCGTCAGGCGGAAGGTGAGGACGCCGTGACGTCTCTCCAGCCACGCCTCAAAGAGGGGACTTATCGCCAAAATAGTGGCGTGCCCAGCACTGGGTTGCGATAGTCGCTGTCTCCAAACCTCCGTGAGATCCCGCCGGAGCTCCGTCCGCTGCGCAGCAATTTGCCGTGGCAGCAGAGTTTCACCCCGGCTTAGCGCCTCCACGCGCAACGCGTAAACGTGCGCGAGGGCTCTCGCCTCCAGATCCCACGGCAGCAATCCGGCAAGGAGATTCGCCGCCTCGCCAGAGACCGTGCGGTATCCCCGGACTAGCCGAATGGCCATGACCCTCTGGGCCGAGACCAGGTGGCGCGCTGGCAGTCGCCTCAGCGACAGCGCCCACACTGGGGCCCCGTAAAGGGCCATGGACCGCACGATCTTAGGCCTGTGCCTCGAATTTTGCGGGCAGCGGGGCGGCGGCGGCATCGGCAGCGGGGCGGGCAACGCAAATTCTGTGTTGTTTTCGAGAACCGGTCCATTTGATTTAACGCATAAGATCATGCCGCTCCCGCGCCGCCGCCGCAGCCTCCCCGCTGCCCGCAAAATTCGAGGCAGAGGCCTTAGAGCGTCGCTGGGGGGAGCAGCTAGTGACGGGCTGGATCGAGCAAGTCGCTCCACCCTGTCAGCCACAGTCGCTTATTATATATTACGATCACTGCAAAACTATTTTCCACTTTGATTTGAATCTTATCAACTTATGTAGAAAGAATTCCTTTAATTGAAATGTACTTCTTAATATATCTTTGACGCATATAAATCATTATGGACATCCTTTATTACACTGCTCAAAAAATATAGGTAAAGAAGGATTAAATAAAATATAAAGACTCGGATATTACCTAAAATAAGTGTTTAATAAATTAAGTTGCTAAAGTATCACAATATTGTAGTCTCGTTGTTGTGGTCCATTCTGTAAGTTTAGCGTCTTAGGAAGTAGCCAACGCCTTGGCCATATCCTAGTCCATAGCCGGGTCTGTAACCGCCATATCCAAATCCTGGTCGGTATACTCCAAAGCCACCTGAAGAAAGAATTAAATTATGTTTATTCTGCATAAACCTAATCTTAGCAACATGTCAATAAAAATATCAAAAGCCTAGTATCCGAGTTAAAAAGAAAATACGTCAAAACTAAAAAAAAAAACTAGTAAACGTTATAAACTTATCAAACTAGCTGTCCAGTCTTTTCTCTATTATGTCGGTATCTACTTCCAGTCTATACTCCATTCACAATAAGATTAGACATTGGAACAAAATTGTTTACAGTCCGTTCAACCGATTTTTACTTCTATTCCGTAGGCATAAGGATGGTATTAAAAGCAAAAACGTGAATATAATGTGCCATGTGTCATGCCACCAATGCAATAGAAGTCAAAATTGGTTGAACGGACTGTAAAAAAATGTATTTTCAGTGTCTAATCTTATCGTGAATGGGGTATAGCTGGAAATGAATATCAATATTTGATAGGTATGGAAGGATTGCCTATCTGGCCTCCATAACCAAGTAACTGGTCAACAAGGAACCCTATGGCAAGTCTAAAATCAAGTTATCAAACACTCGCTGAGTCTAGCTGACCCGCGCAACTTCGTCTACGTCACACTTTTCATATATGCTCCACTCCTATTGGTTTTTTTTTTTTTATGAGTGGCGGGCTTGCCATTGGCGGCTTTAATATAAGTATTAAGGCTGCCAGCCATGGCTTATAAAATCTTGCAAACGGAGCAACTACGCACTAAGGGCATCCCCTGTGGGGTCACGATCTCGGCTTAGGGCGTCGCTGGAGATTTATCGATTGCCCCCTAGGATCGAACAAAGACTCCTTTTGGTCGTAGCGTTATGTTATATAGCCTATCTATAGCCGTTCTCGATTAACAAGAATTTCGAACCATTCGTTCCTGAGATAAGCGCGTTCAACCAATGAAACAAACTCTTCAGCTTTATGATATCTATTAGTATAAATAACATTCAAAATTTAAATTGCTAACTCCAAGAGTTTATTTATTTAAACTTTACTACTGTACAATAGTGGTACCTACATGGACTTAATTGCATGCCTGCTTAGTGCTTGAGTTTCACTTTTTAAATATGACTTTTGACGCCATATTATTAATTGAAGAGTTTTATATATTCCCTGTGAATCTTCAAATACCACAAATCAACTAAGATGGTCGATCGAAGATTATTGTCTTATATCTATACGAAAATACAAGACGCCGAAAGGTACGAGTTTTTTGTTGGATTTGCGCCCTTTTAGAAATAAAGCATTAAGTATATAATTGGAAAAGCCATTTCATTCTGATTTCTTTTCGTACCTGGTCGGTAATAGCCTCCTCCTAAGCCATGGCCGTAACCGCCATGGCCATAACTGCCATAGCCTCCTCCGAGGCCGGGGCCTCCGAACCCGAACTGCGCAGACGCCGTCGACACCAACACGACCAGGGGCCTAAGTCTGCTATTTTTATAAATTTGTCATTCCAACACGATTCCATTGTCATTTTGCTAAAAGTTCGTAATCTGCTAACTTCATAATGGTCGATCACTGGTCGGTCAATGGTCTCGTAATATTTTTTGATAACCGAGCTATTAAAAGCAATGACTGCACAATGACGTTTAAATGGTAGGTCACTGATTAAAGGAACTGTCAAAATGTTAGCAAACTACCGCATACGTCTGTAATTCATTTGTCATTATGTACGAGATTACCATTCTATGCCATTTCTTTCAATGGAGTGTCAGTGGTTGACCACTGGAAAGTCATAGTGACGCTATTTTATTAGTAGATTACCAAACTTGTAAAAATTGACCATTATGAAATCAATGATAGACCATTTTGACACTATTGTAATAGCAGACTCAGGGCCCTGGATCACTGCGAATAACGTGAACTGGAAGAAAAAATGGATTGTTAGCAAAATAGGTAAGTGTTTCACAGTGGCGTGCAGTGGTTCGATCAGTAAGGGTAGGCCAGAGAAAATGTCCAAAAATTTTTAAAAAAATAACCACATTATTCAGGGTTGATTTTTAATTAAATGAGTTTTTTTTTTATTGCCATTGGTGTTTCAATAATCGTTGAAATTGACTGTGCTATTTTAGGAAAAAATCAGGAAAATTATACTATTTTATATATATACTAGCAGCGCTCCGCGGTTTTACCCGCGTAGTTCCCGTTCCCGTGGGAATATGGGGATAAAATATAGTTACGCAGGGTGAATGTAGCTTTCTAGTGGTGAAAGAATTTTTGAAATCGGTCCAGTAGTTGTTGATTTTAGTCGTTACATACAGAAATACAAATCTTTCCTCTTTATAATTTAGAATACAGATATAGATAACACTAAATGTGCATAAGAATCTAGCTTTCGAATCCAATGCGTGGTTATTGCGTGATGGTGATGCTCCCACAAAAGTACAAACAAAAAATCCGAAAATTGCATTTTTATGTTCTATGGCTTTTTTCTAACATTTCTCAATTATTTTAATGCAAAAATATTTAATGTAGAGACACGGCTAGTCTACGATTTTATTAAATGTATAGATGAAGGGACTTTTAAGACATTAATTGAAATTTGAACATCAAACTTTAAAAAACATGTCAATAATTAATGTGACCTGTATAAATTGGATTCAAACAAACGAGAAATATATAAATTTATATTTGGTAAGCAACCCCGAGTAAATGATAGAAAACCAAATTAAATATGTTTTAAGATTAAGAATTAGATCAAACTTGTTAAGTTAATTAGTTGGTGGTAAATAAGATGACAAAAAAAAAACCGTGTCTTACTTTAGTTACTGCCATTTTTCGATGTTTTTTACTTGTGCTCTCAAGATTAACTGAAGCGAAATTAAAAACATCCGCTTTAAATATACCCATGCCCAAAAATGTTGTTTGGGAATTCACTATCATTTTACGGTTCTACGATATTGTTGACGATGTTAATTTGAATACTGGCTCTCAACATTTTAAAATGGAACCGGAAAAGAACGAGTTGTCCTTCAAAATCGTCCACCGAGGATAAAATAACTGTATGGCCGCTTCGAGTTCATAATTATTAAATGACATAGCATGGTGGACCTACTACAAGAAATAAAATTGCGAGGTAATTCCGGAATTCCATGTCTATAGCATTCAAATTAAGAAGCCCCCTGGATGGGAAATCATCTCCCGCTCTGGGCGGAGCGGAAGGGAGTTTCAGACTCTTACTGACTAAAACCCATCCGTGATCCTTCTTAGTAGTGCCCTTTGCGTTTCAGGGCCGCGGTGACTTATTCGAACAAATTCCACAACCCTAGCAGGTAGTGACCCTACGGGGCCCCATCTATTTAGAAACCCCGTGAAATAGCCCCTAACATTTCAGACAACGCAGTCGTACCATTTGGTATAATTTTCTTTTCTACCTTTTTGGTGTGGAACCCTAATAAAATGACTGCCCTGATTACGGCAGACGCAGGAGTGCTTATTAATAAATAAAACAGGAGAACCTTCTTTAAAATTAACAGAAATTTTCTTTCATGAAACCGAATAACAGAACACTTTGAGAGCCATTGTTAAAATTTTAAATAAACAAGAATCGGCGAAAACTAACACAACTTTGTGATACTTACATACATAAATGAATTATTGACTCGTCAAAGAGGAATTTGAGAAAAAAAAAATGGGATAAGTGCGAGCCGGACTCGCTCACCGAGGGTTTTTCGCAGTTTTTTTCGACCTTTGATTACGTAGGTATTGTAAATAAAGACTATATTTTTTATGATTTGATTACAAATGCATAGTTTTCATATTTTGGCTTTCACGCGTTCTCGTGATAAAAGGTCTTGACAGACAAACGGACGGACAACAAATGATCCTATAAGGGTTTCGTTTTTTCCTTTTGAGGTACGGAACCCTAAAAATGGAAAATACTGACTGGGGTTTCTTTGGGACTAATGGGTTTGTAGACTAGGCCGCACGTCAATGCTAACACTACCCGTTTTTATTTGAAAGGGTAATCATCAAATGACTTCTCGCGCTCTGAGCGGAGCGGGCGGAGGTAGATAGGTATTTATTTTATTTTTTATTTATTTTTTTGTATGCATAAAAACATCTTAGTATCTAGGATACACACACTTTGAGATACACTTTATGAACAAATACAGTTAGGTATTGACCCACCATGTTTCTTCAAATGCCTTTTGCGTTCCAGGGCCGGGGGTAACTCGTTGGAACAGTTCCGCAACCTACAAGCACAGGCCCTAGCAATACCCGTCAACACATACCTTGAACTTGCCTGGCCTTGTGCGGAATCTCAATTGACTGGGAGACCTGCTTAGACTGTTTTTGTGACCACAACGGCCTACCTACTGTACCTAGTCAAAATAATGATGGTTTGCTAACATTTGTTACGATAACTAATACGAAATTAATAACTTAGGTAGACTATGGCCCTGGCCCTTGTAGACATGATTAACGTTTTTATGATTGGACAAACCAGCGACGACTGGAAATTACATCATTTATTTACTACTTGCAGCGCACCACAGTTTCACCCGCGTAGTTCGCGTTCCCGTCCCGTTTATCCCCATATGGGGATAAATTATAGGTATAGACTATGTTACTCGTTGATAATGTAGCTCTTCTGGTGAAATGGTTAAAATTGGTCCAGTCGTTTTGGAGTTTATTCGGTAAAAATAAACGTTCGGTAAAATTTATAATATTAGTTGGATTGAGGAGTAGGTACCTGCCCCATAGCATAGGGTCAGTGCCTGCTAAGGGTTGCAAAATTTGTTCAAAAGAGTCACCGCGGCTCTGGAACGCAAAAGGCCCTAGAAGGATTAAGGTGGGTTTTAGTCAGTAAGAGTCTGACACTCCCGCTTCGCCCAGAGCGTGAGAAGTCATTTGATGATTTACCATCCAGAACAAAAAGATAAGTAGGTAGGTGCCTAAATAAAAAATAAAAACTAGGTAAGCCTAGCCTTTTATTTATTTATTTTAACTTGTATGTACAGTGGTGGTACTTAAATAGGCGAGTTTAATGCAACGAGGCATCCTCTACCAGTCAACCTATGGGTTAATTAAATAATTTAGATTGAGACCCCACGGGTAGGTTTACAATATATTCATAAAATTTATCTAAATTAGTTCCACTGGTAGGTCTACAATATACCTATTAATAAAATCTAAATTAGTTTCGTAAAGATTGAATAATTATAACTAATATAAAAAAAAACCTTGCTTGAAATAAACATTAAGTAACTACTTACTTAGGTTATTTTTGGGTAGGTAGGTACCTAGGTACGTAATTATCGTCATTGGATAACGAATAACTATAACACATATATATATATGTAGGTACATTTGTATAACGCATGCTTGGTTCAAACAGTTTTTCTTTCATTTTTCTGCTCTCGGTTCGAAGTTTGTTTTTTTAAATTTTACATGACCTCGTATTGGTTTGAAATAAAAACAACTCCACGATCGAAGTTCTTACATAAAAAAAATTGGCTGTTAATCTAATTATACAAAACCAGTCTTAGGATTTTTCACACTATTTATGAGTTTTGCCAACAACAATTTTTAACTTGACAAAACATGTTTTGACCCGGAATAAAAATAGCTAGGTAGGATAAATAAATTTATGCGTAGAAGATAATTATAAAGTCTTATAAAATCTGTGTCACGAACGTGCTTAAACATCTTTGTAGCGAACACTATTACTAGCTGACTCCCACAACTTTGTTTCTGTCACATTTTTCATAATTACTCCGCTCCTATTGGTCTTAGCGTTATGATATATAGCCTTTAGCGCGATAAATGACCTATCTTACACTAAAACAGTTTTTCAAATCGGACCAGTAGTTGCTGAGATTAGCGCGTTCAAGCAAATGAACAAACAAAATCTTCAGCTTTATATACTCACACTAGCTGCTGCCCGCGACTTCGTCCCCGTGGAATCCCCGATTTTAAAACGTTCTTTATCGCTGCTCCGCTCCTATTGGCTTAAGCGTGATGTTATAAGCCTTCCTCGATAAATGGTCTATTCAACCCAAAAAGAATTTTTCAATTCGAACCAGTAGTTCCTGAGATTAGCGCGTTCAAACAAACAAACAAACAAACTCTTCAGCTTTATAATATTAGTATAGATTTCTAATCTACGCATAAACCTGTCTTTCGAGATTTACAAACTGGAACTAGGACACAGATTAAAGGCATAAGTGATAATTATAAAGAATTCCTTTCCACTTTCTCAAAACGGTGGTTTTAATCGACTGGTAATAGCCTCCTTTTCGTGTTTCATACCTACCTCAAATTTAACCGGAGGGTCCAGCAGCCCTACCATGACATCTTAAATCCATTATGATTCCTGTGTCAGAGAGAGACGGAGTTACACAAGACGTATAGCACTATCCCTTTCCCTCACACTGAATCATGAAGCATTGGCATTTCGTAGTACGGCCACTGGCTGGTCCTTTGTTGAATTTGTTCGAAAGAGTCACCGCGGCCCTGAAACGCAAAAGGCACTAGAAGGATCACGGGTGGGTTTTAATCAGTAAGAGTCTGACACTCCCTCCCTCCGCCTAGAGCGGGAGAAGTCATTTGATACTTTCCCATCCAGAAAAAATAAATAAGGTTCGGGTCCTGAAGTCTCCTATTACAATAGTGTCAGAATGGTCTATCATTGATTTTTAATTATTGATTTTGACAAATTTGGTAATGACGCTTTTATATTGGGTACTAATATAAAAGCGTCATTATGACTTTCATGGTCAACCACTGACACTCCATTGAAAGAAATGGGATAGAATGATAATCAATGTCATTTCTTTCAATAAATAACATACCTACCTGATGACAAATTAATGATTTTGCTATTTACGAACTTCTTACTAAGTACCTACCTACTTCAGATTGCATAGAACACTAATGAATAATATGTGAAAATACAAATAATAAAAGCAATCTGGCATGATTTATGTTCCAATTTAGTAGTAGTTTTTCGATTAAAATTATTATATTTATATAATATAAAAAAAAATATTTATACTAGTTAACGGGTTTTATAACAATGGTAATACAACAATGTCATTCTATCACAATTCTATTACTTACGTGACCATTGACCGAACGATGATCGACCATTATGGATTTAGCAGATTACGAACTTTTAGCAAAATGACAATGGGATCGTGTTGGAATGACAAATGTATAAAAATAGCAGACTTGGTCCCCTGAGGCATTGTAGATATTGTATCTATGTAGCAGGATACCTAAGCCGCCGCTGCCAGCGAGCTGAATTTCAACTGTGATTTGAGGAGTTCAATTTCAAAACCCGCCAAAACGATATTTGAACAAAAACATTATTTCGCTTGGATAAGAAGCGCCATCATTCATTCTTTTTACTTGGTTTAAAAATGATTATCAAATCCCGCTATAGGCCTAACAAATCAGCTTTCAAAAGTAACAGTTTGTTGCAAACAGCGCTAAAAGAGTTCCAGTGCATTTCAAATTCCGCTAAATCCAAATCGACCAATCACAGCACGGCATTTGCTAACAAACAGTATAGAGATTTTGTCAACAAAGTGAAGAAGTGCTGTCGGTTTTTTATGTTTTTTTATCAAGAAATAATGGATGATTCTACACAATTTGTTACGAAATGTGATCCTAAACATGCCAGGAAGAGAAAAAGTGATAGATCAACTTGGAAACGTACGACGGAGCAAAAGAAACGGTACGTACCTAAAGTTTTGTATCAAACTACATGTTAAAGTGAAGGGGATGGTGTTATGCAAAATTTTATCAAATCTATAGTTTTATTAAAGTAGTTATTTATTTGTAAATTTAAACTGTTCCGGGGGTCAATATCCACTTTATTTGTTCTTGCATCCATTTCTGGAGAAACGAAATCGAGATTTTGTGTAGGTATATAATATGTAGCTTACTTACTGTTTATGTGTTGTAAAATCCAAGTATAAAATTAAATAAGCTTCCTTTTTAGGGGTTCCGTAGCCGAATGTCAAAAAACGGAACCCTTATAGTTTCGTCATGTCTGTCTGTCCGTTCGTATGTCACACCCATTTTATTTCTAATATTATAAATGACTAATATTATAAAGAGGAATGATTTGTATTTTTGTTTGTTACGAATAAACTCAAAAACTACTGGACCGATTTTAGTATTAACATTTTAGTATTCATGACTGTTGACTTCATAAAACCATCCACGTGTACAAATCTGTCAGTTGCGAATCCCGCTAAAACGAACAATGTTTATTTCAAACCCCGCTAAAATCAAATGTATACATCAAAATCCGCTAAAACCAAAATATGAATGGTTATTTTTCCGTTATTTTTAATTATTCTCCCAGTAAACAAAGTTCTGAAGTATTGCCAGTCTTAATATAAAGCTATCACTGTGGTTTTTTAAAAATAGTGTTTAGAATAATGATTGTTATAAGGTTTTTTACGTTTTACCGCTATTTAATGAAAAGTGTTTTAGCGGGTTTTGAAATTGATCTCCTCATTTCACGAACCGCCGTTTATAATAGGTAGACAGTTCATTTTTTTACAGAGTGTATACTACTATTAATAATATAATCTATAGGTACTAATGTTATAAAGAGAAAGGTTTGATTGTTTGTTTGTATTGAATAGACTTCGAAACCACTGAACCGATTTGAAAAATTCGTTCACTGTTGGGAAGCTACACTATCCCCAGGTGACATAGGCTATATTTTATCCCCATATTCCCACGGGAACGGGATTTATGCGGGTGAAACCGCGCACTTTATAATATTAGTGTAAATAGGTGTAACAAATCATTTACTTTATCTACTATTTCAGCTGTAACAAATGATAGTAAACAATGCAGATATTATTCAGATCTTTCGTGTTCGTGTCCGACTCGCACTTAGCCGTTTTTTACCAACTTAAAAAAAGAGGTTCTGTGAATGTATTTTTATGTATATGCACCGATTTCTCCACCAATTGTGGACGGATTGTTTAAATTCTTTACTATTCGATAGCTTATACTCCTGAGGTGTTTCCATTGTAACCAAGTCAGAATCTGATGGTGGGATCCGAGAGAAATCACAGGCAACCCTAAAATTGTATAGGCAATAGGTACCTGATTAAAAAAATATGATTCTAATTAGTCCGTCAGTTAGATTATAGAAAAATATTGGACACGTATTTTATCCTTTATCAAATCTATAAAACAGACGAAGATAAAAAGCATCAAAGATCAGCAGTGGGAGCGTGTGTCGTCACTGCCCGGTAAAAATTGTAGCGGGTAGTGACGTCACACGAGTTTTCAACGCACTGTATCGTCTTCATTTTTTGTTTATGTGAAAAAAGAGAAAATACGACTCCAATATTTTTCGGAAATCTATCTGATGGACTAATTATATTTTTAGTTAACTACCCTATTATTTGTGCATGATGGAAAGTATAGGTAAGTTAGAATCTGATGATGGGATCCCAGGAAACTAACTTCAAATAAAATACAAAGATGGGTATTATTTGAAAAAAATATATAATGTACCTACATAGGTACTTCCCACGTGGTCCCATGGTCATCAGATCGGGATCTGATGATGGCATCCTGGATACATCGTGGGCACTCTTCAAATTTTATAGGTACACTTGATGCGATT
Source organism: Hecatera dysodea (assembly GCA_905332915.2). NCBI lineage: Eukaryota > Metazoa > Arthropoda > Insecta > Lepidoptera > Noctuidae > Hecatera > Hecatera dysodea. Next base: position 15,512,940 of record HG995303.1, read on the forward strand.
TGGGAAATTTTGAAAGCGTGTGCCATTTCATTTTTGCTGAAATCGCATGTATGTTTATTGTTTACACCAGTTCAGAATATAACATCACACCGGTACGTTGTAAAGGGATGCGTATATGTGAATGCGAACTAAAAAGTCGACGAATCGACTTACTCAATACTCAATACTCAATACTCAATACATTTATTGCTTCCACATGTGAACTTAGGTGGTAGGTTTTACAAAAATATGATCATTGTGGACCCTGTCGGGCACAGCAAAGTAGGAGAGAGGAAGAGTGTACTATTTGTAAATTAATAAATAAAAAACAAAATAAAAAATTATAAAAAAACGACAAACATGTACTTACCTAATTTAAAATTTATCATTAAAATATTCATTTATATTGTAATAACATTTGGATATTAAAAATTGCTTTAATTTATTCGTGAATATATTATTTTTTTGTTGTTCTTTAATTATTACTGGTAATTTATTATATATTTTAATTGACATGACTAGAGTACTATTTGAGTGCATTTTAAGCTTAGAACTTGGTAAGTTTAACCTATTTTTATGACGTAGCGTAATGTAAATTTTGACTGTATGTCTTCTCTTGTCGTATAAAAGTGTTGGTAATTACGAACGAATTTGCATAGTTCTAGAATGTATAGACAGGGTAGGGTTAATATCTTATGTTCTTGGAAATGGGGTTTGCAGCTGTCGGTGTCTTCTATATTTACTAGTATTCTCATAAGTTTTTTTTGTAATGTGAAAAGTGTCGGTGCATCCGTGCTGTTTCCCCACAATATCACGCCGTAACTTAGCCACGCATGTGCGTAGGCATAATATGTGACCAGTGCTGTTTTTAGGTCAGTGGTTTTTTAGACTTCACGGAGGGCGTATACGAATTTGGATAATTTTGTTTTTATCTTTTGAATATGGGATTTCCAATTAATGTTTGTGTCTATTGATAGACCGAGTAGATCGAATTCGTGAACGACTTCTATTGTTGTGTCATTGTAGGTGAAGTTTATGTGTAGTGGAGTTTTCTGACGGGGATAGAAGGGAATTATTTTAGATTTTGAGAAATTGATTTCCAAGTTATGGTCATTCATCCAAGTTATTGCTTTATTTAGTGTATTTGTTAGGTCCTGACTCAAACCAACAGTGTTTCGGCATGACGTTAATAGTGAAATATCGTCAGCAAACAAGACGCATGGTCCTTCTATGGTTTTTGGAAGGTCGTTTATGTAGATGAGAAAGAGGAGGCTACCTGTTACACTTCCTTGGGGAATAGAGGCGTTAATTTTTTTGACGTCAGACCGAATGATTTGAATTTCTCTGGTATTTTCATTACAAAATTCTATTTCGACTTGGTGTTCTCTATTTGATAAATATGATTTAAACCATTCATGCGCCTTGCCGCGGATCCCTACACCTTGTAATTTATTTAACAGAATGTCGTATTGCACTTTATCGTATGCTTTGGTCATGTCTAACAGTAACCCTACAGCGTATTTTTTGTCATTAATTATATTTATAGCTTCCTGTATGTATTTATAAATTGCTAGAACGGTGGATCGGTTTTTGCGAAATCCGTTTTGACTGTCGTTAAAAATTTTATATTTTTCGCAGAAGGAATAGACGCGATTGCACATTGCCTTCTCAAAAATTTTGGAGGCGGTTGGTAAGAGAGCTATGGGACGGTAGTTGTTTGGATCCGTTTTCAAGTTTTTTTTGTGGATTGGTTTTATTACTGCTTTCTTTAGGTAATCCGGGAAAACGGCGTCTTCGAAAGATTGATTTACTAGCAAGTAGAAAGGTAATGTAAGTTCGTTTGCACATTGTCGTATTAACATTGGTGGTAATTCGTCTATTCCATGACTTTTTTTACTTTTTAAGTTTTTTATTAGAGTGTTTATTTCGCCGGGATCTACTGGGCTTAGGAACATGGTGTTTTCAGTGGGGCAGAGCACTGGAGTGCTTCGCTGCTTGTGATAAGGTGCTTTGTTGCTACCCTCGCCGATGGACGCAAAGAAATTATTAAAAAAGTTAGCTATTTGTTTTGGTTCAGTGACATTTGTATTATTTATTTGTAATTTAATATTGTTTTTATCCCTTTTAATTTTTTTATTTGTTCTTTCATTTATAATACTCCACATAGTTTTAACTTTGTTATTAGATTTTTTTATTTTATTTATATATTGTAATTTTTTTGCTGTTATAACTGTTTTCTTTAGTATTTTTTCATATTTTTTATAATTCTGTTTAATTAGTGGGTTATTTGTTTTTAGTGCAAGTATCTTTTCGAATCTTTTATTTTTACATGATCGTTTGATGCCCGGGGTTAGCCAATACTTTTTATAGTTTGTTATTAAATTTATTTTTCTTTTAGGTATGTATTGGTTTAATAGGTTAGTCAATGTGTTATTAAATGCTTCATAGTTTTCATTTATATTTTTATTTGTTTCTATTATTTCGTTCCAATTTATTTCATTTAATTTAGTTTTAAAAAGTTGGGTGTTTTTATTATTGTATAGTCTTTTTCTGATAAACCACTTAGTTTGTTTAGTTTGTTGAGGCAAAGTCATGTGTATGATAGTACCACTATGATCTGAGAAACCTAACTCTTCTACTGTTGTATGTAAATTGCTATAGAAGTTTGTAAAAATTAAGTCTAGACATGTTAATGATGTTTTTGTTATTCGTGTTGGTGATTTTATTTGTTGTTTAAACTTATATTCTAGCATGAGATCTAAGAAGCGATTCTTTTTCAAATTATTTTCTAGAATATTAATATTAAAGTCACCCCCTACAATTATATTGAGTTTACCATATTTTTTATTTATATAAGTTAGAATCTGTTTTAATTGTTGATAAAATATGTCTTCCTCTCTTCTATTCCAGTAAATGATTATTAATAATAGTTTTTCTGTTATAAATTCTGTTGCACATACTTCTATAATATATTCAATTGAAAATTCAGTAATATCGTTTCTTTCTACATACTCAATGTGTTCTTGCAAAAGGATGCACACTCCGCCGCCTGTTCGAGTTTTCCGGCAGTAGGAAGATGTAAATTTGTAGCCGTTAAAAACTGTATTATTTCCATTTTTTCTTGTGACAACCACGATTCCGATAAACATATAGCTTTGAACTTAGGTGTTTGTTCCATGAAGGCTTCCAGTATATGTTGTTTGTTGTATAGGCTTTGGATGTTTTGGAAAAGTATTTTAAATTGTTGGTCTTTGTTTTCGAAATGGCTCGCTGTTATGTTCTGTATAGTTGTAGCTTTGAAAGTAGTTTATATCTTGGGAATTTATTTGATTTTCTGTGTCTCTGTTTGTGTAGGATTGGTTTTGTGGGGTTTCGTCTTCAATTGTTACGAGTTTTCCTTCAATCACTAATTGATCATTACGAATTATTGCATGTAAACCTTTACTTCTTGCTTTCAGCATTTCGTCGCGTATAAGCTTCCTTTTCCTTCGGGCATTATTATCTAAAAATTCAGACAAATAAAAACCGGTGCCCTGGAAGAGGTCTCTATTTTCTTTAACATACGTAGTCATTCTTTTGCTTAATAGTTCAATTACTAGTGGGCGAGTTTTTGTGTTATATTTGTCTATTCTGTGAGTATCTTCTATATAGCCCATTAGGTCAACATTCATTATCTCACGAAATAAATCAATTAGTCGCCTGTGGAGATTGTTGACTGGTTCTTTGTAGTATTCATGTAGACCATATAAAACAATCTTTTTGGAATGGCTTTCTGTACAATAATTTCGGTTTGGTTGATTATTTACAGTTTTAATCTTTGTTTTAAGATCTTCTATTTCTATTTTAAGTTTCTCATTTTCAGTTTTTAGGTCTTCTATTGCAATATTTATTTCTTTAATGTCTATTTTCCTCTGTTCGTTTTGTCCCAATAAGGCATTCATTTGGCATTCAACATCTTCTCTTAGTTTTGAAATGGCTTTGTTTATTTCAACCTGGATTATATTTTTTAGTTCTGTTATGATCGATTTGTTGTTTTCTTGTAGACGTAAAACTATCGTTTCACTTAAGTTTTGCAGAGTAAGTTCGGTTTGTGTATTGTTCTGAGATGTTTTTATTTCGTCCTGTGTGGTTATTTTATCTCCCAATAGACTAAGGTCTATAGAGCTTGTAGTGTCATTCATTAAGTTGTTTGTTATTTTTCTTATCGTGACATTATTTACTTCTGGTGATGAAGCTAACTGTTGAAGGTCTCGTTCTCGTGAACGAATTGGGGTTTCGATGTTCCCTTTTTTAGGTATTTTACATAAACATGCTTGACACTTCCAAGAAAAAGTGCCCTTTGTTGCTGTCAATTGTTTAAAACGGTCGGTCGAGATATTTGCACATTCTAAATCATACGTGCCATTGCACAATGTACAAGTTATGTTTTTATTTTTAGGTAGATTCTGTTTACAGCCAGCGCACAGTAATAGTGGCATTTTAGTTTTTGGTACTATTCTAAATTACGTTTTTGACGTGATGTTTGGTACTACTCGTATTATGTTGTAACGTTTGGCGCCCTCTAGTGGATTAGGTGTCACTTTCTATCTAATCGATGTCCGATGAACCGTATGCGGTCAGTCACAGTTGTTGGGTTTTGGTCTAGGCGATAGATGGCGCTTTCTTCAGGAATGTTGTTATGATTTGCACTTTTTGGATTTTTAGAACGTAAGAGTGATATGTCGAAAATACAATAGAATGGTTCTTTTATCGTACCTTTTGCGGTGTAAGGCTTTTCCTGGCGGCTAACGACTGGTATATCCGGTATATGTTTCAACACATTAGATTCAGATGTTAAGTTTTACACTGGTTTTGAAATGTTGCCGTTACTCAGTGCAAAATCTGATCCCTTGAAGTTTTATTGCACAAAACGTTTGTCCTTTAACATGAATCTTTGGAGGTTCTTTAACACTATCACTTTATCGACTATTTATCACGTTTTACTAACTTTATCACTTTTTTACTATTTTTTATGTACGCAGCTGATCTTTATTACTTCAACCCTGTACGGAACGTACATAGGTACCTATGCTTCCGTTGGGCACGCCACTATTGTGGCGATATAAGTCTCCTCTGAGGAGTATTTAGAGAGGCGTCATGGCATCCTCACTTTCTGCCAGACTATGGCTTATATGGGTATGATCTTGTTTCAGTCAAGAAATATATGTTTTATATCGATCTAAAAGGAATGTAGTCTAAAAGGATTTTTATTTTATTTAATTTTCTTTAAAAAAACGTTGCCCCACACTAGGAATTTCTCCTGTGTCGTGGGTGCATTTACAAACATACAATGTCACATACACAAACAGCCAGACCCGGAACAACTATCTGTAGGCCATACAAATATTTGTTCCGTGTGGGAATCGAATCCACGACACGTAGCGCAGCAGCCAATCGCTTAACCACTGCGCCAACCGTGTCGTCAAAATCGAATCGATCGAAAACGCATCGATTCAAAAAACGAATCTATTATTTCTAAAAAATTTAAACGAAAATAAAAATAGTAGTACCTACCTAGTTCGATTTGCTTGTCTGAGAAGAAACTTTTATCTTGGAAAAATGCATGATTTCTAGGGGATCGAAGCCGTGGAAAGCAAAAAAATAATAATATGATAACAATATTTTATTTTCGCCATTAGGTAGGTACACTAACAAGTCCATTTAGGGAAAACCAATCGGTGATTTAATGTTTACATTAATAATAATAATAATAATAATAATAATCATTTATTAGCAGACATTAAAGTCCATAGAAAAATAAATTGACATTGACTCGCTAAATAATTTTGTGATCTCGCTAAAAAATATTTATTTACACGTATGTATACACGTGTATATAAATATTTACATTGAATCTGTACAAAATATTGGAAGAGAACTCACTTAAACATGACTAACGAAAAATATATTTTGCATCGCACACTGTTTAAATGAATAATAAATGACTATCGAGCACTAAGTACTTATATTTTGTCAATCAATGGAATCCCTAGGGACCCTCATTACATTCAGCTAGAATATTCTGATTTTTAAATCGTTTTTCAAAATGGTGTCTTTGGTTAGCCTCTTGGTTGAGCACCGAATCCGCCGAAACCTCCCTGATTTCTACCATATCCTCCTGGGCGTCCGCCGAATCCTTGGTTTCCGCCAAATCCTCCTGGGCCGCCACCGAAGCCGTTCTGGCCGCCGCCGAAACCGTTCTGACCACCACCGAAACCGTTCTGACCACGACCGAAACCACTCTGGCCAAAACCGCCCTGTCCGCCAAAGCCTCCTCGGTTACCGCCAAATCCACCTTGACGTCCACCAAATCCTCTTTGGCTACCGCCATATCCACCTGGTCCCCCACCGAATCCGCCGCCACCGCGGCCTCCACGACCTCCACCTAACTGTGCGAAGGTCATTGCCAATACGGCCAGCAACACTCCGAAGATTAACAAGGTCTGGAAATAAAACAATTCTGTTATGTCGAGCAAAATGTAGGTATAAAGTAGTTTATACCTATTGTATGTGAACTTGAATATATTTCAAACATGAAGAAGTTGTGAATGTATGATACAATATTTTACTCAGTTCGGTTAGGAGTTCGGAACAAAGTAAACAAAATTGACCGACTTTTACACTCTTAATGTCCCCACTGCTGGGACACAGGCCTCCTCTCTAGGAGAGGGAATGGGCCGTAATCCACCACGCGGGCCCAGTGCGGGTTGGTGAATGTCACATGTCTTCGAATTTTTGGTTCTAGCCGGTTTCATAACTGTTTTGAAAGCAGTGGTGAAATAAATTACCTACACAAACTAATGCGCCTGGCTGTGTTTGAACCCGCGACCTACAATTCGTAAGTCGGGGCCGTTACCACTAGGCCACCACTCCATTTCCAGAGAATCTTCAGAGTAGATAAATGTAAAATTATAAATCATTATTGTCATGATCATCCTGCCCGTGTCCTTTGTTGGAGGTCAGTGGAACACGTTATCTTATTCCTATCTCTCCTGTGGACCGCGACGTTATCATACACTATTATTTCTTTCATGTCATTCCTCACACCATCCGTCCAGTTTTTTTCTGTGAAATTTTCTCCATCCGAAATAGACACAAACATTTCATCCCTCGGCAGGCTAAACGGTTCCCTTTTAACTTTTGTCACTGGTGCCACCCTCAAACATCCTGTGATACATATAGGGTATAACATCATATTTTAAAACTGCTCTCCATGGGCCATGTACATAGAACTTCTTTCTTCAAGGAAGTCATTTCACAATTCACAGTTCAATCAAAAAGTTGTTCTTCTACATTTAACTGTTGCCACTTTTAATTATAAAACAACAGCAAAAAAATTAAAAGACAAATAGATGATATAATACCTTAGACGATGCCATGGTCGCGAACTATTACATATGACTGCCAAGTTATTGTTTCCATGTGCTTTATATATCCGCTTTACGAGCAATCAGAGTATTTTTTTCTAGTTAAACTATGCTAATGGTTACATCAAATGTATGTGGTTCTCAACTATTTGAGGTTTTTCTAGGAAATATTCATCAGTATACTGGGTGTTGTGCTTGTGGGTGTAATAAGGTGTTAAATAATGCGAGGCGACGAGCCTCCTTGCCGGATTGCTGCCGTGGTACCTATCTGGAAGCGAGAGCCCTCGCGCACGTTTACGCGTTGAGCTTGGAGGTGCTACGCCGCCCGGGGTGAAACTGCTGCCGCAGCAAATCACTGCGCAGCGGACGGAGCTCCAGTAGAACCTCACGGATGTATGGACAACGACTTTTGCAACCCAGCGCTGGGCACGCCACCATTTTGCCTGACGCAGGTGCTCACCGGACACGGCTGTTGCGGGAAGTACCTGTTTCGGATTCAGTGAGAGGACACGTCTGGGTGTCAATACTGTGTGGATCGCCCGGAGGACATGGCGGAGCATACGGTGGCTGTCTGCCCTGCTTGGGTGGAGCAACGCCGTGTCCTCGTCGAGGCGATCGGCGGCGGCGACTTCTTGCTTCCGGCCCTGGTTCAACGCAACAGAAGAAGACGCCCCGGGCGTCGGGAAACGCAGGGTGATTCCCGGTCGCCGTAGGCGTGAGCCTTCCACCGTCCGATAACAATTAGCCAGGTCCGGGTCGGCGGCGGGTCGTGTTCCATGCGCGCCTCAAAGATATGTCAGCCAGGAAGACGAGAACCCATAGGGTCAGTGCCTGCTAGGATTGTGGAATTTGTTCAAAAAAGTCACCGCGCTCCTGGAACGCAAAGGGTACTAGGAGGAACACGGGTGCGTTTTAGTCAGTAAGGGTCTGAGTTCTGACACTCCCTTCCGCTCTGCCCAGAGCGAGAGAAGTCATTTGATGATACCCATCCAGAAAAAAAACGTGTTAAATATGTAATAGCAGTGTGGTTTAAGCTCGTTGGTAATGACCAGTTGTTGACAGCTTCATTATTCATGATTGATGTTCCTCAGAAATTGATCATGAACAACGATTAGGTATAAGTTTATACGTGGAATCATATCTGTATTCCCCGTTTGGTTATGGTTAAGGGATACCGAATGAGGTTCACTGCTGTACCTACATAGGCCTCTCTCAAGAGTCGCCACATCGTCCAGTCCTGTGCGTCTCGCATCCAGCAGATTCCAGCGATTATCATCAGGTTATCAGTCCAACTTGTGGTAAGCCTTCCAACGCTTTGTGATCAAAGGGATGAGCCCTGCCCTCTGCTTCTTAAGTTTAGTGTTTTTTTTTATTGTGCAATGGATTTGCTCTTTACTCTAGTCTAGGCCACAGGTGACAGAGACAAAGTCTACGATGGAATGAGCTTACCCAGAAGAAGCCTGTTCACTCCAACTTTGAAGAGATTAGGGTTGAATGCGTTCGGAAACACAGACGCAGGCAGAGAGTTCCACTCCTTTGCTGTGCGCATTATAAAAGATGATTGATATGGATTTATATGGCTATATCGGTAACCATGGTTTTCCTGTGAATATGTTCATAAATCTGTGATAGCTAGCAGGCTAGCAGGCTTGATTATGAGTTTATGAACCACTGCTGCAAGGTGACCGGCCCTGCCGAAACCCTGCAGCAGTGGTTCATAAACTCATACTATACTGCAGGGTTTCGGCTGGGCTGGTCACCTTGCAGCAATGACGTCACAATCTGTTTTGTTTACTAACATAGTTTTTAAGTACATTGTTGCTAACACTATGAGTCTTGTTGCCCGAATTAAATGATTAAATTAATTAATAAATCAAGTTTTGTATACCACATTTAGCCAGTTAATTAGTGTGTCATCTACTGCGGCAGAAACCCTTTGCCTTGTAATTAATCCAGCTTTTTGTTAACCTGTGTACACGAATAAACGTATTTGATTTAATTGATTTCCATGGGCAAGGCCCCTGTAATGAGGGACGAGCCTCTTGCTACCAACTGGTAAGCACAAATCCAGTTTCCGGGCAACTACTGAAAAACTCCATCTAGAATTTCCCAATAAGTGTTTGATCTACGACTTGAAAGCTGGTGTTTTCAGCAGCAGCGCTTAAGAAACGGAATCATACATGTTACTGATAATAAGATATGGTGGTAGGTACACACGATACAAACTTTTGTCTGCACTGCGAAAGTCGGTAAAGAAAGACGCCAGTCTAAACTGAATCATAATCACAGGCCTCCTCTCTAGGAGAGGGAATGGGCCGTAATCCACCACGCGGGCCCAGTGCGGGTTGGTGAATGTCACATGTCTTCGAAGTTTTGGTTCTAGGACATGCCGGTTTCCTTACGATGTTTTCGTTCACCGTTTTGAGAGCAGTGGTGAAGAAATGAATTACACAAAGTAATGCGCCTGGCTGGGTTTGAACCCGCGACCTACGATTCGTAAGTCGGGGCCGTTACCACTCGGCCACCACCGCTCTCTTCCACTTGCATTGCTTTTTTGCACAGAAAAAAATCAGTCGAAGTTTATAAAGTCTGTATAATGTGGACCGACCCATAAGCTGGGGATTAGGTAGGTACAGCCTATACAAGGATAAGAAATTCGATATCAGAAAGTTTTATTAAATTATTTTTGTAATAAAGAATTTAATCTCATTTCGTTGCTAACGTTTAACAAGTCAATTTAAGGCAAACCGGTAGCTATAATTTAGTTAAAAGGATTTATGCTATCCGCTTATCTCGAGGATTAACCGCGGCCATATCCTGAACCACCGAAACCTCCTCCTCTTTGGCCTTGGAAAACTCCTCCTCTTTGGCCTTGGAAACCTCCAAATCCGCCTCTTTGGCCTCTGAAACCTTGATTATTAAATCCTCTGTTGCGACCATAGCCACCTCCTCCAAAGTTCTGAGCGAAGGCCGCAACGATAAGGGCCAAAAGAACTCCGAAGATTAACAAAGTCTGAAATAAAAAATAACATTATAAGATATTTTACTTTCACATAAAACGGCGATTGGCAATAGTCCTGCCTTGGGAACTCCTCAACTAATCAAAATAGCTTTGTCATCTCTTTGGACTTGTCTACTAACTATTGCTCCAAGCCGGAATGTGGGTATGGAACACTTTTCGTGAGCTTAACAAAAATAGTAGACCATATGATTAGAAAGTTAGATTTGTTATCATACCCTTTTTTATGGTTGGGAAATCATTCTTCCGCTCTGGGCGGAGCAGAAGGGAGAATCCGACTCTCACACACACACAATAAACACACACACACACACACAAACACACACACAACACACACACAAATAATATAAATTGTTATACCCAATCTTTTTATTTTTGGATGGGAAATCATCGAATGACTTCTCCCGCTCTGGGCGGAGTCGAAGGGAGTGTCAGACTCTTACTGACTAAAACCCACCCGTGATCCTTCTTGTGCCCTTTGCGTTCCAGGGCCGCGGTGACTCTTTCGAACAAATTTCGCAACCCTAGTAGGCACTGACCCTATGGGGCCCCGTCTTCTTTGCTGATGGCTCTTTGAGGCGCGCGTGGAACACGACGCGCCGTCGACTCGGGGCAAATTTTTGTACCCTGGACAACACCTAATGGCTCTACGTTTAGATTAGAAGATTACCTACGCTTAAAACAAAGTAAGTTATACACACACAGTATCTACATATTGTATTTTTATAATAACTAGGTAACTATCATTCAAACTAGTTGAAGTCGAAAAAATCACTTGAAGTCTGTTACTGCATCGGCGCTGGCGACTTCTCGCGTCCGACCCTTGTTCAATTCATGGTCCGGAGCGAAGAGGCATGGTAAGCGGTCACCTCCTTTTGTGAAGCAGTAATGCTAGCGAAGGAGGAGGCAGAAAGCGTGCGGGAGAGGGAAACCTCACGCCCCAGCCGCCGCAACAGAAGAAGGCGCCCCGGGCGTCCAACCAGGCCCAGGTCGGCGGCACGTCGAACTCGAAAGTGCTGTCAGCAAAGAGGACGGGGCCCCATAGCGTCAGTGCCTGCTAGGGTTGCGGAATTTGTTCGAAAGTGCCACCGTGGCCTTAAAACGCAAAGGGCACTAGAAGGAACACGGGTGGGTTTTAGTCAGTAAGAGTCTGACACTCCCTTCCGCTCCGCCCAGAACGGGAGAAGTCATTTGATGATTTCCCATCCAGAAAAAAAAGTTTTACTGCGAAATATGTAGGTAAACAGCACAGGAACTTGAGAGTGCTTGTACCTACTTTGTCAAAACTAACACATTTATTAGATTGATTCGAAGAAAGACACGTAGTAGGTACGTACGTTACGTACACATAACGCTTCAATTATAATTCAAATAGACTCAACTAATGTATTTTCTTAGGACTTTTAGGAATGATTAAGGGCGCAGTGTTGCCCAAAATTCAATTTTTTTTTTTCATTTCTTCGAGTTGCTCTTGTTCATATCAAAAAGTTGTTCACTATCGTAAAAACATATTTTACCACAAATATTAGCTAGTTAAAATTTACAACTGGACTGACGGAACACGAAGGTGATTATTGGGGCGTCTTGGACTTCCTTCAGAACTGGCAAAAAGGGGCACAAAACTGAGAGCAGTGGAAAAATGTATTGAGCCCTTTGCTCAGCAGTAGAACAGTAGGTATACGTAAGCTATACAATACCTAATAATTCACAGGTAGGTAATCATACTGTCTACGACTCTCGTAGCTAAAAGTTCTTCAAGTTTGAAGGAACTAACTGTATGTATGTAGGTACTAAGACCCCAAACAAGACGGTCTAACAAACAGTTCAAGATCAAAACAATTTGCGATTTACAGATTATTGAATGATATTATTATACAGCACAATAACACAGCTAGAAATTATATAACTTCATAAATAAACCACCTACCTTACACGATGCCATGATTACAAACTGCAACAGGTAACTGGTAGGTATTGTTTGCTTCTGCTTTATTTATATCCATCTTAAATAGCAATCTTAGGTTTTTTCTAATAGTATGCTAATCTTTTTGCATCAAATGTGTGGTTCCCAACTTTTTAATGTTTTTATTTTTTCCAAGAAATTAATAATTATACCTTGCTGCGGGTATAGTAAGAATCTTGTCTTTATTTGATACAAAATCTAAATGCCTAATTGGCTTCGTCTAAACATATAATAAAATCTTAAACTCGCACTGTCTGTACACTGAATATTTTTACATAAAAATAACTGGGAAACGTTAGAAAAAAGACTTAGAACAAAAAATGCATTATTTTAATTTTTTATCTGTGTGTCTGTTTATCTTTTTGTCTGTATGTTTGTGGGCGCATTACGCAAGAACCACAGATTGGATTCGAAATCTAGATACTTATTGAGTGTTATCCGGAGTTTGATTTAACAAACTCCGCAACCCTAGCAGAGATGGGGAGACGGGGCCCATAGGGGGCCCATAGGGCCCATATATCTCGCCATCCGCAGGCCCGCTCCTACGGTGGTCGAGAATCACTCTGCGACTCCCGACGCCCGGAGCGTCTTCATCTGTTGTGACGGCTGCCTCCTCCCTCGCTAGCATTAGGTACTGCTCGCAGAAGGAGGTGACAGCTTCCCATGTAGCAGCGGGGGTGAAGACTGGGCTACTGCCCAGCGAAAAGTGAACTTCGCAACCGTCATTAAGTTTGAATTGACCTGTACACAAAGTAAGGCGTCGCTCGCCGCCATTGGAATGAACATCTTTGACAGTCGAACAGAGAAGCCAGAAAATCTGATATCACTGCCAACGGGGGCCATGATATTCAGTTATTGGGATGTAGAGTTCAGGCGGTCCATATAAAATACTAGTAGCGCCTCGCATTTTCACTCTCATGGTTGCCGTTCCCGTGGGAATACGGGGACAAAATATAGCCTATGTAAGCTAAAGTTGGTCCCGTAATTTCGAAGCTTATATGGTACAAACAAACATACAAAAATTATTCGTCTTTATAATAATATTAGTATAGACTGGTAAGTACCTACTTACACCACGGTAGAAAACTTTGAACACCGCAGACAAGTGTTAATAAATTCATAGCCGAATCCAATATTTAGTCACAGCCATACTTAGAAAATCCCCGGCTTTGTTCGAGAACATGTTTTTCCAGAAACTAGACAATATTTGTGATACAATAATAACACTTTGAAGATAAACCAGTAGACCAGGTACCTACCTAATTATTATTGTAGAAAATGTAATATAATTTCCCAGTCTTAAAATGTAAATATGTATTTCATGGATTAGCATATTAAGTTGTTTTATCATGTAAATGCAATGACGTATTTTTGCAGGTAGGTAGGTATATGATTGTGGTATTTTTAAGATTTTTAACTAAAATTGTTTGTTTTGTTTATGCGTGGTTTATGGTTTCGTGTAGGTAGTTAATACAATTTTATTATTTAATAGACATAATAGGTGTCTCAGTTTACTATGACTTCCTGATTAACTGGCTAAACTACCTATATTTTATTTTATCTCAATATGTGTAATGTGCTTTCATTTCTTCTGTAGTTGTAAACCTATTCACGAAGACGTTTCATTCAGTCTTGTTTCAGGGAGGCTTTTGTTTTTTTTTTCCTGGATGGGAAATCATCAAATGACTTCTCCCGCTTTGGGCGGAGCGGAAGAGAGTGTCAAAGTAACTAAAACCCACCCGTGTTCCTCCTGGTGCCCTTTATTTACCTACGTGCCAGGGCCGCGGTGACTCTTTCGAACGAATTCCGCAACCAAGGGCCTACAGTAGATACCAACACTAAAATGGGTATGAATACCTGATATATACATATATAATGTCAAAACTCAAGAAACCAAAACGTTCTCGATGCAACATGCGGCGATTGAGCGATGGACTAAGTCTAAATTTTGTTCGTTCGTGGGGGTGCAAAAATTCCGCAACACATCTATAGCACTAAATACCTAAGCCTGAGCCTGGCAGGTCGACAAGGACCATTGGAAACGTTCAAGAGGTGGAACGGAGCTGATGTGCAAATCCACGTCTCTCAGTGCGGAAAAGAGAGGCCGTTTTGGCACTCCCAAAGAGTATTGTGCGTAAAACTTTGAAGAATGGTTTAAAGTTCCAACCATTCGAGATCCCATTAGTCACAGAACTTCAAGAAAATGACTTAATTTAAGGAAAAGCTTTTGTAAAACAGTGTTGGAAAAATTTCGCACTTTAAATTGCATTTTTTAGTTTGATGAGGCCCACTTCCAGTGAGCAGTGGTGGCCGACTGGTAATGGCCCCGACTTACGAATCGTAGGTCGCGGGTTCAAACCTAGCCAGGCGCATTACTTTGTAATTAATTTCTTCACCACTGCTCTCAAAACGGTGAAGGAAAACATCGTGAGGAAACCGGCATGTCCTAGAACCAAAAATTCGAAGACATGTGACATTCACCAACCCGCACTGGGCCCGCGTGGTGGATTACGGCCCATTCCCTCTCCTAGAGAGGAGACCTGTGTCCCAGCAGTGGGAACGTTAAAAGGCTGATTATGATTATGAATTATGATTATGAGGCCCACTTCCATCTGAAAGGCCACGTAAACACACAAGTCGCTTTGGGCTCCATGAATCCGCGATTGAAACATCAACGTCCTTTACGTTGACCTCGAGTTATTGTTTGTTGCGCCATAAGACGAGTGGAATTATCGGGCCCTATTTTTAACCACCGACGAAAAAATAGAACGAGATGTTATAAATTTGACGTGTCTGTGAGTGTGTGTCTTAGGGTTGCCAACTTTTTTTGGAAATAATAACGTAGATATTTAATTTATTATTTGGACAGGAAAAAAATAAAGTATTGGGAAGAAAAAAAAATATTTTTCAGCATATTTTTAGCTCAGTACCTGCAATATATTTATACCTTTACTTGTAAAAAGGCTATTTGTTTATTGTTCTTTGTTGGTACCTAGTCGATGATCCGATTAATCAGATTAGTAGGTACTTCTAGGAATTACCGCATACAAAAAAATACATAGCTATGTACCTTCTTAAAAAAATCTTCTTTATAGGTAATAGTTTAGATTGTCTTTGGATCTCTTTTACTCTTACTAATTCGGAATATACTCTATCTTAGTAAATTAAATATTTAAAGCCATATTAACTGTACAGAACTGGCTTTTTAACAGACTTCTAAAAAAGGAGGAGGTTCTCAATTCGGATGTTTGTACGTTTTTTTTGTTATGTTTGTTCGCGTATAACTCCCGTCGCTTGTCAACCGATTTGAAAAATTCTTTTTTTGTTGGAAAGGGTATACATACTTCCCAAATGGTTCCATGAAAACGAACAAGCGGTTTTTTTTGTTAATTTCAATAAATGATAGCAAATCTGTCGGGACAGCTGAAATCACATGTTTGTTTATTGTTTACACCAATTTATACCACGTACGCTGTGATGGGTATGTTTAGCTGGGAGTGAACCACTAAAAAGGGAAAAATAAAAAACTTTTTACAAAAAATAAAACCGGCTTCTAAAATAAAAAAAAAACAAAAAGTACAAAATAACTTTAATTTCGGTAGTCGGTGTTTTTGGTTGCTTCATGTTTTTGAACACACCGACTTCCGAAATTAAAGTTATTTTGTACTTTTTGTTTTTTTTTTTGTTTAGAAGTCGGTTTTATTTTTTGTAAAAAGTTTTTTTTGTTTACACCAATTTATACCACGTACGCTGTGATGGGTAGGTATGTTTAGCTGGGAGTGAACCACTAAAAAGTGAAAAATAAAAAATATTTTTACAAAAAATAAAACCGACTTCTAAACAAAAAACCAAAATAACTTTAATTTCGGAAGTCGGTGTGTTCAACAACAAAAAAGTAACCAAAAACCTTATTAATTGATACTTAATTAAACATAATTTTCTCGCATTTACGTTCTGTTTCCTTGCAGGTTTTGATAATGTATTTCATCATTATTCATATGCTTGTTTCGTTTTATGTATCACAGCACAGTACCTACACATAAAGTATTTTCCCACACTTTATTGTTATGTAAAAGTATAAAGTAGGTATATTTATCTAAACTGTAGAGAGGTCGATTCTGTACATTGAATATACTTATATTAAAAATGAATATTGGAGGATGAATGGTGATCGGTACTGATGCCAAAAATATAATCAGTAAATTTTTTGTTTATCTGTCTGTCTGCCTGTCTGTCTGTCTGTATGTGCACGCATGGGTCAAAAACTGCTGAAGGGATTTTAACCAAACTTGGTACGATTGTAGTCCATACTCCTGGGCAGGTATATAATCCAAAATAAAGTAGGATACGCTTTTGTAAAGTATGGTTGGCAACCCTAGTGTGTATGTCTGTGGCATCGTAGCTCTCGAACGGATGAACCCATGTTAAACTACCGTAAAAAATTTACACTTAATCAATAAAATTAATTATGGACCTAACCACCTACCAAAAAATACCATTAAGTACGTAGGTAATTCAAGTAGGTACAAAGATACGTAAGTAGGTATGTAGTTTGTTATTGAGCGGTCCCCGACATGACTAAGTTTTAATTTAAATAATTATAATATAGCTCGTATTATAAATTCTAACATAATGTATTCGGTCGAGATTTTTAAAATATTCCTATTATCTATTACCTACTTTATAAAGTTTGATTTTATGATTTTTATTTTTTACTTCTTCGGACTTTTATTTCGTTGATATTTCTGGTCGGTTCCTGAATCTTTTTTATTTATTCCGTAGCACAGGCAATAAAGGTGAGCTGTGCCGGATGTTTCCTGAGTAAAAAATATATGATTATGTTTAGTCCGTCAGTTAGATTTTAGAAAAATATTGGACACGTATTTTTTCCTTTATCAAATCTATAAAAACTGACGAAGATACAAAGCATCAAAGATCAGGAGTGGGGGCTTGTGACGTTACGGCTCGGTAAAATTGTAGCGAGTAGTGACGTCACACGAGTTTTCAACGCTCTGTATCGTCTACATTTTTTGTTTACGTGAAAAAAGAAAAAATACGTGTCCAATATTTTTTGGAAATCTATCTGACGGACTAATTAGATTTTTTTAGTCAACTATCAACTAGGTACCCTATTATACGCCCATGATCGTAGATTATTTTTTACCGAATCTACTGAGCACATCTTTCTTACCTTCTTACTAGTCGCACACGTGGTTTCAGCAAGCCACACCGCACACCGCTAATACGTCCATGAATTTTCTTCGTGAACATTTGCCGCAAAATCTAATCAATCGCTTTTTGGAGCCCATGGCCACCGAGATCCCCAGATTTGACCCCCATGGACTGTTTTTATGGGAGTACCCCAAAAACTAAGTGTAGGTAGGTACCTGCGCGAATAATCCCGCAGTTGATAGAAACGTGATGGACCGGTTCGAACACTGTGTGCTTCTAAATCACAGAAATCTTTTATTAAGATTTCTGTGTTCTAAACCGACGGTATTTAGACAATATTATTTTTAAGATTATAGATATATTAGATAGTATTTGTATTATTTACTTACTTTTATAAATATAAATCCACCCTGTATTTTCGAATACTTTATAAAGTTCAGTACCTAATTATCATATGTTCAAAAACGGCGTTTGATGATGATTGCCCACTTACCTATAGCATTTGTCATTGCAGCCAAGACGGAATATCCAAATATACTTACCTAACTCCTGTTCTTAGTACACCTTCTAGTCTCTACAATTCTGCCACCCAGAAACATAACAGTAAGTATTTATATAGATTTCCATTGGACTAAGAAGAATTCGCGCTGCGGGAAGATTCGCTCTGCGATTCCCGACCGACGCCTCCCTCACGCGGTCCGCCTCCTCCTTCGCTAGCATTACTGCTTTGCAAAAGGAGGTGACCGCTTCTCATGCCTCCTGTCACCGAACCATGGACTGAATTAGGGCCGGAAGCGAGAGGTCGCCGCCGCCGCCGATAGCCTCGACGAGGACACAGCGGTGCGCCGTCCAAGCTAGGCAGACCTCCACTATATGTCAAATCAAATCAAATCAAATCAAAGCATTTATTTCAAATAAACCCTTTACAGGCAGTTTTGGGCTACTTCCCGTTATGTCACATTCCCGATTGGACAACATGTCAAAAGTTTTAAAAACAACTGAACGCTAGTGGCGTTTGGTCAAGATTTTTATCTTCATACATCCATTCTCGTTTTGTCACCCTTTTTTTAAACTAGTTCTTTGTACGGTACAGTCAACTACAAAAGTTACCAAGTCCTTTTTGACGCTCTTTTTATCACCCGACTTTCCCAGAGGTGGGTGGGTATATTGTTTTCTTAGCATATGTAAAATCATAAATAATATTCTCGTACGTTACATGCATAGGTTTGATTGCCATGTGCAGTTTTCATCTATTTAACTTTGAAAACCGATAGTCCTAACCTTACTGAGATTGAATCAGACTGCGGAAGTGCAAAAAATCCAAGTGGTCAAGATTTACAATACAACTACCAGGAGACTAGAAAAATGTCGAAGTATTTTCGGGGCTGGAATTGTAAGCGGCAAAGACTCACAAACTACCAGGATACCAGAATCATGAAGATATATTTCCGGGGCTAGCCCCGGAAATATATCTTCATAATTCTGGTACACTCGTACTTCTAGAAGTACGAGTGTTAAAAACTCAAAAACTAACAGGATACTTTACTTGTTTTTTCTTGGTGCTGGGATATTTTTTTAATATCAATCTATGACCCTTAGGAGTCGAGGAAAAAGCAAAATAGCCAGAAAGAATAAGCCAAAAAGAAGAAATGACGCTCCAGCCTCAAATAACCGAAATGACTGAATTGCGAAACCTTCATAATGTTATGCCTTCCTGGGCACGCCACTATTGTGGCGATAAGTCCCCTCTTTGAGGCGTGGCTGGAGAGACGTCACGGCGTTCTCACCTTCCGCCTGACGCAGGTGCTCACCGGACACGGTTGTTTCGGGAGGTACCTGTGTCGGATCCAGCGGGAGGACACGTCCGGGTGTCATCACTGTGTGGATCGCCCGGAGGACACGGTGGAGCATACCGTGGAGGTCTGCCCTGCTTGGGCGGAGCACCGCCGTGTCCTCGTCGAGGCGATCGGCGGCGGCGACCTCTCGCGTCCGGCCCTGGTTCGGGCCATGGTCCGGAGCGAGGAGGCATGGGAAGCGGTCGCCTCCTTCTGCGAAGCAGTAATGCTAGCGAAGGAGGAGGCGGAGCGCGTGCGAGAGAGGGATGCCCCTCGCTCCAGCCGCCGCAACAGAAGAAGACGCCCCGGGCGTCGGGAAACGCAGGGCGATTCCCGGCCACCGTAGGCGCGGGCCTGCGGATGGCGAGCTATGGGTGGCTCGCCGTCCGATAGCAACCAGGCCCGAGTCGACGGCGCGTCGTGTTCCACGCGCGCCTCAAAGAGCCGTCAGCAAATTAGACGGGGCCCCATAGGGTTAGTGCCTGCTAGGGTTGCGGAATTTGTTCGAAAGAGTCACCGCGGCCCTGGAACGCAAAGGGCACAAGAAGGATCACGGGTGGGTTTTAGTCAGTAAGAGTCTGACACTCCCTTCCGCTCCGCCCAGAGCGGGAGAAGTCATTTGATGATTTCCCATCCAGAAAAAAAATAATAAAAAAAATGCCTTCCTGAAGTTAGTTCTAAAGTTCACGCAGACGAAGTCGCAGATAGAAGCTAATTTATTAACAAAATACAAAGAGCTCACCGGGATAAATATATGCTAGTATCACGAATTTAATACTGATCCAGAGGAAACTGAAAGTGATAATCAAAACACTTTTGAACGCGAGCAAAGCCGCGGGCGGAAGCTAGTAAGTAGATAGAACATGAAAGGAGGCATTTCTTTTTGCTTCTGATTGTACTTTCCAAACAAAAGGTTGACCAAACGGGAAAGAATATAGGCATTTTCAAATGTTGACGAATCGGGAATGAATGTATGAAAATCAAAATCTTGACCAAACGCCACTGGCGTTCAATTGTTTTTAAAACTTTTGACATGTTGTCCAATCGGGAATGTGACATAACGGGAAGTAGCCCAGTTTTGAATGTCGAGTCGAAAGAGGTGAAGCTATCTGCACGTTCCAAAGCGTAAATCTCTATGGAGAAGAACGTGCAAGAAACTCCACGGACACTCTTTTAAATCATGTTCTGTATTACATAAATTTGGTTACATCCTTGGTTGCTTCTATGTGTGAGGACAATGCAAAGAAAAAAGAAAGGAAACTATAAAACAATTCAAAGTATACAGATTAAAACAAGTCAGTGGCAGTTAAGAGGTGACCAGTCTCAACCGACGGCGCCCGTTCACGAACATGACGCGTGGCACCATTTAGCTCAACCATTTTGAAGGGAACCGAATGATCCGACACACGCGCCACCATCAGCGAGACATTTGAGCGAGCATGACATACTCTCAACTGCCATTTTAGTTCAAGTTCGCTGTATAACCGTGACCTCACGATGACACACGGGCGTGTCCTTTTGCTGAATCAGACGGCTTAGCTCCTGAAACAGCCGTATCCACGTCAGGTGTGTTGAGTATCTGCGTCAGGTGGAAGATGAAGACGCCGTGGCCCCTCTCTAACCACTCCTCAATGAGGGAATTTATCTTCACAATGGTGGCGTGCCCAAATTGTTGATGCTGAGTCAGCATTTTGTGTGTCAAATCTTGTGTTCGTGCAAACAGGTATACCTACTCGTGGGTAATTAACAGTCGTATGATAAAAATACCTAGGTACTTCAATGATACGACTTAATTGAAACCTTCAACCTTCAATACGTATCTATTCAGTTGAAACAATAACTTTTGATAGTATAATGATTTAATTATATCGTAATGATTTAATTATATCGTGATCTGTACGTTCTTGTGCGAATCAATGGTTTTGATTACGCACTGCTTCTGTACTCTGTAGTGAAATAATGTTATAAATAACCTATTGTTATACGATGTGTACCTACCCATATTGTATAACAATGCCTACGCAAAGAGGATAAAAATCAGCAGTTCAGTAAGATCAGATCCCGTACCTACTTTCAGTACCAGTTAATGATTTTTCTCAATTTTCTTTTTTAAAAATTCTTCACTCGTCACAGGACCCACATTTAGATTTAAAGCCATCCTGAATTACCTTGAATGTATTGAAAAAAGAATCCTCCCGAAGTCCTGTGGCCGTACTACGAAGTGCCAATGCTATCATGATTCAGTTTGAGGGAAAGAGATAGCGCTCGTCGTCTTGTGTAACTCCGTCTCTCTCTGACACAGGAATCATGATGGATTTAAGACGTCATGGTAGGGTTGCTGAACGAATATCTGTCACGTTAACCGATCTCAACAGATATTAGCCAGGTTTTTAATAGATAATATTAAATTACCTACTGTTTAATATGAAAAACAAAAAAAAAAAACAAAATCAAAAGCCATTTATTCAAACTAGGCAGAGAGCCAGCACTTTTTGAACGTCAAATAAAAACCTACTTATCCGCATGCAGGCTTGGGTAGTAACATCACCAATAGGGATGTTTCCTGAGTAAAAAATATAAGATTATGTTTAGTCTGTCAGTTAGATTATAGAAAAATATTGGACACGTATTTTTTCCTTTATCAAATCTATAAAAACTGACGAAGATACAAAGCATCAAAGATCAGGAGTGGGGGCTTGTGATGTCACGGCTCGGTAAAAATTGTAGCGAGTAGTGACGTCACACGAGTTTTCAACGCACTGTATCGTCTTCATTTTTTGTTTACGTGAAAAAAGAAAAAATACGTGTCCAATATTTTTTGGAAATTATCTGACGGACTAATTAGATTTTTTTAGTCAACTACCCTATTGCCAAACTCCAAGCTTATCATCATATCAGCCGAAAGTCCGAAACGGATCCACTGCTGGACTTAAGGTTCCCCCAAGTGTCGCCGCAAGTCCTGTGAGCCTCACACCCATCTGCTCCTTTCGACCCACACCTGGCCCAAGTCTGCTATTTTTATAAATTTGTCATTCCAACAAGATCCCATTGTCATTTTGCTAAAAGTTCGTAATCTGCTAAATTCATAATGGTCGATCATTGGTCTGTCAGCGGTCTCGTAATACTTTTTGTAACCAAGCATCTTAGAGTATAGAATATAGTCTTTGCCAAGCATTAAATAGAATGACTGCACAATGACGTACCTACTAATGCTAAGTCACTGATCAAAGGAACTGTCAAAATTTTAGCAGATTACCGCATACGACTGTCATTCATTTGTCATCATGTACGAGATTACCATTCTATGCGAGTTCTCTGCCATTTCTTTCAGTTGTCGTGTCAGTGGTTGAATCTTGGAAAGACATAGTGACGTTTTTTTATTAGTGTAGATTACCAAACTTGTCAAAATCAACTATTGTGAAATCAATGATAGACCATTCAGACACTATTGTAATAGCAGACTTGAGGCCCGGTTATCGGTCCAACGCTGCGTCTTGCGGTACGCGGTCGCCACACCAGAACTTTTCGGCCTCATCGGCCATCTGTTCTGCGAGCAATGTATCCTGCCCACAGCCATCAGTTTGGCGATCCTTAGGGGTACGTCGGTAACTTTGGTTCTCATCATCATTCCTGATTCGATGACACAAGGAAACTCCGAGAACTGCCCTCTCCATTGCCCTGTGGGTGAATTTGAACCTTCTGATGAGGCCCATTGTGAGCCATCACATTTCAAGTCCATAAGTCATCACGGGCAACACGCATTGTAGTTAGAATTTCGTCTTGAGACATTCTGGTATGTGAGACGAGAGGATACCCAAAAGCCCGCCGCCCAGACGAGTCGGATTAATTTCGAGCTGCTACTACGCTGTTATTAATTAATGGAAAAATCCAAAAACACCTAGGAATTCAACCCAAGACCAGAACCCGTCGCCGTCGGTCGGCAGGCACGCTTGCGACCATAAAACCCACTCGGCAATTGGAACAAATTATAAGGTACACAACTAATTATTATCTACTTCTTACGATTTACCTAATATAGGTACGAGGTACCTATATTTTTTATGAAGGATTGGTAAATAGGTGTTCAAACAAATTATGTTGATCGAAAATGAGCTTCAACGGAAAATCACACATCAAAATTTTGTTATCGAATATGGTAGCAAATGTCTTTGGCATTTCTGAGATAGCTATTAATAAATGAGTACTTATCTACTAGTAGGTATAAATTATAATTTACTTAATTCGATTTTTAAATCTTACGACTTAATACCTATGTTTAGGTAGTTTAGGTACCTAGATCAAACGTACAGTCAGTCGACTGCATGTCGCTGGTAATACTTTGACCTTGACCAGAGTACGGTGTCTTAATAGAATGAGGCCGGCTTATACTCTACTGGTTCTGATACCACTGACACAGATATGTAAATAGACACATAGATCAAAATTCGAATCCAAATATTCGATGCGATCACAGTGACCAGCTATGAGATGGATTATACAAGAAATTGAAACAACACAAAATATAAGTGCAATATAATCTTCAATAAGTAGGTAACTTACATCGATCAACATTATTATACTCGTAGGTAGGTATATATTAATCACAATTGAACGCTTATAAGCTAATTAGAAATTTATGGTTTATCTTTTCCATCTTTCCTTAGAAAATAGTTGCCTTTGTAGTAAGATGGATTCGGATTAGACACGGGAGGGTACACTGGGTTTTCACCATACGCATAGTACGGAAAAGTGTAGATCCCTGTATACGGAGCAATAACATATGGTTTCCCCGCAACACTGCCCAAGTAGCACACAAGCTCTATAACAAGCCGTACACCGGCCGGTTAGAAGTTTTTAATACCGGCATAGGCTGCATAAGTAAGTTCTACAGGAGATGTACAAGCGGCTACAGCGCCGCTCTACCCCTAAAAGAGGCCCAAAATTATACAGCCTAAGGTTCTATAATGTCTCTACAATGTTCGTAAATAATATGTGTTAGTACGGAGATACAAAGGTGCTATGCGAGCGGTAGTGTGCACCTCATTATCTATAATAAGTTCTTGTAGCGCGAGTGTAGGGCTCGCGTCTTATTTAGACGCGTCTGTATCTCTGAATTAGAGTTTACAGATCTGTATTAGATATACAGTAACGATATTTTGGGGAAATGAATAAAACATAACTGAAATTTTAACAAAGACGTCTACTTGTATGTGATTGATGGAAGACTTAAAATAATTGGAAAATAAACAACAGGTGAGTAGTGGTTATTTTTCCTTTTATGCATGCAAAGTACCAGTGCGAGTGCCAGTGTATTGTGAATATATACATATATTTTAGCTAAAATTTTCACGCACTTTATGTCGTTTTATGGATAAAAAGTACATTTGATTAGAAGGTGTGAATTTTACATTTAGTTTATATAAATATGATAGTTTAGCTTTCTAGGTAGTTTCTTTAGAATTCTGGGTGAGAAAGAGCAACGTAAATTTGGTTTTTTATGTATAAATTATAAAAATAAATTATAAAAAATCATGAGAATTTCTTGTATTCACAACTATAATGGCGTCTCGGTTACAACAGCCTTCAGAGTTTACTAGAACCATAATATCGATTTAAACCCCTAGTATCCACTATTGTAGAACTTTTGGTTCTACGATTGTTGTATTGGCGATGTATTGTACTTTTTTAGGTGTACATCAGTCATTTATATATTCTTTTAAGAGTCTAAGGTTGTACAACGGGCTATTGATAATCCGTTGTGGGTATCTAATTTTATTTAGGGGTCCATTATCTGAATCTTAAAACCCCTGTTGATCCTTTTTATACTTTATCATTATTCGTTTCTTGCTTGTTGTTACCGGAGCTGCCGAGTGGATGCAGAGGCGGGTAGTCCGCGCGCGACGCCTACGTATCGGTGGCTGAGGGAGCGAGCGAGTATGCGCCGCGCCTGACCGTCGCTCCATACCCCGCAATCTCCAAATAAAACATGTTATATTTATTTTTATTGTGTTGCCTTGTTCCTCAATATTTATTCCAATTTGCAGTAGTTTTTTTATTAGAAATCTATGGAACCCTCTTTATTTTCGATGCACTCTTGACAGAATGGAGTCACAATAAAGCAATTATATTAGTAAAAATACTTTTGTCCCACTTCACCCGCTATATTGGCCCTAGAAATGAAATTTTTGAGCTTTGAGCTTTATAAGGCGTGTTTATCTTGCCATAAACAGCTATTTACCATACAGTTGCTGTAAAAGTAACCACTATAACGACCTGCGTGCGACTATAGAATTATATATCCCTGCTGTAGATATAGAGTTTCAAAGGTGCTAGGTAGTACTATTTAACAGCTTAGACATTTAGAAATATGCAATATACAACCTAAAGCACTTTAGAGGAAGCTTATAACTCCATTTAAACACTTATAACTATTAAAGCCCTCTATAAGATCTAGCAGTGTTTTAAAAGATATTTATAACTCTGCTTTATATTAAATACCCGTACAATAACTCTATAACACGCCTTTGTATCTTCATTGGGATTATATTTACTGTTGTACGGCTATTGTACCACATGCCTGTTAAAGAACTATAAAATACGCTACTGAACTACTTTAGTATTATAGTAAACCCATTGACCAGCTATTATAGAACATTCAGACTGTAAAGAAGTCATTTAAGCAGCTTGTGTGCTAGTTGGGTGTGAATCAGATGCTTCTCATTATACTTCGGGGTCACCTTCACCGGCTTTAATCGATCCACAATTGGTTTCAGAATAATTGGCATCCAAGGGCTCGCATCATAGTAATCACTCTTATCACCATCATATTCTGTATACACCATACTTATTAAAGCCAGGAATATCGTTAAGGCAAGTAGTGAATGCATAGTTTGACCGGCAAATACTGAAAATAAGTGAGGCAGCAATTTTAGTTATCACTGGTTAGGTTTTCAGTTCTATTGAAATTGGTCTAGCTCAAGGTCAAAGGGTTACTACCATAGAAATATAATATCTATGCAATCTACCTTTGTATAAAGTTTCTTCGGGCTTGGATAGCTTTATTGCTGGACTGAATTTTAATATGGACGATGTGGTTTCCTATTTTGCTTAATTTTTATATAGGTTTAGACCTCACATAAAATTTTCTCATTCTCAACTTGGGTTAACACTTGGGTCATAATAGGGTAGTTGACTAAAAAAATCTAATTAGTCCGTCAGATAGATTTCCAAACAATATTGGACACGTATTTTTTCTTTTTTCACGTAAACAAAAAATGAAGACGATATTGAGCGTTGAAAACTCGTGTGACGTCACTACTCGCTACAATTTTTACCGAGCCGTAACGTCACAAGCCCCCACTCCTGATCTTTGATGCTTTGTATCTTCGTCAGTTTTTATAGATTTGATAAAGGAAAAAATACGTGTCCAATATTTTTCTATAATCTAACTGACGGACTAAACATAATCATATATTTTTTACTCAGGAAACATCCCTATTGTGATTGTGGGTGACTGTTAATTAGGTATTAGGCCTATCAAAAATTGATTGTTTCTACCATCGTTTAGTTCATTATATTTCCTGTGCGACCTAGATAAGACACAGGAGTCAAGTCAAGTTTTAAAAAGCTAGCTCCACTGTTACGACGATATTTTCGATAATGCTTAGTAACGCCATGAAGTGTAAAACACTTCTAAAATAATGGTTTATGTGTAGGTGGGTTCTTTAAAAAATAACCCATGTCCGATTTGTATGGAAAATACGTTTTTATCTAGCTTCTTATTTCAAGAGCTTGGTAGGTACACAATCATTTCTTCGTAGTTTCTTATTACATAATATTTAGTTACCTATAAAGGTGTTAAAAGTCGAGAACTCTTAGGTAGGCAATCTCTAAAAAATATTATCCTCTATTGTAGAAACTCGTAAGTATAAAATCATATAAGTGGGTACTTATGATCTACTTAATGTCCCAACCAGCAAAACAGTCTCAGAACTCGCACTTTTTAAGAGTAGTAGGCTTAAAGCGCTCTTATATTTGTTTTAGAACATACCATGGATCCTATATTACTTTTAGACAAGCCGGTATGGCCTCAAGAATGGTCAGTCTCATAACCAAGTCTCATATATGTATATAAGAGCATTTACTAAGACTAGTTGCACTTGAGAAAAACTTGCTCTTATATGGGTATTTTCTAAGCTTGTTTGATTTTATATTAGACTTGCTAAATGCTATTAATAGATGTCAGACTAATATCAGCATAGCTTAAGAGTACTGTGAGTACGTGCATTTCTGATCTTATTTGAAACTAATATAAGATCAATACCACTGGTTAAGTATGATATTAGAGTGATTTGGGTTCAACATATTTACAATATAAAAGACAAGACCCATATAAGAGCGTTTGATCTTAGATCGATTTTGGGAATAACTAATTTAAATAGTTTTAAGAGTAATTTTGCTGGCCATATTTTATTTTAAGTTTTTATATTTAATTATATAATGGATTACAAAAACTGGAAAAGTTGAAGAAAACTGGTGGCTACAGGAGGAAAATTGTAAAGAAGTACAATGAAATGTTGCGAGGAACCCTAATTTATTCCAATATGGAGTTATCTTTAGTATACCGAATGCTAATATTAGAGTAAACAATCTTACATTAGTTTAATAGTGCGCTTGTAAAATGCAGCTATAAGTACTAATGGCGACACTATCAATACAAATTAACAAATAAAATAATTAAACGAGAACAGGAAATACCTTATTTAACAAGGCGCATGAATTTTTGAAGCGTAAAACGAGGTCTATTTAACAGTAAATAATAAATTCCAATACGATTACTTACCGTATAACTACTTTTATAGGTACTAAAGTGCCGTACCACACAGTATAAACATTAACTTCACACAATATTAACTTTAATTTGTTTCATTTAATTTCAAGCCAACACTCACACAAACTTTTAAGTTGGATCTGACGAAAAATTCTCAAAATATTCTAACCTTAGACCAATATAAGCCTATGCAGGCTTACATGATACTTACGTAAAAGCAATATTAGCCTAAGTCGGCTTAAATTAACTTTGGCTAGATTTCAGTAAGTGCAAACAGCATTCAATTAGACTGATATTAGAACGATATTAAACTAAATAAGCTTATAATTGGTGCCCAAATCCGGGCTTATATCATTATATAGGAGTGATTTAAGAGCAACAAAACAGTAGTCTAGAGATTGTTTTAAGCCTAGTTTTTGCTGGTTGGGGTAATAGAACGTAATATTTAGGTACCTATTTGAGGGTTCTGAACCTCAGTCGGAAAAACCTTATAAGCATACTCGTATAATCAGCCTTTTTTAATGTTCCCACTGCTGGGACACAGGTCACACAGGCCTCCTCTCTAGGAGACGAATGGGCCGTACCTAATCCACCACGCGGGCCTAGTCTGCGGGTTGGAAACCTTATACATAGGTACCTACATAATATTACTCGTGTGTAGGGTTGCCAGGCGTCCGGATAAAGCCGGACACAGACAGGCTTTTTGGTTGAGTGTCCGGCCAAATTAGACGGCGTCAATCCTGTTCGTATATTTGATAGGCTTTTTAGATTTAGGCATTTTTTGCTCACCTTGTATCGCTTCCTATGTAGTGCGTACTAATAGTACTGCAATTATTGAAACGAATATTTTATAATTAATAATAATGAAGACTGGCTCACTCAATTTGATTGTCGTTTCATTAGAATTTAAGAAGTATTGATGGTAAATGATAAAAAATACCTTTGTTGGGTTATTAAGTGTCCGGCCTTTTTGTTCAAATGTCCTGCCAAATTGGCTGGTTTGTCCGGCTTTTCTGTTTTAAGACCTGGCTGTCTATACTCATGTGGCTGTCTATACCAGCTTTCCCAGCCAATCTGCAGATCTGCTTCGAATAAAAAAACCGGATTAGTGCGAGTCTGGCTCGCGCTGTCTTGCACTCTCTCACTCGCGAAGGGAGTGTCATATGGTCTATGGGAGTGTCAGACTCTTACTGACTAAAACCTATGTGTTCCTTTTAATGCCCTTCGCGTTCCAAGCCTACGTACCTACCTAGTAGTGATTACTTGTGATTAATTTTATGTTGAGTCCTGGTTGAGTCACGTGGAGGTGCCATTCGAGTAGGATTTATGAGTAACTCTACCGGCAAAGCTCCAAGATCATTGAGACACACAAGCCCCACCACGACGACAACGTAGAGAGAACTTCGGTGGGGGACCCAATCTAACCTAACCTAACGTAAATATTTAATAAATATTTACGGTGGGTTTACTTTTGGGGACTGGGAATGAGTTTCAAACGTTAAAGAATTATATTCGTTGGGAATCCTTTGAGCACGAATCAGGCTAACACTTGAACAGTTTTCTTTTATCAAAAGTCGGAAAGTTAAAAGTATTTTCAAAGTCGAATGCAATAGCTGGTGGCAACAGCCTTTTTTTTGTATTTACGCTATAACTTTGGGAGTGTTTAATTTTTTTTATTAGTTTCTGAACTGTTACTATTACGTCATCATTCTGACAGTGACATTGGACTGCAAATTAAGGTTATCAAATCAAATAGGGAATAGTCTAATCTGCATAAATTATCTTGATAATTAAGAATAGAAGCATGTGTAAATAAGTGATTTGTATGTAGAATACTAAGTTTAATTTCATAAAAATGTGGCAATTAATGCAAATGAACTCATGTCAACTCGTGAGACAGAGGTAAACATAACTAAATATTTCACAACTTACTTTGATAAATAAACATGAAATCATACATCAGCGCTAACATAAAACTATTATTACAGATTACTGACAACTAAAAGCAATGTATACTTTACAAATCTTGTGAAAAACAAGTCGTCAAATGTTGTTAAAAGATACTTTTCCGAGGTCAAAACATCGTCGGAGAAAAATGCAAAGCCTGGTTTGTTGCTGCTTTGTAGCCCATGGAAATTGTGTACTGGGGTTAGTTTAGCGCTCGGGGCTCGTTATTTGTTGAGCAATGGCCCAGCTTACTGCAAGGCGTTGGTGGCGCACTCTAGGGTAATACAAAGGAGGCCGAATATAGACAGAGATACTGCCCAGTTTGACTGGGAAAAGTTTATTTCTTATCTGCGCCCTCATAAGTGGCTGCTAGCAGCTGCTGTTGTGGTGAGTTCTTGTGAATTTTCATGTTAATCAGGAATAAAATTAATTCAATAAAAGGTAATGTATATAAAGTTCCTAATTATTTAATTACTTATTGTTTCACTAAAGTCAATATCTTCATAATTATGTTTCAGTCTGCATTAGCAGTAGCATTTCTGAATGTATACATTCCGATGCTACTGGGTGAAGTGGTGAATGTCCTGGCCAATCAGAGGAACAACCCTAGTGACAACTTCATGGAGCAGATCCAAGTGCCAGCGCTTAAACTCTTTGGATTGTATCTGGGACAGGTAAAATGTTATTTCATATACAGTGGACCCCCACTAATCTGACAAACGATTTGCAGGGCAGTGTCGGACTATCGAATTTGCCGGATTATAGAGTACTGCCACAGACCCCTATAGACTGGACTTTTTTTTTTAAAGAGTACCTTGTTATCCAACAAATTACGAGTGTAAATGATTAAAATCTATTTAGCACTATATTAGTGAAGATTTACCGTAATAAATAGATAGAAGTACAGAGGTAGGCATGTCGGATTACTGAGGGCGCCGAATTAGACAGGGGCCGGATTACCAGGAGTCCACTGTAGTTTGAATGATTTGAGTAGCTTGTGTCTGAACTGTTTGATCTCCGATGTTTAGCAGTACATGCCAAGGTCTGTTGGTGGATTATTGACCATTCCATTCATACGAGAGTCTTCTGTGACTCGGAGACAATGTAAAGTCCAGGCTGCCATCTGTTGATCTCTTAAATTTCTTACAAATAGTTGGAAGCCAGAAAATTTGTCACCAGAGTTATCGCTGCCCTGGAATGCTAGGTATTAGTCAGTTAGAATCTGATACTTCCCTCTGTTCCGCTAGGTTTTCTGACTACTGGCTACCCAAATTGTCAAAGATGTAGAAAAATACAGCCGGGATCTTTGGACCAACCTCGCCAAGCATTGCTTACCTTTAAAAATCGAACCTGCATCTGTTTTGTGGTTGCTGATTTTTTTTAATGGTTTCTTTTATTTTAGGCGTTCTTCACATTCCTATACATCCATCTGCTGTCCCAAGTGGGTGAGAGGGTGGCTGCTCAGATGAAGCAGGACTTGTTCCAGTCCATACTTGAGCAGGACATGTCTTTCTTTGACCAGGAGCGCACTGGGGAGCTGGTGAATAGGTATTGAAATTTTATGATTGTTTTAGAAAGAAAGAAAACTCGTTTGTTCCGCCAAAAAAGACGCACAAAAAATAAAACTAAAAAAACATATTAAAAAAATATTTTGTAGCATGTCGAAGTTCCAAATTAATAGGTAAATCATTTATTTGATGCAATATGACAAAAAAAAAAACATACACAACAGCACAAAAAAACGAAGCACAAAGCAAGAAAAAAAAATCCAAGACCACATACTATTGGTGGTGAAATTGCTTAAAAAAAAGTAAAATTATATTTTCTCTTAATGATTAGTCTTATCAGTAGATGGAAATTACACCTACAAAAATGATGCTGATATTTTTGTGGATATAAAATTGATTGAGTCAGGCGTTACTTTGCGGAAATCCATTTTAATTTTGAAAATGAAAATAATATATTTAGTTTTAATTTCCGCGAATATTAGTGGGTTGCAGGTATGCACCTCCCTCCCGCCCGCTTTATTATGCACATGCAAGATTACAAGGCAAATGCAAGGATTTTAAGCACATGCAGGAAGGCAAAGCAAAACCCAACACCATTACCGACACGTGTTTCGCCTCTCCACGAGGCATCCTCAGGGGACGTGTTGACTCGCTGACCGTTGAGTTGCGACTGAGCATTTAGTACAAGGCACCCCCCTTTTATACACTGCCACCGTTGGTTATTTGTGTACAACTACCCACAAACATTCGCAGTAAAGGGGAAGAAACCAAATTCGTCTGGTCATTCAACAGTGCAAAATTATTATTATTACTATGTTTAAAAATCTCTAATTGTTCTAAAACACACAGCCGGAAACCCTTATCACAAATATGTAGTATATTAAAACTATTGTTGTCGCGCAAAGAATGGCCGGTATCAATTAGATGTTTCGCGAAATTCGATTTGTCCGAATGGCCATTTCTATACGCGGCAACATGTTCCCCATACCTTATGTCAAAGTTTCGGCCCGTCTGACCTACATACACCCCGTTGCATTCATCACAGACCAGCCTATACACCCCAGACTTTTTACTATTTTCTAAAATATCTTTTCCGTTACAAATACGGCGTATATTCTGGTCCGTTCTGAACGCTACATAAACGTTGTTTTTTCTAAGTAAATTACTAATTCTATCTGAAATGGGGCCCATATAGGTCAGACTGGCCACATATCTATTAATATTAGTACGCGGACATGCATATAATAGTGAACGAACCCTTTCTTTCTGCTTTCTACTAATTAAACTGTCTACCATTGACTTTGAGTAACCGTTAGAAATTGCGATCTGGTAAATAATATTAAGTTCTTTTACATAATTTTCTGCTGAAAGGGGGAGGGCAAATAATCTATGAATATAGCTGCGGAAGGCGGCTAATTTATGTTGAAGAGGGTGACAAGAAGAGGCTGGTATTGTCGTGTCAGTGTGTGTGGGCTTTCGATAAACTTGGAAATCTAAGTCACTATTGTGTTTTGTGATAGTTAAATCCAAAAAGTTAAGGGAGTTTTGGGACTCTAATTCTAATTTAAATTTAATTTTTGGGTGAGTTTTATTTAGTTTTTTAACAAAAAGGTCTATTTGTCGAACGGTACCATTCCAGCAGATAATTATGTCATCTACATATCTATAATAAAACAGAATATTAGGTTCGTTCACTATATGTTTACATTCAAAGTTATCCATAAAAACCTCCGCCATTAGTGGACTTAAAGGCGACTCCATAGCCAACCCTTCCTTTTGAATATAATATTGGTTATTAAATCTAAAATAGTTTTGTTTCATGCAAATACTAGTGAGGTTAAGTAAATCCGCAATTTCCCCAGGATGTAACCGTTGCTTCTCAAATTGGATACCCAGAATACGTAGACAATCATCGATTGGAACATTCGTGAATAAGCTGTCAACGTCTAAGGATAACAACTTTGCATTGGAAGGAATTTGGATATTTTTTACTTTTTCAATTAAATCTAAGCTGTTCTTCAAACTATATTTGGGATTAAAAGAAGTTCTACTTCTCAACAAAGTGTTGAGACGTTTAGCTAAATTGTACGCTGGGGCACCAATGTAAGAAACAACTGGTCGTACAGGCATGTTATCTTTATGGGTCTTGGGTAGACCATACAACAAAGGAGCCCTCGGATTCATAGGAACAAGGTTTTTTAATTGGTCTTTTGATATGTATGACGTGTTTTTAATGGCATCCTTTATCTCGAGGGCAAACTTCCTTGTAGGATCCGCACCAAGACGTTCGAAATCCTCCCCCAGGATGATGTCGTTAACTTTTTGAGTATAGGCAGTTTTTTCCAAAATGACGACAGAATTTCCCTTATCAGCCTTTGTTAATATTAAATCATTCTGCCTAATACGGTGCTGAATTGACCGATAAAGGTGAATTTCGGTTAAATTTTGATTGGGAGGGGACGTGAAAACTCTCTTAATGTGAGTTGCCACTTGATGTTTAACGACATCAACCTGTTTTCCTTTGAAGCAAGCTATCTCGGTGTCCACCACCAAAGTTTGAAGAGATTCCTGGGAAAGTCGGGGTTTAATATTGTATTTTAAACCTTTCTCTAACAAAGACATTTCTTCGGGGGGAAACTGTGTATTAGTATAATTTAAAACGCGAGGGTAAAATGTATGTGATATATTATTTGAATTACATGGCTGATTGTACCGACCCTCACCAGATAATCTCTCCAACTTCCTAACCTGGGTTAAATATTTTTCGTGAGCTAACCGAGACGCCAAATCCCTAGCCTTGTTATCTAAAATATCAAACTCCACATTATGTAATTTGAAAGTTAACTCGGTGTACAATACCTTGAGGTGAAGTTTGATATTATCTCTAACCGAAAACCAGTGCCGACATTCCTCATTTAACCAAATTTGTTTAGCTTTTAGTAATGCAAAACCACTTGCCCGGCTGTGTGTGTTGGTGCTAAAATTAATATAATTCGGAATCATATTAATTTTAGCACCAACACACACAGCCGGGCAAGTGGTTTTGCATTACTAAAAGCTAAACAAATTTGGTTAAATGAGGAATGTCGGCACTGGTTTTCGGTTAGAGATAATATCAAACTTCACCTCAAGGTATTGTACACCGAGTTAACTTTCAAATTACATAATGTGGAGTTTGATATTTTAGATAACAAGGCTAGGGATTTGGCGTCTCGGTTAGCTCACGAAAAATATTTAACCCAGGTTAGGAAGTTGGAGAGATTATCTGGTGAGGGTCGGTACAATCAGCCATGTAATTCAAATAATATATCACATACATTTTACCCTCGCGTTTTAAATTATACTAATACACAGTTTCCCCCCGAAGAAATGTCTTTGTTAGAGAAAGGTTTAAAATACAATATTAAACCCCGACTTTCCCAGGAATCTCTTCAAACTTTGGTGGTGGACACCGAGATAGCTTGCTTCAAAGGAAAACAGGATGATGTCGTTAAACATCAAGTGGCAACTCACATCAAGAGAGTTTTCACGTCCCCTCCCAATCAAAATTTAACCGAAATTCACCTTTATCGGTCAATTCAGCACCGTATTAGGCAGAATGATTTAATATTAACAAAGGCTGATAAGGGAAATTCTGTCGTCATTTTGGAAAAAACTGCCTATACTCAAAAAGTTAACGACATCATCCTGGGGGAGGATTTCGAACGTCTTGGTGCGGATCCTACAAGGAAGTTTGCCCTCGAGATAAAGGATGCCATTAAAAACACGTCATACATATCAAAAGACCAATTAAAAAACCTTGTTCCTATGAATCCGAGGGCTCCTTTGTTGTATGGTCTACCCAAGACCCATAAAGATAACATGCCTGTACGACCAGTTGTTTCTTACATTGGTGCCCCAGCGTACAATTTAGCTAAACGTCTCAACACTTTGTTGAGAAGTAGAACTTCTTTTAATCCCAAATATAGTTTGAAGAACAGCTTAGATTTAATTGAAAAAGTAAAAAATATCCAAATTCCTTCCAATGCAAAGTTGTTATCCTTAGACGTTGACAGCTTATTCACGAATGTTCCAATCGATGATTGTCTACGTATTCTGGGTATCCAATTTGAGAAGCAACGGTTACATCCTGGGGAAATTGCGGATTTACTTAACCTCACTAGTATTTGCATGAAACAAAACTATTTTAGATTTAATAACCAATATTATATTCAAAAGGAAGGGTTGGCTATGGGGTCGCCTTTAAGTCCACTAATGGCGGAGGTTTTTATGGATAACTTTGAATGTAAACATATAGTGAACGAACCTAATATTCTGTTTTATTATAGATATGTAGATGACATAATTATCTGCTGGAATGGTACCGTTCGACAAATAGACCTTTTTGTTAAAAAACTAAATAAAACTCACCCAAAAATTAAATTTAAATTAGAATTAGAGTCCCAAAACTCCCTTAACTTTTTGGATTTAACTATCACAAAACACAATAGTGACTTAGATTTCCAAGTTTATCGAAAGCCCACACACACTGACACGACAATACCAGCCTCTTCTTGTCACCCTCTTCAACATAAATTAGCCGCCTTCCGCAGCTATATTCATAGATTATTTGCCCTCCCCCTTTCAGCAGAAAATTATGTAAAAGAACTTAATATTATTTACCAGATCGCAATTTCTAACGGTTACTCAAAGTCAATGGTAGACAGTTTAATTAGTAGAAAGCAGAAAGAAAGGGTTCGTTCACTA
The DNA here is from genome assembly GCA_905332915.2 of Hecatera dysodea. Lineage (NCBI taxonomy): Eukaryota > Metazoa > Arthropoda > Insecta > Lepidoptera > Noctuidae > Hecatera > Hecatera dysodea. The sequence goes on from HG995303.1 coordinate 15,549,345, forward strand.
TTATATGCATGTCCGCGTACTAATATTAATAGATATGTGGCCAGTCTGACCTATATGGGCCCCATTTCAGATAGAATTAGTAATTTACTTAGAAAAAACAACGTTTATGTAGCGTTCAGAACGGACCAGAATATACGCCGTATTTGTAACGGAAAAGATATTTTAGAAAATAGTAAAAAGTCTGGGGTGTATAGGCTGGTCTGTGATGAATGCAACGGGGTGTATGTAGGTCAGACGGGCCGAAACTTTGACATAAGGTATGGGGAACATGTTGCCGCGTATAGAAATGGCCATTCGGACAAATCGAATTTCGCGAAACATCTAATTGATACCGGCCATTCTTTGCGCGACAACAATAGTTTTAATATACTACATATTTGTGATAAGGGTTTCCGGCTGTGTGTTTTAGAACAATTAGAGATTTTTAAACATAGTAATAATAATAATTTTGCACTGTTGAATGACCAGACGAATTTGGTTTCTTCCCCTTTACTGCGAATGTTTGTGGGTAGTTGTACACAAATAACCAACGGTGGCAGTGTATAAAAGGGGGGTGCCTTGTACTAAATGCTCAGTCGCAACTCAACGGTCAGCGAGTCAACACGTCCCCTGAGGATGCCTCGTGGAGAGGCGAAACACGTGTCGGTAATGGTGTTGGGTTTTGCTTTGCCTTCCTGCATGTGCTTAAAATCCTTGCATTTGCCTTGTAATCTTGCATGTGCATAATAAAGCGGGCGGGAGGGAGGTGCATACCTGCAACCCACTAATATTCGCGGAAATTAAAACTAAATATATTATTTTCATTTTCAAAATTTGTGGATATAATAAATAAGAATTTGTTTACTTGCCCATCACTCAATATTTTTGTCTTTTCTTTAGATTTTACACACAAAAGCTTAGGCATAAAAGTTCACAATTGTTCGAGATGTCCACGTTTATAATATTTTGTATCTTGCCATTTCAGGCTCACAGTTGATGTACAGGATTTCAAAAGCTCCTTCAAACAGACAATTTCTAGTGGTTTGAGGGCTACTACTCAGGTAAATATTATCCACTTCTAAAAAGCCTTCTATAACGTATTATGAATAGAGAAGATTTTTTTTGTTTGTACTATTCGTAACAAACAGGAAATAGCTGTGAAACTACTGAACTGATTTTAACCATTTTTTCACCAATGGAAAGCTGCTATAAGCGAGTAACACAGGCATATATTTTATTCCCGTATTCCCACGGGAACGGGAATTAGGCTAGTGGAACTGCGGGGCGCTGCTAGTCTACACTTCTATACTTACTACTATTATAAAGAGGAAAGATTTGTTTGATTGTATTGAATAGGCTCCGAAAGTACTGAACCGATTTGAAAAAATCATTCACTGTTTGGAAGCTAGGCTATCCCCGGGTGACATATAGGCTATATTTTATCCCCATATTCCCACGGGAACGGGAACTATGCGAAAACCAAAAGTTTACAATTAAAGTTTTCGTATAGTGGCATTGCTAAGCCAAGTTTGTTCAATAGGGTAGTTAACAAAAAAAATCCGTCAGATAGATTTTCAAAAAATATTGGAGAGGTATTTTTTCTTTTTTCACGTAAACAAAAACCAAAGACGATACAGTGCGTTAAATACTTGTGTGACGTCACTACGTGCTACAATTTCAACACGACGCGCCGTCACAAGCTCCCACTCCTGATCTTTGATGATTTTTATCTTCGTATGTTTTTTATATATACAGTGTGAAATTTTAATGGTTGTTTTCCCGAAGCGAAGTGAGTTTGTATCGGTAATACATTCGATTTATATATACAAAAAATATTAGACTCCATAAATGCCAGATTAACAATTGTGATAAACAAAACTCGAAAGCGACTTGAACCAACAGTACCTAGTGCATCGCGCGATGATATGTAGGTACCTACGTGGTTGCGGAATTTGTTCGAAAGAGTTACCGCGGCCCTGGAACGCATAGGGCACAAGAAGGATCACGGGTGGGTTTTAGTCAGTAAAAGTCTGACACTCCCTACCGCTCCACCCAGGGCGGGAGGGGTCATTTGATGATTTCCCATCCAGAAAAAAAAAAAAAAAAAAAAAAATGTAGGTACCTACGCGGAACGCGGTAGTAGGCGCGCGGTTGGCCCGTACCTACAGCCACGAGGTCGTTGCAATTTACGTATTAATCAGCTGATCACTACTTCTGACTTAATAAAACACAGAACCCAATAAGTTATTCCAATTTTCCATTCATACTTTTACGGGCTTAGGACCGTCATAAATACTTTTTTGCCTACAACATACAAATCACTGAGAAACTAATAAAAATCAAGACAGTTATCTTTAAAAAAAGTCTGATTTAGATATTTGAGTATTTAAAGCGTACTTAAAAGATGGAATCAACCTATTTACAATGATTTTGATTACCTAACCTACTTTTAAATGTTTATTTACAAGGTACGAGTAAGTACTTACATATTTTCTCGGTGGCGGAGTAATTGTTCGAAATGCAAACCACTACGTTGAATGCACAAACGAGCACGTTTTAACTAATTGTCTTTCAGTTTGATTAGTGTCTCTGTTACGTCTCACGATATTGAAAGCGTCCACTATCGCACTTATCAACGCGTCGCTTGTTTGGTGTTCCTCACACCGAACTTTAAAAAAATGTAATGACGATTCATTTTTGAAAAGATATCGATAACGTATTACACTTATGACGTTCGCGGAAGGACTAAGCGCAGAGCAATATTTTGGCGGCACCCGCGGCATCTCTTTGGCGGCATCCGCGGCATGTCTTTGGCGGCTCAACTTGCCGCGTGCGCGCAGGCTAGTTTATGCCGTATCACCATCCACGAGAGCTTATTTTGCTCTGAACAGTTATTATTCACTGTTTCTTTGTATTTTGCCGAAAGCGCGCAGCGGCTATGTAGGTATCTACCTACGTTAGGTCTAGTGCACTACTATTGATTCTCGCTCTTTCGAGTTTATGAACACTTTTTCAATGATTTGAAAAAAAAAACATTTTTTTTTTGTGTTTCGATAGTACTACTGATGGGTAATCGTCCTGCCGCGGGAAAACAACCATTAAGATTGCACACTGTATATTGGCTAAAGCAAAAAATACGTGACGGACTAATTAAAATCTTATTTTTTTTGCTCAGGAAATATGCCTATTGAAATGATCTCTCGGGAGAACTCGTGTTTCTAATCTTTGGCTGACCTTTTAAGTCGACGCAATGACTACGGCCCCTCGTGCGCCCTCCGACTCGGCATATCAAAGTTCCGTGATGTGTCAACGATATTTTTAAACCAACATAACAGTATGTTATTTACATTTCCAGATAGTAGGTTCGTCAGTGAGTCTTCTAGTCATATCTCCACAACTGACGGGCCTCACACTACTCTGTATACCGTCGGTGGTCATCGGCGGCACCTTCATCGGGTCACTGCTAAGGAAGTTGTCTAGAGAGGCGCAGACGCAGGTGAGTTAATTGTTTTCATGTCTTATGTCTGTTATCAGATTGTAGCGCTTAGGTGATGTGTAAATAAAAGATGAGGAATATACACCACTAGTTTTTATTTAGTACAAATACTTTAAGGGCTTATTAGAAAAGTTCTCGTTATTATTTAAGAAAAGTCTCAAAAAATTATGTTCATAAACAGCAAAGTTATTAGCGTTTTTTATATCCTAAAATGCCACTCAACTTATAAAAATATTGTACAGGCTATTGATTTATGAATGAATAAATGACGATTAAAATGGAAAAACACTGTGCGTAGTAATTTTCTAGTAGCAATTGTTATAAATGTTGATTCTATTATGAATTTACCAGTTATTAAAAAACTCCGTGGACAATTTTAAGTTTTTATTTTTTTACTTTTGACTACACAAATATGATCAGTAACGGGTACGGACAGAGCCCTGTTTTTTTTTGTACTAATTAAAAACTAGGGGTGTAGAGTAAATAACTACTATTAAATAACTGTGTACAAAGGTATGCGCAAGTCTTATGAATGAAGAATGAATGACGGAATGAGCTCGGTACCTTTTTTTTTTTGAATGGACTACTCGCAGTTCAACACATTAAGGCTGTTTACTGCTTAACCGGGCAATCCTGTGGTTGCCTTAGATTCTAAGGCCCCCAGCCAGGGCTTAAAACTACTTAAAAACTAAATGACCGCTCGCTAAGGGCATCCCCTGTGGGACACGGGCCTCGGCCACAGATTACTAAATAGTTACTACGTAACAGATACTTCACTCAGTAGAAAATTTCCAATACCTACTGCTATAATAGCCTACTCCGTCGCGTCAGCAACCGCTGCATGCTAAAATGAGCCTAAATACTCAAGCGTACAGTTGTGATTGCTTCGCGCCGCGCAATCCCACAAAAATCGCAGGGCTGCCTCTTCGATAAAATTTAATTAACATAACTATTATTTTGTGTCTATTTAAGTGAGAACTGTGAATATGTTCTGACTGGTAGTTTAAAATTGTATCGTCTATAAAATATTTTTTATATAAATTGATGCTAACTGTGCAATACATCTAAAACATAATTATAGAGGTGTCGATATTTCCTTAAATTTTGATTCAGTACTGGCACTTGAAGTAGTTGGTGGAGATGGCAGCCGTTTTGTAGGCAAAGCGTCAGGTTGTAATTGTGGTTATGAATAATCACCGACTTATAAAAATGAAGACAACACAAATAATGACTTATTGGCTTGGTGTCTGGCCTTGCTAAATCGGGCCTGTCAATCAATTCAACCCATGTTTTACGCTTGAAAAATAATAAAATAGGACAGGTCTTAGGAAGGAGATCGGTACCTACCTAAATAAGACAGACGGACAGACGGACAGACACAGATATGAGGAATTTATAACAGTCCTCAAAAATTTATAATTATGAATAAAAAACACCTACTTATAAATACATTGAATGATTATTAACATTTATCAATTTATTATTAACTATAACATGGGGAAAGCTAAAGAATTCTTTGACAATATCATGGGAAATTACCCTATTCTAATAAAAATAGCTTTTCAAACGTTGTTAAAATAGTGTTTAAAGTAAGTATGACGTTTCTATGTAACAAAAATGTATAAATCTGTGTCTGAAGCCTATGCTTAGTATACCTATTCAAAATAATTTTGAAACGACAAAATATTACCTGTCTTTATTGGCAAGTAAATGAAAAAATGTTAGATGTTTATATCTTCTTTTAACTTGATTTGCACCCATCTAAGCACATAAGGCACCAGACGGCATCGTAGGTACCCGTACAAACGAATGGCATAATTAAAATTGAACATCTTGCGTGCGCTTCGCTTGCGAAAACCGCACTGAGTTTGGTCCGCAAACGGCCCGAGACCGCTCAGCCGGGTGGTAGGTAATTATAGCGCGCAAGTACATGGAGTGACGGAGGCCTGCCTCGGCTTAGCGGGGTCATTGAGGGGGGGCAGCAAGGGACAGGCTGGGTTTGATTGAGAGCTCGGTACCAATCGTCTCTTGTATTTATAACTACAATAGGAATCTTGAGTTCCTAGAGAAATCCGTGCGGGGCGCGCTGGTCGCCGTCACCTTATTGGCCGATCGAATTTGCATCGCATGCAGTATTGTGATCCGGCGCGGCGGTGTTTATGTTACGGCGTGAGAACTTGTGATTGCAACGGCGTCGAACGGATGTGATTAAATATTGCAACGTTTGCAGCTACAAGATAAACTCAATATGGCTCTGAGTTATTAGGAGTCTGTGACCATGCGTGTTGTCAATGATGACTAGCGGACTTGTAACATGGTCCCTCACGACCCTCAATATGGGCCTCGTCGGAAGGCTTGAAAGTCACCCAAAGGGCAATGGCGAAGGCAATGCTCAGAGTTTCCTTTAGTGATTGAATCTAGAATGATGATAATTAATTTATTTTTTTGTTGATGATAATTAATTTATTAATTTGAGTATATATTATGGTATTGTATTGTATGTATTGTGTATATATTTATCTTTGTAGGTATTAATTTAATATTAATTTCGTTTCTGTTTTTTAATATTGCACCTGCTACTATTATTCTTTGCATCACCCAAAGGTTGACTGGTAGAAAATGCCTAAAGCATTAAGTCCGCCTCTGTACATCTGTGTGCGTAAAGTATTAATTAAATACATATGTATGTAAATAAGAATGGAAGTTTTAAGTTATATATTTCTATGCCACAAAGAAAGTAAAATACAGTTACCCAACAAAGTTTTCTATTCCAGGTAGAAAAATCAACGTTAGTAGCCGAGGAAGCGATATCGAACATGCGCACGGTGCGCGCGTTCGCGGGCGAAGAGAACGAAGCCCAGCTGTTTGCGCAGGAGTGCAACGCGGCCGCCGATCTCAACATGGAGCTGGGGTTGGGCATAGGACTGTTTCAAGCTGGGACTAACTTGTTCTTGAATGGGTGAGTATATTTTAGGTTTAAAAAAAAAATGAGCCCGAAAAACGATTAGGTATTTGTGTAGGACGGTGATCACAATAGGGTTGTTTCCTCAGGAATAAAAATATGATTCTATTTAGTCCGTCAGTTAGATTATCGAAAAATATTGGACCCGTATTTTTTGCTTTATGAAATCTCTAAAAATTTACGAAGATAAAAAGCTTCAAAGATCATGAGTGGGGGCTTGTGACATCAGGGCGTGGTAAAAATCGTCGCACGGAGTGACGTCACACGAGTTTTCAACGCACTATATCGTCTTCGTCTTTTGTTTACGTGAAAAAATAAAAAATACGTGTCCAATATTTTTGGGAAGTCTATCTGACGGACTAATTAGATTTTTTAGGCAACTACACTATTATGTGCGAAAGGCACATTACTACTTAAGTTTGATTTTTTTCGAAATATATTTTTCTGAACATCAAAATAAAAATTTAGTTTGACTCAAATAGTTATATCTTCCTAAGATAGAGACATAAGCATAAATAAGCATGATCAGCCTTTTAATGTTCCCACTGCTGGGACTCAGGCCTCCTCACTAAGAGAAGGAATGGGCCGTTTTTTTGCCGCTTGTTTTTACTAATGCATAAAGTTTTAATAATAAACCCAGTTCTTTTTTCAACAATTTTTATTCTTTTTTCCAGCATGGTTCTAGGTACAATGTTCATGGGTGGCCATCTAATGTCTACGGGACAAATGTCAGCGGGTGACGTCATGGCGTTCTTAGTGAACGCGCAAACTATGCAGCGGTCAGTCGCTCAGCTGTCACTGCTGTTCGGGTCTGTTGTGAAGGGAATCAGCGCTGGAGGACGGGTGTTTGAGGTTAGACTTTTTGTATAAGAAGATAGAGTCCAAATTCATTTCAAGCTATTTATCGTGGATTCACGACCACTGGAAGTCCAGCGTAACTAGAACCGTGATGTTAGGGAGGCTGGTAGAAGCGAGCGGTCATGTTACGTTGGTTATGATGTGATAGTGCTTGATTCGAGAAGCGAGAACAGCGTAGGTACACCCGTGAAGGAGGAGGTTGAAGGCGAAGTATAATAAAAACTATATCGTCAAAACCACAGCGTGGGAATCCACTATAATATCGTCAGCTACACTACTCCCGCAACGTCAACTATCTTAATACATACTCACCAATCAACACCGTCTCACAAGACAGCACAGAAACAGAACGACGTACGAGAACCAACCAATATTACATGATCGCTCACCTCTACCAACCTCCTCCTCATCACGGCTCTAGTTACGCTGGACTTTAAATGGTTGTGAATACCCAATAAATAGCTACCTACTATTTGAGCATCATAAGTTGATTATGAAGATCATAAGTGTTATTAGATGTGCGAATGATAGTGCACTTTAGGTTTATTGAATTACAGTTAATCTTCGAGTCGTCGCGAACATTCTGATGAATTTTTGAAATTTAACTGTACGTTAATAGTGATAAGATGTAATATTCTATGGAAACATTAATAGACCTGGGCTCTACCTTAAATTGAAGTGCAATAAAGTTAACTTTCCAATAACAAATATAATTACTTTCAGTACATAAACAAGAAGCCAGTGATGGACCAATCAGGCAAGGCGGTGATCAAATACCACGAGTTCCACGGAGATATCGAGTTTAAGGATGTTTCTTTTGCATACCCGACCAGACCTAACGCGGTGAGTGAAGTATTTCGGGTAGATTATAACCAGTGATCGGAATAGGTAGAACTATTTAGGTTCATTGACCGCAAACATTGATGTTAAAATGGATATTCCGGTTGATACCTCGGGATTTTATTGAATTTAATTATTTTTATCAATATGTATAAAAATGGTTTGTGTAAACCAATGAGCGCATGAGCGACGTTGTAAATTTTACGTCAACAGCACACTATAAAACTTTGCCAAGTGCGTGACGTTGCCGCTTTGTCGAGACGCGTAATGTCGCCGCATTATGGAAACAAAAAAAACAATAGCGGGGTGTTTCTGTCGCTAGAGTGACGCACCTGTTTTTGTCTCTTTCTGCGCCACTAGAATTCAATTCTTTACGAACAGTAACTTGTTGTCTCAGGGGTCGTTCAAGTATTATGTAACGCAATTTGGGGGGGAGGGGGTGTCTCGTAAAACGTTACGATGTGTTACAGGGGCGAGAGGGGGTCTTTCTTACAACACGTTACGTAACAGGTTTTTTTGTACAGGTTGTTTCAAAAATTTTCAAAAATTGCGTTCCGTACCTAATACTTGAACGCTTCCTCACTCGATTACTTCGGATCTTAGAGTGCGCTTGTTTGCTTCCTGTTGTGTTTTTTTATGTGGAAGTGTAATCTTTCATTAGTCCCGAAGGCGAGAATGGTTTTTTTATGATTTTACTACTTAAAAACCAAATCCCGAGACTCGGGGAATATCCATATTATTACTACATACTATTACTAACGGGAATATACATACTATTACTAACTTATGGCAAGTACATAAAACAGCTCTACCTATTCCGATCTCTGATTATAACACGATCAAGATATTATTAAAGAATTTTTTAAATGTTTATTTTACGTTTGGCGGATTGACCAAAGATCGCAAAGTATAATGAGCATTGGTAACAATGGGGGGACATTTGACCAGCAGTGGGACTATACAGGGTTAATTGTAAAACACCAACGACCTCTTAAGACGTCAATGTACTCATCATTATGAACAACTTTTATTATGGGACCAAACCTGAAATCGCGAAATAAAAAGTCAGTTGTTCCCTACATTTTGAGTACAATGACCCCTTAAGAGGTTGTTGGACGTTGGTGTTTTACAAATAACCCTGTATAGGATAAGAAATAAAAGAAGGTTCCATATGGAATGTTTTTATTTTACTCTGGATGGGCACGCATTTGACCACTATTTGACTTGATGGTAAGCGATGATGTGGTCGAAGATGAAACACGCTTGTCTAGAAGTAACCTATTCACTCTTGACTTAAAAACATTCTTAATGGGAAATTACAATAACTAACATCTAATAGCTTTTGTATTACAACTTCTTAGCGTCAGCTCCGAACAAGACGCGATACATTTTGTACTCTAGAAATGTATTCTGCATAAAAAGTACATAGTGAGAGAATACCAATTTAAAAGTATTTGGATTATTAAGTACGCGAGCTTCACCTCTCGGTATGATATCATCATCTACGTAACCTTTTCCCTACTATATTGGGGTCGGCTCCCAGTCAAACTGGATTCAGTTGAATACCAGTATTTTACGTGGAGCGGCTGCCTACCAGACTTCCACAACCTATTAACTGTGTAACACGATACTTCTAGGCAAGACTGAAGCCAGAAAATCTCTCTCGAGTCTCGGTAAGTTACGATGGTCACCCATCCACAGACCGACCTTGGCAAGCGTTGCTTAACCTTGGAGATACTTGTTGTGATGTCCATCCTAATAATTATTTGTTCGTCATCTTGTTCATTAATCTTAACTTATATTATAAAGTGAAATTGTTTATTTGATATAGTTTCATGCCTGAATCGCTCAACCTCTCTTTGAAACGATTTTGATAAATTTTGGCATGGGTGTGTTTACCATATAGCATATAGGCAATTAGGCTTAGCCTACCCTACCACAACAACCCTTAAATAAAACAAATGCATTTATTATAAGTCTATGTAATAAAATAAATCAAAAATATTAAATAACTCATAACTCCCAGTGCATTCATAAATTTATGCATGTGTGCATATTTTCCTGTGTATGAACGGCACACATGTATAAATCATGGGCGTTTGTAGGCACAGTAGAGATGGCCACCGCATGTACCCCACAACTCAAGTTTGAATGATTGAAAAATGTCTTAGCAGTGTTGCCAATTCGAGAAATACTGACAACACACAGAAACATAATTTCTTTAATATTTAATAGAGAGAGTTAAAAGCAGGCTTGGATTTTGAAATTTATAAATTTCAAAACAATTTTAAAATTCTATGGAATAGCAACAGCCCTCTAAAAATAATTAAAAGCTGCAGGAATTTAATTTTTCTCCTCATATTTGATATAGCATTGATTTGTTACTGTCAGTGTGACCACATAATTCGGCAGTATTTGTATTAAAAAATATTGTCAAATAATATTGTTGATTGTTTTTATATCATAGTGAGTTGAGTTATAAGTAATTCATTTTGAAACATAATGTAGTGTAAATATTAATGTTTATTTGTTTGTTTACCTACTTATGGGCCTAGATTGTGAAGTTTGTGCTGACAATGTGTGTTTGTTTGAGATTAAAAGCAGTAAGTTTTCACAGTTATCGTATAATGATAAGATTCAAGTTGTGTCTAAAGGTAGATGTGTACCCGAGTTACGAGAATTAACAAAATATGATAATTCATCTCATACTCGTCATTTAAATCCTCAGAGTTATGAAACATATACCTAACTGGCTGTGTTTTTGTGAAGTATTTTGTTTTTAAAATAAATTATTTTGTTTTCCGTACTTACTAGAAGTCCATTACTTCTAGTAAGAGGCCTATACTTTCTTCTATTTGCGTTGTCAGAATATCGTGAATCTTTCTTGAATCAGGTGAGTTTTTGAAATTATAAGTTTTGTAGTGAACAAATCTTCCTTTCCTTTCCTATTCTCATCATTCAGTATCGTGATAGACCCTGGAGACAGTTATAAACTCCTTCAAGGCAAGCGAAGCAGCGGGCAAAAGCTAGTACTTATTATTAGACTTGGCACACGGGTAGAATACGACTTTATTATGGGAAGAAAATCATCAAACGACTCCTTCCGCTCTGGGTGGAGTGGAAAGGAGTGTCTATGTATCTCAAAATAGTTAACCGCGGCCCTGGAACTCAAGTGGCATAACCCCTTGCGTTCCAGGGCCGTGGTAACTATTTTGATCAAATTCCGCAACCCTGTTGATCGCGGCCTAATTTAAAACTTTGTATCCCGCTAGTACCTTCTCTTCAGAGAGCACAAAACTTGTTTAGAGGGCCAGCAACTAATAATTCTTTTGTTTTACAGCCAGTGCTGAAGAAATTTAATCTGAAGATCCCTGCTGGTAAAACTGTAGCAATCGTTGGAACATCAGGAAATGGCAAGTCTACAATCGCACTTCTTTTGGAAAGGTATGATAGTTTAATATAATTAAGCTTTCATGAAAATAATTAATCCGAGAAAAAATTGCGTTGTACTCGCGCGCTAAAGGGTCCTTATGAAAAGAACTACACGTTACACTAATACTGTTCATATTCATTGATAATAAAACTAATCTACACTAATATTTTTGTGTTAGTTTGCATTGAATAGCCTCCGAAACTACTTGACCGATTTGAACAATTCTTTCACTGCTGGGAAGCTACACTATCTCTGGTGAACATATGCTATATTATATTCCCATATTCCCACGGGAACGGGAACTACGTGGGTGAAACCGCGGGCCGATGCTAGTAGATTATAATTTGCTCGCCATGGCCAAAATCCATTTTCATTTCAGGTTCTATGACGTAGATTCCGGTCAGATCACAATCGACGGCGTAGACATACGAGAGATGGACAGCAAGTGGCTCCGCGGCAGAGCCCTGGGCATCATCAGCCAGGAGCCGGTGCTGTTCGCCACCAGCGTCAAGGAGAACATTCGCTATGGCCGCCCGGAGGCCAGCGATGCTGAGGTAATGTATCACGATCATCAGTGGCGTGCAGTGGTTCGAGTTAGGGTAGGCCAGAAAATAATGTCCAAAAAAAACACCACATTATTCAGGGTTGAAATTTGGTTCGAAAGAGTTTTGCCCTGGAACGCAAAGGGCACAAGAAGGATCACGGGTGGGTTTTAGTCAGTAAAAGTCTGACATTCCCTTCCGCTCCGCCCAGAGCGGGAGAAGTCATTTGATGATTTCCCATCCAGAAAAAAAAGGGTTGAAATTTGGTGTCTTTTTTATTTTATTTTTTTAAATAGGCAATAAAAAAAGAAACTCTTTTCATTAAAAATCAACCCTGAATAATGTGGTTATTTTAAAAAAAAATATTTGGACATTTTCTCTGGCCTACCCTAACTCGAACCACTGCACGCCACTGACGATCATTTCATTCCGATGTAAGCTCTTATCAACTCTTGCCAAGTCTTTTTCCCTCATTTGTTAGTTGTACAACTGAACCCATTAAACGCCCTGTTCGACTGATCTGTTAAAGACCCGCCATGAGTGCAGTGCGGGGGGAGTTCCGTTTCCTATCTCTGTTCTTCATCAGATCTTCACTAAACTAGAAAGGGACGAAACTTCGAAATACTAAGATGCTCTTCCAAACCATCGTATACAGTTTTTTTCATTTTACGTCGAAAAGAGAGAATGAGAACATCATCAATGTAGTCGCAGCCACACATAGGGAGCCACATCAGGGATATCTCAAATACCAGTCGTCAGATCTCACTAAAAATGGGACCACATGACAAGCACCAGCTTTCGAACATAAAAAGAATCATCAATATCGGTACACCCAGTAAAAAGTTATGAGGTAAACACACACAAAAAAAAAACATGGCCGACTTGAGAACCTCCTCCTTTTTTGGAAGTCGGCTAAAATAATTTGAACTAAAATAATAATATTTTCAGTCTTCTTAAGCTGAGTTTGTGGCTACAACATACAGTAAATTAACTTGTTAAACATTATATGGTGTACATAATAAAGAGTATTCTATTCACTTCTTTTTTTGCTAGGTGTATCTATATCTATACTAATATTATAAAGAGGAAAGATTTGTATTTTTGTATGTAACGAATAAACTCAAAAACTACTGAACCAATTTCAAAAATTCTTTCACCATTAGAAAGCTACATTCACCCTGAATAACATAGGCTATATTTTATCCTCGTATTGCCATGGGAAAGGGAACTACGTGAGTGAAACCGCGGGGCGCTGCTAGTATTTACATATTTTTAACTATTTATCCTTACAAATTACAGGTAATCCGCGCAGCTGAAACAGCTAACGCACACGAATTCATCCAGGGCTTCCCGGATGGCTACGACACGTTAGTAGGAGAGAGGGGGATGTCGCTCAGTGGGGGACAGAAGCAGAGGATAGCTATCGCCCGGGCCGTGTTGAAGAACCCGCCGGTGCTTATACTGGATGAAGCTACCAGGTAGGTAACTTGTTAGTCCTTTGAGTAAATAAATAATAAATAAATAAATAATAAATAACAAATAAATAAATAATAATAATAATAAGTAAATAAATAATAATAATAAATAAATAAATAATAATAATAAATAAATAAGTAATAAATAAATAATAAATAAATAAGTAATAAATAAATAATAAATCATTTATTTGCGTGAAACATGTTATAAAATGGTGTTAAATTAAAAATAAAGTAGGTAGGAAGGTAGGTCTCTTAATGTAAACTGTTGTAGTCTTTAGTGCTCCTTGAGTGCACAGGTGTAGCCGAAATACGGGGGAAAACAATAGGGACACCGAATTCACTTACAGGAATGCTGAACACGCTGAGTGGACTGATCTCCTTCTGGAGGGAGGTCGGCTGGTTGGAGTGACGGCCGCCATGGCTCACGCACAATGGTCTAATACTAGGACTAAGTGCGGAAACCAAACCCTAATAGATAGATAGGTCTCTTAGTTATTTTAATAAGCAACTAGCTTTTACCCGCGACCTCAAACCCCGCTATATATCCCACTTTTTCCCGTTCCCCTAGAGCTCCCCTACACTCCCCAAGAAAAATACATGCTGATTTTCAAATTTCTACGACCAGTAGTTTCGGCTATGCGTTGTTTCGAGTCACTCCGTAACGAAAGTGGAGTGGATGGATGTTTGTTACTCTTTCACGCGAAAACTACTGAACGGATTTGGATGAAATTCAGCTCACAGATGGTTTATAACCAGGATTAACTTATAGGATAATTTTTACCCCGATATTCCCACGGGATCGAAACTTATTAGGGTGAAACCGCGGGGCGCTGCTAGATTTATATGTATTGATTAAAACTTTCATTTTTCAGAAAGTTGTTGAATGGACATGCTAGCTATCATGGCCAAATCACACTTCGTCAAGTTTTGAATGTCGAGTTCTTTATATAAATACAAGCGAAATACATATATGTTAGTATTTTTTTCGGTATGGGAAATCATCGAATGGCTTCTCCCGCTCTGGGCGGAGCGGAAGGGAATGTCAGACTCTTACTGAATAAAACCCACCCGTGATCCTCTTGCTACCCGCCGCGTTCCAGGGCCGCGGTGACTCTTTCGAATAAATACATGTAACACTGACTCTAGTAGTTATATTTCGTTTGTCTTTCTGATTGTAGGTGAAATCTCATGTTTACCTAAGTTCTGAGTTCGAATGTTTCCGAATTATAACTTTATTAATTTCCGCAGTGCTCTCGACTCGGCAAGCGAGAAAGTGGTACAAACAGCTTTAGAAACTGCAGCTAAAGGTCGCACAGTGCTGGTCATCGCGCACAGGCTGTCCACCATCATGAACGCAGACCTTATCGTCGTGCTCAATAAGGGAAACATTGTAGAGGTAAGAAATTAAAAGGACGCCACGGTGCACGGCGTAGACTATGCCATCTAGTGTTGCAAATCTGAAACTTTTACGTTATAAATATTTGACCTGTGCTGCCACCTATACTTCCTGCACCCTCCGTTTAGGGAAACGTGCACGGCGTAGACTATGCCATCTAGTGTTGCAAATCTGAAACTTTTACGTTGTAAATATTTGACCTGTGCTGCCACCTATACTTCCTGCACCCTCCGTTTAGGGAAACGTGCACGGCGTAGACTATGCCATCTAGTGTTGCAAATCTGAAACTTTTACGTTGTAAATATTTGACCTGTGCTGCCACCTATACTTCCTGCACCCTCCGTTTAGGGAAACGTGCACGGCGTAGACTATGCCATCTAGTGTTGCAAATCTGAAACTTTTACGTTGTAAATATTTGACCTGTGCTGCCACCTATACTTCCTGCACCCTCCGTTTAGGGAAACGTGCACGGCGTAGACTATGCCATCTAGTGTTGCAAATCTGAAACTTTTACGTTGTAAATATTTGACCTGTGCTGCCACCTATACGTCCTGCACACTCCGTTTAGGGGAACGTGCTCTTCGTAGACTGTGCCATCTAGTGTTGCAAATCTGAAACTTTTACTTTGTAAATATTTGACCTGTGCTGCCACCTATACTTCCTGCACACTGCGTTTAGAGGAACGTGCACAGCGTAGACTATGCCATCTAGCGTTGCAAATCTGAAACTTACGTTGTAAATACATTGTAAACTCTATGTAACGTCACTTGATTTAACGACTCCCTAAAATCGTCGAAATCACTCCGTTTTGGTTGGTTTAGCTTGTCTTCCATAAAATGATACACTATACACCCCTAGTTTTTAATTAGTACAAATACTTTAAGGGCTTATTAGAAAAGGTCTTGTTATTATTTAAGAAAAGTCTCAAAGGATTATGTTCATAAACCAACTTATAAAAATATTGTACAGGGCACAGGCTATTGATTTATGAATGAATAAATGACGATTAAAATGGAAAAACACTGTGCGTAGTATTTTCTAGTAGCAATTGTTATGAATGTTGATTCTATTATGAATTTAGCAATTACTAGCAGCGCCTCGCGGTTTCACCCGCGTAGTTCCCGTTCCCGTGGGAATATGGGGATAAAATATAGCCTATAGCCTTCCTCGATAAATGGGCTATCTAACACTGAAAGATTTTTTCAAATCGGACCAGTAGTTCCTGAGATTAGCGCGTTCAAACAAACAAACAAACAAACAAACAAACTCTTCAGCTTTATAATATTAGTATAGATTAAAAAAATCCGTGGACAATTTTAGGTTTTTATTTTTTTACTTTTGACTACACAAATATGATCAGTAACGGGTACGGACAGAGCCCTGTTATTTTTTGTACTAATTAAAAACTAGGGGTGTATAGCAATACACCCACTCTCAATAACGACGACAATCTAGTGTGTAGTTGCCAAAATTTGTAAAAACTGCGCAGCTGCGTACGTTCTTTTGTCGCTTTACTATCCTATCCCGTAATAAACTCGACTGTCGGCATCATTCATACCAAACTCTCTAAGAAACCTGTTCTTTTGTTTAAAAATTGGGATTGCTTGCACGTGTAGACTGTTAGTAGTAGAAGACATGGACTATCTATACGTTATGACCATCCTTAGTTGCTCACAAACTTTCAAAAAACAGCTGATGTTAATAGGCAAATCGAAAAATCCGCGGTGTTTAAAAACATTAAAAAATTGCCAGTGACGCATAAAGTTAAACTCCATTTAAGGGCGCACCGAGTTTCTAGCGCTAATCGATTTTAGGTATTCTATGCGCTCCGTTTATGTGTGCGTGAGGCACACCGGCAAGAGAGCAGCGCCGACCGCGCGCCGCGCGTATAATAACTTATCGGCTATATAAATAGGGTAAAAATCCCAGTAGTCGACCTTTTATTTTCAATTTCAAATTATTTATTCATCAAAGTAGATTCAGTAAAAACTACTTTCGTTAGTACGTAAGGTTCGACTTTTATCCATTCAGTAACTTGACGGTTAATTTGACAGATTTTAATAAAAAACAGCTATTTGAGTTGGTGTAAGCATAAACTATATTCAATTAACTTCACAAATGTACTTGTCGGAGAAGGTATGTCTGCCTCTCGTTAGCATCAGGCATATTTTAATTAGTAGTATGGGCGTAATAAGGGTAGTGTTGGTTAAACCGCAATATTAAAACGGTTTGCAGTTCAAATCAGATTGCAATTCACGAACCAGTCAGTCACACTTGCGAATCACACACTGTAGGTACCTATACAACTCAACGATACGAAACGCGACAGTTTCTATGCATATGCTGTTCGTACGATGTCCAATGTTTCGATGATCCCGAGAGCTTTTTTTTTTTGAAAAAAGCTCTCGGTATCATCACTCACAGTTCAGCACACTAAGGCTGGTTACTGCGTAACCGATAAATCCTGTGGTGGTCTCAAATGAATTTAAGGCCCCCAGCCAGGGCTAAAAACTACTTAAAACCTAAATGACCGCTCGCTAAGGGCATCCCCTGTGGGACACGGGCCTCGGCTTAGCAGGGTCATTGAGGGAGGGCAGCAAGGGACAGGCTGGGTCAGGTTGATATTATTTTGGTGATTTAACGGTAATGGCTCAGCGGCGCAGGCTGGCTCGTTAGGCAAAAGAGGGTTTTGACGGGGGCGTCGCGATGTACCTCGTCGGCGAGGCCGGTATACGCGGAACGCGGTCTGTGTTTGTTTTTCCTAAGAGTACTGGTTTCCCTACTACTCTCTTGGTTCTGGGTGATGGGGTCATCGGGCTCAACAAGGGTATGCCGCGGTCGGCGGATCTTGCTGATCTGGGAGGGCGTGTATCTGGTAGCCGATACGGTAAGGGGGTTCTGGTGCTTTTCAGCGGACTCTATGAAACGCTTTGAAAAACGTTTCATGAACTGTTTGATGGTGGGGATGTGGAGGTCGACATGGAGTCGCTCATTCCTAACGTATCACGGGGCTCCGTAACCTTTCGAAGAAACCGATTTTGGATAACCTGCAACCTATGGATCTGGTGAGGCTTAGCGTGTGCGAAGGCTATACACGCATAAGTCATTACCGGGCGTATGCACGTGGTGAAAATGCGTAGTTTGCATTTCAGGTATAGCTTGCTGCGTGCATTCAGGATGTAATGAAGCCTACCGAGAGCGAAAACGGCACGACTGCGTACCGTCTTTATGTGCTCTCCGAAAGTAAGCTTTCAGTAGGGGATCACACCTAGATATTTGGCTTGCTCCACCCAAGGGATCGGCTTGCCAAATAACGTGATTGGGCTGGGACGTGGTGGGAAGAGACGAGTCTGGGGCTTGTAAAACAAGATCGCCTGACTCTTCTCTGGGTTGACTTCCAGTCTCCACTTCCGGAACCAATCGCCTAGTGCGTTTGCGGATCTCTGGAGGTGGCCGGCTATTGCCTTCTCGCTATTGCCGGAGCAATAGATCGCCATGTCGTTAGCAATTAGAGCTAGCTGTGTCTTAGTACTAGTGGGAATATCGGTACTAAATAGCGAGAACACCAGAGGGGAGAGGACACCGCCTTGGGGTACTCCGGCGTTTGAGATTTGAGTGGACCTGTCCAAACAGTGCAAGCATTTGTCAGTTATCATGTAGCTCAAATTTATAACTTTAAGCAGCTCAACGATTTGACGAACAATGCCAAAGTAAAGACATTTGGGTAGGCCACATAAAGAACTAAAGCCGCCAGACTAACATTAAATGAACCTCTGACATACACAATACGTTATATGAGGACCATGCGACTTTTAATAACTTGTCTTCAAAACACGTAACATTATTTTTCTTTGAACTGTCAAGTGTCAAGAATAGAATTAAAAGTCGAAGTATGTTTTTGCAGGCAGATTCTATTGAATTTCTGATAATGAAGTTACACGGTAAGTACTTTGTTCGTTATGGCAAGACTTTTTCGGGAATAAAGAAGCCAGCAAAATTGTTATGTACGATACCAACGGTTAGTATATAATTATTTTTAGTGAATCTCTGCTGGAAGACAACAATTTTGTTTCGGTGTAATTGGCATCCTACAATAAAGCAGAACATTTGATGTAATTATAATTTCTATAATTATCAACAAATCTGATTTGGGATGAAAGTAACACTTATTCCTTAAAATTAATTAGTTTCTGAACTTGCAATTCTAGAGTTTGATAAATTTTGTAATCGGTCTTCCATGAAATTTACCCTGAAAATTGAAAGATTGAAAAATTGAAAAGTTAAAAATAACGAATCCTGAAAAATATCAAGATCAAAAGCAATAGCTTTTCTGCTGGAAGAAATTTCTATTGAAATAAGCAGTATCTTTGTGCTCTTGGTTTCTGTACAAAATTTTCTATTTTTAACCGACTTCTAAAAAAGGAGGAGGTTCTCAATTCGGGTGTTTGTATTTTTTTTTAATGTTTGTTCGCGCATAACTCCGTCGCTTGCCAACCGATTTGGAAAATTCTTTTTTTGTTGGAAAAGGTATACTTCCCAAATGGTCCCATAAATTTTTTATCGAAATCGAACAAGCGGTTATTTGTTAATTTCAATAAATGATAGCAAATCTGTCGGGATAGCTGAAATCGCATATTTGTTTATTGTTTACACCAATTTATACCACGTACGCTGTGATGGGTATGTTTAGCTGGGAGTGAACCACTAAAAAGTGAAAAATAAATTAACTTTTTTACAAAAAATAAAACCGACTTCTAAACAAAAAAACCAAAAAGTATAAAATAACTTTCATTTCGGAAATCGGTGTGTTCAACAACAAAAAAGCAACCAAAAACACCGAGTTCCGAAATTAAAGATATTTTATACTTTTTGGTTTTTTTTGTTTAGAAGTCGGTTTTATTTTTTGTAAAAAGTTTATTTTTAGTAAATTGTGTGTACATAAAAAATAAATAAATAAAAATGCTGTATGACAGATTTGTGTCATGTTTTTATTTAAATTCATTATTACAATTTAAGGTAAGTATATCGTTTAAAAATCGTATTTCATTACTACTACAGCAAAAAAATATCTTGTATTATTTAAGGTTATTTATTTAACCATTATGAAACCACCTTTACGCAAAAGATGTGTTACTTTTGGGTTACATTTGTGTAACGGTAACAGAAAATCTGTTGTGTTACTTTTGTGATATTATATTTGACAATTTTGGTGGCCTTACCCTAATTCATTTCTTCATGCAAGCGTTTATTTAGCATTGGTTTTTCGCCAACCCCTTCTCTGTCTTGATTTCTTTACTTTGTTCCCCATTTCAAATACGCTACAATTCATTTTCATACAATTTTCGTCGTTACGTTATTAAATCCGCGCGTGAGCGCAAGCGACACAAGCTCCCCGTCCGATGGCCGAAGGCGGACTAAAGCGGACAGGAGGGCGGCGCGGCGGCTCTGCTTATAATGGGAAAAATTCGCGCGAATTTAGGTATTTCCTTCTTATTGTTAAACAAATACATATTTTGAAAATGTAAAGTGTATACGTTCTATAAAACATGTAGTTTAGTCATTATTAAAAAACTGATGACCTTTCGCGAAGTATTCACGCCGTACTAAGCGTTTGTTGTGTTTTTTAGAGATAACTTTGTGAATTTATTCTATCGAGCTAACTTTATCAAATCGTGTTTCCATCGTGTATACTGCCTAGTATATATTGCCAATAATACCAATTTATTTCCTTAGATTTTAATTTATTTGTTTACTACTTCAAACAACCGTTATAAAATCGCGTTTTTGTGGATAAAAAGCTCGGTGCCCCGTTAACGACTACACTCTATAACGTCAAAATATGCGCAGTCCCTTGAGTGTCGTTATATAGAGTTTACACTGTATTTGACCTGTGCTGCCACCTATACTTCCTGCACACTCCGTTTAGGGGAACATGCACGAAGTACACTGTGCCATCTAGCGTTACAAATTTGAAACTTATAAGTAAAATAAACTTGAAATTGACGCGTCTGTGCTGCCACCTATAGTTTCTGCATGTTCCCTACATGCATTGTCTGATATGTTTAAGTCCAATCTCTACGTACCGTTGCACGACAGTACATATAAAATGTTGCTGGGTTAAGGAGATTTTTTAGGCCGGCAACATTTTAAGCCACATATGCATAAGCTAATAAAATTCTGCTTTTTCCAGATGGGAACACATAACCAGCTGAAAAAACAGAAGGGCTTGTACTGGAACCTCATCAAACAACAAGACCAAGCTGGCGAGGAGACCAGCAAGTCATTATGAGATGATGACGTTTAGTAGTTATCGTATTTAGTTTAAATTGATGTAGTCTACCTACCCTAGAAGGAGTATGAAGGTTTTAGTCAATTGATTTGACTTGGCCCTTTGATATAGGATAAAATCAGAATAAGTAACTCAATTTCATACAAAACAAAGTTCAAATTCCATTGCAACTAAAATGATTAAAGCCTTATTTGTTACAAGCGTTCACTAAAAATAAACTTTATGTATATTTCAATTAAGTTGATAACTGACGGGGTCATTATGAAATTATGAAAAAGGTCTGTTTTTTAGCATTTTCAATCGGGCGAAATTCAAAACAATAGCATATTTCCTTTAATTCTTAATCATAGATTGTTTACTAGTATTGCTAAACTAGTAACTTATCAAAAATGTAGTCGATGATAGTTTTTGCACCAATAGAAAGGTACATTATCAGCAGTAACATAGGCTATATAGCCGCTCCAGAACCTTGAAATTACCTTACAAGGTGGCCCAAATGACCTGGTGAACACCGAGGGAATTCGATTCTAGGGAGAGTCGTTTTCTTTTGGATAGGAAATCATCAAATGACTTCTTCCAGTCTGGGCTGATCGGAATGGAGTGTCAGACTCTTACTGACTAAAACTCACCCGTGATCCTTCTAGTGCCCTTTACGTTCCAGGGCCGCGGTGACTCTTTCGAACAAATTCCGCAAACCTGGCAAGGCGGAGCCCTAGTCCAGCACAGGATGTCTGCAGGTTGAAATTATTTTAATGTTGATCATCATCATTTCTGATGATGAATGAATGATTATGAAATAAAAGTTGCAATGGAATTTCAACTTTTTCATAAAACTATGACATTGTGATTGTGTCCCCAAAACGTGATTACTATCTGCAATGCTATTCTGTAACACTTCTGATTCTGCGGTGAAAACTGTATTTGGTATTCTGTAACTTGATGAAAACTACGCTAGCGCGACTAAGTGAGAACATAGGTGAAGCGAACTACTTTTAAGTGAAAACTTATTTAACTTGACAGTCAGAATATCAAGTACTTTTCACTTCAGGTGAGTTCGAAGTGTAATACAAAATGAGATATGAGTCGTATTCGCACGTGAGTTCTTACAGAATAGCACTGCTGATTCGGCATATAAATGATGCAAAATTTAAACTACAGTAAATAGTAAAAATAATAATGTCATGTACGTTTCTGAATTTAGAAAATTATGTTTCCTGTAATTCATGTTGTAAGTCAAATCAATGGATTATTGAAAATTATTTATATATTTATTATTGTCGCACGAGGCTGTAAGCAGTGTTACTTAGAACGGGTATAGTTTTGCCTACCTAGATTAGATTAAGCGTAAAAATTTGACAGACGAAACATTAAGCGTCCAGTGTAGTTACCTCAAAGAGTAGTTTACTAAAGTTACATAGAAGTGTTGATATTAGGTGAATTACATAGGGTCTGATTTATTTAGTAAGCGAAACTCCATAATCGTGGTGGGTATCATGACGAATTTAAAACAAAAACATATTACTTTTTTGTCAATCAAACTAAAGAAATCTTCTTTGAGATATGTGTGTTTTCTTAGTTTGAAGGTCACTTTCATCAGTAAAAGTCATTCTTGTAGGAATAACAGTTATGTTAATTATTTTCTAAATTAATGATTACTCACTTTTAGTTTCACATAAATTTTGATTAGGTCAACGCCCATTGGATATTCGTTTTAGTATGGCTCATTGATATCCTCCGTATTTGTGCGAGTTTCGCTAAAAAAAATATTTAAACTCATTTCTATTTGTGATCATTTCTGAAGCCTTTTACCATCACAAGTTAAACTGCTTTGATTAGAATATCGATAATGCTGTCTAAGTAATTATATATAGTATAACTAAATTTGTTTTTTATAGTTTAGACGGGACTTATAAAGGCCCTACGTTGGTAATAATAACTTTGGTAGAAGTATAATTAGTAGGTACATTGAGTTGTGCGCTTTGACGAGTTTGGCGAAACGTAACGTATCACGGAATTTTTTGGCGAAACGTAACGTATCACGGAATTTTCGTTTTTAGCTCGCTCAAACGTAAAAAAGAATGTTAAAGTTCGATACAAACTTTATGGCGGCTTGTAGCAGTAACAAATTGTTGTAACAGTGAGGGACACTGCGCATACGCAACCGCCATAACTCAGGAGCGATCGACCACAAAATATTTAGGCAGTATGTGATCGTCTGTCATTGTAAAACTCAAACTCAACCCATAGCATTTATTTCAATTAAACCCTTTACAGCTACTTTTGAATTGTCAAGGTCGAAAGAAGTGAAGCTATCTGCACGTTCCAAAGCGCGTCTCTATGGAGAAGGACGTGCATGAAACTCCACGGACACTCTTTTAAATCATGTTCTGTATTACATAACCTTGGTTACATCCTTGGTGCTTCTATATGAGAGGACAATGCAAAGAAAAACAAGGAAACTTTAAAACATTTCAAAGTATAAAGATTAAATTAGATCTAAAAAATTACATCTATGACAGTAGTGACAAGAAAAACAGCGAAAATACTGCGTAGGGAAAAACATAATGTCCGTATTGTACAATGAAAAGCTAACTTCACAGACGTCATTAAGTTTGGATCGACCTATAACTTAGAATAATAGGGATGTTTCCTGAGTAAAAAATATATGATTATGTTTAGTCCGTCAGTTAGATTATAGACAAATATTGGACACGTATTTTTTCCTTTATCAAATCTATAAAAACTGACGAAGATACAAAGCATCAAAGATCAGGAGTGGGGGCTTGTGACGTCACGGCTCGGTTAAAATTGTAGCGAGTAGTGACGTCACACGAGTTTTCAACGCACTGTATCGTCTTCATTTTTTGTTTACGTGAAAAAAGAAAAAATACGTGTCCAATATTATTTGGAAATCTATCTGACGGACTAATCAGATTTTTTTAGTTAACTACCCTATTCCTACAGTTCTTGGCTCTCGGAGGTGCTGAGCAGTCGCAGCCGTTACAAATCTGCGATGAATTGTTGAAAAGCCGGTGAGGTGAAGGAATTGGTTTGATGCTGAGCTGTACGTGCCTTGACTTTGTAGCGGTTCACACGATAGGTGTGACATTCGCCTGTACACACTGAACTCTCATATCGCCATTTGTCTTCATTGCTTTGTTGCACAGGTAAAATTGTATAGAAGTTGATTGTAGTCTCTATTGTGTGGTAAAAACAGTATCGTTGTATTGTCTCGAATGGTGGGCACCATTCGTGACAATACAACGATACTGTTTTTGAAGTGAAAACTTCTTTAGCATCGTTGTGATTTGAAAGTTTATGAAACGAAAAAGTGACAGTAAATGCATGTGTCTGTCTCTTTTTTAGAAGAAAGCTTTTAAAGCCAAAATTTTTGAAGGTTTCACTTTACCACGGGTGAATTGCACACATGTTTTTTTTTGTTTTGTTTCCTTTTGATTAAGAGGTATATGGCGATGTTTCAGGAGTGAGACTTCTCATGAATATGGACAACTTTTACATAGAATCACTGAAAATGTATAAAACAGCTGTAGATACATTTTTATGTTCGTAAAATCTTGACAAAATGTTGTTTTAATTTTTTTCCTATAGTAAAAAAAATCGAATTCATAATTATTATCACCGTGTATTTATCGTTATCTGGGCTACTTTTAGTGCTCGTGATTTAGTTATAAGGATATTTAATTTATATTAGCAAATTGTGTTGTTAATCGGTAACTGAATTTATTAGGGTGGATTTTTAGGTATTGTGTTGTTGGGTTTAACTATTATATATTGTCCATCATATAGATTTAACTTGTCCGTTAATTAATACATTTAACCAATTCTTCCATTAATTAATGGGTATTAATCAATCTGTCAATTGGTTAACGGGTTCGTCAGTGAACTGCAAATTAACCGGTTCATGGACCGGTTAAAAGGTATGAAGCTGTGTTTCTCTTCCAAGTTGTTATTGTACAATAATTTATTTCCGTTGTTGTTTATATTGTATCACGAGGAATGGCACTTGTGTTGGCTTGTTTGTCAAAGCACTCGCATTACTGGGGTGATAGAAAATATACCCTAAAACCATGGGTATAAATTTAATTTTTGATCAAATAAATAAGGCGAACATTTACGAAGATATGCGAAAAGTGAGGTGCCACCTTTACACATGCACATAATTGTATTTTAGAAAAGTATCTATGATTGAGAGCAATAATATTTGTGATGATAGAGTTACCATACAAAAGACAGTCGTTGTTTGGTTTGGATTTCGAAAAGATTTTTATTGTGTGTGTAATTATAATCATGATGGTGTGGAAACTGAAATATTGAGAGAATAAAATGTTGTTACCAAAATTGTATTTTATTGTTATTATTCATTCTTCTTAATATTATAAATGTGAAATTTAATATGTTTGTGCATCAATCATACAAAAATGGCTTTACGGTTTTAGCAATCGGTTCGATTATTTCAAAATATAAGCGTAAAGTGGCAAAACCTTCTATTTTGCTTTAGTTTTTGTATCCTACATTTACTTATATTTCAGGAGCTCGTGGCTAAATAATAACAGCCGCACGGGTCGATCTTCAAGGTAAAGCAACGCTTGTCGAAGTTGGTCTGTGGATGGGTGACCATCTTAATATATGTTGGTCCCGGCTGCCATATGTAGATTTTCGGCAGTCGTTACGGATTGTCAAAAGCCAGAAAATTTGACACCCGTTTTGCCAAGTAGTACCGTATGGAGTGTGGAGGTCTGGTAGGCAGCCGCTCCACGCTAAAATACTGGTATTCAGCTGAATCCGGTTTGACTGGGAGCCGACCCAAGCCCAATATAGTTGGGAAAAGGCAAGGCAGATGATGATTTACTTATTTTTCAATCTTTCTGCATACATAAGTATTCAATGTAAGTGCTATTTTATTTCAAAATGGTTGAAACAAAACACTCCGAGCTTTCCACCAGCTTAGTCCGTTGCCACGTTACTAGATGTTCCATACGTTTTCTGTATCTGTAAATTCTGTAAGAAATAACGACCTTAAGTACAGGAACATAAAACTCAAAATCCAAGGAAATTTATTATTTATTGCATACATGATCACCGAAATATTATTTACATTAAATGATTTTAGTAACACTGATGAATTTATTTACAAATTTACTAATAGTAGGACTAATTTACTATATTATGGAATTATGTCATGATATATTTACAGGAGATAACAAACATTTAGAATCAAACTGTCAAATCTTAATTCAAGTATACTGGTGGTATAATTACATGACTATTTTACTCTATGGTTGTACCATAGACTTATGATAATGACTTATTTTTATGTTCAATTATATTTTTGACTTGTTCAGAAGACATCTGAATAATTTTCGACTGTAAATAACGAATGGTTTAATTGTGCGAAAAATCTTGATTTAGACTTGATGGTAAAAAAATGATTTTAATTGAAAATTTCTACTACGATGGTAAATTCATCAATTATTAGAAAAATATTCTTGAATATTGGCAGTTCGTTTTGTATTGAAAATATTAACAGTAAGTATGAAAAAAACTAATTATCCAGATGTCCAATTTCCCTAGTCTAGGTGTTACAATAAACTACCTAAATTATAATTATTTTATCTTAATTTTAGTTCTTTAGAATTTACCTTTAAGTAATTAATACAATTGATAATATCAATGGTGTTCATAATAATTCAAAAGTAAGTTTTTACATTATAATTTTGAAAGAGAAAAGAAAAAGTTTCTATATTATTTTTATTAAAATATTACAAAAGTTCTGGCACAGAATAATATTATTTTCTATAAAGATTTCAGCTTTTTACAAATCGTACGTATAATTTAATTGACCTTATTTTGAAATCTGTTTTAGTTTTTTATTTGGAAAAAACGATTAAAATACACGTTGAGGACTGTTCATAGTACAAGAAAATAACATGATCAAAATATTGTGTTGTGATGTTAAAACATTTTTTTTTTTTTTATAATTTACCATAGTTTGTCAGTTTATTTACATTTTAATGAATAAAACTATCATTATTTACATACGAGTATCAGAAATTGTTTATAATTTTTGAGCATTATTTTAATGACAGAATGTTTTTTTTCGCTTAATATTTAACACTTTTATAATTTTGTAGCTTAATTTTTTCAGAACAATAATTTATTTTATTTTATAATTATTCGAACCTTAACGTTGGTTTTCATGACTTATGATTATTTTATATTAGGGTGTGTATACACCGAACGAACACAGTGCTAAGTGTGCGTAGCTTGTATGTTCACAAGTGTACACACACCTTTACAGAAAAAATCTGGTTGTAAATCTTTCTGAATAAAGTCTCTGGGAATAGTCGAGTACCAAAACATCAAAATCCCGCAATATTTTATACTAAGAAATTGTTTAACTGTACAATATTGTGCCTATAATAAATACAGTCTAAATAAGTAAGTAACTAAGTTACGTCATTATATTTTTGTTACTTTGACTAAGTAATGTTACAATCAACTTATTTTACAATTCAATGATTGGTTTATTTAAATATTTAGTTTTCTACATTGGCACTGTATGAGGACATTCCTTTTCAAATAACTTGGTTGGGTAAATCGTGTGGTCTGATTCCGTAGCTAAAAACCTCAGGGCATTTTTATTCAAGAATTTGACTCAATTTTGTTGAGCAAAGAAAGGGTCGCAAACGAATATAATTATTGTTTTGCAATTTACAGTTCATATTCATTTAAGCAATATTTGTTGAAGTATAACAGTCATTTTCTGCATAAGGATAAAAAAAATATTCCTATTGAAGGTTAACCCCCGGTTTCTGAAAATAAAATATCGAACTACATATTACAAATTGAAAACAATTCAAGTGGTGTAATTGGCTATTGGAGACTTATTCAACCAATCACAGATAGGTAGATAACGCGCGGTTGAATTTTTTTTAACAATAATTTAGTGAACATATTCGTTCGAAAAACTGGGCCTTAGTAAAGAGTCAAATACATGTCTGTTAGGTACTCTTGACCTTGTACCTCTTTATATCATATTGTCAGAATCTGTCCTCCCCAAAAAAAAATCTCTCTCTTAAAAGTCTTTCAACTTGATATCATTTACCGCTGGGCGTTGCTAGTGCTTTATATTTTTCAATGGTCAAATTCGATTACCCATTAGTCCTGAACTTTACAGATGTTTCACATAGGAGTCTTGGATCGCCGTTTCTTTGACTTAGGGCATTTTCACCTTCTACGATAAAATTCCCGCTATCTTACTTGGCAGATAATTTCATAGAAATTATAGAACAATAGCGCCCCATACCTGGATATCGTAAACTGGCTTTTAACCTAATATTCCAATGCAGGCAGAGGTCGGTCTCAGAGCAAGAAAATCTAAAGCTGGCTGCAACTGGAAACACTAATACTTATATATTCGTGCCCGCACAATGTGCGCTGAGCACTAGGCAGGGCTGTCAGCAGAGACAATTCGCGTATGGTTAAGAAGCGTTCGCGGTCGCAATTTCAAAATTAATCAATTTCAAAAACTTGTCGAAATAGGTAGGTAGGTACTACCTGTATTTCGAAAAGTTTTTGAAATTGATTGATTTTGAGTTTACCTCTACCTAAGTATTTTTTAAATTGATTGCGCCGCGATGATATTGCGACTTGAATTTTAAAGCAATAGGTACAGGTACCTAAGTATTTTTGAAATTGATTGCGCCGAGATGATATTGCGACTTGAATTAGCTTTTAATACCTAGAAACATGTCAAGGACCGTTAATTTCTATTACTAAACTGTGAAGCTTACTGACTTGCTTGTTTTCATGGAGTCAATACAGACTTGTAGTGGTCGTCAATGCGTTGACATATAATAATAGCAGGAGGCGAACTAGTATTTATATTGCTACACTGACTTTTTATTATGTGGCCTCTTGCAGGTCAACCTATGAGGTTGTCACCTGTGGCGGACTTAATAGAAATTAAACTAGCCAGGGTTACAAATAACTCAAAACGAAGCTATAACACGCTAAAGGCATCCCGTACGGACCTCGGCTTACGACGCACGACGTCGAAACCATGATTTTAATGATTTAGGGATCAACTTTGCTTTTTTACTTTTTTCTTTACGCGGATGGATAGAACTCATTAACCTCAATAATAATTGTTCTGATGCTTTTTTTTTCTGAACTTTATCCTTTGGGTGGAAAAACGCATTCTGTTATTTTTTTGGATGGAGCGGATCAAATTAAATTTAATTCCTGCTAAGTGGCGTGTGATCTGTCTTTGAAACCTTATTTTTCTTATACCTTGTCTAGTCTACTATCATTTGGCGCTATGAACATGTGCATAAAGTTACAACATTGCCCAATAAATGAATCGAAAAAAAATATGAAAAAAACATAGAATATAGCTTCACTTTTTATTTTCGTAAGTTTTTTTAAGCGCGGGGCGAGGACAGCTAGAGACAGGCTAGATTAAATTTTGATTGATAAGGCCCGCTTGTGCAAACCAGACTTAGGTATCTTTTAACTCAAACTTAGTCGCTTGTAACACTGGGTTAAATAACAAATATGCCCGTGTTAAAAGTAACTTAGAGTTAAAAAATATCTTTTGTTTGTGCAAGTAGGCTTTAGGGAACCACATTGACACACGTTTCATACTTTATTAAGCTCACTGGCCATCAACCTTCACCTAGAAAAGTCAAAGCACGACCAACACCGCAAACTCTACCCGTTCCCCTCTCTCATACAGTGCCACGATGCTTTCCATCCCGTTCTAACGTCATCGGAGACCGAAGTGCATCAGCACTGACGTCAGTAGCAACAGGCAGGTGCCGCTGGTCGAGATGCCGTGGATAGCGCTCGTGTTCCGTCGAAGAATGGCCGCCATCTTGTTACCTGGAAGGAGGATGGTTGAGGGTTAGATTTAGAAGGAAAGACATTTTACATGTACTGCTAAAATGTATGAAGATTTAAGAACCTTTAATATATTTAAAGGTTATTGATTTTTTAAAGGTTAATACAGCTACGTATCCACCTATGTTTCTGTAGGCGATAGGCAAATCATTTACAATTTTAAAAAAAGTTTATAATTTTTTTTCGGCAACTGTATTTCGGTGGACATATAGGGGTATGTCCTACTTAGTAATTCCGAGATAGTTGCTAACTTGCCCATTATGAATGTGTGAAACATTTGTTGTTTAAAACCTCGTCACATATATAATTCTACAGTACAGATGATACCCAAATCCATACAAAGAAATGACACCTCCTTAAATCTGGCTATTTAGCTGACTATTTTTTTTTCTTCCATTTTTAACAGATGGCAGCATCAGCGACTCTAATTGCCTTAAATTACTTCTGTAGTTTTACAACGCCATCTAGGAGACGGCTTAGATACTATGTGCATTCGATATTGGGTGGCATAAATGCTACTAGATGGCGTTGTTTTATCTTGATCCTCGTGATAGCAAATAACCCAGTTTATGGTGCAATTGGACCTAAGAGTAACCTAGAATTGTAGTAAAAATACTCACTGCCTTCCGAAACGAAGACATGTATAGAAGCGGGCTCGGTATTGCTGGCGCTGCAGGTGTAGTTCCCGGAGTCCTTGAGCGTGGCCCCGCGGACTGTGAGCCGGGACTGCGTGCGAGCCCCGGGCTCCGTCTCCACTGTGATCCCGCCCCGGGTTGCGTCGTAGTTGATCATGCGGTCGTTGTGGTACCAGAACACGTATTGCGGGGGTGTAGGGCTCTGAAAATGGAAACGGAAAAATTAGGAATATAGGTATCTATATTTTCTGTAACTTATATGGTGTACATAATAAAAAGTATTCTATTATATTAACCAGTACTGGTTGTATAACGCCCGGGAAACGCTGAGATGGAGTTGAATTTCGGATACTAGCAAAACTGTATTGTTATTATGTAATATTTTCTTCTCTTTTTACTATGTTTCTTGCTGCTGTGTTGTGTCTGTGTCAAATAAATGTTTTCTATTCTATCGTCAGTTTTGGAACAAAAATCTTGGTAAACTTAACCCGTTACCAGTCCGTAATACTATGGGTTCTGGAACGCCAGAACTGATAACTGATAAGACAATCAAATCAATGAAGCCAAAAAAAGTACGCCAGCGTTGGAGACAGACCATCTTCTTAGCTCGTGGATGACAAATTATATTTTGAGTGGGCCAAGAAGGTAGCTAAGAGTTTAGTGCCATGCGTAGCGTACTACACCAATTCCTGTTGGATAGATAGGACATGACGATCAAGACCTGCTAAATATTACTCAACAATGAGGTAATTTTATTTAGAACATTCTTCTAAATAAAACAAACAGAAGTTCGTTGACATCAAATATTGCAGAAAATTAAAATGGAATTTGTTCTGGATGACTGAAAAGCGGCTTATTTATTTTGCCAGGACATTAGGCATAAAGCGTCCGTACAATTATTTCTTAATACAACTATTTCTACTAAGTAGGTATATTAGGACCGGTTTCCAGTTTAATATCAGCTATGTAGAAAGGTATCAGAATGTATTATGGTTTACCTACATGTTTACACCCAAAACACCGATCATTTTATTTTGAACACATTTGCTCGTAAAGTGAGCCTTATTACATCGTTCTTAGGGCCATAAACCGAATTATAACACACACGTGCATAATAATATTACACACTAGTGCATAATGGAATTGTCACTAAACTTAAGGTAGTACCTAACTGCAATATTTTTTTTGTAACAACACAGAGGTTTTATGCCGTTGAAAATCCATTTAAATTTTTGGAACAAATAAATGTGTCCCTAACTAAGAAGTAAAAACATTTATTATCATTAAATTATTTATAACTAGCAGCACCCCGCGGTTTCATCCGCATAAGTTTCGATCCCGTGGGAATATCGGGGTAAAAATTACGATATATGTTAATCCTGGTTATAAACCATATGTGTGCCAAATTTAATACAAATCCGTTCAGTAGTTTTTGTGTGAAAGAGTAACAAACATCCATCCATCCATACTTTCGGGTTTATAATATTTTTAGTAGGATTCATAATCATTTTTATAAAATATTTGCATTCTATCACTAAAATTATAATTTTGAAGTAGGCTGTATGGCTATGTATAATCAATCACCTTACAAAATGCGCGTGCAAAAAAAAAACTTGCGCACCATTTCCTATAATTTTCATACTCGTATTTTGTTTGAACCTAACGCATTTGTTGCTGTGTCGTAAATATTTGTTATTTTTTCCTCGCAAGTGTGTTGAAAAAGTGCGTATGAAACTCGGTGAGCGAATTGCTCACTAGACGGTCGGCTAGGCACTTGTGTCATAGTGTACTATTCTAAGTTCCCAATTTCAACGTACACAAACATACACTACGTTTACCAGTTCATGACGTCATCAATAATCTCATTAACTTCGAGGTCAAATAAACACAAAACCCCATCGATTTTCTGAAGAAAAGTCTCGTAAACGCCACAAATACGGCCACATATCAACCACTCGTATGTATGTAAATAAATCCGGCCGGTTTTACGAGGTCGAAGGGACCTCGTATAACACGTCACTTGGGGTGTAAACATTGTACGTACACAAACAGTAAAATGAGTGACGTCGATAAAAAATGGCCGTTTTCTGATTGATACCTACACCTTTTTCTTACGTCATTGTAAACAAAAAAAGGAAAGTATTGTTGAGAAAATATTGTATGACGTCCGCGTCTACGCTTATAAGTGATGTAACAAGATTACAAGACCCAACTCCTAAACTTCTTTGGCATTTTTTACCGTTTTTATAAATTAATTAGTGAATATTAGTAGATGTATTATGATACAAGTGAGCTTAGTTGCTCATTATACACAAGGCTGTGGGTTGCAGCCCGAGTGATAGACGAGGTCGTAAATCAGATGAGTGTCTAGTGAGCAAGTTGCTCACCGAGTTTCATGCGCACTTTTTCAACACACATGCGAGGAAAAAACAAACATGTATCGTTTTACCACACAGCAACAAATGCGATACAAGCAAAATATGAAAATTATAGGAAATAATGTGCAAGGTTTTTTTATTGCACTCGCCTAATGTAAGGTGATTAATTACATACAGCTTACTTCAAAATTGTAATTTTAGTGATAAAATGCAAATATTTTATAACATTGAGAATTATAAATAATTTAATAATAATAAATGTTTTTTCGTTTCAATTAGGGATATATTTATCTATTCCAAAAATGTTAATTGATTTTCAGCGGCATAAAACCTGTGTGTTGTTACAAAAAAAAGAAAATTCCAGTTAGGTACTAACTTACTTGTTAGGAAAAAAAAAAAAAAAAAAAAAAAAAAAATTGATTGAGTCAGGCGTTACTTTGCGGAAATCCATTTTAACTTTGAAAATGAAAACAAAATATCTAGTTTTAATTTCCGCGAATATTAGTGGGTTGCAGGTATGCACCTCCCTCCCGCCCGCTATATTATGCACATGCAAGATTACTAGGCAAATGCAAGGATTTTAAGCACATGCAGGAAGGCAATGCAAAACCCAACACCATTACCAATGTAATGGTGTTGAGTAATCTTGCATGTGCATAATATAGCGGGCGGAGGGAGGTGCATACCTGCAACCCACTAATATTCGCGGAAATTAAAACTAGATATTTTGTTTTCATTTTCAAAGTTACTTGTTAGGGATAATTCTATTATGCACTAGTGTGTAATATTATTATGCACGTGACTGTTATAGTTCGGTTTACGGCCCTAAGAACGATGTAATAAGGCTCTCTTTACAAGCAAGTGTGTTGAAAATAAAATACATATTTATTTGTAAAAATATAGGTAGCTAACATACGTTCTTAAGATTTATGGGTTACACAGTATTCGACCTTTCAGCCGTAAAAATACTAAGATTTTACATTTCGGTTATACTGACCTATAGCGTGCAGTACACATATAGTAATTAGCATAAACCAGGTGACAATAATTTCATAAATGAAAATGAGATCTGTATGAAACTTAAATATAGAAACCAACAAACAGCGGTAGGTAGATACCTAGTTATGCATAGGCCCATGATTCCCGACTTAGTTAATCTGGGGGCATTCAGCCTGCATTAAGCGTTTAATGTTCACGCCTGACTCCCGAGCTACTAATCTATCGAAAACGCATTGTAGCATACGCTCCAGTACCTATTCAAAGCTCTTGTAGCTCTGAACGCTGGAGAGATATGTTACATTGCAACATAGACAGCATCCAAGTTTATTAGGTGTTAAAAAGTAAGGTGTCTAAATGATAACAGCGACATGATTCGATCTACACGGTTGCCGAAGCCGGTTTATAGATAACTAGCTGTCCGCACAACTTCGTTTGTGTCACATTTTTCATGACTGCTTCGCTCCTATTGGTCTTAGCGTGATGATATATAGCCTTCCTCGATAAATGGGCTATCTAATAGCCCATTTATCTGAAAGATTTTTTCAAAATGGACCAGTAGTTCCTGAGATTAAACAAACAAACAAACAAACTTTTCAGCTTTATAATATTAGTATAGATAATAATTTTTATTTGGATCACAACCATAGATTACAAAGTCTTAATAGCTAGAACAAGGACAATGTATTAATAGAAGTGCATAGCCTGCTGTCTCCCAAACTAGACAAAAAACCTGTATCTTGGGAGGCAGTATATTAGAAATAATCCGTTCTTTGGTTCATAGACCGTGTAAGACGGCGTGAACTTAAAAGAAAAAAAAACAAATTTAAAATTGTCCAATTGTCTCTTACATGCTAACAAGCTATGCCAAGGAAGCACGCTAAACCGTCGGTCCCGGCTGTTATAGATTTTTGACATTCGTTACGGTAAATCAGAAGCCAGAATATCTGACACCAGTCTTGCCAAGGAGTATCCACATAGTTACAGGGTTGTGGAGGCCGATCCTAACATAATTGGGAAAAGACTTGACTGATTGAACAGGCATGTAAAAGGCTTTTAAGAAGGGGTCAGCTAGAGCCAATGCCTGCTGGGGTTGCGGAATTTGTCCGAAAGAGTTACCGCGGCCCTCGAACGCAAAGGGCATTAGGAGGAACACGGGTGGGTTTTGGTTAGTAAGAGTCTGATACATCCTTTCTACCCGCCCAGAGTGAAAGATGTTATTTAATGAATCCTATCCATAAAAAAGTAAAATGCTTTTATTCATAAGTACAGAGTACTTAATATTCTTACTCGCCCAAGCCATGCAGCCAAAGTGACCTGCTACTGACGAAGCTGCTTTAAACTTCGTAATATTATTTAAATCGAATCCTCTTTTAAAAGTGGGACACTGGAAATATAAGTTGTACAGCACAAAGAATCTACATGAGTAATTAATTATATCTAACGACGCCCGGTCCGGTATAGTTTGAGTTATTTTTTAGGATTTTTCGTTGATCTTCGTGATTTCTCCACTTTTTCCCGAAAAGTCTCAGTTATATCTAAGAGATAGGACATGAAACGGTGCGTACCATTACAAATACTACGTGATGGAAATTGAAAATGATAGAATTTTAAATGCACTTTAGAAAATATAGAATATTTAGCGAATGAGCAACACAATCGATATTGACATGATTGATTTGAGCAGGATCTGACGCTGATGGACGGGCATGTGTCAAAACTTCAAAATAATGACAGCCTTTTGTTTTGCATTGCTTGTAATTGTTAGGTATTTATATGTTTCGGTGCTTATTTAAAGGGTTAAGTAAGTGAATATGGTATTTTCAAGGAAAAAATATGATCCTAAAAGGTGTGGTGTTAACTGCAAAGCCAGATTTCAACGAAAACGGTGCCCGAGACGGTGGCAAATGTTGCGCTCTGGTATGAAATTTTGAATGCGTAGAGTAAATTTTCGTTGCTACCTTTTATTAATCCATAATAGGTATTATAAATGAGAAAGGCTATCTCCGTTTGTTACTTATGGTTATAGTGAATTTTAGTATACAGATATAGGTTGGAATAAAATAAAACCGGCCAAGTGCGAGTCGGACTCGCGGACGAAGGGTTCCGTAAAGTAAAAAGTAAAGAAAATACTGCCACTATTACTACAAATCAATATTCGTTTAATTACTATACAGCAGCAACGTGAGGAGGACTGACTTCAAAAGCAAAAATAAAAATGACTCCCTTGATTAGATGGTGCTGGTTAGATATAGGTAGGCATAAGCATAAGAATAATCTGCCTTTTAAGGTTCCCACTGCAGGGACACAGGCCTCCTCTCCAGGAGAGGGAATAGGCCGTAATCCACCACGCGGGCCCAGTGCGGGTTGGTGAATGTCACATGTCTTCGAATTTTTTGTTCTAGGATAATTATGCCGGTTTCCTCACGATGTTATCCTTCACCGTTTTGAGAGCAGTGGTGATGAAATAAAATACATAAAGTAGCGCCTGGCCGGGTTTGAACCGTACGTTACGCAAGTCGCCGTTACCACTCGGAAAATAAAATCGAAAAATTTAATACTATATGACAAATAATCGAATAAATGCCATGATGGCGAAATATTAGGGCATTATAGGACCCTACATTTTGATGAGTTATATGAACATAAATGTAGAAAACAGCAGATTTTTTATAGCGATTTCAGGTTTGGTCCCAAAGTAAAAGTTGTTCATAATGATAAGTCCATTGACCTCTTAAGAGGTTGTTGGTGTTTGTCAAATAACCTTGTATATTATGACTATAATACAAAAATACATTACTTTTGTGTCAATCAATTCAAAGAAATCTTATTTGAGATAGTGTTTTCCTAGTTTGAAGGTCATGCTCATCAGTAAAAGTCATACTTGGTCATTCTTGTGTGAACAACACGTATGTTAATTATTTTCTAAATAAGTGACTTTTAGTTTCATAAACATTTGGACTGGGGTCAACGCCCTCTGGATATTCTTTTTGGTTCGGCTCGTTGATATCCTCCGTATTTGTATGAGTTTCGCTAAAAAAATATTTAAACCCATTTCTATTTGTGATCATTTCAGTTAGAACAAATCTGAAGCCTTTTACTATTAGACATAAGTTAAACTGCTTCGATTAGAATCGATTATGCTGTCTAATTAATTAAGTATAACTAAATTTGTTTTGTGTAGTTTAGACGGGACTTGTAAAGTTCCCGTTGGTAATAATAACTTTGGTAGAAGTATCATTGAGTTGTGCGCTTTGACGAGTTTGGCGAAACGTAACGTATCAGGGAATTTTCGTTTTTAGCTCACTCAAACGTAAAAAAGAATGTTAAAGTTCGATACAAACTTTATGGCGGCTTGTAGCAGTAACAAATTGTTGTAACAGTGAGTGACGCTGCGCATACGCAACCGCCATAACTCAGGGGCGAACGACCACAAAATATTTAGGCAGTATGTGATCGTCTGACATTGTAAAACTCAAACTCAATATATAGCATTTATTTCAATTAAACCCTTTACAGCCACTTTTGAATTGTCAAGGTCGAAAGAAGTGAAGCTATCTGCTATCTGCACGTTCCAAAGCGTAGATCTCTATGGAGAAAAATGCGCAAGAAACTCCACGGACATTCTTTTAAATCATGTTCTGTATTACATAACCTTGGTTACATCCTTGGTGCTTCTATATGAGAGGACAATGCAAAGAAAAAAAAGAAACTTTAAAACAATTCAAAGTATAAAGATTAAATTAGATCTAAAAAATTACTTCTATGACAGTCGTAACAAGAAAAACAGCGAAAATACTGCGTAGGGAAAAAACATAATGGACGTATTGCACAATGAAAAGCTAACTTCACAGACGTCATTAAGTTTGGATCGACCTATAACTTAGAATAATAGGGATGTTTCCTGAGTAAAAAATATGTATATGATTATGTTTAGTCCGTCAGTTAGATTATAGAAAAATATTGGACACGTATTTTTTCCTTTATCAAATCTATAAAAACTGACGAAGATACAAAGCATCAAAGATCAGGAGAGGGGGCTTGTGACGTCACGGCTCGGTAAAAATTGTAGTAGTAGTAGAGTAGTGACGTCACACGAGTTTTCAACGCACTGTATCGTCTTCATTTTTAGTTTACGTGAAAAAAGAAAAAATACGTGTCCAATATTTTTTGGAAAACTATCTGACGGACTAATTAGATATTTTTAGTTAACTACCCTATTCCTGCAGTTCTTGGCTCTCGGAGGTGCTGAGCAGTCGCAGCCGTTACAAATCTGCGATGAATTGTTGAAAACCCGGTGACGCGAAGGGATCGGTCTGGTGCTGAGCTGTATGTGCCTTGACTTTGTAGCGGTGGGTTCACACGATAGGTTTTAGGCATTCGCCTGTACACACTGAACTCTCATATCGACATTTGTCTTCATTGCTTTGTTGCACAGATAAAATTGTATAGAAGTTGATTGGAGTCTCTATTGTGTGGTAAAAAACAGTATCGTTGCATTGTCACGAATGGAACGATACTGTTTTTGAAGTGAAAACTTCTTTAGCATCGTTGTGATTTGAAAGTTTATGAAACGAAAAAGCGACAGTAAAAAGAGACGGACATATAAATTCATGTGTCTGTCTCTTTTTACTGTCGCTTCGTCTCATTTTTGCATGTTTCACTTCTACCACGGGTGAATTGCACACATGTTTTGTTTCCTTTTGATTAAGAGGTATATGGCGATGTTTCAGGAGTGAGACTTCTCATGAATATGGACAATTTTTTACATATAATCACTGAAAATGTATAAAACAGCTGTAAATTCATTTTTATGTTCGTAAAATCTTGACAAAATGTTGTTTTCATTTTTTTTTCCCATAGTAAAAAAAACAGATCGAATTTGTGTATTTATCGTTATCTAGGCTACTTTTAGTGCTCGTGATTTAGTTATAAGGATATTTAATTTATATTAGCAAATTCTGTTGTTAATCGGTAACTGAATATTAGGGTGGATTTTTAGGTATTGTGTTATTGGGTTTAACTGTTATATATTGTACATCATATAGCAGAATTAACTTGTCCGTTAATTAATAAATTTAACCAATTCTTCCATTAATTAATTGTTATTAACCAATATGACAAATTGGTTAACGGGTTCGTCAGTGAACTAAGCAAATTAACCGGTTCATGACCGGTTAAAAGGTATGAAGCTGTGTTTCTCTTCCAAGTTGTTATTGTACAATAATGTATTTCTGTTGCTGTTTGTATTGTATCACGAGGAATGGCACTTGTCTTGGCGTGTTTGTCAAAGCACTCGCATTACTGGGGTGATAGAAAATATACCCTAAAACCATGGGTATAAATTTAATTTTTGATCAAATAAATAAGGCGAACATTTACGAAGATATGCGAAAAGTGAGGTGCCAGTTTTACACATGCACATAATTGTATTTTAGAAAAGTATCTATGATTGAGAGCAATAATATTTGTGATGATAGAGTTACCATACAAAAGACAGTCGTTTGGTTTGGATTTTGAAAAGATTTTTATTGTGTGTGTGTAATTATAATCATGATGGTGTGGAAACTGAAATATTGAGAGAATAAAATGTTGTTACCAAAATTGTATTTTATTGTTATTATTAATTATTCTTAATATTATAAATGTGAAATTTAATATGTTCGTGCATCAATCACACAAAAATAACTTTACGGTTTTAGCAATCGGAAGATTTATTCAAAATATAAGCGTAAAGTGGCAAAACCTTCTATTTTGCTTTAGTTTTTGTATCCTTCATTTACTTATATTTCAGGAGCTCGTGGCTAAATAATAACAGCCGCACGGGTCGATCTTCAAGGTAAAGCAACGCTTGCCGAAGTTGGTCTGTGGATGATGGACTATCTATATGTAGATTTTCGGCAGTCGTTACGGATTGTCAAAAGCCAGAAAATTTGACACCAGTTTTGCCAAGTAGTACCGTATGGAGTGTGGAGGTCTGGTAGGTAGCCGCTCCACGTTAAAATACTGGTATTCAGCCAAACAGGATGTTTGACTGGGAGCCGACCCAAGCCCAATATAGTTGGGAAAAGGCAAGGCAGATGATGATTTACTTATTTTTCAATCTTTCTGCATACATAAGTATTCAATGTAAGTGCTATTTTATTTCAAAATGGCTGAAACAAAACACTCCGAGCTTTCCACCAGCTTAGTCCGTTGCCACGTTACTAGATGTTCCATACGTTTTTTGTATATTTAAATTCTATAAGAAATAACGACCTTAAGTTGAGGACATAAAACTCAAAATCCAAGGAAATTTATTATTTATTGCATACATGATCACCGAAATATTATTTACATTAAATGATTTTAGTAACACTGATGAATTTATTTACAAATTTACTAATAGTAGGACTAATTTACTATATTATGGAATTATGTCATGATATATTTACAGGAGATAACAAACATTTAGAATCAAACTGTCAAATCTTAATTCAAGTATACTGGTGGTATAATTACATGACTATTTTACTCTATGGTTGTACCATAGACTTATGATAATGACTTATTTTTATGTTCAATTATATTTTTGACTTGTTCAGAAGACATCTGAATAATTTTCGACTGTAAATAACGAATGGTTTAATTGTGCGAAAAATCTTGATTTAGACTTGATGGTAAAAAAATGATTTTAATTGAAAATTTCTACTACGATGGTAAATTCATCAATTATTAGAAAAATATTCTTGAATATTGGCAGTTCGTTTTGTATTGAAAATATTAACAGTAAGTATGAAAAAAACTAATTATCCAGATGTCCAATTTCCCTAGTCTAGGTGTTACAATAAACTACCTAAATTATAATTATTTTATCTTAATTTTAGTTCTTTAGAATTTACCTTTAAGTAATTAATACAATTGATAATATCAATGGTGTTCATAATAATTCAAAAGTAAGTTTTTACATTATAATTTTGAAAGAGAAAAGAAAAAGTTTCTATATTATTTTTATTAAAATATTACAAAAGTTCTGGCACAGAATAATATTATTTTCTATAAAGATTTCAGCTTTTTACAAATCGTACGTATAATTTAATTGACCTTATTTTGAAATCTGTTTTAGTTTTTTATTTGGAAAAAACGATTAAAATACACGTTGAGGACTGTTCATAGTACAAGAAAATAACATGATCAAAATATTGTGTTGTGATGTTAAAACATTTTTTTTTTTTTTATAATTTACCATAGTTTGTCAGTTTATTTACATTTTAATGAATAAAACTATCATTATTTACATACGAGTATCAGAAATTGTTTATAATTTTTGAGCATTATTTTAATGACAGAATGTTTTTTTTCGCTTAATATTTAACACTTTTATAATTTTGTAGCTTAATTTTTTCAGAACAATAATTTATTTTATTTTATAATTATTCGAACCTTAACGTTGGTTTTCATGACTTATGATTATTTTATATTAGGGTGTGTATACACCGAACGAACACAGTGCTAAGTGTGCGTAGCTTGTATGTTCACAAGTGTACACACACCTTTACAGAAAAAATCTGGTTGTAAATCTTTCTGAATAAAGTCTCTGGGAATAGTCGAGTACCAAAACATCAAAATCCCGCAATATTTTATACTAAGAAATTGTTTAACTGTACAATATTGTGCCTATAATAAATACAGTCTAAATAAGTAAGTAACTAAGTTACGTCATTATATTTTTGTTACTTTGACTAAGTAATGTTACAATCAACTTATTTTACAATTCAATGATTGGTTTATTTAAATATTTAGTTTTCTACATTGGCACTGTATGAGGACATTCCTTTTCAAATAACTTGGTTGGGTAAATCGTGTGGTCTGATTCCGTAGCTAAAAACCTCAGGGCATTTTTATTCAAGAATTTGACTCAATTTTGTTGAGCAAAGAAAGGGTCGCAAACGAATATAATTATTGTTTTGCAATTTACAGTTCATATTCATTTAAGCAATATTTGTTGAAGTATAACAGTCATTTTCTGCATAAGGATAAAAAAAATATTCCTATTGAAGGTTAACCCCCGGTTTCTGAAAATAAAATATCGAACTACATATTACAAATTGAAAACAATTCAAGTGGTGTAATTGGCTATTGGAGACTTATTCAACCAATCACAGATAGGTAGATAACGCGCGGTTGAATTTTTTTTAACAATAATTTAGTGAACATATTCGTTCGAAAAACTGGGCCTTAGTAAAGAGTCAAATACATGTCTGTTAGGTACTCTTGACCTTGTACCTCTTTATATCATATTGTCAGAATCTGTCCTCCCCAAAAAAAAATCTCTCTCTTAAAAGTCTTTCAACTTGATATCATTTACCGCTGGGCGTTGCTAGTGCTTTATATTTTTCAATGGTCAAATTCGATTACCCATTAGTCCTGAACTTTACAGATGTTTCACATAGGAGTCTTGGATCGCCGTTTCTTTGACTTAGGGCATTTTCACCTTCTACGATAAAATTCCCGCTATCTTACTTGGCAGATAATTTCATAGAAATTATAGAACAATAGCGCCCCATACCTGGATATCGTAAACTGGCTTTTAACCTAATATTCCAATGCAGGCAGAGGTCGGTCTCAGAGCAAGAAAATCTAAAGCTGGCTGCAACTGGAAACACTAATACTTATATATTCGTGCCCGCACAATGTGCGCTGAGCACTAGGCAGGGCTGTCAGCAGAGACAATTCGCGTATGGTTAAGAAGCGTTCGCGGTCGCAATTTCAAAATTAATCAATTTCAAAAACTTGTCGAAATAGGTAGGTAGGTACTACCTGTATTTCGAAAAGTTTTTGAAATTGATTGATTTTGAGTTTACCTCTACCTAAGTATTTTTTAAATTGATTGCGCCGCGATGATATTGCGACTTGAATTTTAAAGCAATAGGTACAGGTACCTAAGTATTTTTGAAATTGATTGCGCCGAGATGATATTGCGACTTGAATTAGCTTTTAATACCTAGAAACATGTCAAGGACCGTTAATTTCTATTACTAAACTGTGAAGCTTACTGACTTGCTTGTTTTCATGGAGTCAATACAGACTTGTAGTGGTCGTCAATGCGTTGACATATAATAATAGCAGGAGGCGAACTAGTATTTATATTGCTACACTGACTTTTTATTATGTGGCCTCTTGCAGGTCAACCTATGAGGTTGTCACCTGTGGCGGACTTAATAGAAATTAAACTAGCCAGGGTTACAAATAACTCAAAACGAAGCTATAACACGCTAAAGGCATCCCGTACGGACCTCGGCTTACGACGCACGACGTCGAAACCATGATTTTAATGATTTAGGGATCAACTTTGCTTTTTTACTTTTTTCTTTACGCGGATGGATAGAACTCATTAACCTCAATAATAATTGTTCTGATGCTTTTTTTTTCTGAACTTTATCCTTTGGGTGGAAAAACGCATTCTGTTATTTTTTTGGATGGAGCGGATCAAATTAAATTTAATTCCTGCTAAGTGGCGTGTGATCTGTCTTTGAAACCTTATTTTTCTTATACCTTGTCTAGTCTACTATCATTTGGCGCTATGAACATGTGCATAAAGTTACAACATTGCCCAATAAATGAATCGAAAAAAAATATGAAAAAAACATAGAATATAGCTTCACTTTTTATTTTCGTAAGTTTTTTTAAGCGCGGGGCGAGGACAGCTAGAGACAGGCTAGATTAAATTTTGATTGATAAGGCCCGCTTGTGCAAACCAGACTTAGGTATCTTTTAACTCAAACTTAGTCGCTTGTAACACTGGGTTAAATAACAAATATACCCGTGTTAAAAGTAACTTAGAGTTAAAAAATATCTTTTGTTTGTGCAAGTAGGCTTTAGGGAACCACATTGACACACGTTTCATACTTTATTAAGCTCACTGGCCATCAACCTTCACCTAGAAAAGTCAAAGCACGACCAACACCGCAAACTCTACCCGTTCCCCTCTCTCATACAGTGCCACGATGCTTTCCATCCCGTTCTAACGTCATCGGAGACCGAAGTGCATCAGCACTGACGTCAGTAGCAACAGGCAGGTGCCGCTGGTCGAGATGCCGTGGATAGCGCTCGTGTTCCGTCGAAGAATGGCCGCCATCTTGTTACCTGGAAGGAGGATGGTTGAGGGTTAGATTTAGAAGGAAAGACATTTTACATGTACTGCTAAAATGTATGAAGATTTAAGAACCTTTAATATATTTAAAGGTTATTGATTTTTTAAAGGTTAATACAGCTACGTATCCACCTATGTTTCTGTAGGCGATAGGCAAATCATTTACAATTTTAAAAAAAGTTTATAATTTTTTTTC
This sequence comes from Hecatera dysodea, assembly GCA_905332915.2. NCBI lineage: Eukaryota > Metazoa > Arthropoda > Insecta > Lepidoptera > Noctuidae > Hecatera > Hecatera dysodea. Next base: position 15,593,877 of record HG995303.1, read on the forward strand.
GGCAACTGTATTTCGGTGGACATATAGGGGTATGTCCTACTTAGTAATTCCGAGATAGTTGCTAACTTGCCCATTATGAATGTGTGAAACATTTGTTGTTTAAAACCTCGTCACATATATAATTCTACAGTACAGATGATACCCAAATCCATACAAAGAAATGACACCTCCTTAAATCTGGCTATTTAGCTGACTATTTTTTTTTCTTCCATTTTTAACAGATGGCAGCATCAGCGACTCTAATTGCCTTAAATTACTTCTGTAGTTTTACAACGCCATCTAGGAGACGGCTTAGATACTATGTGCATTCGATATTGGGTGGCATAAATGCTACTAGATGGCGTTGTTTTATCTTGATCCTCGTGATAGCAAATAACCCAGTTTATGGTGCAATTGGACCTAAGAGTAACCTAGAATTGTAGTAAAAATACTCACTGCCTTCCGAAACGAAGACATGTATAGAAGCGGGCTCGGTATTGCTGGCGCTGCAGGTGTAGTTCCCGGAGTCCTTGAGCGTGGCCCCGCGGACTGTGAGCCGGGACTGCGTGCGAGCCCCGGGCTCCGTCTCCACTGTGATCCCGCCCCGGGTTGCGTCGTAGTTGATCATGCGGTCGTTGTGGTACCAGAACACGTATTGCGGGGGTGTAGGGCTCTGAAAATGGAAACGGAAAAATTAGGAATATAGGTATCTATATTTTCTGTAACTTATATGGTGTACATAATAAAAAGTATTCTATTATATTAACCAGTACTGGTTGTATAACGCCCGGGAAACGCTGAGATGGAGTTGAATTTCGGATACTAGCAAAACTGTATTGTTATTATGTAATATTTTCTTCTCTTTTTACTATGTTTCTTGCTGCTGTGTTGTGTCTGTGTCAAATAAATGTTTTCTATTCTATCGTCAGTTTTGGAACAAAAATCTTGGTAAACTTAACCCGTTACCAGTCCGTAATACTATGGGTTCTGGAACGCCAGAACTGATAACTGATAAGACAATCAAATCAATGAAGCCAAAAAAAGTACGCCAGCGTTGGAGACAGACCATCTTCTTAGCTCGTGGATGACAAATTATATTTTGAGTGGGCCAAGAAGGTAGCTAAGAGTTTAGTGCCATGCGTAGCGTACTACACCAATTCCTGTTGGATAGATAGGACATGACGATCAAGACCTGCTAAATATTACTCAACAATGAGGTAATTTTATTTAGAACATTCTTCTAAATAAAACAAACAGAAGTTCGTTGACATCAAATATTGCAGAAAATTAAAATGGAATTTGTTCTGGATGACTGAAAAGCGGCTTATTTATTTTGCCAGGACATTAGGCATAAAGCGTCCGTACAATTATTTCTTAATACAACTATTTCTACTAAGTAGGTATATTAGGACCGGTTTCCAGTTTAATATCAGCTATGTAGAAAGGTATCAGAATGTATTATGGTTTACCTACATGTTTACACCCAAAACACCGATCATTTTATTTTGAACACATTTGCTCGTAAAGTGAGCCTTATTACATCGTTCTTAGGGCCATAAACCGAATTATAACACACACGTGCATAATAATATTACACACTAGTGCATAATGGAATTGTCACTAAACTTAAGGTAGTACCTAACTGCAATATTTTTTTTGTAACAACACAGAGGTTTTATGCCGTTGAAAATCCATTTAAATTTTTGGAACAAATAAATGTGTCCCTAACTAAGAAGTAAAAACATTTATTATCATTAAATTATTTATAACTAGCAGCACCCCGCGGTTTCATCCGCATAAGTTTCGATCCCGTGGGAATATCGGGGTAAAAATTACGATATATGTTAATCCTGGTTATAAACCATATGTGTGCCAAATTTAATACAAATCCGTTCTGTAGTTTTTGTGTGAAAGAGTAACAAACATCCATCCATCCATACTTTCGGGTTTATAATATTTTTAGTAGGATTCATAATCATTTTTATAAAATATTTGCATTCTATCACTAAAATTATAATTTTGAAGTAGGCTGTATGGCTATGTATAATCAATCACCTTACAAAATGCGCGTGCAAAAAAAAAACTTGCGCACCATTTCCTATAATTTTCATACTCGTATTTTGTTTGAACCTAACGCATTTGTTGCTGTGTCGTAAATATTTGTTATTTTTTCCTCGCAAGTGTGTTGAAAAAGTGCGTATGAAACTCGGTGAGCGAATTGCTCACTAGACGGTCGGCTAGGCACTTGTGTCATAGTGTACTATTCTAAGTTCCCAATTTCAACGTACACAAACATACACTACGTTTACCAGTTCATGACGTCATCAATAATCTCATTAACTTCGAGGTCAAATAAACACAAAACCCCATCGATTTTCTGAAGAAAAGTCTCGTAAACGCCACAAATACGGCCACATATCAACCACTCGTATGTATGTAAATAAATCCGGCCGGTTTTACGAGGTCGAAGGGACCTCGTATAACACGTCACTTGGGGTGTAAACATTGTACGTACACAAACAGTAAAATGAGTGACGTCGATAAAAAATGGCCGTTTTCTGATTGATACCTACACCTTTTTCTTACGTCATTGTAAACAAAAAAAGGAAAGTATTGTTGAGAAAATATTGTATGACGTCCGCGTCTACGCTTATAAGTGATGTAACAAGATTACAAGACCCAACTCCTAAACTTCTTTGGCATTTTTTACCGTTTTTATAAATTAATTAGTGAATATTAGTAGATGTATTATGATACAAGTGAGCTTAGTTGCTCATTATACACAAGGCTGTGGGTTGCAGCCCGAGTGATAGACGAGGTCGTAAATCAGATGAGTGTCTAGTGAGCAAGTTGCTCACCGAGTTTCATGCGCACTTTTTCAACACACATGCGAGGAAAAAACAAACATGTATCGTTTTACCACACAGCAACAAATGCGATACAAGCAAAATATGAAAATTATAGGAAATAATGTGCAAGGTTTTTTTATTGCACTCGCCTAATGTAAGGTGATTAATTACATACAGCTTACTTCAAAATTGTAATTTTAGTGATAAAATGCAAATATTTTATAACATTGAGAATTATAAATAATTTAATAATAATAAATGTTTTTTCGTTTCAATTAGGGATATATTTATCTATTCCAAAAATGTTAATTGATTTTCAGCGGCATAAAACCTGTGTGTTGTTACAAAAAAAAGAAAATTCCAGTTAGGTACTAACTTACTTGTTAGGAAAAAAAAAAAAAAAAAAAAAAAAAATTGATTGAGTCAGGCGTTACTTTGCGGAAATCCATTTTAACTTTGAAAATGAAAACAAAATATCTAGTTTTAATTTCCGCGAATATTAGTGGGTTGCAGGTATGCACCTCCCTCCCGCCCGCTATATTATGCACATGCAAGATTACTAGGCAAATGCAAGGATTTTAAGCACATGCAGGAAGGCAATGCAAAACCCAACACCATTACCAATGTAATGGTGTTGAGTAATCTTGCATGTGCATAATATAGCGGGCGGAGGGAGGTGCATACCTGCAACCCACTAATATTCGCTGAAATTAAAACTAGATATTTTGTTTTCATTTTCAAAGTTACTTGTTAGGGATAATTCTATTATGCACTAGTGTGTAATATTATTATGCACGTGACTGTTATAGTTCGGTTTACGGCCCTAAGAACGATGTAATAAGGCTCTCTTTACAAGCAAGTGTGTTGAAAATAAAATACATATTTATTTGTAAAAATATAGGTAGCTAACATACGTTCTTAAGATTTATGGGTTACACAGTATTCGACCTTTCAGCCGTAAAAATACTAAGATTTTACATTTCGGTTATACTGACCTATAGCGTGCAGTACACATATAGTAATTAGCATAAACCAGGTGACAATAATTTCATAAATGAAAATGAGATCTGTATGAAACTTAAATATAGAAACCAACAAACAGCGGTAGGTAGATACCTAGTTATGCATAGGCCCATGATTCCCGACTTAGTTAATCTGGGGGCATTCAGCCTGCATTAAGCGTTTAATGTTCACGCCTGACTCCCGAGCTACTAATCTATCGAAAACGCATTGTAGCATACGCTCCAGTACCTATTCAAAGCTCTTGTAGCTCTGAACGCTGGAGAGATATGTTACATTGCAACATAGACAGCATCCAAGTTTATTAGGTGTTAAAAAGTAAGGTGTCTAAATGATAACAGCGACATGATTCGATCTACACGGTTGCCGAAGCCGGTTTATAGATAACTAGCTGTCCGCACAACTTCGTTTGTGTCACATTTTTCATGACTGCTTCGCTCCTATTGGTCTTAGCGTGATGATATATAGCCTTCCTCGATAAATGGGCTATCTAATAGCCCATTTATCTGAAAGATTTTTTCAAAATGGACCAGTAGTTCCTGAGATTAAACAAACAAACAAACAAACTTTTCAGCTTTATAATATTAGTATAGATAATAATTTTTATTTGGATCACAACCATAGATTACAAAGTCTTAATAGCTAGAACAAGGACAATGTATTAATAGAAGTGCATAGCCTGCTGTCTCCCAAACTAGACAAAAAACCTGTATCTTGGGAGGCAGTATATTAGAAATAATCCGTTCTTTGGTTCATAGACCGTGTAAGACGGCGTGAACTTAAAAGAAAAAAAAACAAATTTAAAATTGTCCAATTGTCTCTTACATGCTAACAAGCTATGCCAAGGAAGCACGCTAAACCGTCGGTCCCGGCTGTTATAGATTTTTGACATTCGTTACGGTAAATCAGAAGCCAGAATATCTGACACCAGTCTTGCCAAGGAGTATCCACATAGTTACAGGGTTGTGGAGGCCGATCCTAACATAATTGGGAAAAGACTTGACTGATTGAACAGGCATGTAAAAGGCTTTTAAGAAGGGGTCAGCTAGAGCCAATGCCTGCTGGGGTTGCGGAATTTGTCCGAAAGAGTTACCGCGGCCCTCGAACGCAAAGGGCATTAGGAGGAACACGGGTGGGTTTTGGTTAGTAAGAGTCTGATACATCCTTTCTACCCGCCCAGAGTGAAAGATGTTATTTAATGAATCCTATCCATAAAAAAGTAAAATGCTTTTATTCATAAGTACAGAGTACTTAATATTCTTACTCGCCCAAGCCATGCAGCCAAAGTGACCTGCTACTGACGAAGCTGCTTTAAACTTCGTAATATTATTTAAATCGAATCCTCTTTTAAAAGTGGGACACTGGAAATATAAGTTGTACAGCACAAAGAATCTACATGAGTAATTAATTATATCTAACGACGCCCGGTCCGGTATACTGCCGCGCTAATTAGAAGTGCAGTAAGGAGGTTATTCGTAATTTCGAGTAAATGGCGCCAACAATTTTTTACTTTTGTTTTGTTGTTTTAGATATAATTTTGAAGTTTTGCAAATATGTTTTGATTTACATGTATAGCTGAATATGCACTGTTTGTTATGAACTAACCCGATTCTCTATATGTTTAATACAACAAATTTAAAACAAAAAAAACTATTTATGCTTAGCAGGGTCTTCAAAACTAACTCCAGTATTACAAGCTGTAACCGCAGTAAGTTTGGAGTTACTGCGCTTTCTACTAGCAAACGCAGCTTACTGCGTTTATTTGATTTTATTAATTATTATTATCACTTCGACTACAAACTATAAACGCAGTGCAATAGTGACTTATAGCTGTTAAATATAGTATTTAAATGCGAATGACTTGGTTATATTCATCTTAACCACTTCTTTATTAAATAAAACAACGTATATTTAATGAATTACTTTATTTTAAGTAGCAAATGAAACATAATATTGAAATTATCGTAATCACAGACAATTACTGCATTTATAATTAGTAGTACAATATTTTCATATAGTTTTGCTTAGCCTGACTACAAACCATAACTGCAGTTAAAGAGTGACTAGTAGCTTTGAAATTAGTGTACACACGTAAAAAACCACAATAACTGGGTTATACCAATTAAATATCAGGAAGAGATAATTAATACAACTTTTTAAATGTATTTTTATTAGAAACCAAATAAATCTTATAACTAAAAATTATTATAATCACAGCCAAGTGTTATGGCACATTATGTTGAGATCAAAATCATAGATTAATATTAGTTCTGTTATAGTAACAAGGACTTATACTTATCACTAATTACACTAAAATAATGAAATATAGTAACAACCTCTTGAGTCTTTACAAAATCTAGGAATATTAATATAAAAAATAGGTCACACTTATTTAAGATCAGTTTCATCAACTTCAACCAAACTTCTTTGTTTCGAACTAAAATTTTAATTATCTTAATCACAGCTAAATAATAATTTATGTCTATGGCAAATACGGAGATCAGTCAGTGTTAGAATTATTCGCACCTTTGAGAACTTATCATTAAAAAGATCTATCAGACTTCTAATACTAAAAAAACTATAAAAACTTTAAAATTGATTGAGTCAGGCGTTACTTTGCGGAAATCTATTTTAAATTGAAAACAATATATCTAGTTTTAATTTCCGCGAATATTAGTGGGTTGCAGGTATGCACCTCCCTCCCGCCCGCTATATTATGCACATGCAAGATTACAAGGCAAATGCAAGGATTCTATGCACATGCAGGAAGGCAAAGCAAAACCGTTGAGTTGCGACTCAACGGTCAGCGAGTCAACACGTCCCCTGAGGATGCCTCGTGGAGAGGCGAAACACGTATCGGTAATGGTGTTGGGTTTTGCTTTGCCTTCCTGCATGTGCATAGAATCCTTGCATTTGCCTTGTAATCTTGCATGTGCATAAAATATGAGTACGTAACGTTACGTATGATGGGATTATTATTCTTGATTGACGTTTTTCTATTCGCAACAGTTTTGCGTCTCGACTTGACTCTTGATAAACAAACCCCTAGCCTCCCAGTTTAGAGAAATATATTCTTCGTTTATTAATTTCCGTTGATGTTCAGTAATTTTCATAGTACATTTTTTTATACACGTGTCCGAGCATGGCTTTTTCAAAGAAAGTTTTTCAATATTAAATTTAGTTTTGTTTTGTTTTCTTTTTTCTACCGTCTCTTGGAATCTTCTTCTTTTTCGGGGATTGCCCGCTTTTGTCAACAGAGTGGCGGCCGCGGCGCGTGCGTTTCGGCGTAGTAACTATTTAGTAATCTGTGGTTTCGGCGAATTCAGTCACCCCCGCCCAACTCACCTCTCAACCCCCGCTAACTCCCTTGAGTGTTATACTTACTAAATAAAGTCTAACTTACGTTACTGCGGACTTTCTTCGTACTTCGATATGCATAAAATTGTCTTGTACTAAATAATAAAGCAGTAAGAAATATTTACTGCTAATATCTTAAATATTAAAAAAAAATCTATAAGGTACGAATACTAAATAGTAATGCAGTAACGAAGCATACTGCATTTCTAGTTAGTATGTCATAATAGGTTCTTTACGTACAAATACTAAAGATAAACGCAGTCACGCATCTTACTGCATTTTAAATAAGTATTTTGTCTTCTTTCAATTGAAATGGAGTGCTTAGAAAAAGAGCAGTATCCAATATTACTGCATTTATAAGTAGCATCCTTAAATTATTAATTAAACATAATTTACAAATCATAACAGCAGCAAGTGTTTCTTACTGCGTATCTTACTAGTAAAAAAAAAAAAAGTAAGGCAAATACTGTAAGGCAAAGAGCAGCAATGTGTCTTACTGCAGTTGTGCTTAGTAATCTAGTTCTCAGCAAGAAACATACTGCGTTTTTGCTTATTAAAAATAACACTTCCCGAACAGCTATCAAAATAAGGATCAAATCACCATGTAGAGCTCACTAAGAGGATTCAGAATCAATAAGTAACTCAATTTTCCAAAAAACCTACTTTACTGCGTTTCTAATTAGCGCGGCAGTATAGTTTGAGTTATTTTTTAGGATTTTTCGTTGATCTTCGTGATTTCTCCACTTTTTCCCGAAAAGTCTCAGTTATATCTAAGAGATAGGACATGAAACGGTGCGTACCATTACAAATACTACGTGATGGAAATTGAAAATGATAGAATTTTAAATGCACTTTAGAAAATATAGAATATTTAGCGAATGAGCAACACAATCGATATTGACATGATTGATTTGAGCAGGATCTGACGCTGATGGACGGGCATGTGTCAAAACTTCAAAATAATGACAGCCTTTTGTTTTGCATTGCTTGTAATTGTTAGGTATTTATATGTTTCGGTGCTTATTTAAAGGGTTAAGTAAGTGAATATGGTATTTTCAAGGAAAAAATATGATCCTAAAAGGTGTGGTGTTAACTGCAAAGCCAGATTTCAACGAAAACGGTGCCCGAGACGGTGGCAAATGTTGCGCTCTGGTATGAAATTTTGAATGCGTAGAGTAAATTTTCGTTGCTACCTTTTATTAATCCATAATAGGTATTATAAATGAGAAAGGCTATCTCCGTTTGTTACTTATGGTTATAGTGAATTTTAGTATACAGATATAGGTTGGAATAAAATAAAACCGGCCAAGTGCGAGTCGGACTCGCGGACGAAGGGTTCCGTAAAGTAAAAAGTAAAGAAAATACTGCCACTATTACTACAAATCAATATTCGTTTAATTACTATACAGCAGCAACGTGAGGAGGACTGACTTCAAAAGCAAAAATAAAAATGACTCCCTTGATTAGATGGTGCTGGTTAGATATAGGTAGGCATAAGCATAAGAATAATCTGCCTTTTAAGGTTCCCACTGCAGGGACACAGGCCTCCTCTCCAGGAGAGGGAATAGGCCGTAATCCACCACGCGGGCCCAGTGCGGGTTGGTGAATGTCACATGTCTTCGAATTTTTTGTTCTAGGATAATTATGCCGGTTTCCTCACGATGTTATCCTTCACCGTTTTGAGAGCAGTGGTGATGAAATAAAATACATAAAGTAGCGCCTGGCCGGGTTTGAACCGTACGTTACGCAAGTCGCCGTTACCACTCGGAAAATAAAATCGAAAAATTTAATACTATATGACAAATAATCGAATAAATGCCATGATGGCGAAATATTAGGGCATTATAGGACCCTACATTTTGATGAGTTATATGAACATAAATGTAGAAAACAGCAGATTTTTTATAGCGATTTCAGGTTTGGTCCCAAAGTAAAAGTTGTTCATAATGATAAGTCCATTGACCTCTTAAGAGGTTGTTGGTGTTTGTCAAATAACCTTGTATATTATGACTATAATACAAAAATACATTACTTTTGTGTCAATCAATTCAAAGAAATCTTATTTGAGATAGTGTTTTCCTAGTTTGAAGGTCATGCTCATCAGTAAAAGTCATACTTGGTCATTCTTGTGTGAACAACACGTATGTTAATTATTTTCTAAATAAGTGACTTTTAGTTTCATAAACATTTGGACTGGGGTCAACGCCCTCTGGATATTCTTTTTGGTTCGGCTCGTTGATATCCTCCGTATTTGTATGAGTTTCGCTAAAAAAATATTTAAACCCATTTCTATTTGTGATCATTTCAGTTAGAACAAATCTGAAGCCTTTTACTATTAGACATAAGTTAAACTGCTTCGATTAGAATCGATTATGCTGTCTAATTAATTAAGTATAACTAAATTTGTTTTGTGTAGTTTAGACGGGACTTGTAAAGTTCCCGTTGGTAATAATAACTTTGGTAGAAGTATCATTGAGTTGTGCGCTTTGACGAGTTTGGCGAAACGTAACGTATCAGGGAATTTTCGTTTTTAGCTCACTCAAACGTAAAAAAGAATGTTAAAGTTCGATACAAACTTTATGGCGGCTTGTAGCAGTAACAAATTGTTGTAACAGTGAGTGACGCTGCGCATACGCAACCGCCATAACTCAGGGGCGAACGACCACAAAATATTTAGGCAGTATGTGATCGTCTGACATTGTAAAACTCAAACTCAATATATAGCATTTATTTCAATTAAACCCTTTACAGCCACTTTTGAATTGTCAAGGTCGAAAGAAGTGAAGCTATCTGCTATCTGCACGTTCCAAAGCGTAGATCTCTATGGAGAAAAATGCGCAAGAAACTCCACGGACATTCTTTTAAATCATGTTCTGTATTACATAACCTTGGTTACATCCTTGGTGCTTCTATATGAGAGGACAATGCAAAGAAAAAAAAGAAACTTTAAAACAATTCAAAGTATAAAGATTAAATTAGATCTAAAAAATTACTTCTATGACAGTCGTAACAAGAAAAACAGCGAAAATACTGCGTAGGGAAAAAACATAATGGACGTATTGCACAATGAAAAGCTAACTTCACAGACGTCATTAAGTTTGGATCGACCTATAACTTAGAATAATAGGGATGTTTCCTGAGTAAAAAATATGTATATGATTATGTTTAGTCCGTCAGTTAGATTATAGAAAAATATTGGACACGTATTTTTTCCTTTATCAAATCTATAAAAACTGACGAAGATACAAAGCATCAAAGATCAGGAGAGGGGGCTTGTGACGTCACGGCTCGGTAAAAATTGTAGTAGTAGTAGAGTAGTGACGTCACACGAGTTTTCAACGCACTGTATCGTCTTCATTTTTAGTTTACGTGAAAAAAGAAAAAATACGTGTCCAATATTTTTTGGAAAACTATCTGACGGACTAATTAGATATTTTTAGTTAACTACCCTATTCCTGCAGTTCTTGGCTCTCGGAGGTGCTGAGCAGTCGCAGCCGTTACAAATCTGCGATGAATTGTTGAAAACCCGGTGACGCGAAGGGATCGGTCTGGTGCTGAGCTGTATGTGCCTTGACTTTGTAGCGGTGGGTTCACACGATAGGTTTTAGGCATTCGCCTGTACACACTGAACTCTCATATCGACATTTGTCTTCATTGCTTTGTTGCACAGATAAAATTGTATAGAAGTTGATTGGAGTCTCTATTGTGTGGTAAAAAACAGTATCGTTGCATTGTCACGAATGGAACGATACTGTTTTTGAAGTGAAAACTTCTTTAGCATCGTTGTGATTTGAAAGTTTATGAAACGAAAAAGCGACAGTAAAAAGAGACGGACATATAAATTCATGTGTCTGTCTCTTTTTACTGTCGCTTCGTCTCATTTTTGCATGTTTCACTTCTACCACGGGTGAATTGCACACATGTTTTGTTTCCTTTTGATTAAGAGGTATATGGCGATGTTTCAGGAGTGAGACTTCTCATGAATATGGACAATTTTTTACATATAATCACTGAAAATGTATAAAACAGCTGTAAATTCATTTTTATGTTCGTAAAATCTTGACAAAATGTTGTTTTCATTTTTTTTTCCCATAGTAAAAAAAACAGATCGAATTTGTGTATTTATCGTTATCTAGGCTACTTTTAGTGCTCGTGATTTAGTTATAAGGATATTTAATTTATATTAGCAAATTCTGTTGTTAATCGGTAACTGAATATTAGGGTGGATTTTTAGGTATTGTGTTATTGGGTTTAACTGTTATATATTGTACATCATATAGCAGAATTAACTTGTCCGTTAATTAATAAATTTAACCAATTCTTCCATTAATTAATTGTTATTAACCAATATGACAAATTGGTTAACGGGTTCGTCAGTGAACTAAGCAAATTAACCGGTTCATGACCGGTTAAAAGGTATGAAGCTGTGTTTCTCTTCCAAGTTGTTATTGTACAATAATGTATTTCTGTTGCTGTTTGTATTGTATCACGAGGAATGGCACTTGTCTTGGCGTGTTTGTCAAAGCACTCGCATTACTGGGGTGATAGAAAATATACCCTAAAACCATGGGTATAAATTTAATTTTTGATCAAATAAATAAGGCGAACATTTACGAAGATATGCGAAAAGTGAGGTGCCAGTTTTACACATGCACATAATTGTATTTTAGAAAAGTATCTATGATTGAGAGCAATAATAAACACATCAAAAGTATCTAGGGATCAACATATATTTTTGCAATAACTTTCCTCCTGATTGATATTAATTAAAATTTTCTTTAAGGATTCATCAAATAAAGTGTTTTCGTTTGTCACAGTAACGATAAACCAAGTCACCTTTGCATTAATAAAGAAATTTGCCATTTTCCTAATAAAGGGATTTTTGACATTTGAACCACTAACATTAAAGTTCGAAAAAAAGACTGAAATAACAGTTTTCTTTAAAATTTTATTGGGTAACTTAAACAATTAATAATCCGTGTTTCTACCGCGAACACTAACAACACAAGAACATCGGTTTGGCATACTCAAAATGAGTTCATCCAAATCACGCTGTGGAATGGCCGCCCATGTTCGTTGCAACAACAAAAAAAGGTCTTCTTGCGACTTGATACCCTCCATATTCGGCAGAGCTCTTCTCTGTAGCATATCCCATGCATGCTCAATCGGGTTCAAGTCTGGCGACTGAGCAGGCCAGGGCAGGACATTGATGTTAGCTGCGGCGAGAGTCTGTCTTACAACTCTTGCGGTGTGCGGTCGTGCATTATCATGCATTAACTGAAATAAGGGACCGATTTGCACTTGTAGAGGAACGATGACGTCTGATACAATCGTCTCAGCATAAATTTGAGCGTTGAGGTTGCCTCTGATCCAAATCAACTCAGTTCTTTCGCCGATCCAAATACCCGCCCATACTATGATGGTTCCACCACTATAAGGATGGACTTCCTGGCAGGATTTTAATCGCTGTTGGCGTCCAGGGGTTCTCCAGTGTCGTATACGTCTTGTATCCGGTCTCATACCAAAACGAGACTCATCAGAAAAGCACACGAAACGCCATTGTTCTTCTGCCCAATTTCTGTGTTCAAGAGCCCATTGATATCGAATCCTACGATTGTGCATTGCTATAGGTGGTACCCGTAGCGGTCTTCGGGAATGAAGGTTCACTTCATGCAAGCGGTTTCTGACTGTTTGGTCGCTAATTAAGTTCCCTGAAGAGTGATGAAGCCTCACGGCTAACATCATGGCGGTTATTGTTGGAGCTCTTCGAGTTAAGATTTGAATGTATCGGTCTTGTCTCCGTGTGGTGCAGCGATACCGTCCTCCATGGCGCTCAGCCAAGGTAAGCGAAGAGCTCTGCCGAATATGGAGGGTATCCAGTCGCAAGAAGACCTTTTTTTGTTGTTGCAACGAACATGGGCGGCCATTCCACAGCGTGATTTGGATGAACTCATTTTGAGTATGCCAAACCGATGTTCTTGTGTTGTTAGTGTTCGCGGTAGAAACACGGATTATTAATTGTTTAAGTTACCCAATAAAATTTTAAAGAAAACTGTTATTTCAGTCTTTTTTTCGAACTTTAATGTTAGTGGTTCAAATGTCAAAAATCCCTTTATTAGGAAAATGGCAAATTTCTTTATTAATGCAAAGGTGACTTGGTTTATCGTTACTGTGACAAACGAAAACACTTTATTTGATGAATCCTTAAAGAAAATTTTAATTAATATCAATCAGGAGAAAAGTTATTGCAAAAATATATGTTGATCCCTAGATACTTTTGATGTGTTTATTTGTGATGATAGAGTTACCATACAAAAGACAGTCGTTTGGTTTGGATTTTGAAAAGATTTTTATTGTGTGTGTGTAATTATAATCATGATGGTGTGGAAACTGAAATATTGAGAGAATAAAATGTTGTTACCAAAATTGTATTTTATTGTTATTATTAATTATTCTTAATATTATAAATGTGAAATTTAATATGTTCGTGCATCAATCACACAAAAATAACTTTACGGTTTTAGCAATCGGAAGATTTATTCAAAATATAAGCGTAAAGTGGCAAAACCTTCTATTTTGCTTTAGTTTTTGTATCCTTCATTTACTTATATTTCAGGAGCTCGTGGCTAAATAATAACAGCCGCACGGGTCGATCTTCAAGGTAAAGCAACGCTTGCCGAAGTTGGTCTGTGGATGATGGACTATCTATATGTAGATTTTCGGCAGTCGTTACGGATTGTCAAAAGCCAGAAAATTTGACACCAGTTTTGCCAAGTAGTACCGTATGGAGTGTGGAGGTCTGGTAGGTAGCCGCTCCACGTTAAAATACTGGTATTCAGCCAAACAGGATGTTTGACTGGGAGCCGACCCAAGCCCAATATAGTTGGGAAAAGGCAAGGCAGATGATGATTTACTTATTTTTCAATCTTTCTGCATACATAAGTATTCAATGTAAGTGCTATTTTATTTCAAAATGGCTGAAACAAAACACTCCGAGCTTTCCACCAGCTTAGTCCGTTGCCACGTTACTAGATGTTCCATACGTTTTTTGTATATTTAAATTCTATAAGAAATAACGACCTTAAGTTGAGGACATAAAACTCAAAATCCAAGGAAATTTATTATTTATTGCATACATGATCACCGAAATATTATTTACATTAAATGATTTTAGTAACACTGATGAATTTATTTACAAATTTACTAATAGTAGGACTAATTTACTATATTATGGAATTATGTCATGATATATTTACAGGAGATAACAAACATTTAGAATCAAACTGTCAAATCTTAATTCAAGTATACTGGTGGTATAATTACATGACTATTTTACTCTATGGTTGTACCATAGACTTATGATAATGACTTATTTTTATGTTCAATTATATTTTTGACTTGTTCAGAAGACATCTGAATAATTTTCGACTGTAAATAACGAATGGTTTAATTGTGCGAAAAATCTTGATTTAGACTTGATGGTAAAAAAATGATTTTAATTGAAAATTTCTACTACGATGGTAAATTCATCAATTATTAGAAAAATATTCTTGAATATTGGCAGTTCGTTTTGTATTGAAAATATTAACAGTAAGTATGAAAAAAACTAATTATCCAGATGTCCAATTTCCCTAGTCTAGGTGTTACAATAAACTACCTAAATTATAATTATTTTATCTTAATTTTAGTTCTTTAGAATTTACCTTTAAGTAATTAATACAATTGATAATATCAATGGTGTTCATAATAATTCAAAAGTAAGTTTTTACATTATAATTTTGAAAGAGAAAAGAAAAAGTTTCTATATTATTTTTATTAAAATATTACAAAAGTTCTGGCACAGAATAATATTATTTTCTATAAAGATTTCAGCTTTTTACAAATCGTACGTATAATTTAATTGACCTTATTTTGAAATCTGTTTTAGTTTTTTATTTGGAAAAAACGATTAAAATACACGTTGAGGACTGTTCATAGTACAAGAAAATAACATGATCAAAATATTGTGTTGTGATGTTAAAACATTTTTTTTTTTTTTATAATTTACCATAGTTTGTCAGTTTATTTACATTTTAATGAATAAAACTATCATTATTTACATACGAGTATCAGAAATTGTTTATAATTTTTGAGCATTATTTTAATGACAGAATGTTTTTTTTCGCTTAATATTTAACACTTTTATAATTTTGTAGCTTAATTTTTTCAGAACAATAATTTATTTTATTTTATAATTATTCGAACCTTAACGTTGGTTTTCATGACTTATGATTATTTTATATTAGGGTGTGTATACACCGAACGAACACAGTGCTAAGTGTGCGTAGCTTGTATGTTCACAAGTGTACACACACCTTTACAGAAAAAATCTGGTTGTAAATCTTTCTGAATAAAGTCTCTGGGAATAGTCGAGTACCAAAACATCAAAATCCCGCAATATTTTATACTAAGAAATTGTTTAACTGTACAATATTGTGCCTATAATAAATACAGTCTAAATAAGTAAGTAACTAAGTTACGTCATTATATTTTTGTTACTTTGACTAAGTAATGTTACAATCAACTTATTTTACAATTCAATGATTGGTTTATTTAAATATTTAGTTTTCTACATTGGCACTGTATGAGGACATTCCTTTTCAAATAACTTGGTTGGGTAAATCGTGTGGTCTGATTCCGTAGCTAAAAACCTCAGGGCATTTTTATTCAAGAATTTGACTCAATTTTGTTGAGCAAAGAAAGGGTCGCAAACGAATATAATTATTGTTTTGCAATTTACAGTTCATATTCATTTAAGCAATATTTGTTGAAGTATAACAGTCATTTTCTGCATAAGGATAAAAAAAATATTCCTATTGAAGGTTAACCCCCGGTTTCTGAAAATAAAATATCGAACTACATATTACAAATTGAAAACAATTCAAGTGGTGTAATTGGCTATTGGAGACTTATTCAACCAATCACAGATAGGTAGATAACGCGCGGTTGAATTTTTTTTAACAATAATTTAGTGAACATATTCGTTCGAAAAACTGGGCCTTAGTAAAGAGTCAAATACATGTCTGTTAGGTACTCTTGACCTTGTACCTCTTTATATCATATTGTCAGAATCTGTCCTCCCCAAAAAAAAATCTCTCTCTTAAAAGTCTTTCAACTTGATATCATTTACCGCTGGGCGTTGCTAGTGCTTTATATTTTTCAATGGTCAAATTCGATTACCCATTAGTCCTGAACTTTACAGATGTTTCACATAGGAGTCTTGGATCGCCGTTTCTTTGACTTAGGGCATTTTCACCTTCTACGATAAAATTCCCGCTATCTTACTTGGCAGATAATTTCATAGAAATTATAGAACAATAGCGCCCCATACCTGGATATCGTAAACTGGCTTTTAACCTAATATTCCAATGCAGGCAGAGGTCGGTCTCAGAGCAAGAAAATCTAAAGCTGGCTGCAACTGGAAACACTAATACTTATATATTCGTGCCCGCACAATGTGCGCTGAGCACTAGGCAGGGCTGTCAGCAGAGACAATTCGCGTATGGTTAAGAAGCGTTCGCGGTCGCAATTTCAAAATTAATCAATTTCAAAAACTTGTCGAAATAGGTAGGTAGGTACTACCTGTATTTCGAAAAGTTTTTGAAATTGATTGATTTTGAGTTTACCTCTACCTAAGTATTTTTTAAATTGATTGCGCCGCGATGATATTGCGACTTGAATTTTAAAGCAATAGGTACAGGTACCTAAGTATTTTTGAAATTGATTGCGCCGAGATGATATTGCGACTTGAATTAGCTTTTAATACCTAGAAACATGTCAAGGACCGTTAATTTCTATTACTAAACTGTGAAGCTTACTGACTTGCTTGTTTTCATGGAGTCAATACAGACTTGTAGTGGTCGTCAATGCGTTGACATATAATAATAGCAGGAGGCGAACTAGTATTTATATTGCTACACTGACTTTTTATTATGTGGCCTCTTGCAGGTCAACCTATGAGGTTGTCACCTGTGGCGGACTTAATAGAAATTAAACTAGCCAGGGTTACAAATAACTCAAAACGAAGCTATAACACGCTAAAGGCATCCCGTACGGACCTCGGCTTACGACGCACGACGTCGAAACCATGATTTTAATGATTTAGGGATCAACTTTGCTTTTTTACTTTTTTCTTTACGCGGATGGATAGAACTCATTAACCTCAATAATAATTGTTCTGATGCTTTTTTTTTCTGAACTTTATCCTTTGGGTGGAAAAACGCATTCTGTTATTTTTTTGGATGGAGCGGATCAAATTAAATTTAATTCCTGCTAAGTGGCGTGTGATCTGTCTTTGAAACCTTATTTTTCTTATACCTTGTCTAGTCTACTATCATTTGGCGCTATGAACATGTGCATAAAGTTACAACATTGCCCAATAAATGAATCGAAAAAAAATATGAAAAAAACATAGAATATAGCTTCACTTTTTATTTTCGTAAGTTTTTTTAAGCGCGGGGCGAGGACAGCTAGAGACAGGCTAGATTAAATTTTGATTGATAAGGCCCGCTTGTGCAAACCAGACTTAGGTATCTTTTAACTCAAACTTAGTCGCTTGTAACACTGGGTTAAATAACAAATATGCCCGTGTTAAAAGTAACTTAGAGTTAAAAAATATCTTTTGTTTGTGCAAGTAGGCTTTAGGGAACCACATTGACACACGTTTCATACTTTATTAAGCTCACTGGCCATCAACCTTCACCTAGAAAAGTCAAAGCACGACCAACACCGCAAACTCTACCCGTTCCCCTCTCTCATACAGTGCCACGATGCTTTCCATCCCGTTCTAACGTCATCGGAGACCGAAGTGCATCAGCACTGACGTCAGTAGCAACAGGCAGGTGCCGCTGGTCGAGATGCCGTGGATAGCGCTCGTGTTCCGTCGAAGAATGGCCGCCATCTTGTTACCTGGAAGGAGGATGGTTGAGGGTTAGATTTAGAAGGAAAGACATTTTACATGTACTGCTAAAATGTATGAAGATTTAAGAACCTTTAATATATTTAAAGGTTATTGATTTTTTAAAGGTTAATACAGCTACGTATCCACCTATGTTTCTGTAGGCGATAGGCAAATCATTTACAATTTTAAAAAAAGTTTATAATTTTTTTTCGGCAACTGTATTTCGGTGGACATATAGGGGTATGTCCTACTTAGTAATTCCGAGATAGTTGCTAACTTGCCCATTATGAATGTGTGAAACATTTGTTGTTTAAAACCTCGTCACATATATAATTCTACAGTACAGATGATACCCAAATCCATACAAAGAAATGACACCTCCTTAAATCTGGCTATTTAGCTGACTATTTTTTTTTCTTCCATTTTTAACAGATGGCAGCATCAGCGACTCTAATTGCCTTAAATTACTTCTGTAGTTTTACAACGCCATCTAGGAGACGGCTTAGATACTATGTGCATTCGATATTGGGTGGCATAAATGCTACTAGATGGCGTTGTTTTATCTTGATCCTCGTGATAGCAAATAACCCAGTTTATGGTGCAATTGGACCTAAGAGTAACCTAGAATTGTAGTAAAAATACTCACTGCCTTCCGAAACGAAGACATGTATAGAAGCGGGCTCGGTATTGCTGGCGCTGCAGGTGTAGTTCCCGGAGTCCTTGAGCGTGGCCCCGCGGACTGTGAGCCGGGACTGCGTGCGAGCCCCGGGCTCCGTCTCCACTGTGATCCCGCCCCGGGTTGCGTCGTAGTTGATCATGCGGTCGTTGTGGTACCAGAACACGTATTGCGGGGGTGTAGGGCTCTGAAAATGGAAACGGAAAAATTAGGAATATAGGTATCTATATTTTCTGTAACTTATATGGTGTACATAATAAAAAGTATTCTATTATATTAACCAGTACTGGTTGTATAACGCCCGGGAAACGCTGAGATGGAGTTGAATTTCGGATACTAGCAAAACTGTATTGTTATTATGTAATATTTTCTTCTCTTTTTACTATGTTTCTTGCTGCTGTGTTGTGTCTGTGTCAAATAAATGTTTTCTATTCTATCGTCAGTTTTGGAACAAAAATCTTGGTAAACTTAACCCGTTACCAGTCCGTAATACTATGGGTTCTGGAACGCCAGAACTGATAACTGATAAGACAATCAAATCAATGAAGCCAAAAAAAGTACGCCAGCGTTGGAGACAGACCATCTTCTTAGCTCGTGGATGACAAATTATATTTTGAGTGGGCCAAGAAGGTAGCTAAGAGTTTAGTGCCATGCGTAGCGTACTACACCAATTCCTGTTGGATAGATAGGACATGACGATCAAGACCTGCTAAATATTACTCAACAATGAGGTAATTTCATTTAGAACATTCTTCTAAATAAAACAAACAGAAGTTCGTTGACATCAAATATTGCAGAAAATTAAAATGGAATTTGTTCTGGATGACTGAAAAGCGGCTTATTTATTTTGCCAGGACATTAGGCATAAAGCGTCCGTACAATTATTTCTTAATACAACTATTTCTACTAAGTAGGTATATTAGGACCGGTTTCCAGTTTAATATCAGCTATGTAGAAAGGTATCAGAATGTATTATGGTTTACCTACATGTTTACACCCAAAACACCGATCATTTTATTTTGAACACATTTGCTCGTAAAGTGAGCCTTATTACATCGTTCTTAGGGCCATAAACTGAATTATAACACACACGTGCATAATAATATTACACACTAGTGCATAATGGAATTGTCACTAAACTTAAGGTAGTACCTAACTGCAATATTTTTTTTGTAACAACACAGAGGTTTTATGCCGTTGAAAATCCATTTAAATTTTTGGAACAAATAAATGTGTCCCTAACTAAGAAGTAAAAACATTTAAACACATCAAAAGTATCTAGGGATCAACATATATTTTTGCAATAACTTTCCTCCTGATTGATATTAATTAAAATTTTCTTTAAGGATTCATCAAATAAAGTGTTTTCGTTTGTCACAGTAACGATAAACCAAGTCACCTTTGCATTAATAAAGAAATTTGCCATTTTCCTAATAAAGGGATTTTTGACATTTGAACCACTAACATTAAAGTTCGAAAAAAAGACTGAAATAACAGTTTTCTTTAAATTTTTATTGGGTAACTTAAACAATTAATAATCCGTGTTTCTACCGCGAACACTAACAACACAAGAACATCGGTTTGGCATACTCAAAATGAGTTCATCCAAATCACGCTGTGGAATGGCCGCCCATGTTCGTTGCAACAACAAAAAAAGGTCTTCTTGCGACTGGATACCCTCCATATTCGGCAGAGCTCTTCTCTGTAGCATATCCCATGCATGCTCAATCGGGTTCAAGTCTGGCGACTGAGCAGGCCAGGGCAGGACATTGATGTTAGCTGCGGCGAGAGTCTGTCTTACAACTCTTGCGGTGTGCGGTCGTGCATTATCATGCATTAACTGAAATAAGGGACCGATTTGCACTTGTAGAGGAACGATGACGTCTGATACAATCGTCTCAGCATAAATTTGAGCGTTGAGGTTGCCTCTGATCCAAATCAACTCAGTTCTTCCGCCGATCCAAATACCCGCCCATACTATGATGGTTCCACCACTATAAGGATGGACTTCCTGGCAGGATTTTAATCGCTGTTGGCGTCCAGGGGTTCTCCAGTGTCGTATACGTCTTGTATCCGGTCTCATACCAAAACGAGACTCATCAGAAAAGCACACGAAACGCCATTGTTCTTCTGCCCAATTTCTGTGTTCAAGAGCCCATTGATATCGAATCCTACGATTGTGCATTGCTATAGGTGGTACCCGTAGCGGTCTTCGGGAATGAAGGTTCACTTCATGCAAGCGGTTTCTGACTGTTTGGTCGCTAATTAAGTTCCCTGAAGAGTGATGAAGCCTCACGGCTAACATCATGGCGGTTATTGTTGGAGCTCTTCGAGTTAAGATTTGAATGTATCGGTCTTGTCTCCGTGTGGTGCAGCGATACCGTCCTCCATGGCGCTCAGCCAAGGTAAGCGAAGAGCTCTGCCGAATATGGAGGGTATCCAGTCGCAAGAAGACCTTTTTTTGTTGTTGCAACGAACATGGGCGGCCATTCCACAGCGTGATTTGGATGAACTCATTTTGAGTATGCCAAACCGATGTTCTTGTGTTGTTAGTGTTCGCGGTAGAAACACGGATTATTAATTGTTTAAGTTACCCAATAAAATTTTAAAGAAAACTGTTATTTCAGTTTTTTTTTCGAACTTTAATGTTAGTGGTTCAAATGTCAAAAATCCCTTTATTAGGAAAATGGCAAATTTCTTTATTAATGCAAAGGTGACTTGGTTTATCGTTACTGTGACAAACGAAAACACTTTATTTGATGAATCCTTAAAGAAAATTTTAATTAATATCAATCAGGAGAAAAGTTATTGCAAAAATATATGTTGATCCCTAGATACTTTTGATGTGTTTATTATCATTAAATTATTTATAACTAGCAGCACCCCGCGGTTTCATCCGCATAAGTTTCGATCCCGTGGGAATATCGGGGTAAAAATTACGATATATGTTAATCCTGGTTATAAACCATATGTGTGCCAAATTTAATACAAATCCGTTCAGTAGTTTTTGTGTGAAAGAGTAACAAACATCCATCCATCCATACTTTCGGGTTTATAATATTTTTAGTAGGATTCATAATCATTTTTATAAAATATTTGCATTCTATCACTAAAATTATAATTTTGAAGTAGGCTGTATGGCTATGTATAATCAATCACCTTACAAAATGCGCGTGCAAAAAAAAAACTTGCGCACCATTTCCTATAATTTTCATACTCGTATTTTGTTTGAACCTAACGCATTTGTTGCTGTGTCGTAAATATTTGTTGTTTTTTCCTCGCAAGTGTGTTGAAAAAGTGCGTATGAAACTCGGTGAGCGAATTGCTCACTAGACGGTCGGCTAGGCACTTGTGTCATAGTGTACTATTCTAAGTTCCCAATTTCAACGTACACAAACATACACTACGTTTACCAGTTCATGACGTCATCAATAATCTCATTAACTTCGAGGTCAAATAAACACAAAACCCCATCGATTTTCTGAAGAAAAGTCTCGTAAACGCCACAAATACGGCCACATATCAACCACTCGTATGTATGTAAATAAATCCGGCCGGTTTTTACGAGGTCGAAGGGACCTCGTATAACACGTCACTTGGGGTGTAAACATTGTACGTACACAAACAGTAAAATGAGTGACGTCGATAAAAAATGGCCGTTTTCTGATTGATACCTACACCTTTTTCTTACGTCATGTAAACAAAAAAGGGAGAGTAAACAAAATATTGTGTGACGTCCACGTCTACGTTTAAAAGTGATGTAACAAGACCCTACTCCTGAACTTTGATGCATTTGCTTATCTTTGGCATTTTTTACCGTTTTATTAAATGAAGATTATACACGAGGCTGTGGGTTGCAGCCCGAATGATAGACGAGGTCGTAAATCAGCTGAGTGTCTAGTGAGCAAGTTGCTCATCGAGTTTAATGCGCACTTTTTCAATACACTTGCGAGGAAAAAACAAACATGTATCGTTTTACCGCACAGCAACAAATGCGATACAAGCAAAATATGGAAATTATGGGAAATAACGTGCAAGGTTTTTTTTATTGCACTCGCCTAATGTAAGGTGATTAATTACATACAGATTACTTTTAAATTATAATTTGAGTGATAAAATGCAAATCTATACTAATATTATAAAGCTGAAGAGTTTGTTTGAACGCGCTAATCTCAGAAACTACTGGTCCGATTTGAAAAAAATTTTCAGTGTTAGATAGCCCATTTATCGAGGAAGGCTATAGGCTATATATCATCACGCTAAGACCAATAGGAGCGGAGCAGTCATGAAAAATGTGACACAAACGAAGTTGTGCGGACAGCTAGTATTTTATAATATTGTGAATTATAAATAATTTAATGATAATAAATGTTTTTTCGTCTCAATTAGGGACATATTTATCTATTCCAAAAATGTAAATGGATTTTCAGTGGCATAAAACCTGTGTTGTTACAAAAAAAAAGAAAATTTCAGTTAGGTACTAACTTAACTTGTTAGGGATAATTCTAAGCACTAGTGTGTAATATTATTACGCACGTAACTGTTATAGTTCGGTTTACGGCCCTAAAAACGATGTAATAAGGCTCACTTTACGAGCAAGTGTGTTGAAAATAAAATATACATATTTATTTGTAAAAATATAGGTAGCTAACATACGTTCTTAAGATTTATGGGTTACACAGTATTCGACCTTTCAGATTTTACATTTCGGTTATACTGACCTATAGCGTGCAGTACACATTTAGTAATTAGCATAAACCAGGTGACAATAATTTCATAATTTATAATGAGATCTGTATAAAACTTAAATATAGAAACCAACAAACAGCGGTAGGTAGATACCTAGTTATACATAGGCCCATGATTCCCGACTTAGTTAATTTGGGGGCATTCAGCCTGCATTAAGCGTTTAATGTTCACGCCTGACTCCCGAGCTACTAATCTATCGAAAACGCATTGTAGCATACGCTCCAGTACCTATTCAAAGCTCTTGTAGCTCTGAACGCTGGAGAGATATGTTACATTGCAACATAGACAGCATCCAAGTTTATTAGGTGTTAAAAAGTAAGGTGTCTAAATGATAACAGCGACATGATTCGATCTACACGGTTGCCGAAGCCGGTTTATAGATAACTAGCTGTCCGCACCACTTCGTTTGTGTCACATTTTTCATGACTGCTTCGCTCCTATTGGTCTTAGCGTGATGATATATAGCCTTCCTCGATAAATGGGCTATCTAACACTGAAATATTTTTTCAAATCGGACCAGTAGTTCCTGAGATTAGCGCGTTCAAACAAACAAACAAACTCTTCAGCTTTATAATATTAGTATAGACTAGCAGCGCCTCGCGGTTTCACCCGCGTAGTTCCCGTTCCCGTGGGAATATGGGGATAAAATATAGCCTATAGCCTTCCTCGATAAATGGGCTATCTAACACTGAAAGATTTTTTCAAAATGGACCAGTAGTTCCTGAGATTAGCGCGTTCAAACAAACAAACAAACAAACTTTTCAGCTTTATAATATTAGTATAGATAATAATTTTTATTTGGATCACAACCATAGATTACAAAGTCTTAATAGCTAGAACAAGGACAATGTATTAATAGAAGTGCATAGCCTGCTGTCTCCCAAACTAGACAAAAAACCTGTATCTTGGGAGGCAGTATATTAGAAATAATCCGTTCTTTGGTTCATAGACCGTGTAAGACGGCGTGAACTTAAAAGAAAAAAAAAACAAATTTAAAATTGTCCAATTGTCTCTTACATGCTAGCAAGCTATGCCAAGGAAGCACGCTAAACCGTCGGTCCCGGCTGTTATAGATTTTTGACATTCGTTACGGTAAATCAGAAGCCAGAATATCTGACACCAGTCTTGCCAAGGAGTATCCACATAGTTATAGGGTTGTGGAGGCCGACTCTAACATAATTGGGAAAATACTTGACTGATTGAAAAGGCATGTAAAAGGCTTTAAAGAAGCGGTCAGAGCCAATGCCTGCTGGGGTTGCGGGATTTGTTCGAAAGAGTCACCGCGGCCCTGGAACGCAAAGGGCATTAGGAAGAACACGGGTGGGTTTTAGTCAGTAAGAGTCTGACACTTCCTTATGCTCCGCCCAGAACGGTAAATGTCAATTGATGATTTCCCATCCAAAAAAGGCAAGTGATTGTGTTTATTTGAGCAAATTGTTTCATCAGCATTGCCTCCAAAACTGAGAGGGGAGAAGAAGACCGCGAGGACGGCACGTGATACATTCAGAATAAAGTCAACTA
Source organism: Hecatera dysodea (assembly GCA_905332915.2). Classification (NCBI taxonomy): domain Eukaryota; kingdom Metazoa; phylum Arthropoda; class Insecta; order Lepidoptera; family Noctuidae; genus Hecatera; species Hecatera dysodea. Next base: position 15,618,967 of record HG995303.1, read on the forward strand.
TCTTTCACAGAAATGGAAGATGTTATTTAACGAATCCTTTCCATAAAAAAGTAAAATGATTTTATTAATAAGTACTACTTAATATTCTTACTCTCCCAAACCATGCAGCCAAAGTGACCTGCTACCAACGAAGCTGCTTTAAACTTCGTAATATTATTTAAATCGAATCCTCGTTTAAAAAGTGGGACACTGTAAATATAAGTTGTACAGCACAAAGAATCTACATGAGTAATTAATTATATCTAACTACGTCTGGTCCGGTATAGTCTGAGTTTTTTTAGGATTTTTCGTTGATCTTCGTGATTTCTCCACTTTTTACCGAAAAGTCCAGTATTTTTGGCCGCAGTTTGGGCTTTGTACTCAATGGTGGCGCCGAAGTTAAGACTGGATTCCTACTGGACTGAACTGGAGTCGATCAGTTATAGGAACAGATGCACCCCGAAAAGTAGGATATCTAAGAGATAGGACATGAAACGGTGCGTTCCAGTACAAATACTACGCGATGGAAATTTAAAATGATAGAATTTTAAATACGCTTTTGAAACACTTAATATATGTAGGTATGTATATTTATATATTTAGCGAATGAGCAACACAATCGATATTGACATGATTGATTTGAGCAGGATCCGACGCTGATGGACGGGCATGTGTCAAAACTTCAAAATAATGACAGCCCTTTGTTTTGCATTGCTTGTAATTGTTAGATATTTATATGTTTCGGTGCTTATTTAAAGGGTTAAATAAGTGAATATGGCATTTTCAAGAAAAAGATATAATTCAAAAAGGTGAATGGTGTTAACTGCAAAGCCAGATTACGTTATTAATTGTAAATAAGTAGTAGTAGAAAATACTGCCAATATTACTTTAATTACTATACAGCATCAACGTGAGGAGGACTGACTTCAAAACTTGGTTAGATGGCGCTGGTAAGATATAGGCATAAGCATAAGCATAATCAGCCTTTTAAGGTTCCCACTGCTGGGACACAGGCCTCCTCTCCAGGAGAGGGGATGCTCCGTAATCCACCACGCGGGCCCAGTGCGGGTTGGTGAATGTCACATTTCTTCGAATTTTTTGTTCTAGGACATGCCGGTTTCCTCACGAATATTTTCCTTCACCGTTTTGAGAGCAGTGGTGATGAAATAAATTACATAAAGTAATGCGCCTGGCCGGGTTTGAACCCACGGTCTACAATACGTAAGTCGCCGTTACCACTCGGCCACCACTGCTCCACCTCCAGATATAGGTTTACTTGCCAAATTTAATACCATAAATGCCAAATAGTCGAATAAATCCCATGAGGGCGAAATATTAGGGCATGATAGGACACTTTAAAAGTTCAGTATAGCCGACCAAAGTTCTTCTCAAAAGATAGTTAGCTAGAAATTTAGGTTCCACTAAATTTCTAGCTAAATATTTTGTTGCACCACACCAACCAACCAATATAAATCTAGATAACCAACTACCCTCTTTTAACGTCGACTTTAAAACGAAAATACCCGTCTAAGGGGCGGTAAATCGATAGATTGCCACCGCAAACATGACCCTCTCTTAATTACACCGACCGATGCTACATAGTTCCACAGCATCCCACTAAGCTTGCTCGTTAAGAAAAATTATGTTCAAAAAGGAAAAGGTCCGAACGAAAATATTATTTTTTTTTGTAAAACAAGCAATTAGTCCGATCTATAATAAGCGCGGGATTTTTGAGATCGTTTTTAATTGTTTTATTTTGTTTTCTTTCTTTCATTTTAATTCGAAGTTGGTTCAGGATGCTTGTGTTGTAGGTTTTGTGGATCGTAAAGTTAAAAGGAAATGTGTTTTTGCAGAAACGGATTGTTGAGTCCACAATTAAATCGGAGGTACCTTTTTGAGGATGAGAATCTGACGCTTAAAAACAAAACCTGATTCTAAGTATCAAAATTATTTTGACAGCTAGTTCAGAATCATCATCATTATTATCTATCTTGATCTTAACTTAAATTTCTTACAGATCTGTGCAAAATTTCTTCTTCCTTAGTTTCTCTATACTTCTTAATCTCGGCATTCACCCCTGCTCTAGTGATAGCATCGTTCAAACGAGTCGCCTCGTTTGTACGGCAAACCCGATCGCTTTCGGCACTTTTCGGTTAAGCCGAACAAACGAACGCGACAATCGCGAATACGCGATTTTCACTTTGTATTAGGACGCCGTCTCTAAGCCAACTGCACTGCTACATCAAAAACGATCCAAAATTACCTTTTCCACGATGCAAATGAGATGGATGACGCTGCCGAGATCCACATGGTGCTCCCCTGAGCCCAGGATGAAGGCTTCCGGCACCACTATCTGAAGCCGCACGTAGTGGGACACAATGCCTGTACGTGTTGACACCTGGAATATAAAGTAGATGCAGTTAAGTATCAAAGTTGCAAATAGGGTATTTTCCTGAAAAAACTATTCTGTCCGTCAGTTAGAGTATCCAAACACACTTTTTTTTTTCACAGAATATGAAGCAAAAAAAACTTTTGACCGACGAATGACGTCACCGGACCCTCACTCCTTAACTTTGATGCGTTGTTGATATTTTGAATGATTTGGAAATGCAAAAAATACGTGCTCAATATTTTTCCATCAAGGAAACCTATCATGAAATGTTTTTTTCTTCGTTTTTTCGCCGACGGCTCCTTATAAGCTATTCGGGCTCAGAGCCAGTGCCTGATAGGGTAGCGGAACTTGTTGGAAGGAGTCACTGTGGTCCTGGAACGCAAAAGAAGGAACACGCATGGGTTTTAGCCAGTAAGAGTCTGACACTCCCTTTCGCTTCACCCAGAGCGGTAGAAGTCATTTGATGATTTTCCATCCATAAAGCTATTGGAAGTTCTAGTATAATTGTAAGGTTTAATTCGTAAGTTGTTATTCTTTAATTTTTGTATTCATGCACCATAAATGATTAGTCTTGTTATGTGATGACCTGAAACACAGGTTTTATAAACCTAGCTCAGGAAAGTCGCTAATTATACATAATTGTAGGTTTAAAATAAATTTACCATAAATCCTGAAATATTGATAATTTAGTTAAATACATAGTTATTTGTTGGATACTACCATAATTATTTTATTTAAGATTACTTGTGGCTATTAATCTGTAACTATATTGTGTAAAGAATTTTTAATAATAATAAAAAAAAAATAATAATAAAAAGTGGGTACGATCATTTCAGCATTGGTAGCATTGATTCAGTCCACCGAAGTGCAGGTGTACATACTTGGGGCACTTCAACGTTTTACTCATGGATTTGAACTGCGGGCAACGGGGTACCGCACTAACATTTTTGTTTTTGTTGAAAGCTTTTCAGTTAACGTAAACAAAGGTTTGACCTCATTTTGCTTGAACGACCGACGGTATCCGGAACGAATTAACTGAGTCGTCACTAATTAAACGCTAATCAAATGATGCCATTAGCTTTGGAAAGTTCATTCAACTAACCACACTAGATAATGACCGTCTGTCAAGTTTTGCGTTAGTTTTACTGGAGCTGTGACTGGTTTAATTAAATGTGTAGTGAAGGAAATGTAAGGACTTTTTGGGACTTATGTAGGTGTGTAAGAATTCAATCGCTTAGGCCCGGCGCCCACTATCGGCATCGGCACGGCTGAGGATTTTAGGTGATAAAAAGCATTGTACTTTAACTTCATGGCAATAAAGTAGACATTTCCATGATATATGATCATAGTAACAAAAATACCGCTTCGGTATGCTTGAGGCTACATCTACTTTATTGCCGTGAAGTTAAAGTACAATGCTTTTTATCACCTAAAATCCTCAGCCGTGCCGATGCCGATAGTGGGCGCCGGGCCTTATGTGTTATATACTAGCTTCTGCCAAACGACTTTGTCGATGAGAATGTCGATTTTTATCCCAAGGAAATATACTCCCTATAGTGATAAAGTCTAGTTCCATGAATTCAAAACATCATGGTCTACCGGTGTGTCAAGTTTCATCCGACGCCGATAAGACGTGAAGAGGTTACAAACAGGCATACACACTTACTCTCGTATATCTATCGTATATATAATATTAGTTCCCCTACTTACGGAGGAAATATCATCGTCAATTCATTACGAATATTCTTTTGTTTTGCGTTTATTAAAATATGTTTAAATTCGAGTTTCCAAGTAAGCTCATTTCAAGTTCAAATATTTTGTCCTATTCTGTACTAATATTATAAAGAGGAAAGATTTGTATGTAACGAATAAACTCAAAAACTACTGGAGCGATTTCCAAAATTCTTTCACCACTAGAAAGCTACATTCACCCTGAGTAACATAGGCTATATTTATCCCCGTATTCCCACGGGAACGGGAATTACGTGGGTGAAACCGCGGGGCACAGCTAGTCACTTATAAATCAGTGTCCTTAGTTTCTTGTATTCAGAAAGAAATGCCGTTTATTTAAATTACAAAAAAAAACGACAAAGAATTGCTTTAAGAATTTCGAAAGCTATTTTTGTTATATTTCAATACACATATTTTCTTTTAGACATTGTTCCAGACGTACCTAAAAATAACACCTGAAATAAAGTTTGACAAAAATAGCTACTCAGGCGTAATATTCTTCTTTCACTGAAAAAAATATTCGTACATTTGTAGATTTATAGGGCTTTTCGTCTTTGTAGCCAGGTACCTTGAATGTGCTTAGGTAGAAAGAAGACGAAGTCGTTATGTTAAAATACCCATTGTTTTTCGTAACCGCTAACTATATGGTTTATTTTACGAGCCAGCTGTTTTTAGACCAACGTTGAGCAATAATGATGGAATGGTTTTTTGAAGTTGCAGAGAGAGGAGGTTACTATTGAGGAAATTATGCGGTATTTATATATTTAAACTTTATATTATACACAATAGTGGTACATGGGCGGTCTTAATGCAACTAGATGTCTTAAGCAAAGATGTAGAAGTTTTTAGACTAACATTGAGTAACAATGATGGAATGGTTTTTTGAAGTTGCAGAGAGAGGAGGTTACTATTGAGGAAATATGCGGTATTTATTTATTTAAACCTTATATACAATAGTGGTACATGGGCGGACTTAATGCAACTAGATGTCTTAAACAAAGATGTAGAAGTTTTTAGACTAACATTGAGTAATAATGATGGAATGATTTTTTGAAGTTCAGAGAGAGGAGGTTACTATTGAGGAAATATGCGGTATTTATTTATTTAAACCTTATATACAATAGTGGTACATGGGCGGACTTAATGCAACTAGATGTCTTAAACAAAGATGTAGAAGTTTTTAGACTAACATTGAGTAATAATGATGGAATGATTTTTTGAAGTTCAGAGAGAGGAGGTTACTATTGAGGAAATTATGCGGTATTTATTTTTTTAAACTTTATACACAATAGTGGTACATGAGCGGACTTAATGCAACTATTAAGATGTCTTAAACAATGATGTATGTATATTATGCTTAAATATGCTTTAAGCGATAAGGCCGCTCATTGTGTCACGCGCGGCCCATTCCCCTCTCCCAGAGAGGAGGCCTGAGTCCCAGCAGTGGGAACATTAAAAGGCTGATTATGCTTATATTATAAATCCTATAAGTTCTGTCGTTCCCGTTCCAAATATTCATTGTTTTCTCTCTCATCTAACTCCATTTATGATCCAAACATTGTGTCACTCAAGAACTAACAATTCCATATAAACAAAAACAAGCTGGAATCCAAAAGACAGTCATACAAGGACGTACCATTGTTACCCCCCACCCCCCTGTACCCATTCAGAGTGTAAGTTGTGAAATCATTTTCGTTATGTAAATCGGGAACGATAGCATCTCCATACGATGTAGGGTTGTGTTAACGGATCCGTGTTTTAGGATCCGCAAATGCGGAACTTTAACGAAATCTGCCTTCGTTAGATTTTTGTGCGCCAAAGGCACCCCCTATGGGGTATGGACCTTGGTTTAGAATAGGCCGGGTCGAACATAGATTATTTATGTGTGAATTTAAGATTACAGGTTCTGCGGCACGGGTTGGCTCAACCAAGGTTCGAGAATATTCAATTCTCGATGATAGTTTGAATTAGGTTTTTAAATTTGGTTCCCTCCTGTTAAAGTTTGCTTACTAATATTACAAATAGCTTGTTGCTTTCTTTTAAAAAATATTATTTATTATTCTACGACCGCCTCCGCAAGCGCTCTAATGGCGTCCACCACATCCTTAACAGTTTCGTTTTAAAGGATCCGCCATCTTGATGTTCAGATCTTGTTATTTTTATTGTTTCAAGGGGAATAACAAGGCGGGCGAGTTAATCCCGTATATTGGGGGAATCAGAGATGTTCCAGCGTATTGCTTTCGACGAGTTTTCTTTTAAATTCCTTTGGGTAAATTATTGGGTGGTTAATTTTACAGATCATTTGGATTGGAAGAAAATGTTTGGGGATGAAAGAGTCTGATAGGATTTTGTACGTTGAGTTGGTCTTACGTAGCGCTGAGTTTTTAACTGGGGTTGTTTGGTTTCGAGCACAGCTACTTATTTAAATGATTTGCCAGAAGAATATGTAACACTGCCTCTACGAGAACAGTATCATGACAATGTTATATTTTGTTGATTTATTTAACTGAATAAAGGTTTACCTTTCCCAAACCTGAGCACAAAAGTCTTTCCACTCTGAAATATTTGGCGACTGTTTATTTTATTTCTTTGCCGTGCCTTTTTTAGTACAAATTCTACCTAAAAAAATGTTTTATGAGAGCGAGATAATTCTCGCAATATAAAACTAACGAACAAACTATTTTTAGTTTTTATAAAATTAGTTAAAACTTCAACGAAACGCTGCATCGTTACTAGCAACGCAGACCACAGGAACATCCATCTATACTTATATTATAAAGATTGTTTGTATATAATATATATATATATATATATATATTATATATATATATATATATATATTTTAATTCTTCCATTGTTGGGAATTTGCACTATCTCCGGGTGACATAGGCTATATTTTATTCCCATATTCCCACGGAAACGGGAGCTATGCGGGTGAAACCGCGGGGCGCTCCTATTACCTATTTAATAAATTATTAACTACATGACCTGTTTATTATTCTATGAACAGCCTTACCCCGTAACCTGCTTACCATCTCAACGCATTTCCAGTTTAAAGTGAACCCAGAGAAATAGGTCAGTATGTCAGCTGAGAACTAGCAACAAGAGAGTGTACTAGCTATCGCTTATGTATTCACTATAACTTAGTTAAGTATACTGCGGTATTTACAAAGAGAATGTATATAAGTAGGTTGGTATAGATTAACGGCCGAACCCAATAACCGATCTATCACATACTGGAGATAGAAAAACAAATGAAACAACAGAAAAATTATATAGGTTTTCTGTTGTTTCATTTGTTTTTCTATCTCCAGTATGTGATAGATCGGTTATTGGGTTCGGCCGTAGGTCAATAATAATAATAATAAATTTATTTCAGAAATAAATTCCATATTTACAACATTGTTAGTGTCATTAGAACTTATCAACTATGTTAGTACACAAAAACAAAGATGTTAGTAACATCTATACTTATAATAAATCTGTAGAGAGGTCAATTCTGTACAAGGAATATATTTTCAAAATAACTATCAGGGGGTGATTAGTTATCGATACTGGTGCCAAAAATGCAATCAGTAAAATTTTTGTCTGTCTGTCTGTCTTTCTGTCTGTCTGTCTGTCTGTCTGTCTGTCTGTCTGTATGTTCTTTATAGAAACAAAAACTACTCGACCGATTTTAACGAAACTTGGTGCAATTATTCTTCATACACCTGGGCAGGTTATAGTATACTTTTCATTACGCTACAATCAATAGGTGCAGAGCAGTGAAGGAAAATGTTGGGAAAACGGAAGAAGTTACTCCATTTTTTAAGCTTCCGTCGCGTGTGTAGCCTTAATGGTTAAAGTTACATAGAAATCATGTATTACGGAAATGTTCTACATAAAATTATATAAAAAATATCCCGAAACAGCATGTCTATCTTTTGTCAATTTTAAACCGATCGGGCTGAGAGTTTCAAAATCGGGGGTAAAGTAACTATTCCACGCGGACGAAGTCGCTGGCAGAAGCTAGTAAAAAATAAAATAACATAAATAATAAACATTTATTTCAAACTAGGTTCATATTTTGTTGATAACAAATAATTTTATCCCCTGGGGGGTAGAATTAATCAAAATCCTTTCTTAGCGGATCCCTACGTCATAACATCTACCTGCATGCCAAATTTCAGCCCGATCCGTTCAGTGGTTTGGGCTGTGCGTTGATAGATCACTATGTCAGTCAGTCAGGCACTTTTGAGTTAATATATATTTAGATAGATAACAAATTATAGCTTTAACAGTACTACACTACGACACGGAGCCTATCTGCTAAAATACTCAGTGTAGTGTTTAGAACGCGAGTGATAGTGAGACTTTTTTTTTTTTTTGGATATGACCACTCGCAGTTCAGCTCGCTAAGGCTGGATACTGCTCAACCGGACAGTAGTGAGGCGCATCTTCCTAGGTATTTATAGCGGCAAAGCCATCAACCCGCGCCTCAGCAAACATTCCTGCATCGCCACGGCAGCCCCAAACAGTACCCTGAGTACATTATTGTATTTGCTGTATGACCGCTGCTAATAACCCACAGGCTGTTAATACATTCAACTTATCTGAGTGTCTATCTGCCTAGCCTTTTCCCAACTATATTGGGGTCGGGTTCCAGTCAAACCGGATTCAGCTGAATACCAGTATTTAACGTGGAGTGGCTGCCTACCAGACCTCCACAACCCATTAACTGGGGAACGCGATACTTCTTGGCAAGACTGGTGTCAGATTTTCTGGCTTCTGACAGAAAGATCTACAAATGACAGCCGGGACCAACGGCTAAGCGTGCTTTCCGAGGCACGGAGGAAACTCGTTATGTTAAGATGGTCACCCCATCCACAGACCAACCGTGCGGCTGTTATTCTTTAGCCACGAGCTCCTCTTCATCTTATCTGAATGTAATGTAACATAATATTCTGATGAAGGTAGCCTCCTTGTCTGCGAGTCACTGGCCGACAAGTTTGTGGATAGAACTTTGGAAGTGTCTAACAAAAGAATAAATAGTATTTTGAATTAGGAATGCGGAACATATGCTTTGTTTTATATGAGAGGCATGTGCGAGGGCTGCCTTTTAAGTATAGACGATCTAATAGCTTATTACCATTTATTGTTTTTCAAAGAATTCTCCGCGATATTTAATACACTTTTGCTTGCGTTAAAACACTAGGAAGTGGTGACGGGTGGGCGTTTTGGGGGACTGTCTTTATGTAAAATTTGACGTTCAAAAAGTGCTGTCTATCAGCCAAGTTTGAACAAATGACTTTTGAATTTTGTTCGAAACGGTTTTCGCAGTAGTTAGCTAAATTAATTAATCTTAGAAATCTCTATTCTCTTAGAAATCCTAGCTAAAAGCTAGCAAAAAATATAAGTAGCATACCGCAAAATGTGTAATCCCTTAAAATACACTTCTGTTAGGCTCCAGTTCATGTAAATTTTTGATCCAAATGTTAGAAAATGCATTGGAATGGGAGTTGAACGAGAGTACAATACGGCCGTCGTATCTTGGCGAGTCTGAACATAGGCTTTGCGAACTTTAGCGCATGTACAATCGTGAAGAAAACTGTTATTGGTGGCATTTTTACGAATAATATAAGTGCCAACTGATACTTGCAAATAACACACAAAACAATCTTAAACACTAAACAAAAACTTAACAATACTAATAAAACTTAACAACAGTAACAACAATCTTAGACACTAAACAAAAAATTAAAAATACCAATAAAACTTAACAACAGTAACAACGAAAACTTTTGTAACCGACTGCGCTCAAGACAGAGATAGCGACACGAACACGACACCGACGCTAACGTGTGACTGAGACAATATTATCGTGTACCGAGCATTGCCGAATTCGCACGAAGCTTTACGAAGTAACCAAAAAGGGATGTCCAATATGCGTGTCTGAGGGTGTTGTCTAATCGATTTTCTTCAAATCGATCGAAATTAAGACTCAATAATATATTTATTTTCAATTATATAAGGAGGTTTTAAATTTTCTCAAACAGTCGTTACTCAAGTTGTCGTTAATAGATAAGTGATAAATAAGTGACTTTCAACTGAGAAATTATATTTTGTTAGTTTATTTTTTTACTAAATTCGAAATCTCGTTCATTAACGACAAAATTCACTATATTTTTAAATCTTGTTTCGTTTCATATATTATGTAAACAAAAATCAATAAATTCTAAATGAAACTTTTTTCGATTCGATTCGATTACGATATTTAATCGATAAAGGGTCGATTGTATTAACATAAGGTCAATCTCTAGCCTAGACCACCGCCCCGCGCACGTCGCCTATTGCCACCATTTGGTTCCTGAATAAAGTTATTGCGCAACCTTCTGCGCGAAGTTCGGACTCGCCAAGTTACGTCGGCCGTATTGTACCAGCCATATGCATTGATAATCCCCAAAAGTGCTTACAACGTAGCTACAAGCGAGCCGGTAGATTTAATGTGATGGATTAATGTTCCACGTGATAGGTATGAACAGTCATGTATTATCTATACATCTATGTATACATATAATAAAATTGTAACTAGCCGACGTCTGTACACTGAAGATATTGAGAAACAATATACGGGGTGTCTTTATAAAGCAACAGAGGCCAAAACAATTTTTTGTCCGTCTATCTGTATGTTTGTGCGCGCATCACACAAAAACTACTACATGGATTTGAACGCAGTTTTCACCGTTCTACTGCAAGATGTCTAACTTAAAATATAGGCTATATTTTACCACTTAAAAAATAAATAAATAATAACATACACATAAAAATCAGCTGTTCCCTTCATTTATGTTCGTATATCTAACTCATCAAAATGTAGGGGACAGCTGATTTTTTTCGCGATTTCTGGTTTGGTCCCATAGTAAAAGTTGTTCATAATTATGAGTACAATGACCTCTTAAGAGGTTGTTGGTGTTTTACAAATAACCCTGTATAGTTTTGTCATGCACCAAACATCACAAATCTAACGGCACTAATCGGTAACAAGATAGCTACGTGTATGTTTGTACGCACTGTGCGCAGAGTATAAACTCGCGGTAGTTAACTTCTTTTTACGATTATGTTGCCATTTCAGATTGCGGGTAACACGCCTCTGAAATGGCAACATAATGAATGAATTTCAGCCTGAATGAATTTTAACGAAACTTGGCACACGGGCAGATCTTATCCTGGAATAGGATTTTTTTTCACTCGGGAATATGTTCGTTAGGAATAATTTTTAACAATCCCGTGGCTGAGGTCTCTGGCTGAAACTATGGTTTTATGTATAATATAAATATTATAAAGAGGAAAGATTTGTATTTTTGTATGTAACGAATAAACTCAAAAACTACTGGACCGATTTCAAAAATTCTTTCACCATTAGAAAGCTACATTCACCCTGAGTAACATAGGTTATATTTTGTCCTCGTATTCCCACGGAAACGGGAACAACGTGGGTGAGACCGCGGAGCAATGCTAGTTTGTACATATATCACTGGTGATGAAGATAGCCTATCAGCATTATTTGTGCTCTAAGTACAAATAACTTGCAAACAAAAATCCTGAATATTTCGTCTGACAAAATCCAGAACGTTCCCGAGTAATATCGCTCCAATATCGATAATTTTACGCCTGAATAGAATATATTCTTCAAAGCGAAACAATCAGACCCCTGATAGCGTCGATACCGCATCGAATATAACATGAATTCAATTTCTAACTATTGTTACCGAGATCTTATCAGAGCGGAGTCGTTTCTACAGACAACTGGCGTTTGAATTGACATTTGATGGTAGTGATTCATAGAGTACGGAAACGGCATAGACTAGATAAGCCATTATTAGTTCTAGTTTCTGCAAGCGACTCCGCTTGCGTGAAAATCGGCATCGGTAATTATTCCAAAGGAACGTAGTTTAGGGGGTAAAATTGCCTAAAGTCAAAGTCAAAACGTTTGTTTCAATAAGGCCATTAATAGGCACGTTTGAACGTCAACATTTACGTTTAAAATAATATACATCAAAATAATAAAGTGACCGTTGTGTCCCACTCGCAAACGTAGATTCTTGTGGCGAAAAACGGACAAGAAACTTCATAATAGGAAAGATGCAATTACAGAATTTTAAAACATGAACATTAAGTTATTGAAATGATAAAATAGTATAAAAGAAGGGCTACTGCAATGTTTTATTGTAGTTACCTAATATTAATTTTTAACGACTATTAGTACAGTTTATAATCGCAATTTTGGCAATACATTAGAGCGTATTAATTTTTTAATTTTTGTATGGTCTATATTACACGGAATTCTTTTAAATGAAAGCAAGATGAAAATATTGCATTTTCCCTATTACAGAATGCTTTGAATATTTTGACAGTGCAGTCTGTAGCAGGGACGAGGTGTTTCCGTAGTCTGTGGTCATTGCTGTATGTACATATGCCATTGTGAACTTGAGTTTTTATATCTAGATAAAGGTTGCCATCGAATAAAAACTCTTATAGATTTGCCAGGTGAATGTAAGTACCTTCCACAGACAGGGCAATTAAAAAGTTAGCCCTTTTTTAACAAATTTCAAAACACAGACTGATAATCTACATGGCCTGTCATTACCTAGACATTATGGACAAACTAGCTGATCATGATTACGTTTCGATATAAGAACCACCCTTAGTAGGCTGGTGGAGATTGCCTAAGGCAAGGTTTGCCATTGCACCTTGCTTGGCTTTTGGATTTTTCCCAATTGGCTAGAAAATTAAAGTACCCAAACGTGCTTCTATTATTGGTGTCCTCTGCCCACCACATGACAGACAATGTAGGTAGGTTAATAAAAAAAGGTCGTTTTCCAAAGTTTTGAAACATACATCGCCTTTAAGAGCGATAAGCCGAACGGCATTCCATACAAATTTTCAAGTCGTTATTTTCCGAAATGACTAAACCGATTTTAATGAAACTTAACACATATAAGCAGGATACATAAAGAAAGTGTATATAAGGTAAATAAGGTATAATGTCAGAATACTAAAAAGTTAGTTGAAAACATTTTCGATATATAGTGTTACAGTTAAATTAGACCCATTATAAATTTTCCATACCAACATAAATTTCTAGTTATGTTTTTTTAAATACGATATTTCGAAGATGTTTTTAACTAACTTTTTAGACCTATGTATACTGATTATATTTGTGTAGTTTAATTAAAATTGTTTCAGTCATTTTGCTAAATAGTGACTTGAAAATTTGTATGAAATGCCATACATACACAAATGGCGTACACGCTCTTAATGCTATCAATCAACCAGAACTTAAGTCATATCTAAAAAAAAATAAAGCCTAACCAAATCCCAACAATACTAACTCAGCTTCAAGAGAAAAAAAAAAACATTTTACGTCTACAAAGCTTGTTGTTTCAGTGCGAGTAAATATAGTTTACAAGTAACAATACGTTGTACTGGAGCCTACAAAACAATCAGGGGAGACGTGACGCGAATAAACATGACGATGTAATGTAGTGCCCACTGTGCGGGGGACGACAGAAGGTCTGGGATGGCGCTGAGACTACTGGCATCTCTTTCGAGTGTTAAGGTACAAGCAATGGGTAATATACATTAATCAACCCTGCCTGTTGGTCTAGTGGTTAGCGGCCCTGACCGCTAAGCCGGAGGTCGTGGGTTCGATTCCCACCCAGGACAAACTTTGTGTGATGCGCATGATTGTTTGTTCTGTGTCTGGGTGTGATTTATCTATAATGTGTATGTATTTATAAATTATATAAGTATGTATATCAGTTGTCTGGTTACCATAACACAAGCTCTGCTTAGCTTGGGATCAGATAGCCGTATGTGAGTTGTCCCAAGATATTTTATTTTAATTTTATTTATATTATTAATCTAATCAGCAGCGCGATTCTGTGCACATCTAATGACAACATGTAATATGCATAATTATGTATAGGTACTCCATTTACTATAGCATTAGGCAGAAGTTCAAAAAGGCTCTTTTAAGGCCACACTTTGTAATAAAAGTACCTACTAAAAACATTATTACTGTCAAGATTGGTGTGGAGTTAAATATAATCAATATAAATAACAGATGTCTTACTTAATTGTACTTATTTCACCTAACTACCTGTTGAAATTACAAGGATTTTACTTATAAATATTATTTAGTTTTTACATTAAATTTTGTCGTGTCAATGTTTAAAATATAAAAAAAAGCCGAGGCGGACAGTACCGGGAACGTTTTTTGTGTCACTATAACTCTAACAAAAGTTAAAATGTTATCTATTCCCTTCATAAGTTTTGTTTTTTTGTATTTTGTCGGTTGTTAAAAAAAATGTTTTTAATAAACTGATTGTTAGTAAAAGTTGATTCATTTTAGAGGCTACATCGTCACAATACAAACAAGATAGAATGACAGTTCACTTCATAATCACCCCGCCTAAGTTTACATGGAGAGTCAGAATAGACCGGCTGTTTATCGATAAACGTACAAAAATATAATACTGACAGCATAACAGAAACAAAATTGATCGAAAACAAAAGAGTTATAACAATTTTAGAATGTATTCTGTAAAAAGCATTTCGAGCTAATTCAGGTGAAGTACATTTTAACTGAGGTAGCGATCCATACATTTCACCTTTTTTATGGAACTCATTAAATGACTTCTTCCATTCTGGGTGGAGCGGAAATGCAGATTTGTGTGCACACCTGTGTTTGCACACAAATGTGCATTATGGCGCTTTTTAGCGGTCAATCGTGGCTCAATTTTAGAGAAGCATTATATTCAGTAGGATTACATTAGGGTTAAATTAGATTTTACTTGACAGTTATCAAAATCTATACCTTATTCACGATAAGATTTATTAGACATTGAAATACATCTTTTTTACAGTCCGTTCAACCGATTTTGATTTCTATTGCGTTGACGGCATGACACATGGTAGCTGCAGTAAACAGTTGGTATTATAATCAGGTTTTTTTGCTTTTAATGCCAGGAGTATATATGAAAGTAGCGACAAAAAAAAAACTAAAAAAAACGGGAGTTATGATTTTTTAATATCTACAAAGATAGCTTGACATCACTCGCAAGTAACGCCTTAGTGTATTTGCGTCATCCATGTATTATCCAAGTGCGTGACGTTTGAGGTGACATTTTAGAATTCACATAAGACCGTGAGCGTTTTCAAATACGTTTAAAAGGTTAAGTTTTCTAGCAGCTAGGTAATACTAATTAGCAAAACCATTATGATCATGGTTTTGGAAAAAATACCAATCTTTATAACAATGTACCTAAGGATTAATTTTATTTATTTGTTGTACACCTACCACAGTGTTGTCTTTTTAACCCAAAGGTTGACTGGTAAAGAATATCTTGTTGCATTAAGTCCGCCCATGTAGCCAGTTTTTATTAGTATTAAAATGTTGAAAAACTTTATAAAATGACTGATGTACCTAATGAAAACTGGCCAAGTCAAATCTAACCTACTTTAAGACCTCACATTTTTAAATAACAGCAATTGTTATAGGTATCCAGTAAAGCAAAGAAATAGAGTTTAATACTTGTTCATAATGTTATTTTATTCCTATAAATTCATACTTCGATTTTGCATAGAACTCGGCACTCATTTAGATCTTCATTCTTTTTGCGGCGAAGCCCACAGCCAAGCATAATTTTTGTATTGAACTTGGCTCTCCTTTTTTATATTTATGTTTTTGGTGGGATATAAATAAATAAATATAAATAGCTAGACCTATACAACCTAAGACGTCCGTGAAAATGAAGCGCAAAATCGATACCTAATCGCCTACTCTCACCTAGTATCATCGTGGTCATCACTTAACGACATTGCTACGAGGTGCTACGAGGCTGTGAGATTACGAGGCGCTACGAGGTTACGACATTGCTACGCTGCAGCTCGAGGGCATAACCTAAATGATGTTAGCGTCTATACTAAATATAGGTCGCAAAATGTACGATAAATATTAAATTTTATGTCATGTTAAACTTAACATTATTGTAATTTTTATAATTTTATATACAGTATATATCTATAGTAATAAATCTTAATCACATTAATATCACTACATAGTATAAAACAAAATCGCTATCCGCCATCTGTCCCTATGTATGCTTAGATCTTTAAAACTACGCAACGGATTTTGATGCCGTTTTTTTAATACATAGACTGATTCTTAAGGAAGGTTTATATGTATAATACATGCATATTATAGTAGAGGAAACATTAGTATCTACATTGCACCCGTGCGAAGCCGGGGCGGGTCGCTAGTTTTCGATATATTATGAAAACATCGTTTTGTAATTCCATCCAAATTTAATAAGTAGTTTTCAATATTTTCGTGTCTTATTAAGACAAACTTCTCTCTCTTCTCTTCTTACGCGTACAAGAATTATTTTCGCAAAAAAAAAATCTGTGCAGCGAAATTCATTTTCGCATTTATAAGTTAGGATTGCTTTGGTTAGTTCATTAGATATTAGTGACTGATATGTTTTGCCCATTATCTGTTAGACACGTCAAGAAAGTGTTCTATTTGTCACTTTCTTTTTTCAATAGCTATAGATGTCAAAATAGCCTTTGCCTCAAGCTGTACCGTATGTTTTGGCAAGTGAGTCCCATCGGGCACAGGCTTATTTTATTTTTATTTACGACTTGCAACATTTATGAATAAACACAACATTCACAAAATTCATGTCGTCGGTAAAGTGCCCTCCATAAGCGATATAAGCAGCTACAAATATGAACAGCGTAATACCATTATAGCTAATCCCTTAAGCGAGGTGATTATCGCAACATCCCCTAGGATTATACAGGGTGAAGCTAAAACTCAACAACAAACATTTACGACCCGATACAGCCAAAAGCAACCCGTTAATCCAACGATGAATTAAAATCAACCCTATTTTATATAAAAAAACACAAGAAAATCAGATTGCAACCCGTTTCTGCGATCTTAATTGATTTTTCCGAACATTTCGAGGCGCGCATGAAATATAACAAAGGATGATTCAATTTTGCGTGCCTTTTTTATTTAACGTAGACAAGGGCGCGTTTAATTTCGTCGTTAATTAAAAATTTCGCTCCGCGTATTCAGGGATTACTTTACGATTTCTATAAATTTTATTCCGTGCGGAGTATAATGGAGGTGCGAGGGTTAAAAACGCAATCAGTCAGTGTATTTTCGATTTTTTTTATTGCGTTTATTTATTCCGCAATTTTCCTGTGCAAATTGTTCGGCGTTGACTTATTAAACTGCATCGTCATGGTTTATTGTTTATTGAGTGAGCGAGGTGAAAATTTGATTCAATACAGCGGTTGTGTTAGATAAGTAGGACGGCTAATGGACTTTTTTATGCATGAAAGGTATAGGTGTACTCTTTCTTTAGATATTTCTGAGAAATTTTACAATGCGTTTGATAGTCCATATTTATATTCCCATCAAGGTTACATTTTTTCAACGGATTTGAAGAAATTGTAGATATTACTGCTAAGCGGACCGCTTCATATAATGCTGAGATGGTAAACCTTTCGGTATGGGCACGCTCAGCACAATTTTAATCTTCATCATTGTTATTTTTTTACTTTATTGCTGTTGTGTTGTGTCTGTGTCGAATAAATGTTTTCTATTCTCTTCTATATGTGTTTTCATAATACCTGTATGTGGATAGATGTAGCGGAGTTCGCCCGAAAGAGTAGTTAGTAGGAGTGCATATTATTCTCTGTCTTGTGATCTAGTGTTATACTTGAACTAATTTAAATTCACAAAAACCAGGGCAAACATGTTCTCCCATCAACGTTCATTCGTATAGAATACAATGTCGCCTTTACAAAAATTTGAATTTGCTTTCATTTGCATCACACTGTCGTTTCATTGAGTGATGTGTCAGACAGACGTACTCTTGACAGAGGCGGAGGTGGGAAAGTAGCAATTTTTAACCGACTTCAAAAAAGGAGAAGCTTCTCAATTTGGTAGGTTTTTTTGTTACCTCATAACATCGTCATAACCTATTTGAAAAAATCATAGAATTTCAATGAAAATCGGTTAAATTTAATAAAAAACTAAACTCTTGAACCGTTTGGTATATAATAAATAAATAAAAATATGGCGAAGAACGAGGCCAGGATGGCTACAGTTTGCGTCTTACGTTCAGAATGAAGGTCTAATGAGCCTTAGCATTTTCATCTTTCATCTGATTGATCAAATGTCCAATCAGATTTTCTGATTGTCTAAAGGCGACAAAACAGTTTTGCGACTTTTGAAATATGACATTCTAGCTAGATAATTCCTGAGTGTTTCATAAAAAGCAACCCGCTAAACGAAATAATTGGTTGCTTGTTACTGAAACCCATTGTAGTGTTTGTATCTATCTAATAGATATATTCATTGTCTCATGGACACTGGTGGTAGGGTAGCTGTCAATCTGACAGTTGTAAGTTGACACTTGTCGAGAGTGGTCGGTGCCTGTACTTGTGCCAGGTGTTGCAGTGATCCAGTGAATTATATCCCTGGGGACCAGCATAAGGATAAGAAGGATCCTACACCGATGATAGCAGTGATATGGGAGCAAAAACATGATCTTAAAACATCGAGTTATATATCTCCACCACCTTCTACGTATCTACATATTTTTTTAAGCACAGTTCCGCACGAGCGGATGCGGAGGCGAAGTTCCTTTACAACCCTAGTTTCATTTAATGCAGCAGAACTCCCAAACAAAGTGAACTACAATGATATTACTATTTAGTTAGAAGGAACAACGACACTTTTGCCTGCCTACGATTACCGTTCCAAATTGCTTTTGCTAAATTTAATTTCGCCACAACCATTTTGAGAACGAGTTTTAGCCTTTAGTTTAGACCATTTTGTTTCATTATTATTATTAAGGTAAATGGATATTGAATTAGAAGTTATTCTGAGTGCATGTTTGTAAGTTATTTGGATTATAATGTAATGCTAGTAGTAAGTTTGCAACTAAATGGAAATGAAAACACATGTTTCTGTTCAGTTTTTGCATTATGAAAATGATGTGTAAATGTAGAATGTACCTACATGTGTGTCATAAGTTGCGCTAATGATTAAAATTATTAACCGGCGAAGCGTGAGTTGAACTCTCACACGAAGGGTTCCGCACTATAAACCGAAAAAACAAATAATTAAAAAAATTAAAAAACTCGCCTGCCATGACAAAAAGTTGTAGTCTTTTTGTTGTTGTGTGTACCCTATGTAATGTTTCCCTAGTCTATATTTTCTGTAACTTGTATGTTGTACTAATAAAGAGTATTCTAATCTATTTTATATTAAAAACAAGATTGATAAAAATCTCTTCATTGCAGTCGGGGGACGGTTCCTTTGAATAATTCTTTACTTCCCCGACTGCAATGAAAAGATGATTATCAACCTTTTTGTTTTCATTTTTTAGTTAACTTTTTAGTCATGGCAGGCGAGTTTTTTTTTTAATTATTTGTTTTTTATTTCAAACCATTTTTGCTATGTACTAAGCAAGCGATGATAGTATACGTAGTCATCATTTTCATGAAAACAAAATATTTTCGTTTTTATTATTTATGAACCAAGGCAAGGATTTTTTTTTCTACAGACTATGTTACCCGGGATAACTCAACGCTTCTAACGATACCACATACATTGATATCAGTAGTGGGATAAAGAAACTCACAAACATACATACATACATGCACCCTGAAAACATAACACTTCTCTTTTTTAGCAGTCGTGTAAAAATACAAGGGAGCCTCCTTTAATTTTAATATTTTTATTATTATTTGGTGTTACTGCGGCAATAGAAAAACCCACTATGTGAAAATTTAAATTGTCTACCTATTATCGTCTTCAGATACAACCCGCTGAAAGACAGACAGACGGACAGCGTGGGTGGGACCCTTTGCTTACGGAACCCTAAAAATGGAAACTGTTCAAAGTAATGTCGACTCAATTTGATGGTTTTGCCTCACGTAATTAAATGTACAGCGAGAAATATGATATCGACGTACCAGTTACGTAATATTGAAACAGGGACGACATGTTGATGAGCAGAATTTTTAAATAACTAATAACAGCCGCGCAGATCGATCTTCAAGGTTAAGCAACGCTTGCCAATGTTTGTCTGTGGATGGGTGACCATCTTAACATACCGAGTTTCCGAGTGCTTTCCGAGGCACGGAGCCTCGGAAAGGCTGTCATTTGTAGATCTTTAGCAGTCGTTACGGA
Organism: Hecatera dysodea; assembly: GCA_905332915.2. Taxonomy (NCBI): domain Eukaryota; kingdom Metazoa; phylum Arthropoda; class Insecta; order Lepidoptera; family Noctuidae; genus Hecatera; species Hecatera dysodea. The sequence continues at coordinate 15,639,327 of HG995303.1, forward strand.
TTGTCAGAAGCCAGAAAATCTGACATCAGTCTTGCCAAGAAGTACCGTGTTCCCCAGTTATTGGGTTGTGGGGGTCTAGAAGGCAGCCGCTCCATGTTAAATACTGGTATTCAGCTGAATCCGGTATAGTTGGGAAAAGGCTAGGCAGATGATGATGACTTGTTGAGAGTCGGTTTTGGAGACTAAATTGGACTTACGACCAGGCAATGGTGTCAGTATTTGTCTCAGAATACTTGTTACAATATTTCGAAGGTAATTTCAGCCATGATGACGGACAAACTCATCACTTCTGCTAAATAAAACTGGCCCATACTAGCAATGGATACACTCATGTGGAAAAGGAAGAAACAGGCCTTTGCCCAGCAGTGGGCAAAAATGTGTAAACAGACACTGAAAAAATATGTTAAATGAACAGTTCAGCTACTTGACTATTTACTATACTTATAATAGTTAGTTGTAACTAAAGTTCAGCTCTGTTTTCTAAATTAATTTAGCTGTGGATACAGTCATTATTTTGTTAAAACCTGTTAAGTTGTAAACAACTAAAGCATTTGGTAACTAAATACTAAAATGTCGTTGTTTACTAAACCGCTTAGCTATTATTAGCTCGTCATTTATTCCGTTTAGTAATTGATAGCAAAACTGTTATGTTCTATCTTACCAAACAGTTTTGTAATGAGACCTAAATTAAGTAACTAAATTTGTTTTGTTACTGTACCCAAATGTTTGGAAGTCACCACAGCAACTATACACTTTAGTAATTATCTAATGAAAATTCGGTAACTAGAAATCAAGTCGTTTTTTCAGTGGAAATGATCAGATAGATTATCATTTAAGTTAGATCATACCTACAGTATGTTAAATAACAGAGGGCGTTCCCTTAAACTCGTTAATCTATATCATTAATAGATTAAAATAAAAATATCAGAATAGAAAAATAAGCATAAAATAATCCAAATTTTTAAAAAAAGACAGTAATTTCGAAAAATCTTGTTTAAAATCAAAATAGTAGCGCGGAATGGTAAGTACTCGTAGTAGCAATGCCCAAACCAGCAAGTACGCGTTTACAGAGTGTTTCTTTAACGTCTCAATTTCACATTTTTAGTGAATATTTTAATATTAAAAAAAAATAAAAACATTTTCATGGATGCTATACTATTGCGGGTTAACGGGAACGTCCTCTGTTAGTTAACATACTGTATATTTAAGTTAGGTACCTATGCAGTAAGTATGTTTATTCTTACCTGACACTCATAGGTCCCATTGTCCCTCTTCTGGACGAACTTAATCTGCAACGTCCAGTCTTCTGAACCTTCTCCGTGAAGAACCTGCAAAGAAAAACAACAGTATTACAACACTCGAATTGTGCTACAGCTTCTGTCGTTTTATAAGTGGCCGTGTATGCCTATGTAATGCCAGAGTTGTGGAATTTGTTTGAAATAGACACCGCGCCCCTGGAACGTAAAGGCCTTTAGGAAGAACACGGATGCGTTTTGTGTAAGAGTCTGACACTCCCTTTTGTTCCGCCTATGTATTTATTTATTTATTGCATTCATGTCGTTTACATGGTAATGTTACAAATATAAATTACATACATGAACCCTGCTAGGGCACCGCAACATTATGTTTCTTAGTTATTAATTAAATTATTATTTCATGCATTTTATAAAGTTGTTTAAAAATATATTATAACATTATTAGTGTCATCATTTCACTATTTATTAATTTATTATTGTATGTTTTTATTAATTTCTAAATTGATATATATTATTATACTTTAGCATTTGCGCATCAACCTGCATATCTTCGAATCATCAGAAAGAAACGCGTAGAAGATTTTAGGACACCTCTAGAATTTGCTAGTAGAAGCACAACACCGGAAGCTTAAGTCCAGGACTGGCTTTTATCCGCGACAAGTTTTTATCTGACACTAGCTTATGTCCAGAACTAATTCTTGTCCGCGACTAGTTTTTATCCGACACTAGCTTATGTCCAGGACTAGTTTTTGTCCGCGACTAGTTTTTATTCGACACTAGCTTATGTCCAGGACTAGCTTTTGTCCGCGACTAGTTTTTATCCGACACTAGCTTATGTCCAGGACTAGCTTTTGTCCGCGACTAGTTTTTGTCCGCGACTAGTTTTTGTCTGCAACTAGTTTTTGTCTGCGACTAGTTTCATTCGACACTAGCTTATGTCCAGGACTAGCTTTTGTCCGCGACTAGTTTTTGTCCGCGACTAGTTTTTGTCCGCAACTAGTTTTTGTCTGCGACTAGTTTTTATCCGACACTAGCTTATGTCCAGGACTAGGTTTTGTCCGCGACTAGTTTTTATCCGACACTAGCTTATGTCCAGGACTAGCTTTTGTCCGCGACTAGTTTTTGTCCGCGACTAGTTTTTGTCTGCAACTAGTTTTTGTCTGCGACTAGTTTCATTCGACACTAGCTTATGTCCAGGACTAGCTTTTGTCCGCGACTAGTTTTTGTCCGCGACTAGTTTTTGTCCGCAACTAGTTTTTGTCTGCGACTAGTTTTTATCCGACACTAGCTTATGTCCAGGACTAGGTTTTGTCCGCGACTAGTTTTTGTCCGCGACTAGTTTTTATCCGACACTAGCTTATGTTCAGGACTATCTGTGACCTTAAATTGAGACGGTAGAGACTTATTATTTTTGTTAATTTAGGCAACCTTTATAATTTATAGTTCATGACTATTACTTATGAAAAAGATAAAATAAATACATATAGAGGTAGAAGCTATCGTCTTAAAAAAACCTGTGTATGTACGATCATCAAACTATCAGCCAATTGCCTGTATTCTGAGACTATCCTGTCTTGTCCAATCGGAGATCGAAGCAAGCATTTAGAAAATGGCAGTCTTAATCTGACAGATAATACAATAATGTGATACAAAAATAAAATCACCAAAATCATTCTGAGAACTGAAAAGGAAGTGTATCTCTGAACTGTCATGTTGATATTTATTATTAAATAAAAGTTAGGATATTATTATGACAAAGTTATATTTGTACTTTCCTAAAATCAGGTAAATGAAAATTGGGTAACTTTCCAAGTTTCAGGAAGCCAATTTAATTTAATCTACTGTCAAGTCTTATCAAGTAATTTGGCTGTGAAAAGGCTATTCCGGTCTACCTATCAATCAAAGGTAATATAAGACTGGACAGCGTGTTAATTCATTTTGAAACTGAAAGTGGACGATTTCAGGATTCTTTCTTGGTATCATAATATTATTAAAAACTCGAAAGCTTGTGATGTGTTTTTAATAATATTATGATAATATGTGAAACTCTACAATAGTATAGATTCACCCGGGGATAGTGTAGCTTCCCAACAGAGAAAGAATTTTTCAAATCGATTCAGTAGTTTCGTAGTCTATTTAATATTAAATATTAGTATAGATACAAAAGAATATCATATAGCACGTAATTTAAAAAGATATAAGGGATGTATTAATTCAACGTAGGCGGAGTCACGGACGGTAGCTAGTTCAAAATAAATCAGCATGATAATCATCATTTGCCTAGCCTTTTCCGTACTATTATAGGGTCGGCTTCCAGAAGCTAGATGCAGCTGAATAATGTACGCTAATGTCTTATGATGCCTATTTGACCTCCACAACCCAATCTCGTAGGAATCTCGGTATGTTATGAAGGTCACCCACCCGTAGACCGCCCTCAGCAAGTGTTGCTTATGTCGTTTCCCTGACCAAATAAATAACCTTGAGCATTCGTTCCCTTTGCCGCCCGCATCCTGCGCACGCCCTTTTATCATAGAATTCACACAATATTTGGAATTATTTTGATTAAAAAAGATAAGCGATCTTTTGAAATGAAATAAAACGTGTATAATATGATGTTTAAATTATCTATCCATTAGTGTAATCCTCAAATGATTAGAGCGTTGCATTTAGCAACAGATGCACAAAATCAACAATTTTAGATTTTTTTTAAAAAGTAGGTTTTATAACACATCAAAACAAATTAGAACGTGGAATGTGATGATAAGACATCGAACATTAATAATGTGCTTTTACATGTAGATTATTTCTCATAACTAATGAGTTAATAGTCTCTGAATAGCGAAGAAAAACGCGCTATCGCAAGGTTTTGGTCGGGGTATCGCTTTAACCTTGAAGACCTTTGACACTTTATGTCGTACGGCTGTTATTATTTTGTCACGAAAAATGAGCATGGTCGTAGTATCTAAAGAAAACTTTGTCTACAAATACACTTTTTAAGAACTTCCTGTTTTGCTAAGAAAACATGCTTACACAATTCGAAAATCACCTAGCGTTCTCAATTTCAAATCTCGATTCGTAGTTCGGCGGTGCACGGCTGACACAGGAACAAGATCCGAATGTTATTGAACTAAATAGGAGAGAATACAGTTCTTAGATTGGGATCAGGTCAATGCACACACTGTTTCACGATCTTAGATTCGGATCAGGTCAATGCACAAACTGTTTTACGATCTTCGATGGTTAAGTTTAGTTACGATTCAAGCAGTTTGTAAATAGAACGAGGACTTAGGGCCATTTATTGGGACGAAAGTTATTGCAAATGAATTTGACAAATTTCCAAACGCGTGTTAGTTTCTGAGATTGGTTGGTTGTTTGATTGAATTATCAACAGCCAATCCCATTACATAAATAAAATTTGTATTTTTTCTTTTAATTGTAAGTTACGGTTAATTTCTGACTCGTCATTGATAATTTGTTATTATAGTTAACATTTTTAACCTATTTATGCGGTGGATTTTCAAAAATTCTTCTGCTCTAAAACTTTAGATAATTTAAAAAAAAGTGTGAAAAATGGTGAAAGGGACAATAGGGTAGTTGACTAAAAAAATCTAATTAGTCCGTCGGATAGATTTCCAAAAAATATTGGGCACATATTTTTTCTTTTTTCACGTAAACAAAAAATGAAGACAATACAGTGCGTTGAAAACTCGTGTGACGTCACTACTCGCTACAATTTTTAGCGAGCCGTGACGTCACAAGCCCCCACTCCTGATCTTTGATGCTTTGTATCTTCGTTAGTTTTTATAGATTTGATAAAGGAAAAAATACTTGTCCAATATTTTTATATAATCTAACTGACGGACTAAACATAATCATATATTTTTTACTCAGGAAACATCCCTATTGATTGACAAGATACATCGAATAGTTTGTGATTGGGGCCTTCTTTTAATAAAACTCTTCTATAACAAAAGAAAGAAGAATACTAATGACATATATATTTAACGTAGGTAGGTAACGCAAATATTAATAACTAGCTTCTGCCCGCGATTTCTTCCGCGTGGAATAGTTACTAACCCCCCAATTTTGAAACATTCTTCATTGGTGCTCCGCTCCTATTGGTCTTAGCGTAATGATATATAGCCTATAGCCTTCCTCGATAAATTGGCTATGTAAATCTGAAATATTTTTTCAAATCGGAACAGTAAATTCTGAGATTAGCGCGTTCAAACAAACTTTTCAGCTTTATAATCTAGTACACATATAGATTTCATAAAAGTATTTCTATTGTTTCTGCGCGTTAATTGAACCTGTAACCTTTAGCCACTACTAACCGCGCCAATACTGACATAACTCATAATTTTCCTGACTTTGTTAATTAAAAATCGCGCCTCGCTAACTTGATGCTGAGACAGTCGAGTTTCACCAAATCAACTGTCAATTTGACGTTCAAATGAATCAGGCATTTTTTTAACGATGGAGAAAAGTTGTTAAAGGCGAGGCGCGAAATTATCAAAGAAATATTAATTAAAAAGGAGGAAAGAATTAAAAAAAATGGTAATTCGGCAACTTTTATGCCGATGGCGAAGTAAAAGTTGATGGATGTCGAATTTCGGGTTTCGGGCTTTAGATAAAATAACGCGTTGTCAATTGAATATTACTATATAACTTAATTATATTTTCATTATATTCATATCAATTTATATTCATGTTTTAAAAAATAAAATTGCATTTAAATTTTTCTTAATTTTTTAATGTTATTATTTTTATAATTAATGAACCGCTGTGAATATAGTATGTATAAATAATAATAGGGTATTTTACTGTAAAAATCTAATTAGTCCGTCTGATAGATTTACAAAAAATATTGGACACGTATTTTTTCTTTTTTCACGTAAACAAAAAATGAAGACGATACAGTGCGATGAAAACTCACGTGACGTCACTACGTTGCTACAAATTCTACCAGCGACGACGTGACGTCACGTGAGTTTTCAACGCACTGTATCGTCTTCATTTTTTGTTTACGTGAAAAAAGAAAAAATACGTGTCCAATATTTTTTGTAAATCTATCAGACGGACTAATTAGATTTTTACAGTAAAATACCCTATTGCAATTTCAAACACTTTTTGTAAAAGTTGTGCATGCCTGTAAGTAACTTATGCACACAGGACCCTAATTATTTCACCATTTATAATATTAAATTTGTAAATAAATTGTTGGTAGATATGCCTTATAAATATTTAATTGATGAAAAATTAAAACGAAATTCGGATATTTTATGTCTGCAATTTGAAACTGTTAATTAAAATAGGTCCGAAATCAATATTTTGTTTAGTTCTTGACCAAAGTTCAAGTTAATTAGCTAAAACAACCTTTTTACTAAACAAAACCTGGATTTATTTTCCTAATAAATAACAAAGGGAGTAACTCAATATTATCTACCAATTGTGTTAAAGTCAGCTTTCATTCTAACCGGAGGGAGTTTAATACCAGTAGAAAAAGCTTAGTCATTAAAAATATATCATGGGCTTCCGTGATAGTAGGCCCAACGTTATCTACTCACATTATTTCCCACTAAATATGATATACACAGAAACTAGATCAGCTTTTGTGAAGCCAAAAGCTTTTGGCTATTAAGTTCCTAACGCTTCTGAGCTCAACACAACCCATTACCTCTGTTGACTCCTGCAAATTGTACTGAAAACCCCAGCATAGCTATTTCCCTATCATTTTCAGGGGAACACGGAAATAATACCTACTAATCCTGTGTCCGAGCTGAATTTCAGCCAGCTAAGATGGCGTCGGCTAAATTCGGGAACACGAACATTGTCGAAGCGACTTAGGTGCAAGCCACACAGCTGTGTTTCAATCTGTGCTTAGTGTGAATCAATTATCGGTAAAGTTACAGTAGTTTGGAAGATGTTGTAGTATTAGGTAGGAGCTCTAAATTTGTAGTGAATAGAATATAATAGAAAAGATTAAGGTATTCAATACAGACACAACACTTTTTTATTTGTACCACCCAGCACTGGTTTTCAGTTGGCACCCCGTAGTGACACAGTATCGATAGTAAATAAAATAGATACTTAATTAAACATTTGATATTATGCAGCTAATAGCAAAGCCTACGATATTTTTACTAATTGCAATGGTCACACTGACGACTGGTGACATTTCTCACTTTTTAAAGCTACGGTACCAACTTAGTCAAGCTTCCTAGCAGTGTGGCTTCAGCCTTAAGTAAGGTAGTAAATTTCTAGACCGTGATCGAATCGCCTGACGCGGCAGAAATCGGAAACGACGCGTCAATGACGAAATGAGCCCGACGAGAGCCGAAAATAGCCGAAAAATACCGAAACAACCGTTCGGCCATAATAATGTGAAATAAGAATTTTTTTGTTGTATAAAATGAGTTTTCACGCCGACGTCGCTGTCGATATGAAAACTGTGTCAGCGGTTTTTTGAACGCAATTTTTCCTAGTCGTGTTTATGATTTTAACGTCACTGGTACTGGTGGGAAGTAATAACATAGAGTAGGGGGATATGCCTGTTTTATATTCTGCTCGAGTTGTATTGCATATGGTGGGGACAGCTGGACGTCGCATATGTTTTTTTTTAAGTATAATATTCGTTTTCTTTACTTAAAACTCAATCAAAGGTATTGAACACATTTTATTATAGTACGCTATAATCCTGAGATATTTCAAGCAATGTTAGGCACAGAAAGAATTTGCAATAACGGTCACTGACCCCACCAATATTTATCATCAATTTAAAAATAAATAAAATACATAAACTTGTCGTGATCTATCGTTATCGGATAACGATAGATCACGACAACTTTATGTACCTATTTTATTTGTTCTAAGTAAGGTATAGACCTTTTCTAGTATACCTATTGCAAATTATTCTGACACCCATCACAGAACATGTTCTTGTTCTCTATGTCATCAGCATCACCACCTCGAAATAACTGACAGTTCTAAGTGGTTATAATTTGATATTATAGAGGGTTTTTTTTATCACTGCGACTGAGACGAGTGGAGTTTCTTCAAACAGACCTGTAATATGGGTCTGAAGTTATCTTATAAGGATGCTTGCCCATAAATATTTCGGCATGTTATAATAAACATTAAGAAAAGCTATTCTATTCATTAATATCTCGGCAGCCCGTTTACAGTCGCATGTCCTGGAAAATTCTCTTTCTGTTTTAATGTGTCATCGATCCAGAACAATGTGGCTGCGCAATGTAACTAAGCAGAAAAAAAATATAAAAGTGGTTTTCCACGAAAGGACAAAGTTCAAACCACAATTTCATATTCCAGAAAATTATTTTACCTACTTACGGATAGCTTTGGATGTCGATAATTTGAATTACCAATTAATTAAGCAATTCAAGTCAGTCTTATGGAAAGCAATTATTGATATATTATAGATAATATTTGAGAGAATTTAATAAATTAGCAAACAACTAGGTACTTACTCGTATTATTATTCGCTCGCATTTTATCTTGAATTTTTTAAAACTATTTAGCATCATCCATAGCAAAATTATGAGTGTTAAAAAAGTGTCAGACGCTTACTGACAAACCTGTCTAGCATAATCAACCTGTTAATGTTCCCACTGCTGGGACACAGGCCTCCTCTCTAGGAGAGGGAATGGGCCGGAAGATTTAAGCATACATAGGGACAGACAGCGGAAAACGACTTTGTTTTATAATATGTAGTGATTATTCTACTATTCGAGGTGGAGACAAAAACAACAAAATTAAAAATCATATAGATCTGTTCTTGAGTATGAATTGTGTAACTAACTTTATTTATAGAAAAAGATAGTTATGGACTTTTGTGTACCTATTTTATATTATCTTTTTATGGATTGAAAATATTTTATCTACGAGTATAATACGTGCGTTTTAATGCCCAGCCAGGTGCACTACTTTGTGTAATTTATTTCATCACCACTGCTCTCAAAACCAAAATGGACACCAAGGTCTGAAATAAAAGTATTTATTATTATTATTTATTTATTAAAACGGTGAAGGAAAACATCGAAGACACGTGATATTCATCAAACCGCACTAGGCCCGCGAGGTGGATAACGGCCCATTCGCTCTCTAGAGATGAGGCCTGTGTCCCAACAGTGGGAACATTAAAAGGCTGATAATGCTTATGCTTATGCTTACATGCGTTTTTGATTACTAAGAATTCCGCTCACCCTACAAAAGAAAACTCGGGCTCCTAACATAAACGTCTAAAGTACATTAGACGTGAAAGTCACGCGAATCGTGCCGCGTGCTTATGTTCCCACGCTAGCACTCGGCTGAACCCACAGAGCATTGAAACGCTTGCGCGGGCACTGCTGAGGCTCCACACAAGTGACATTCAGTCAGCGGTAGCGTGGCAAAGGTGGCAAAACGTAAAATATACATATATGGGATTGACAAACGCTGTCGAAATTTCACGTATCTATCTATACTACTACCTACTGTATATGTATGTACATACATATAAATGTTACTGGAAAATTGCTGACCGTAAGATTGTAATTTTGTAATTTCTCGATACATTATGAAAAAATAGTTTTATATAGCGTAAATCTGATCCAAATTCTAATATAGTTTCTAATATTTTACAATCTTACGACTTTTGCAATTTTCCGGTGACATATAGTTTACCATATATAGGTATACATAAATTAATACTATTGAGCTAAAGAGTTTGTTAGTTTGAACACGCTAATCTCAGGAACTGCAGGTTCGAATGTTGTTGGATAATCCATTTATCGCGGAAGTCTACAGAAACTCACGTTGCAACCAATAGGAGCGGAGCATCAATGAAAAATGTTGCAAAATCGGGTTTTTCTTCTATCTCTTATGTGACGCAGACGAAGTTGCGCGGCTTAGCTAGTTTCTTATATTTTGGAATTTCTACACTTACTACACACGCTGGAGACTTCTTACAGCCCAAGCGTGTCAGTGTCTCCGATTTCTTTTGTTATTGGGTTTTTCCATAGTGGCAGCCCAGAGTTTGACAGTTGGCGGTGTGACCCCCCTTTTTATCCGTTGTGGGCGAAAAGGACGGGAGTGTCAGACTCTTACTGACTAAATCCCAGCCGTTTTCTTCCTAATACTTTTTGCGTTCTAGGGCCGCGATGACTCTTTCGAACAAACCCCGCCACACGGTGTGACACCCTGCCATGAATTGGAAAGCAGGTGTTGTTAGTCCTGCGCTTGATCCAACACAGGTCATGTTGAAATGTCGTTTCAATGGATGTTGTGATGGAAAGAAGAAACTGCACACCTTTTGTTTGCATACACGTGTGCATTCTGCTGCTTTTGCACTATAATATCTCACGCCATGGTGATTTACCGCCGAGATTGACCGCCGTGGTTGGAATTGAGCAAAGATTTTTTTGCACGGAACCCTAATCCATTGTCTAAAATAAAAGTAGTCTAAGTTACTCCCTATAAGATCTGTCTACCACTCGGAGAGTCCCGTTAAAATTAGTCCAGCTGTTTCGTAGATTAGCTGCAGTAAATTTTAAAGATGGCGGCTCTCTGGGGCAGCCATTGCTCTGTGGTTGAACTAAACTAAAACGTGTTTAAGTTCTCACTGTTATTATTTACGAATTATTATTCACGACACACTATTACTATTACGAAATGTTGCTTTTTCGTTATTTCCTTATTTTGATTAGGTTTGAGATAAATACTAACTTATACGTTGTTTTATGAAGAAAAAATTTTATTCGTACAAAAGTACCGTAGTAGCTAGGTTAGTACGGTTTGTCAAGGAAAACCTTAACAAACCGTACGACAAGGTGCATTTAAACTTAAAAATATGATAGTTTTTTCGTTCTTGTAGTGTATAAAGACTGCGCCAGAGTGTCTTTACAGCACATTACTTGCACTATGTGCATAAAATGTAGAAATTACTCAATAAGTTAAGGTAATCTTGCGGAACCAAAACCCATCCATGTTCCTCCAAATTCCCTTTGCGTTCCAGGACCGCGGTGACTATTGCGAACAAATTCTGCGGCTCTAGCTAAAGGTAAGTCTCCTAGTAACATTTTCTGGTAGTAGTTACATGGATTGTTAGGCTATGTTTCTACTTGCAAGCAGCTGGCATGCAAGTGAATGAGTGCAAGTTGCATTCCATTGCGGTCTACCGAGTTTTAGTAGGATGTAGTTCGAGTTCCACATGTAATTAAACTTGCATGCTAGTTGCTTGAAGGTGGAATCGAACCTTTAAGGATCTTGCCCTAACTGTTCTGTTTAAAGATCCACACACAATCTATTCTAATATACTCAAATCTGTGTGGCACTTTGCTCAAAAGGTTACCTCAGACATTAACCTACATGGTTCTCATATAATTTGACCAGTACGGATTGTATGGACTTTAAAAGAGACTTTGACCTCTGAGTTAGTTTCGGTGTTTCTTCTCAGGGTAGTCGGCTAGGAAACACATGCTTCATCTAGCTTAAAACTACCAGAAATATTTGAAGTATAAAATTGTTATGTTTAACCTACTTACAAAATAAACATCATTTATTGTATAAAGCTGAAGAGTTTTTTTATTTGTTTGACCGCGTTAATCACAGGAAATCCTAGTCCGATTTGAAGAAATATTTCAGTGTTAGATAACCCATTTATCGAGGAAGGCCTATCTATAGCCTATAGGCTATACATATATCGTCACACTAAGACCAAAAGGAGAATGTTTCAAAATCAGGGGGTTAGTAACTATTCTTAGCGGACGACGTCGCGGGCAGAAGCTAGTTTTTTATAAATTGAAAACAGTGTTAATAACAACATTTTAGATTTATGTACCTAATTTACAGTAAAGCAAATATTCAAATGTATTTAATTTTTTCTTTCAAGTTTCGCTCGGCCTGGCGTTTATATAATTAATAGTTTATTAAGTTGGTCGCTCAGTTAATACGTTTTTCACGGTCTGCTGCCCGGCATAAAATTATGAGGGTCTTGAAAGCGTTTACTTATTTATTAAGTAAGTAAAGTGGTTCCCTGAAATCGCGAGACGGGGCCGCGGCAGAACACGAAGGAGATGGCAGGACGACTTGGATGTTTTCTTTAGGAATTGGCAGGATTTGGCTCAAAATCGGTAACAATAGGAGTGGAGGGAAAGAAATGAAAAATAAAAGAAAAGAGTCACCGCGGTTCTGGAACGCAAAGGGCACTAGAAGGATCACGGGTGGGTTTTAGTCAGTAAGAGTCTAACACTCCCTTCCGCTCAGCCCAGAGCAGGAGAAGTCATTTGATGATTTCCCATCCAAAAAAAAAGGCTAGCTATCATAAGGCGGGTCAGCAAAAATAGACTTTTTGTATGCCACAAGCAAACTTTAAACATGTTAGAATGATTTAGACGTGCATAGTTTTCTTGTAGTATGATTTTGAAGTGGAGCTTTGAGGTGAAAACTGAAATTTTCAGGTATATATAGGCACACTAAAAAGAATTGGTGGTATAGCAGATGGCACGTCAGGATACTGAACTATCTTCTTGTACTAAAAATGCCAAAATAAAGCTGACATTCTTTTTTAATTAATGTGTCCGAATTTCTTTTTTATCGTTTAGAAATAATTTCACCGTACCTGTAGAGAAACTTGTTACAATCATTTGAATATTTTTCGACATTATATAATAAGAAAAATACTTAAAAATAAACAGCAACTTTATTGAGCTATTCCCACTAAAAATAAGTAGGTATATTGTCCTATGCAACGACTATTAAAGAACGCCTTTCACTGTTATTTTGGACTGCTATTGAGAAATCCCTAATGGAAAAACCCAATAACACTCTTGCCCGACCTGATAATAGTACCTAGGACCTGTCCAGAGCAGAACTATTTACCAACAGATAGGCCACCTGTTATTTGGCACAGTCACTAAAAAATTCAAAACAGTGTTCTAGGTATCAGCAGTATTTTAGTCAAAACCATCCAAAACAACAAAAAGACAAACATACCCCCGAATACGCACTGCGCATTTTAAATCACGACACACGTCCGACATCCTGAAATTATGTCAAAAAATGCATTTCTATCTGTCATAGCGATTAGAATCGCCCGCTCAGCTCGACACGGATTTGGCCTCAGCCAAGCACATTCTCATTTATGCGATGTCGCTCGGAATTGCATCTGCGTTTATTACGCTGTTAGGCAAGCGACATGGATATAGCAGTATAGTATTACAGCTGAGTATCGCCTGACTGTGTGTGAGGCGTCAGCTTTATCGTAGTGGAGACCGCTTATTCTAGGTCACGTTTTAAGTGGGATGGGAAGGCGGTATTGTTTCTGGAATGGTGGTCGTCGATTGTTTGAAGCGCTGATTTTCTTTGACAGAAATAAATGATTGATTGATTGAATTATTTATATTGGAAGGATTGTTTATTTTACAGCGGTGGAATTGTTTTATTTTAGTACTTTTTTTTTTGGATGGGAAATCATCAAATGACTTCTCCCGCTCTGGGTGGAGCGGATGGGAGTGTCAGACTCTTACTGACTAAAGCCCACCCGTGTTCCTTCTTGTGCCCTTTGCGTTCCAGGGCCGCGGTGACTCTTTCGAACAAATTCCGCAACCCTAGCAGGCACTGACCCTATGGGGCCCCGTCTTTGTTGCTGACGGCTCTTTGAGGCGCGCGTGGAACACTACGCGCCGTCGCGGTCGGCTCGGGCCTGGTGGTGGGTGGTACTAAGTAGCGACTTCGACTGCATGGCGTGCATGGCCAGAAGTTAATTTTTGGGGATAAATTAATGATTAGGTATATTATTGTGTTTTAATCCAATATTGTTAGATCATGTGATCTAGGGGGCCAATTCTGGTCACCGAAATGACAAATTTTCTATACTTTGAACACCAAAAACATTTCTCTTTTCTAATAGTGTTCTACAGAAACATTGCTCTCTCGTATAGTAGGTACTGCATTTTTACTAATATTAAACTATCAGCTAGGTACCAAACTGTCATATTTTTGGGGTTGACCAAACTTAGGTTAATTTTTGGCCCCCTTTATTTATTCCTACGTTGTGTGCCAAATAAACACTCTATATTGTAACTTACTGTCAGTGATAAAAATTTCATAATCAGCAAATATCTTCTTCTCGTTATAGTATTTCATAGTTTAGATAAAGAACATATTTAAATACGGCAAATAGTGTGTTTTCGTACACATCTTATAATAAAACCTTTATACCAAGTTCTCACACCAAATTAACTGTCACAAGTAATCGCGTAAATGCAATCAAACTCCCGCATCAAAATACTCTCGGATCCAAATTCGCATTAGATCCTGAGCTAAGCGTTATTTTAAAATAATTACACGTGCTTCTGGGTACCAAAATTTCAATGATGGCCGAATTATCCGTAATTCCTACACATTCACGCTGAAATTCGACCGCTGTGGTGGCCGGATCACATATTCGTTGGCATTTGAAGGCGTTAATTTTGCGGCGTACCAATTTAGGAACAATTTAGAGTGCATTGACAATGCCGCGGTCCATTTCATGTACCATATTATGCCGTAATTAGAATCTATATAGGACTATTGCTTTAAATTTGGTTACAGTACCTAATTAAAGAACGATCGAATTGTGAAAAGATTACGTGTGCTAGGATGTGTACGTTGGAACGTTTAACTAAATTCTTATGTATGTTATTTGCTAAATAATAACTGTCGCATTTTTTGATCAAAGGTTAGTTGAAGTAGTCTTAGAAAGGTCGGTTCGGTTGATTGTTGATAATAGAGTAAGTTTAACCGTTGCTTTGCTATCAGTCGAGAATATTTGATGGTATTAGTGGATACCTAGAAGCACGATAGTCCAACCATACCCAAATAATGTTGTGTAAGATTGCGAAATTTTTTCGAAAGAGTCATCGCGGCCCCGGAACGCAAAGGGCACTAGAAGGATCACGTGTGGGATTTAGTCAGTAAGAGTCTGACACTCCCTTGCGCTCCGCCCAGAGATTTCCCATCCAGAAAAAAAGGGTGTTGTGTAACCCAGTAACTCAGTTTTGTAGGCCAGAATGGCACATATTAATAAAAGTACAGCACGACCTTCTCAATAAAACAATAGACAGGCAATACAAACGTTTAAGCTTTCATTCTTCCCTATTTTTCGAACATTACAAATACACAAAGCATATTTTGTTAGACTTTGAAATATTACATTTGAACAATAATGATTTTTATAGGTATCTGAAACTTTGAACCGAAGTTTATATGTTTTACCGATGAGACAAACAGCGTGATAAACAATGTTGGTTTCAAACTAGGCCACGATTCAATCAAACAAAAACAAAAGAAAGTCAATACAAACACGCCCATTGTTCTCTATTTTCTCTCATGCAAGCGCACAAAGTCTTTGAAAGACCTTGAAACAGTGCATATGAACGCCCCACGCCTGCAAAGTTCTCCGTGTATGTTGCTCACAAACTTGGGGGTTGTTTCTATATAACTCGTGTGTTTGCGGTAGATAAGAACTTGATACACTGCCTCTGTTTCTGTACGGATGGGCGCAAAAACAGTTGGGAATTCAATGGAATATGTAGTTAAGTTGGGAGCGTTGATTGTAATATGTACAACTTGCAACTTGCTCTTGCCTCACACAGTTTTAAGACTTGTAAAACAACGAGATATCTTTATTCTTTATTGTCTAATATCAATGAAACTCTCATAAACACGTTTAGACGTAGTTTAGTAGAATAACGGACCCCCAGAGATAGAAACAAAAGGCGACTTTATTTTATACTAGCAGCGCCCCGTGGTTTCACGCGCGTAGTTCTCGTTCCCGTGGTACTATGGGGATAAAATATAGCCTATGTCACCCGGGGATAGTATAGCTTCCCAACAGTGAAATATTTTTTCAAATCGGTTCAGTAGTTTCGGAGCCATTTAAATGCAAACAAACAATCAGATCTTTCCTCTTTATAATATTAGTAAAGACTAGCAGCGCCCCGCGGTTTACCCGCGTATAAACTATAGAAAAAGTAGCTTTCCATTGGTAAAAAAAAATGTTAAAATCGATTCAACACTTTCGGACCTTATTCAGTACAAACAAAAAAATCTTTCATCTTTATAATATTAGTATATATTTTTCAGACAGGTTATGATAGCATTTAACCTAAACAGTATTAGATCTACCATTTCATATTTTCATTTGAAAATAGCCCAGTTTTTAAGTGAAAAATAGTCGTTACTTCATATTATAATTTTTCTTGTGACATTCACCAACCCGCACTGGGCCCGAGTGGTGGATTACAGCCCATTTCCTCTCCTAGAGAGGAGGCCTGTAACCCTGCAGTGGGAACGTTAAAAAGCTGATTATGCTATGCTTATATTATAATCTCTAACAGTTCCCTTTTAATTTCATCTAACAAAAGGTTATTTATTGGGACGTGCAGACGTTCATTCAAATGTCAATACCGCAAGTATATTTAGGTACTTATATATAAAGAAAAGATCCTGAAACGAACCTCAAGGGCTCTTAAGGAGTTAAAGGTTAATCGAGCCTTAAATAAAATCAAAAGGTCAACTCACCTGAAACCTTTCATCATTGGTATATGTGAACTTTCCAGAGCTCAGGATATGCCAGTCTCTTTTCCTGATCCACGACACTTGCTGAAAAAGAAAGAAAACAAAGTAAGTAAGTATAATATAGTAATCAGACGACTCGTCATGCTACCAGTTGTACAAGTTTGGTAATCTAGCAATTTTCAACAAATTTAGCAAAATGACAATGGGATCGTGTTGGAATGACAAATTTATAAAAATAGCAGACTTAGGGCCCTGGGCCTCAAGTCTGCTATTACAATAGTGTCAGAATGGTCTATAATTGATTTCATAATGGTTGATTTTTACAAGTTTGGTAATCTACTAATATAAAAGCGCCACTATCAATGACTCTCCAATGGTCAACCACTGACAGTCCATTGAGAGAAATGGCCATTTCTTTGTTCAACGAATCAGCATTGCCATTCAACTTTACTCGTACTATTTTTCCCGTTGACAGCAATATGGACGAATTTTTCGATGCGTTATGAGTTCTTCCCCCCTCCCCCCTTTTTACTGTCCTTAGTAAGTATAATATAATGCCTATGAAAACATACTTATATTACCCAGCCCTTCAGGTAAACGAAGGGATGGGAAATATGTATAAGTATATTTTTATCGGCATGGCAAAAAAAACACCAGGGAGAAATACGGGTAACGTGATGTTTTTAAAGGAACAGCTAAATATTTTAAGATCATTGACAAATAAAACACCTAAAACTCTACACAAGTGTTGATTATGTAAAGAAGGTTATCAAATAATTTGAAAATTCGTCACATAAAAAGGCCCTCTCCCTTCTTAAGTGTCGGGATTAAAGTTAATGTTTTGGGCAATTCGACGATAGTAAATCCCATCGGTATGACTTGTAAAAGTATAAATAACATACAAAAGTACTTTAATAGACACGTGTTTTAAACTAGGAGTGCCACAATTACTGGCATGTGTAAAATTAAGCCTCTGGGACCGACCAGCGGCGTCAACGTTCCAATTGTCTGGTCGTGTCAATGTCGCGTAAAATTACAGGTTGAAACACCAACAAATACGCTGCGAAGATTAAAATACAAACTAATTTGACAGCACTAAACTTTATTCTATTTGATTACAATATTTAGTTTAATTTGGGAATTGTTTTGAATAGAATAAATTGTTTTATTATGAGACCAGTGTTTACAAAATTGACTAAAAAAGAGGTCTTGGAGGATTAGGCACATGTTATATTGTATTGGAACACCATGATAGGTTCTGATTGTAAATGACCTAGGAGCAGTGATGGCCCACTCTTCAGAGTATTTACTTTTGTTGGGAGGGTAAGAGGGAACAATTAGCGAAAAATTAAGCTCTGTTTCCGTCTGAATTCTTTGCCGAAAATGTTCTATAAGTGACTTCTCTCTATATTGGGTACTAGCTTCTGACTGAGACTTCGTCCGCGTGGAATAGTTACTAACCCCCCGATTTTGAAACGTTTTTCATTGGTGCTTCACTCCTGGGCCTCAAGTCTGCTATTACGATAGTGTCAGAATGGTCAATCATTGATTCTATAATGGTTGATTTTTACAAGTTTGCGAATCTACTAATATAAAAGCGTCACTATGACTTTCCAATTGTCAACCACTGACACTCTATTGAAAGAAATGGCATAGAATGGTAATTTTGTACATAATGACAAATGAATAAGAGACGTATGCAGTAACCTGCTAAAATTTTGCCATTTCCTTTGATCAGTGACCTACCATTAGAACGTCATTGTGCAGTCATTGCTTTTAATAGCTCGGTTATCAAAAAGTATTATGAGACCATTGACCATAGATATAATATATTTCTATGCCATTGACCGACCAATGATCGACCATTATGAATTTAGCAGGGTACGAACTTTTAGCAAAATTACAATGAGATCGCGTTGGCAGACTTGGGGCCCGGGTGGTCTTAGCATAATGATATATAGCCAATAGCCTTTCTCGATAAATGGGCTATCTAATACTGAAAGAATTTTTCAAATCGGAGCATTAGTTCCTGAGATTAGGGTGTTCAAGCAAACAATCAAGTATAAATGAGTACTAAGTTGATTTACGATTGGTTTATGCTTTTCCAAGAATGAGTACTTGTTGTGTATAAAACACCGTGTGGGCTCCTTGGTGGCTCTTGATGGCGTTGACTTTACAGTTTTAGGTCGTAGGTTCCGACTTAAGCACGTGATTGTTTCCACGTGCGCTTCAAAGAGATGTCTGTAAAGAAGACGGGGCTCTATAGGGTCAGTGCCTGCAAGGGTTGCGGGTTTTTTTTTTTCGAAAGAGTCACCGCGGCCTTGGAACGCAAAGGACATTAGGAGGGTGGGTTTTAGTCAGTAAGAGTCTGACACTCCCTTACGCTTCGCCCATAGCGGAAAAAGTCATTTGATGATTTCCCATCCAAAAAAAGGCAAGTGATTGTGTTTCTTTGTGCAAATTGTTTCATCAGCATTGCTCCCAAAACTAAGATGGGAGAAAAAGACCCCGGCGACGGCACGTGATACATTCAAAATAAAGACATTATACCAATGACATCCACCAATTAATACTGGACCCTTGGATTAGAAGCAGTCAACTATCTTTCACAGAAATACATATGGTCAATGCCCCAGAAGAGGAAAAAAATCATAAATAAATTTATTTCTTGCAATAACATAGTAAGTTAAAAGTAATCTAAATCTAATAAGAAGTTTTTGCAAGAACCCCTCCGAAGGTGAAGGCCTCCTCCAAAGAATTCCAGCCGTCTCTATCCTGGGCTGTTTGCATCCAGGTTGGACCAGCCGTTTTGCTGATGTCGTCCGCCCATCTTGTAGGCGGTCTTCCTCTGTAGCGTTTCCCCCAATGAAAAAATTAATCATCATCTGCCTAGCCTTATCCCAACTATATTGGGGTCGGCTTCCAGTCATACCGGATTCAGCTGAGTACCAGT
The DNA here is from genome assembly GCA_905332915.2 of Hecatera dysodea. Taxonomy (NCBI): domain Eukaryota; kingdom Metazoa; phylum Arthropoda; class Insecta; order Lepidoptera; family Noctuidae; genus Hecatera; species Hecatera dysodea. The sequence goes on from HG995303.1 coordinate 15,659,094, forward strand.
ATTTAACGTGGAGCGGCTGCCAGACCTCTACAACCCAATAACTGAGTAGCACCTAGCACGGTACTTCTTGGCAAGATTGGTGTCAGATTTACTGGCTTCCGACAATCCGTAACGACTGCAAAAGATCTACAAATGACAGCCGGGGCCAACTGCTTAACGTGCTTTCCGAGGCACGGAGGAAACTCGGTATGTTAAGACGGTCACCCATCCACAGACCCACCTCGGCAAGCGTTGCTTAACCTTTAAGATCGACATATGCGGCTGTTATTCTTTAGCCACGAGCCCCTCATTAATAAAGGCTGATAATTCAACCATGGCTACTCGACCGTAACGTTCCAGTTTATCACAGGGCTTACCGTTAACCTTCTGTGGATGTTAAATAAAAGACGATCGGTTCAACTTTCACCTTTCGAGAGCTGTCAACTCTCTGGAGAGACACTAACAATACATTATTGATTGTGTGTCATTAGTTAAGCCTTGATGAGTCGTTAGGCGTATTTTATTCTGTCAGTAGACAAATAGAAGCATTCCTTACTTGTTTTACTAGCGAGGAGAAATTTTCTCAGGGTTGAATTTATGGGCTACTAGCTGCTGCCCGCAGTTTCGTCTGCGTGAATGTCGGAAATTATCCCAAGGGAACATAATCCCGGGATAAAAATTATCCTATAGTATGTTACTTCTACTACGTCCCAGAATATGTGTACAAAGTTTCATGATGATTCGTCAAGTAGTTTTTGCGTGAAAGCGTAACAAACATCCACGCTTTCACATTTATAATATTAGTAAGGATTTAAAGAACTCAACACGTTATCGTTTTAACGTTGTTGTTTTAAGGTTGTTACGTAAAAGTAAAACGGTTAAATTAAATTATTTTAATTTATAATTTTATGCGTACATGCTTATAAGAACACCCTCGATTAAGTCATCATCAATATTCTCTTTTGGTGCGCTTTCATTTGAGATCCATTCGAGCAGGTAGCAGGCATATTGGAAATATCTAGCAGATTGTCTCGCGAAAAAGTTCTTCGGTTTTCACACAAGCCCACTATGGTTGGTTTGGCGGGAATCGCTGGCGGCGGTATATTCTCGCCATCACCGCGCTTAAGTCACTCCATACTGGTTCGACTCGCAGTTAATAACGCCATACTACAACTATTATTAATTATTTATTTTAACTCTATGAACATCATTGTTACAGAGGTGAGGAGGCTACTATTAATGCTAAAAGGCATTCTTTATGACCATCTTTGGATTAAAAAAATAAGTACGTTGATGTGATATTGTGGAGAAAATCTCACAGATTAATTCTGTGAAATTAATTATTTTAAATCACGTTTGACAACGAGATCCAGTAACTTGAAATTTCTTTAAGGTTCTATCAAACTATAACTTAGAAAAAACAATATTAGTTGTAGACAAAGTGACATTCATTCAGCGGTAACGATTTTATAATTTCCAACATTTTTGTTATTACGTGGTGTTTCGGTGACAAATCGATCCCTTACATGACGCAGTTTTAGTATACAGCAAAAACACTCATTTGAATTTTTGTCGCTATTCCGATTCAGTTATCCATTCTCATACAAAACAATTAAGTTGTAAATTTCTTAGTAATGGTTGTACTGTTTGAAATAAATAAATCTGATATTAAATGAATCTGCCAAAAAAGTACCGTGTTACCCAGTTAATGGGTTGTAGAGGCCTGGTAGGCAGCAGCTCCTCGTAAAATACTGGTATTCAGCTGAATCCGGTTTGACTGGCAGCCGACCCCAGTATACATATTTAAGAAAAAGCTAGAAGATGATGTTGTACTTTAAAATCAAATAAAATATATCCAAGTTTAATCATAATCCTATTTATTAACCTTTTAGTTCAAAGTTAATAAATCCATTAATTATATAGCTTTCATCATAGGTCAAAGTTACTGAATATTAGTTCAAACTCTAGACTAAGCATCAATGTCAAAGGACTTAGCAAGTCCTAATCAGATTTATCACTATTGCCAAGATTAAGTTTATCACTTTAGCGGCTAAAGTTTACTATAGTGTTGTAGTTCTTTAGGCGTTTGTGAACGGATTTATTATCGCTTTATATTTTGCATTTAAAATGGCTTCATTTTAATATTCAAGGCAATTAATTGTGCAGACTTAATAAAGTTAATTGTTTTGCGATTTATTACTTTCTTTACAGATAATTAAATCATATTTCTAGTTTTAAATGAAATAAATGCCTGCCTTTGTTTCACAAACAATATTAATTTTGATTTAATATTGGGAAGTCTATAAGGCAACCAGAGGCTCTAAAAACGTGTAAGGCAATTGACAACACGTCAAAAATGTTTGGTTAACATACGTTGCCAAAATGTCTTGTGATGAATCCTTAAAGTGCTGATAGACTTGATCATTCATTTGTAATAGAACAACGAGCATTTTCCATTTTTAAATTTGTCGAACCGATCTACGAGCAGAGCCGAGCATAGAGCCAAACATCGCGAGCAGTAAATACTCGTCAAAAATGTATTCTTCACGACGGAGACTTGACTAGACTTGACAAAAACTTACAAAAAGCTCGAAGCAAATTTTCTTTCGTTTCGCTAAAATGCTTGCTAACACGCTACTGATTATTTTAATAGTCACCAGAATAAAATAGAATAGAAAATAATGCTCTTTATTATGTATACTATGTATTTTTATGTAGGGTGACACGATGGGTGGATCTATCGCTAAAAGCGATCTTTTCACGACAACCTTTGGATACATTTTGAAGAAAAAAGGAAAGACAGACTATACTACCAATAAGTTTTATATAGGTACAATAAATACATAAGTACTATAAAAATGTAATAAAAAAAAAACAAAAAGTATAAGTTTTGAGCATTGTTTTAAGTTAAGAATGCTCAAGTTTATCACCAGCCTTATATTTTGGCATTTAACATTCGCTGATAAAATGGCACTTTGTCCTAGAGCCATAGACAGAATCACCTAGATCAGTGCCATCGTATTCGCTACTTAATGGTCAAGCCACAAAGATCAAAATCAATTAACGTTACCTAGCACTAGCGCGTGCACTTTGGCTAAGTGTTATTCCGGTCACTGTCGCATAACTGTCAAACTACAAGAGCACTATAGGGACGGGAACGTTAAGTAACGTTTATGGATCTTGGTCTTAAGCTGTGAGCATGTTACTGTGTAGTATCTTGGCATAAACCTATCAAATGAATAAGCCCACGTCACATCACTGCGGGTTTTGTAGCTAATCAACTGCGTCAGAAGGCGACGTGACACGATAAAACAAATGCAATCAATCCGATACCGTGTTTGACTTACATAGTTCGTTGTGAAGTGTATGTAATAAGTATGTATGGTCCTTAAGTAGACTTAAACCATTGTGTACACTACTTTATAGTGATATCCAATATTATTGCTTACTATGTACTTTATCTGAATGCGCATTACTTTATAATAAGTGTATGTACTTCTTTACTAACCCATCGGACCCCCAACATCACAGTTGTTGGCATTGCATTTTTGTTTATAGACCTTCCAGCTTTTTGCGTGGCTCTTGTCGTTTCGTGGTGACCTGGTACCAGACTACTGACGTCAGCCCGAGGCCCTTAACGCGCTGTGATGCCTTGGTACCTGACTAACGATATCCTCTCCCTTCAAGTACTCGCCCCTCTAGATAGTGGATGTAGGCAGTGCCTCACATAGCTGACCGTATTGTTAGCTGTGGCGTTTGGCGTGCCGTGATGCCCTTTTTTTTTGGATGGGAAATCATCAAATGACCCCTCCCGCCCTGGGTGGAGCGGTAGGGAGTGTCAGACTTTTACTGACTAAAACCCACCCGTGCTTCTTCTTGTGCCCTTTGCGTTCCAGGGCCGCGGTAACTCTTTCGAACAAATTCCGCAACCCAAGAGACGGGGCCCCATAGGGTCGGTGCCTGCTAGCACCGACCCTATGGGGCCCCGTCTCTGGTGCTGACGGCTCCTTGAGGCGCGCGTGAAGCACAACGCGTCGTCGACTCAGCCTGGTATCGGACGGCGAGCCACCCACGCTCACCGTCCACAGGCATCAGCCACTGCGCAATTGCACAGCGGCCGACTTGTCTCTGGAGGAGGCCGCAATGGGACCATTACTGGCACTCCATTTCAGCCCCCTCCCGAGTATCGGGAGTCGCAGCACCCACAGCAGTAGCGGCAGTGGCGGCGACGGAAGCCGCGGCGGCGGCAGAGTGCCATGATGCCCTGGTACCAGACTAAAGATACTCACCCCTCTTTCACTCAAGTGCCCCACTAGACAGTGGAGGTAGGCAGTGCCTCCCAGCTGAGCGGTGATGTTGCTGACAGTATTGTTGGCTGTGACGTCAGCGGCCGGCTGCACGCCTGCGCGCCAGCCGCGGGCTCTTGAAGCGCCGTGGTGCCCTGGTACATAAAAAAGGAAATTTGAGGGAAAACGTCATAATTTCGCCGAGCAGCAAACAGTTAGTTAGGCTTTGGAAATTACTGGGACATATTACAATGCGAGATTGGTTTTTCTTGAAACATGTCAACACGTCCATGATGATTTGCTTCTGATATTGCATCAAACCATTTTAGTACATTTTGTAACGTCATTTCAGTCCAAAGAGGACTGCGGGATAAATGCCGCCTCCCTATGAGCTGCCTAGCGGATTTCTGCAGTCTTCAGCAGATCATCGATACAGATCGATGTGATAGTATCGACCTGAATTTGTGACCTCTTCTATCGTAATACCAAGCAAGCAAGTAGGACCTCTTGAAGGCTTCTAGAGGTAGTTGTAAGTTTCCATTTTAATCTCTTAACCCATGCATCTGAAAGTGATCAGTATTTATCTCGGAGGGTAAATCGGAATTTGCGACACGGTTGGCGCAATGGTTGAGTGTTCAGCTGCTGCGCTACGTGTCGCGGGTTCGATCCCCGCACGGAACAAATGTTTGTATGGCCTACAGATAATTGTTCCGGGTCTGGGTGTCTTGTGTATGTGAGTTTACATGTTTGTGAACGCACCCACGATACAGGAGTAAATCCTAGTGTGGGGCAACGATTTTTATATAAAAAAAAAAAAAAAAAAAAATAACACTACAGCCAGAAGATAAAACTATCTGCAATTTATCAGGTGTCCAAATTCTCAGCATTTACAACATAAATATTAAAATTATGCTAATAGGGCTTCGTTTCATCACAACCGAGGACCATTTATTAACTTATTAGTCATTCTGTAATTAATTCAATTCAATGGGCATTATTATAATAAGCCTGAGGCGATGCCGATTATTGGCAAGTATCTACTTATCTCCTCAACACAGACGAGCTTAATGCTGGCAGAATTATGAGCGGATGCGTCAAGATTTTTTTTATTGATGCTTCTCGTATTATTGCCACTCTAGCGTTCAGACTCCTCTTTGTTCAAGATTATCATTTTACGGTCTAATGGCGACAAGTTTGCCGATACTCGTAGTACTCCAAGTATACCACATACCAGTGGCGTGCAGTGGTTCGAGTTAGGGTAGGCCAGAGAAAATGTCCAAATAAATTTAAAAAAATAATCTACATTAATCAGAGTTCATTTTTAATGAAATGAGTTTTTTTTTTAAATAGCCTATTAAAAAAACACCACATTTCAACCCTGAATAATGTGGTGTGTTTTTTTTTACGTTTTCTCTGGCCTACCCTAACTCGAACCACTGCACGCCACTGCCACATACTGTTCCATTACCAGATACTAGTAATCAAAGACCATCCTGATCCACAGTCTCGACACAAGCCTCTTCCAAGTACGTCACTGCATCTAGTTTTCGGTTTCCACATCCAGTGTTCTAGCTGTTTTATTCAAACACAATCTCCATTGTGGAACGAGGTGTTAAGTCTCTCAACCTCCATTGGACATGATAGGAGATGGGTCATCTCCTTAGTTGCCCGTTGAACAAATACTTGCACCATCCAAGATTAAAAAGAGGCCTAATAGAAGTTGTAAGAAGTCAATCGACATAAAAAGAAGTAAATTCAATATGTATGAGTTTATCACACAAACATTAATCGATGAACAGAATCAATAAATAATTTTGAAACGCAAACTTGAACTTTAAGAGGTTGGTGTTAGATCATTTATTTATAACTTTTCATTTTTTTTAATTAGTGGGTAGTTAGACGTCAATATGCGTATTCAACAAAAACTGCTATAGAAATGACATTAGGGATATGGGGTGGAATAATAAATTGAACAAGACATTTTATGCACAAATAGCAGTGAATACGCGAGAACATTTTTACCATGCCTTACTAAATTGAAAATCCACATGCTCGAATCGCGCGGACAAATTTGATAGCATGGTGTTGGATTTATGTGACATAAGGTCTGTTTTATCTTCACCTATTTCTTTTTATTCTTCCTTTCATTATGATGATGATTGTTTTGATGGATGGAAAGCAGTACTCACGTATGTCTCCTGTGGATGATGTGAAGAGTGGCAGCATGCAGAATATGGCCGCCGCTAGCTGTATGCCCATGCCGCCGGTCTGTCGCCATCTCATCTGGATCAATGAGAGGGTAGAATTAGTGAAGGCATAGGAAATATAAACAAGAGAAATTAGAAAGAATTTAGAAGATTTATGAATATGAACTAGGAGATAATTGTTACGTCACAAAACTTTCAAGATTCATTTTTTGCTACTCTACTGCTTTGGAAGCAAAAATCACCGTTAAAGTATCACAGGGTTTGGAAAACAATAAGTTATCATTGTACGTACGATGTTTAGAATTGATTAAATTTATGATTTGATGACGTTTTTACGTCACACACTATCTACGTTTACGCTGCGTGATGTGTGTACGTAATGGGTGTAAAAAAGCGCTGGCGTGGTGTAAAATCAATTTTATTAAAAACACAAGCGTTGAAGTGGCGTTTCCGTCGCGTCTACGTTGGTACATGACAACGTTCAACGCACCCCTACGTTAGACAAACACGAAGGCATAAACTAGTCAAACATGATAACAACGTGGATCATAAACATTATCTGCGATGGAGAACATCTAGTTAGGGACTCTGTTTGTTCTCGGGTATAGTTCAGCGCTATGGAGTAGCCAATCAATACCTTTGATGCTCTATAGACGGAGAGATAGTAATTGTGTTTTTGACGTTATCATGCGCTTTATAGCTTATGGTGCGATTATGTATTCCGCGCACGTTTTTAGAGCAGTGGTGGCCGAGTGGTAACGGCCCCGGCTTACGAATTGTAAGTCGCGTAGTTCAAACCCAGCCAGGCGCGCATTACTTTGTGTAATTAATTTCATCACCACTGCTCTCAAAACGGTGAAGCAAAACGTCGTGAAGAAACTGGCATGTCCTAGAAACAAAAATTCGCAGACATGTGACATTTTCACCAACCCGCACTGGGCTTGCGTGGTGGATTATGGCCCAATCCCTCTCCTAGAGAGGAGGCCTGAGTCCCAGGCTGATAATGCTTATTATGGTATATCTCGTTTGTTTTTTTTCTGTTGTCACTTTTACTATTCTATTCCCGTACTTTGTTTTGATAAACTGGATAAATATCTGGTCATGCACGCACGCCGGTTTTTACAAAACAACAATCCAACAAATATGAGCTCCTCGCCTATAAGAAGAGGTAAGCAACTAAGCAACACTGTTCCCAAGGCGATATCTTTAACTAACTCCAAAATCAGTTTTCGCCTCATTTCGCGTCACCAATCAGTTGCCAAGGACGAGAGGTGATATACAATGTACGGAGGCACAAATACTACGTCAAATTCAATGTGTGGGGCAATGAATCCATACTAATAGTTACGAGTACTTTGATACTATATCCTACTAATATAATAAAATGTGAAAGTGACTTTCTGTTTATAACCGCGTCAAGTCAGAACGGTTAATGAAACTGGCGCAAAGGAAGACCATGTTCTGGAATAGGATATTGAACACTTTATATCCCAGGAATATGTACCTGAAAATACACATGTAAGTGTTGAACTATAACTTTATCTGTTTGTAAGTATAGATTTTTCTACTATCAGATTATTACTGACTACAACCCGCCCATGTTCCTCCTAATGCCCTTTGCGTTCCAGGGCCGTGGTTACACTTTCGAACAAATTCCGCAACCCTAGCAGGTACTAGCCCTGCCGGTCCCCGTCTTTTCCTTTTCTTGTCTTACCTCCACCGTGTCCTCCGGGCGATCCACGCATCCAGAGCGGAAAAAGTCATTGGATAATTTCTCATCCATAAAAAAGGTGCATTTTTAAATCAGTTGGACTCAAAAATCAACTTGGATTAACTTTGTTCACCACGATTTTTCTCCAAGTTCAACAGCTAAGCACTCACTCAATATGAGTTGTCTTACTTGAGATAAAGTTCCACGATAAAAATAAAGATTTTAGACCTAGAAAAGCCGGTCCTATTCCGAGATTGATGTACCGCTGATTACGTTCCATCCAGAATAATCCAGTTATCCTCAAAGCAAATTACATTTGGATTGATTCGAGGTTGGCTCGTAAAATTGCAATTCTCTAAGGTCATCACAGAGTAGGAATGATCAGAAGTTTCAACCGGCATGATTATGGAACAGGCGATTAAATACTGTGCTAGTTTTCAAAGAAACTACGGCTTCACTTCGCTTACCCAGTAAAGTTTGTCTTAGGTACTTAAATAACGTAGTGGTTCACAGATTCATGAATGAAGTGATGAGGGATTATAGAACTTTTTTTTAAACGAAACATTACCGTATTGTAACAAACATTAACGTATTGTATACGACTACATATATGCAGAAAAACTCTAACTATAAATTCAGCTAGGCAGATTCTGAATGCGAATTCTCTATTGAGAATTTTGCTAAACACTTTTTTTATGAATAACCTCCGACTTTTCTATTTCACCGAAAACTAGTTTTCAAGGAATCCCTACTTTTATGCTAAAATTCAACATGTTTTTATACACAAAATTCTCAATTCAAAAATCGACCATACGATTGTTTTAAGTGTTGCAAAATTTAAAAGGATCTAATTAAACGAATTTGTCGTAACAATGCCAGTATCAAAATCATTCAGGTGTGTAAACTATGACCACATCACAAGCATAGTAGGTAATGCATGCAAACAGTACCTATATATGTCCATACCTATGTGATACTGAACACGCTTGCATAATGTAGGATCGGAATGCATTAGGAATGTAAGCATAAAGTAAGGTTTGATTGGTCTAAAATACCAAACCAAATAGGAAAGACATATTGTTCAATGAGCAACCCCATTGAGTGTTATTGGCTTTTCTCTATTAGCAACTATGAAATTGCCAAAAAATCTTCTGTGTATGAAAATAGAAGCGTAATGCCAATTTTCATGAATAAACAGATTAAGTAAATTCCTGAATATTACTGCATTGTGGATTTTAAACTCTAAGCACGGAGTCTACTTCTGCAAATATTGTTATTTAAAACGGCTTAGGTAATTGCAATTATTTTTACCAAGTAAGTGCTTATACCAGGAAGATATTGAGTGTTGCCTGGTGTAATATAGCTTACCAAGATTGGTCTTGCTTGTCTATATCTATACTAATATTATAAAGCTGAAGAGTTTGTTTGTTTGTTTGTTTGAACGCGATAATCTCAGGAACTACTGGTTCGAATTGAAAAATACTTTTTGGGTTGAATAGACCATTTATCGAGGAAGGCTTTAGGCTATATATCATCACGCTTAAGCCAATAGGAGCCGAGCAGCGATAAAGAATGTTTTAAAATCGGGGATTCCACGGGGACGAAGTCGCGGGCAGCAGCTAGTTAATAATATAAAGAGGAAAGATTTTTTTTTGGGTTGTGTGTTTGTTTGTTTGTACTAAATAACTACGAAGTTATTTAGTACATATACCTCTTAGCATACGACAAAAACAAATATATCTTCTAAATATTGGAGGGATGGACCAAATAATAAGTGCCGCTAAAATATATATTTAATTACTAGTCTTCAAATGAGATTGGTATTCAGAATTCTACTTTTACTGCATGAAACCCGGGCAAGAACTAGTTTACCTATGTGTATTTTTGGACTCTCGAACTTTCCCCCACATTTGTCAGTTATACTATGCCGAATATAGGTACTATGTCTTATTTTTCCCATGACTGAACAAATCTAGGAGTGGCTCTAGATTACGAAAATCACCTGATATTGCCATTTCAAATAAATATCAGTTTCATCACTCTCCCAGAAAAAATAATACAGCCATGTTTCAACCTCGCATCGTATATCTCCTGAACCTTCACAAGTTATTTATGACACGCATCGCTTCCATATAGGCAGTTATTAGGAAAGGGCACAGAGCAATGAGACGCCTCGGCCGCCATTTTGTTTGAGATGACACTGTCAAAACGTTTCATACAAACTGAGCGCGCCAGTTAAAGTCACCGTTTACTCTTAGAAATTGACAGCACGTGACTACTTTGAAATTAACCGTAGGGTAGACTGGAATTGCGGAATTTGTTCGAAATAGTCACCGCGGTCCTGGAACACAAAGGGCACAAGAAGGATCACGGGTGGGTTTTAGTCAGTAAGAGTCTGACACTCCCTTTCGCTCCGCCCAGAGCGGGAGAAGTCATTTGATGATTTTCTATCCAGAAAAAAAAAGTTTGAAATTTTGCAAGGATGATGACGTCATTACCCTCGTAAGGTTTCCCATTTACAACACTGAACGGTTTTTGATAAAACTTAACAGTTATAAAAGGACAGTACATAGGAAGAATATGGTAAATTAGACCGCTTGGTAATTTGGATCATCTTCTCAATTCGGGTCCTCGACGTTTTTTGAAATCGGTTAAACAACTTGAGCTCATCGGCATCTCTTTTTAGTAGCGAACACTGGCTAGCAACTAAAGAGAGACGTGATATTATAGAGATGAGAGAGATGTTTTTATAGAGTACGGAACCAACTGAGGTTCCGTACTCTATGGAATTGAGCCTTCTTTACCTTTTTTATTTCGTCTCGAGACGAACTCTACTAACAAAGACAGTAGATAGGATTTGTCAAGTTATCCGATTGTCAATCGTTTGATTGATTAAGTGCCTAAGTATTTTGAGGGATTTCTCTGTTACTTACGATTCTTTTGCTTGATTTTTTATTGATTATAGGATATGGCTGTGACGAATTGGGTTTTTTGTATGTTATGACTTATGTCGGTTTGATTTAGTGTTTTTTTTATTAGTTTAATTTTAAAGTCGAGAGTCGGAAATAGCTTAAATACACAACTACAGTTATTCAAGCTAAGTTTTATAAACCTGAGGGCCACTTGCGAGTTTTTAAACTAATTTGATCGCGTTATTAAGTTTTAGTAACAAGTGACATTTACGTTAGCACGATTTGTTTTATCTGTAACCTCATTCCGACTACGTTGATATCTAGTTTATTTTTTCCAAGACATAATGGATCAAGCATCTTTAGGATATTCAAATATTTAAATTCAATGCCTTAATTCATCATCCCAAACATATGTTTTGCTTACCAAACTCACAAAATCCCAAACAATAATAACGTCGCAAGCTCCAATTTTGTAATGTAATTCTCTGCTTACACGAAGAAAAGTTTTTAAAATCGTGTTTTCTCCAAAAGTTACGTCTGACAAGCAAAGTCCAAGTACTTTTGAGTCGCACGCGAGTGTACTGCACAACAAATCAGAAGTTTGATGAGTTTTCACCGTTCGCCGTCAATTTTGTCAAAGGATGGAAAGATATGTATGTATGGATGTTTTCTCTTTATGCATGTGCGAGATTTGTGTTCTAGTAGTTTGTAAGATTGAAATTCTTTCGTAGCTAGAAAGAAAAGGGGTTTTAAACGGGTAACGGGTACTTGCACTTTACAAAAAAATTAAATTAAAAATTTATAAAAACCCCTACACAAAAACCTAACTTCCTTAGGTATACTTTTTATAGGCAACTTATAAGACCACTCTCGATTAAATCATCAATATTCTCTTTCAGTGCGCTTTCATTTGAGACCCCACTCGAGTATATTTGCAGACATTCGGTTATTCTTCCCCACCTTCACCCCCCATAACTTTTAAACAACTCAACCGATTTTCATCAAACATGTCTAAAAACACTCGCCCGTAACTCACCTTTCATACATTTTTTTTAAATTTAAATCTCTTCATCCATTCGCGAGTTACGGAGCCACAGACAGAAAGACAAACAGACAGACATAAACTTGAAACTTATAACATCCCTCGTTTTGCATCGGGGGTTAAAAACTACGCAATTTTTATCGCACGCAACGCAATCTTGTTGTAAGACGCAAATGATGCGTTAACAAGACAATTTTTTTTGCTTTTCGCTGCACTCTGCGTAGCACCTACTTGGCGTCAGCATGAGATCAAAGAAGCGTCAAGTTAGCGTTAGCGAACGCCATGACTAAAGTTTTGTGACGCATTGAGCAAAGATGGCGATTCACACTAAGGTAAGATTGGTGCCAGAATCTTGGACTATACTGTGACGATGGTTGCCTCCTTGTCTGCGAGTCGCTGGCAGACAAGTTCGTCGATAGAACTTTGGAAGTGTCTGGCAAAATAATAAAGAGTATTTTGAATTATGAATACGGAAAATATGTTAGGTTTTATATGTAGTAACGCTCTTATAAGGCAGATGCCGTAAATAAGTATAAAGTTCCTAATCTGAGTTTTATTCATTAGAATAGTAAGTAACATTAAGGGCGAGGTTCCCGGTGTTACAATACGTAAAGACTGCCAAAGATATTAAAATGACGGCAAGGACCATTTGCTTAACGTGCATTTCGAGGTAATTATCCGTTTTTTCTCGGATGGGATGGTCACCAATCCGCGGACCGACCTTGACAAGAATAATTTAACCTCAAAGATCGATTATTAAGTCGGGAGCTCTTTACGGCCGAACCCAATAACCTATCTATCACATACTGGAGATAGCAAAACAAATGAAACAATATAAAAATTATATAGGGTTTCTGTTGTTTCATTTGTTTTTCTATCTCCAGAAATGAAAATGTGATAGATAGGTTATTGGGTTCGGCCGTTAGTCGACTGACATATCAATTGCTTTATAATATATTAGCTATGCTTACTGCTCAATTTAGTTACACTATACTTAAGTAAACATTTTGTATGTACCTAAATACAAACGTATGTACCCTCATTATCACGTAATAATTCGTCGTGTATTTCAGTATATTTTAGAGAATAAATACAGGGTATTGCCGAGATACGCTGAGTCCTTAGGGGTTTCTAACAATGTAACATTAGATACATACATATACACATTAATTTACATTAACGCTTCGGTGGCTTCGAAATATTGAGTGTGGTTTTGAAATATGGGTTTAATTATGTTGTCCTAAAGAGTTAATGGAACAAGATATTTTGGTTGTTATCTTTTGTTTGAGGGAAGGTGGTTGAATGGACCTAATTATAATTCATTCATGACCCTGTGAAACATAAATTACTTTAGTGCTTAATTTAATTTATTGTTGGTCGCTATCTCGGAGTTACATCTGATATATTTTATGTGTATAATTATTTCGACCGAATTTCGATCACGTTCGCCTATTTCAAAGTATATTAGTGTAAGCGCTAAAATAGCGCATAGTCTATTTCTTAACATTTATATTCCAATGGCAGTGGTGGCCGAGTGGCGTCACCACTCGGCCACCACTGCCATTGGACGGCCACGACTTACGAATTGTAGGGGTTCAAACCCAGCCAGGCGCATTACTTTGTGTAATTAATTTCATCACCACTGCTCTCAAAACGGTGAAGGAAAACATCGTGAGGAAACCGGCATGTCCTAGAACCAAAAATTCGAAGACATGTGACATTCACTAACCCACACTGGGCCCGCGTGGCGGATTACGGCCCATTCCCTCTCCTAGAGAGGAGGCCTGTGTCCCAGCAGTGGGAACATTAAAAGTCTGATTATGCTTATGCTCATATTCCGATGAGACGGTAGTATGATACGACAGGAGGGATCCGCGCAGAGATCCATACAACACCAACATCTTTGCATCCGTCGTGCATACCGAGGCACAGTTATCCCCAATACCAACATCCAAACCAAAAATGAAAGTATCCAAATTAGTATGGAATTCACAGGCGCTAAGAAAACCGCAACCGTTTATTAGGTCAGTCTCAATTGTTCTGTACTTTAGATAATCGCTATCATCTGATTTATATAATTTCACATTAGAGCCCTTTTTATGTATGGGCAATGATCAAATGACTTCTTCCAGAAGAAGTGTCAGATTCTTAATGAGTAAAACCAATCCGTGTTTCTCCTAATGCCCGCCGCGTTCCAGGGTCGCGGTGATTCTGTCGAACAGATTGCGCAACCCTCGCCGGCACTGGACCTAACGGGTCCCGTCTTCTATGCTGCCAGCTCTTTGAGGCACGCGTGGTACACAACGCACCGTCGGTCGACCCGGGCCTGGCTGTTATCGAACGACAAGCCACCCAACGTTCGCTGTCCGCAGGCCCCGCGGACCTTTTTTTTTGTTACGTAGGGAAATCCCCATGGATGTCCTCGACCCTGGGGTGGGTGGAGGGGTCTATCAGACTTACTGACTAAAAACCACCCCAGTGTTCCTTCCCACACTTGCACCGGGGATCGTGGGAACTAGTGCGCCTTCCACGATCTCCGGATAGTACCGGCCCGCCTCTGCGGGCCACCTCAGGCTGGCGGGGAGAGTGAGGTGTGCTTCCCCCGCCACGTCAAGAAAGGGGAACACGACGCGCTGCCGCCTCTGGTCCTGCTGGATGGAGGGATGGCGAACGTGGCCCTGCAGACCTACGGTGACCTTCAGTTGCGGCTCAGTCACCGCATGAGGTTTTCTTCTCCCTCATGCGGTCCGCCTCGTTCTTCGCTAGCTAGGAGGTGACCGCTTGCCATGCTCTCTCGCGGAGGACATGGCGTTGCTCCGCCCAAGCAGGGCAGAACTCTAACACTTTAGAGCCCTAGTCTCTAGAAAAAGTTCTCATCCGAATTTATTCAGTCAAATTGTAAATAGTTGAACCCGACAATCCACAAAGAGCCGCATATCAGATCCGTCGGGAACTTCTCAATCAGAAAAGTTAAATATTTGTAACTTCTCGATTCGTTATTTGCTAAACTGTTGTGCTGTAACTTTTAACTAGTTTCGTGGTTTGCATTGACTGTCGGTTGAGTTGCGATAGTTAACTTTTTAGTTTAAAATGCTTTTATTACTATTTACTTTTTATCGAGAAATGTGTATCGAGTGACCAACTATTGGTTTTTAGAAAAAAGTATTGAACTCATTGTTTTCAAGTGGACCGCTGCAATTATAATCTGATAATATGGAGTGTTTATCGATCTATGAATACTAGAGCCAGTATAATATAATAATAATAATGATAATTTTTTTTATTCAATTTTTCATGGAAAACAGTAAAAATTGTTTTGCTTAAATCTAACATAAAGTACACTAGTGTTATTTGCCTGAACTAGGATTTCCTGTGTTTCAGGCGAGAGTAGGTAAAACCATTACGAAATAATCACTGTAATTATACATATTATAATGAAAGTTAGGTATTTAAATAAGGTGTAAAGTAAAAGAATCTTACCTCCTAAAATCTAAGCAGATACATTACCTTAGCTAACTAATTAAAAATAAATAAATAGTACACTAATCAATCTTTATTTTAATACGAGTAACAAGTAAAAGTATGAGTGCGGTGTTCCTGATCTGTCCCGAATGTTTGTACACTAGTATCCTTGACAATTTGACGTCATAGTTGTTAGTTTTATTTATTATTCTGATTTCATTTTTTTTAATCTAATGGTTTATTATGTCCTTATTATTTCTCTTGAACTTGACATGATGCATTTTGTACGCACTCGTGTATCAGGTATAACGATAGAGGCTTATAGCCTAGGTACTGCACTCAAATTATGAAGGTTCACTGGCTTCTGAGATACATTGTAAATAAATCTAGTTTAGAAGTCAGGGGTTTGATTTATCGTAAGTCTATTAGCCACTTATTGTTGTGTACAAATGATGTCATATACTGAGAAATAAATAACCTACTGGACCAGTATAAAATAGATGTGCTTTTGATCATCATTTACCTAGCTTTTTCCCAACAGGTAATTTTAAATGGTGCGACTGCCTATCTGAATTCCACAACCCAGTAACTGGGTGACACGGTACCTCTTGACAAGACTGGAGTCAGATTAAATGTACAGTCGATATGAAAAGATAATGGTTTGGTATGATTTACTTTGCTCATACAAGCTTTTTACCTGGGCATTGCTGTTGAGAAAAAAAAAATAAGACCGTTAATTTCGACTAAAAAGTTTCTAATAAATCAGTTTTGAAGAATTCTGATGCAGTTGGTGTCATGAAATCTGTAATTGTATAAAATTAAACGCCACCA
Source organism: Hecatera dysodea (assembly GCA_905332915.2). NCBI lineage: Eukaryota > Metazoa > Arthropoda > Insecta > Lepidoptera > Noctuidae > Hecatera > Hecatera dysodea. The sequence continues at coordinate 15,675,524 of HG995303.1, forward strand.
ACTATAGCAAACTGCTTGAAAAGTCATTACTTCCAAAAATTTTAGTCGGTTTTTGTGGTCTTTGTTTTCAAAAGTAGTTGTTTTATTTATTTTTCACTTCTGGAACACGCTGTACACGCTATCTATAGTCAACAAGCTTGGCAAATCATTTGGTCCTCACTTTACCCATGGCTCATAAGAAAACGTCCCATCCTTGAAATATCCTCTTCAAGCCACAAAAGAGCCTTTTACTAAACTCACTAACCAAACCTCCACAATTACCCTCACATTACAGAACCTACTACAGACCAAACAATTCAATTGGAGGTAATAAATAAAACTTATTATAAGGCAACCGCAATAAAAATAAATCTTCCATAATACCAGACGTATAAAATAGGAAATCATTGAAATAAATTACAGGTTTTCAGCTCGACCAGTGCCCGTAATATTTATTAACTGAGAACTGCCTATGAAACCCCGGTACTTCGGGAAATTCGCTTAAAACCAAGAGCGGGTTTCATGTCAATTAGCTAAAGTATAATTTTGTTGGACCTAGCTCACGAATATTGCCTGTTTAAAGTTGAATGTAGCAAGTTTCAGCATGGCTTGTTTTCTTTAATTTGTCAACTAAAACGTACCAAGTCGCATCTTTTTGTACTTGGATTCGATTAAACTCATTTAACTTTATGATTCCATTTGGTGACAATATTCGACCGGACTGGAGTGGTCTGTCATATGTCCGTTGAGCGGTGGGCTTACAAAACACAAAATTGGTACCCAGAAATCGCCAGACGGAGCCGCGGCAGACCACGCAGAAGATGGTGAGTCGACTTGGAAGTCTTCCTTGGGAATCGGCAGAATGTGGTACAAAACCGGGAAGAAGTGGAGGAGACTTTTGTCAAGCAATGGGACATTTCAGGCTAGCTATAATAATAAAATTGGTGAACTGCAGTTATCTTGCTGGAAAGCAATCAAATGCGCACCCAGGTAGGCTGCTGCAAACACAACTTGGCGTAATGGGGTTTTTAAAACCAGTCGAATACCCAATGTGGCTTAAGACCCACGTTGAAATGCCCCAAATGCCCATACACCTGTATTCAGAACAGTTCGGTGATTGCCACCGTTGCTGCAATAAACATAGTCACAGAGTTTCATAACAATCATAGATTCTTTTCCCTGGTTTTTGGAAAAAAATGTATCGGCGTGACACAAATTAAATACAGAGCGAAGAGTATTTCTCCCTGCCGACGCACAGGTGTTGGCGATGCCGGCAGGGAGAAATACTCTTCGCTCTGTATTTCATTTGTGACTCGTCTAAACCTTTTTTAAGAGGCCGGCTACCGAGAAGCTTGGGATCTATGGGCCATGGCCCCAGCCGGGTCCCCGTACAGCGCATGAGATCGACTCAGTACATGAATAAGAACGTTATGCACACATATTCGCAGTGATGAGAATGGCTGTCGAAAATCCTAATCCTATCGTATAACTTTGATATTACAGAAAATAGCGTACGTTTAAAAAGATCACAACTTGCGTATATGTTCGTTTCGCAAACTTTAGATAGTTGTTTTGTGGGTGCCACATTTTAGCTTACCATCAGATAAAATATAAATCAAACAACAAGTCTATCCAGTGTAATATGTAAAGAATAAATTAAAGCATCTTTTAGAATAGGTGTCTCATTTTGACCTATAATCGGCAATCAATATGTAGTTTTAATTGACATAACTTTTGTTTTATACAATAGCGTCGTAATTAACTTTGTACATAAATACGAAATCAATCAATCAATCATACGGCCACAGAAGTTTGTATTTACCAAACAACGGAAAGCCCCTAATTGAAAAATAATAATTGAACTATTAATGATTTCAACACGAACGGGTCTATGGCGTGTTTCTAATAGTGACCGATTCAAAACATTGTATTCAATACTAATTAACAAGTGTATTTTTGCCTGACCAAATTTTATCACCGGTATCGCTTACGAGTCAGTTATGTTGAAAATCATCCATCATCGAACTCGTATAGCTAAATTAAATAAATTGTGTTTCATGTGACTTTGAAATTTATATTTTTCTCTCGCTAGATTAGCTTATTCTTGCTGTGGAATGGATGGAGAGATCCATGAGGGTATTGTGTAAATTGGCTCAAATATGTATCATGCCGAATGGGTGCAGTTGTTGTTAAAATGTAGGTAATTAGGTATATTATTATCTGTTAGCCGTGCAAACCTGAGGCGAGTTACTAGTTTTTGGACAAAATACTTTCAGTGACCACGGCTAATCTTAGTGATTACAAATATACGTAAAAATGCCAACTTTCAATGAACCAGGTATTTGAATCCCCCCAAATCCTCGTGGATTGCTTCAGCAAAAGGATTTTAGGTTGGGAGGTAAATATTTCAAATAAAAAAAGAATTTGTCAAATCAGTTCATATGAACCAGTGGATTTGTGAGGTAACAAAAATAAATAATAAAACTAACCAATTTGTGAATTTCCACCCTTGAAATCGGTTAGAATACAACATGATCAGAACTCGATAACCTTTTAATACCCAAAAGTCCACTTAACCCATCATAAAAGAAAACAAAAACGCAATACCTACCATAAATATTCATTTGACCCAAATAAAGATGGCGGGTCCATCCCCGGAGCGGATGGGACATATTTGTATAATATAGTCCATAATTTTCACGGTTCAACTCATCTGAGTGATCAAAGCTTACCTAATCATTCGGGTCGGTTTGACCATTAAATAGAGTGGCCAGTACTAGTTACCTGAGGCTATAAATAGGTGCTAGATATTGGTACGGGGCTGTTTTTAATTGACAGGGTTTGTGATGGCTGAGGGAGGGATGTTTCCTGAGAAATATGATTCTATTTAGTCCGTCGGTTAGATTATCGAAAAATATTGGACACGTAATTTTTGCTTTATCAAATATATAAAAGTCGACGAAGACATAAAGCATCAAAGTTCAGGAGTGGGGGCTTGTCGTCACAAGCTCCCACTCCTGATCTTTGATGCTTTATAATTATCTTCGTCTCGTATCGTTTGATGCATTGTAGCACGTAGTGACGTCACACGAGTTTTCAACACGCTGTATCATCTTCGTTTTTTGTTTACGCGAAAAAAGAAAAAAATACGTGTCCAATATTTTTTGGAAATCTATCTGACGGACTAATCAGATTTAAGACCGACTCGTCAGATTTTTTTTTTGGATTTTTTTTCTACTATATTTAAAGGCGACGTTCACATTCGCATCTCATTCTCATCGATTTCCCCACATTATTGCGAATGCAAGCTTTGTTTAAAATTAGTAGAATTGGCACTCCAATCTCAATGTTTGAACATTTTTTTTTCGCCATTAGAATGTCGCATTATCCCTGAGTAACATAAGCTGTATTAAAAATAAACAAATGTCCACCCGCACGAAGCCGGAACGGGCCGCTAGTGCTAATGTAAAGTTAAGATAACTATTGCCTTAACCCAATTACGTTTATTCTGTTCCTTCTAGAACGAGCTATAACTAAAGCAATAAGAGAAAATAGCCTGTTAGGCCAGAGCAGAGAAACCCGCCTCTAATGCGAGGATGGCGTGGCAACTCGTTGAATTAAATAAATAAATGTTCACACTTAATAGCGTATTAGACGGTCCTTTATCTGGATATATGCAAAATAACTAGATGTATATAATATATTCAATAGGGAGTAAAGCGTGTTGAGGTATGAATCTTGAGGATTTTTGAAAGCGTACAGAGTAGTACACAGCGTAGTTCGTGCTGTCGAAGAAATTATTCAACGGATTAGAAAAACTAGATATGAAATCGCTATCACTTCACTTTTGTCTATGTGTTTAGACAAACGTTTTATCTACATATACACTTATGTAATATTATAAAGAGGAAAGATTGTGTATGTATGTTTGTAATGAATACACTCAAAAACTATTGTGCTGATTTCAAAAACTCTTTCACCATTATAAAGCTACATTCACCCTGAGTAACATAGGTTATATTTTATCCCCGTATTGCCACGGGAATGGGAACAACGTGGGTGAAAACGCGGGGCGCTGCAAGTCATTTAATAAATCAATAATCCTTTTAAAATTGTTTCATATTACACAAGTGCTGCTCGCCAGATCTTTTTTCTTGAACTTGGCTTGATACGCTGCCGCGTGTTAAGATTTTAGATTGCCAATAAAGGTAACACATAATAAAGTATAATACATACTTACTCTGTATTATACACCATTGAGAAAGATAATTTTAAAAGAAAATATGATGGTATAAACGATGTTAGCTAGATATTTTTGACATATTAAGTTCAACATGTGGTAACTGGTAAAGAAATTAATTATTTTAAACTGTTAACCAAAATACTTGCGCTTGTATTTAATTAATTACCCACACAAGTACCTATAGCAACGTGACACATACTAACAACGTCTGAAGCATCCACTTTCACGCTCCAAATACTTACAACACAGAACACAATTCATCTAAATAATCAAGAGGCTTTGTAAACTAGATTCTGCTAAAACTGGAGCTTTCACGACTTAGATTACAAGTACCTTTGTGACGGGGAACTTGCCGAAAGTGCTGAAATTCAATTGGCAGCCATTTTGATTCCCGTATTGGACCGCTCGAGATTCAATTTTGATGACAGAGTTCTCTTTTGAGGTAGAAATATATTAGGTACCGGTTTTCGCTCGCGATTTCCCGCCCAGATATTGGAGATCCCTGAAATTGGAAGAGTTAAAGAGTCGAGGGTTCTCTTTAGAGTGGTTATTCCAGTTTCTTTTTGCTTGACGTTCCTACTGTTCATTATTGACTTTTCTGTAGTGTATCTCGTTTCATATGCTGATGTCGACAGAATGTGGCAGTTATTTGATATTATACTTGGTTTATTAACTATTTCTTATTTAGGTTTTGTTGAGAAAATCTGAGTGTGATTATTGGAAAAGATTTGGTGCTTGAAGGATGAAACATTTCGATTTATGAGGAAACGAAAATAATATGATCGGAAATCATAATCGTTTGCCGATGTTGCCTAAAAAGCAATTAAGCTAAAATGTCACTGGACTGGGCTGGTCTGCCGCAAGTAGAACGTTTCATGGGCTCAATCAAGGACAATGTGGGTCGCACAGCATTTCTGGCGACTCACATTGCGTCGCGGAAACCGCAGCATCGCGGAAACCGTAGCATCGCGGAGACCGTAGCTTCGCGGAAACCGTTGCATCGTGGAAAGCTTAGCATCGTGGAAACCGTAGCATCGCGGAAACCGTAGCATCGCGGAAACCGCAGCATCGCGGAAACTGCAGCATCGCAGAAACCGCTGTCGATGATGCCGGGATGAGCTTGGTGCCTATCGACAGGATTGCTCAAAACAAACCCAAAGCAGAGAGAAGAGGCTATACATTAACTAATTTCTCATTTGTAGGACAAGACGCTTATTCTTCTGCCAAAGCCTAAATAAATTACAGTTTAAGGCCTCTTTTATAAAGAAATAAACCCTTAAACTATCAACAGTTTCCTGTTACAATGAAAGCAAACCAACAACGTCCCTTTTTCTCTCAAAAATAAAAGCAAAACTCTTCAAGAACACTTTTACAATAATACGATGAAATTTTTCCTTTTAACAAACTATGAATTTTAAAAGAGTAATTTCAAATATGGCCGCTATAAGAATAGCGGGAAAAATTCTGCGTTGTAATATTAAAAGCCAGGATTAGGTTCGCGGAGAGCCAGAATTATTTAGTGGTATTAGATAAAATTAGGATTACTCCGAATTTTCTAGTAAATTTGTACTAATACTAGCGACCTGCCCCGGCTTCGCACGGGTGCAATGTTGATACCTACTAAATGTCTGTTATATTATGGATATATTATACATATAAAGCTTCCTCTTAGATCACTCTATCTATTAAAAAACCGTATCAAAATCCGTTGCGGAGTTTTAAAGATCGAAGCATACATAGGGACAGACAAACATTGGGAAGCGACTTTGTTTTATACTATGTAATAATGATATACCTAAAGTTGAAGAGATTCTTTGCTTGAACGCGCGAATCTCAGGAACTACTAGTACGATTTGAAAAATTCTATCAGTGTTAGATAGCTCATTTATTGAGGAAGGCTACAGGCTATATATATATACATATATGATTATGCTATGACCAATAGGAGCGGAGCACCAATGAAGAATGTTGCAAAAGCAGTATTTTTTTCTCTCTCTCTCTCATGTGACGCAGACGAAAGCACCACGGATCGGCTAGTATAGTGTAAGATACAATAGACAATTTTATTGGCTGTGCATCAGTTTTGTCCCACGAGGGTTTTCTGAAATGACGAGCACCAGGTGGCAGCACTGAGGCGCCAGTTCCAGACACCTGTCAAAACGATAATGTTAAAAAGACCTCTATCCTATGTGGCGCCAACTGGTTGCGTAAACTTTCCTGAAAACCCTCATTAGAAAGTATCATAGTATAAAATATTTTTGATTTTTAGAGAGAAGGAGAAAACAAATACTATCTGTATTGAATATATCCATGAAATACTCTTGATCTCTTTTTCAGAGATCCGTACGTCTAGATAAAAAAGAAACGCTATTGCGCATTCCAACTTACTCAAGCTCCCTTGTGCTATATTAATCAAGTCCTCACACAAAATCTAACATTTCAATCTAAAACTGTTCCAAATCTGCCGTCACCAAAAAGCCTGTATCTCGCTCCCACTCTAACGCATTAATTACCGACCCGTTATTTTTCTCCCGAACAGTGGCGATACATCCAAGGTCCGAGTATTTCTCCCAGGACCCCTAATCCGTAGCTTTTCGTAACTGCCGAACAAATGTGTACGGGCCCGGAGATCGATTGGCTGAGCTTTTTCTCCTCTACTTAGATCCAAGTTAAGGGGTGGACCGATTTCGTTATTCACTTATCTAAAGGTCAATGTTTAGCGGGGGCCGTTTGAGCGAAGCGATGGTGGGTGAATAAGATGTACATACATACATACATAATGTGTGGTAGCAAAGTAAAATGTTCTACGCCGTTGGTCCCGACTGTCATTTAAACATCAATGATAGTCTTCACGGATAGTGAGAAGCCAGAAAGTCTGATGTAAGTCCTTGCCAAGGGGTATCGTGTTACTCAGTTACTGGATTATGGGGGTCAGACAGACAGATGCTGCATGTAAGAGGCGGATTTTTTTCGAAACAGTCACCGCAGCCCTGGAACGCAAAGGGCATTTTCAACTCAAGATGTTTTTCTTCTTCATTTTCTTCCAATTCCCTATTTTTCTACGCTCTGTCTCTTCTCTAAATGCATCTACATTCATGTTTAAAATGTTTGCGGTAACATACTTTCCATTATGGTCGTATCTGTCACAAATATAATCGCCCCAGCATTAAACGTGTGCTTTCAGTAATTTAAATCTTTTATACCCTCGTAAAAGGAGGAAATATATTTCATGGCATGGTAATTCATATCTCTAATATTATCTGTCGCCATTTCGAGAACATAATGCGCGATTAGAATTTATTGGCTGCTACGGAATTACTGTTTTCGCCTGTTTTTGGATTACATAAATTTACACAGATCACTAAACTGATGCAAATACTTAAGCTGTTTAACAGGTTTATGTAAACTTTGGTGGTCTTAACGAAATCGTGACGCTATTTTAGACTTGACGCAAACTGACTCTTGTGTCCGCGAAAAAAAGGTAAAAAATGTGAAATTACTTTTCGGAATCTGTGTGTCGTAGATACAGCCTGGTGGTCTTCAAGTGAATTGGTATATCTAGGCAAGTGTGCTTCATCGTTAAAAAACTTCAAATTATTCTTAATACAATGTAAGCTTATTGTTAAATTAAAGCCCATTAGCTGTGTAAACTTAGGTTGAGTGTGCATGAAATGAACCGTTATTCCATCATCTTTATATAGATGGACAGCCTACTCTATGTTCAGGTCAACTAAGCGTCTACGGTGTCTCGCATTGCAGTAAAAGATACTACGTAGGATTAAAAAGACTAGGCCTGCGGACGGCGAGACATGGGTGGCTCGCCGTCCGACCGCAACCAGGCCCGGGTCACGGCGCGTCGTGTTCCACGTACGCCTCAAATAGTTGTCAGCAAAGAAGACGGGGCTCCATAGGGTCAGTGCCTGCTAGGGTTGCGGAATTTGTTCGAAAGAGTCACCGCGGCCCTGGAACGCATAGGGCACAGGAAGGATCACGGGTAGGTTTTAGTCAGTAAGAGTCTGACACTCCCATCCACTCCGCCCAGAGCGGGAGAAGTTAATTGATGATTTACCACCCAGAAAAAAAATATTAAAAAGACGGTCTTTTGTCTACATACTTAATTACGGTCATCCAGAGATAATGATGTACGAAAATGTGCAACTAATTAGGAAGTAAACGAAACGGCCAAGACAATGCATCTTTCTTAACCAGAGAAATCTTATCACTCGAGCCGATAACCCGCAAATCGACCCTCTTGATCGCAACCCAAATCATTCGCTTATCATGGAACACAACACCACAATTCACTATCCCTATCTAAAGCCTTGCGTGCCCCTTAAACTTATTTATTCCCATTGATTGAGGGTTATTCCTTGACTGATTTCTGCGACAACTCAAAGATGAAATCTTGCAGAAGATCCACTCCATTACAAGTTGTACAGGAGACAAAAATAGGCGCACGCAAATGTCTTCTCTTAACTTAGTTCTCTGTCTCTTAACTAATGAAAATGTCTATCATTTTTCTCACAGCATCTTTCAATAAATTCTACTAATAGATACTTTTTTTATGGATGGGAAATCATCAAATGACACTTTCTGCTCTGGGCCGAGCGGAAGGTGTGTCAAACTCTTGCTGAATAAATCTCATCGGTGTTCCTCCTGATGCCCTTTGCGCTCCAGGGCCGCGGAGACTTTTTCGAACAAATTCCTCAACAATAGATAACTACGTAGTTCCTGCTAGTTTAGCTACCTACTTAGTCTAGGCTCTAAAATAATTATAAATTTCAAAAGTTTTGGGATTGACATACGCACCCGCAATGTCACGTATTTTTAGGATTGACATGCGCTACCGAAATGTCACGTATTTTTTTAACTAGTCTTTCCTAAACATTTTAACTTTGACGGTCGTTTTTGTTGACAGAAAGTTTTGTGTTGAGCTCATGGTTCTCTTTTATGAGCTTAGTCTTCTGTTCTCTCGCGTGCAACTTGCAAAAGATTGTAGGCTACCGAGAAATAATGTTATCAAAGTGACTGAATTTACATGCGAGGAGCTTGTATGGCGTATAGCCTTAGCATGGTAAAAGTTTCTGCAAGTCAATCATCCGTGCATTGATCTCAGTCGAATGCAAATCTTTTTTTCGCCAGTACATTTGGACCTGTGTACATGTAGCGTGTTCGTGCGTTTTCACTCGGAGTTGAACTTCTGTGCCGAACTATTCAGTGATATTAATGCGAGCCACGTCTCACTTAAACCGAACGATGCCGCAACGACAACGTGACGTGATTACACGACTTGTGTCGGCTTAAAACACGAAGACGTTAATATCCTTCGAGGTAAGTAGCTACAGGATTTTAGAGAATTTCTGTGAACCTTTTTGTCCTCTTAAAAAGGTTCATGTGGTCATGTGTTGACCGTCGTCTAAGTCAGTATTGGGTATTGGTAATTCATAATATCCATCTTCGATCTTTGAGGTTAAACAATGCTTGTCAAGGTTGGCCTGTGGATAGGTGACCATGCATTACCAAGACTGTTAGTCTCTGCTGTCATTTGAAGTTCTTTGATAGTAATTATAGTCAGAAGCCAGTAAATCGGACACCAGTATTGCCCAGGGATACAGTATTACCCAGTAACTGGGTTTTGGAGATCAGATAGGTAGAAGCTCCGTGTAAAATATTCCGTTGTATCCACTTCGACTTAAAGCGGACCCCAAGGTAGTTGAGGATTTATTTAGTTACCGACCCCCATTTTTTTCTGGATGGGAAATGATCAAATGACTTCTCCCGCTCTGGGCGGTTCGGAAGGGAGTGCCAGACTTCTACTGACTAAAACCCACCCGTGATCCTCCTAGTGCCCTTTGCGTTCCAGGGACACGGTGACTTTTTCGAACAATTAATTACGGTATTGTTATCGCCCATCAAAACTTTTTATGATATGACGTAGGTTTGAAAAGGTTCTTTTGAACAGTGTATGTGCCTTTAACCTTTTCGATAGAAATCGTTCTATCTGGACAGTTTTAGAAACTAATCTAAGAAAGCACGTTGTCCAAATATCACTTCGCACCTGTCTGTAGGAGCCTTTATGGTAAACTATGTAGAGAATGTATGAGCATAATATCCGCCTTTGTAAAGGTAAACAAAGCACATATTAAATATTGCTAGGTGTGGAAAGGACGGCTCTACATAGAGTGTTTCTGAGGGATTTAATCCGGAAGGAAAGGGCCAACGGAGAACAATACCGACGTAGCCCACAGAACAAGCTATATTTTGATGTACCTACACGAGCCATAAAATTATGACCTAAAAAGACTTTCGTGACTTTAAAACAGATGGGAAACTATACTAATATTATAAAGCTGAAGATTTGTTTGTTTGTTTGTTTGTTTGCTTGAACGCGCTAATCTCAGGAACTACTGGTCCGATTTGAAAAATCTTTCAGTGTTAAATAGCCCATTTATCGAGGAAGGCTATAGGCTATATTTTATCCCCATATTCCCACGGGAACGGGAAATACGCGGGTGAAACCGCGAGGCGCTGCTAGTAAGTTATAAAATTCTTGTAAAAATTTTAAGGTTTTATTATAGTAAAATAAAATCTGGTCAAGTGCGAGACGGGCTCACGCGCAAAGGGTTTCAAATGAATCATATTTTAACATGTTACTTTAAAATGATGGCTTTCTATAGTTTTTTTTTTGACTAGGTACAAACAGAAGTTAACAAAGTTAGCATTACACCAAAATTTAACTAAATCGGTCCAGTAAATTCGGAGAAAATTGTTAGTGACAGACGAACAGACACAGAAACGGACAGACGTTTTTTCATATAGATGTTCGGAACACTAAAAGTGTAAAATGCTCGAGCTCACGTTGGGTTCCCTACACGGTAGGTAGGCGTTATTTCTTTAGTAACATACTTTATTCAGGGCATGAAAGCACTCTCTTCAGCGTCCTAATGTAAGCAAAACGCGACATCTTGCACGAAATTGCCTTTGTTTGTTTGCTTTTGTCACATTTAATAACATTAAGGTTTGTTTCTCTGGCTCCAGATAGGCACAGAATTCGTGTGACATCTTATTGAATAATTTCATAAATTATGCTCTTTTGTTATAGAGGAAGATGGTGAGACAATCTCATCATGTTGTTCTACTTCAACGTAAGGTTCAGTTGAAAACTAGCGTCAGTGCTGAATTGGACCTCATTTGGCGCAGCCGCGGGTCACACAATGTTATTATTTTAAAATTTAATTTGCTTTAATTTATATAAAACTGTGTGTAAGTATTTGAGTGCGCAAAATAAAATTGTTTTGTTTCTTTATGTATTACGGGGAAGCCTTTGTTCAGCAGTGAGCATGTGTACAGCTGGCTAACAAAAAAACAAAGTGTAGTCAAACAAAAGATTTTTTTTAAGTGATAGAAAATAAGACCGAGTATCTAATGTATTTTATACTTAAATCTTGGGTAAGTTTGGCTTTTACACAATTGAGTGAATTTTATTTAAATACTAGCTGACTGAACTTTGTTTTGCCATATAAAAAAAAAATAGGTTTATCGTAGAGGGGTCAAAATTTAGGAATGTATATATTTTTGTATGCTGTAACATAAAAAAATAATTTAGGGGTGGAACATCCTTAACATTTAGGGGTATGAAAAATAGACGTTGGCCGATTCTCAGACCTACTGAATATGCATATAAAATTTTATTAAAATCGGTCAAGCCGTTTCGGAGGAGTATGCAATGGTAACTAATATTGTGACACGAGAATTTTAAATAAGAAAAATGGTGTTCTTTATTCCGTACTGTCACGTTTCAAAATTGTATTGTATCTACTAAAAGGTACTAAAGTAAGCCAGTACCAACCGACAAGCAATAAAAGTACTTCCTCAAAAAGGCTTCCTTTTCGATGCAAGACGGAACCCTAGAAGCGTAACGCCCATCCTCTTAGACAAGAAATTCGAGTTGTAAAACACTTTTCTTTTTTATTAAAGTAATAAATACCCTTTTGGGCCGTAATAAAAATTTAATTCGCGATCCGAACATCTTCTATCATTGTACGAAATATTTGAGTTTGGGCGATCAAAAGACACCTTTGTGTTTTAAATTGGCTATCAAGAACGATTTTTTTTCGTCAATATTGTAGGTAGATTTTAAGAATGGTTTTGTTACAGCGACCTTGTGGGAAGCTTTTATTTTCGCACTAAATTTGTCTGTGGTTCAGTAGTCTTTCTTCTTGGGGAAATCTTTTACGGCTATAGGTAAATTTAATGCGTTCGTTGTTTGGTGTGAAATGATAAAACACATAGATAAATTCAAACTCTATCACCAAATATTATTGAACTAGATCTAAATTCTGTTTTGTAAGAAGCTTTTCAATGTTTTTTTTTTCCGATAAAATATTATCTTTACTCTTTGTTGTTAAATCTGTCAAGTCCGACCATCAATGGTTACCATGGGAAATGTCACTAGATCAACTGATGAGAGATAATATGTTTAAAAACTGGTAAGTTAATTGAAAACATTTTCGATAAATAGTGTTACAGTTAAATTAGACCCATTTTAAGTTCTCCATACAAACATAAATTTCCATCTTTTTTAAATAAGGCATTTCGAAAATGTTTTTAACTAACTTTTTAGACTTATATATCCTGCTTATGTGTGTGAAGTTTCATTAAAATCGGTTCAGTCATTTCGGAAAATAAGGACTTGAAAATTATATGAAATGCCGTTTGGCGTAATATGCTCTTAAAAGCTATGTGACATTTATGTGTATTTACGTCCACCCCACACTAAATACTAATAAAAGCGTCTGCAACCTTATTATATTCAACAAAAACCCGCAAAAAGAGAAGGAATATTACGATTCTCCGCCGCAAAGATAGCTGGGCCCATAACCTATCTAAAAAAGGGTTGACACATTCAAACAAAGACTATATACGTTATTTACAAAAACACAGCAAATAAGATTAGCCCAACTTTATGATATGTTGACAAGGGTCATTAAAAATAACGCGGCATTTAAAGTTCAGTGACCTTTCAGCATTTCTGTTGGCTTTCTACAAACAGCTGAAAAACGTGTTTGCATAAACCGCGGTGGGAAAAAATGGGAGAACTTTTGCAAACAAAAATTATAAGGTCGGTGACTTTTAGTACCTACCCGAATTTGTTTTTCATTTCTTTTCACGGTTTGCTTCTTTTTTAGATGAGAATGTTCATACGTATGTTTTTTTTTACCGTATGTAGTCATGGTTTATGACGAAGCACCACTCTAGAATAAATGTCTACCTACGTCTCCGCCAGGTTCAGTCGTAAAGCTCGATTTAACCAATATTTCAGTTAAGATAAGTAGGAGATGTGTTTAAATCCCGATTTCAAACTTTCGATTTAGATTAAGACCTTTTGGGCTCCGTTATTACTTGTGTTGTTACACATTGTTTTTTATTTGTAAGCAAAATATATGGATATGACGTCAAATTTGTCTGCATCGCTGTCGACTGGAAGTGAGCCCAAAAGACTGGCGGCATCGCCACTGTGTATCACAATGCTTTTCCTTTGTCCGAGGCAAAAGCCAGCCCTTGGGCCACGTGAAGTTACAAGATTTTATTTTAAGTGTGTATAGTTTTATGTATATACACACAAAAAAACACTTAAAAAAGAAAATTAAATACACAAACAACAAAGGTACTGTTTATCGAGTCTCAATTTATCCGAAGGGTACATTCTCCAGGGATAAAAAGGTCGTTTAGACTTTAAGACGTGAAGACGTACCTTTTTATGCATGGGAAATCATAAATCGACTTCTTCTACTCTGGTCGGAGCAGAAGGGAGTGCCAGATTCTTACTGACTAAAACCCATCCGTGTTCCTCCTAGTGCCCAAAGCGTCGCGGTGACTCTTTCGAACCAATTCCGCATACTATGATACTTTCTAATGAGGGTTCACAAAAAAAATTACGCAACCAGTTGGCGCCACATAGGCGAGAGGTATTCTTCCTTGAAAAACTGACTTAGAGTTAAACATGACGTTGACGTCGGTTTAACAAATGTCAGAAAACATTACCGTTTAAATCGTCTTCTTCTACTCTGGTCGGAGCAGAAGGGAGTGCCAGATTCTTACTGACTAAAACCCATCCGTCATCCTCTTAGTGTCCTTTGCGTTCCAGGGCCGCGGAGACTCTTTCGAATAAATTCCGCAGCCCTGGCAGAACTTTAGGTACCTAATACCTAGATAGACACACTTTGTAAAATATTAAATATAGTTTAAAGTTGCCCACTAATGCACAAATCTTTACAAAATATTCCACATAATTATAGCAGCAAAATCACGATTTTGCATTGTCTAAATAATTAAGATTAATGTTTCGGAATTCGTGTATTCGGCAAATCCTGACAAATGGCGTGCTTGACGTATAACTGTATAGCGATAAATGCGACGTGTTTAATGACAATGAAGGTGATACAGTAGGTTCACTTTTTTTTTCTGGATGGGAAATCATCAAATTACTTCTCCCGCTCTAGGCGGAGCGGAAGGAAGTGTCAGACTCTTACTGACTAAAACCCACCTGTGATCCTTCTTGTGCCCTTTGCGTTCCAGGGCCGCGGTGACTCTTTCGAATAAATTCCGCAACCCTAGTAGGCATTGACCCTATGGGGCCCCGTCTACGTTGCTGACGGCTCTTGAAAAAAAAAAAGGTTCACAATATTTTGAAAAAGAGGAAGAGCATTTCCGTCATCATCAACAGGCTATATGCAGCAGTGCTGGTCTTTTCGTGTGGATGATGATCCTTCAAGATTTCTTCCGCCTTGGGGTGGGCGCAAGGATCTGTCACAGTCTGACTATAACTGTCTAAAACCACACGGTGTCCTGCAACATCCACTGGCCAGGGCGCTGGAAGGCTAGCGCATTTCGCAACTGTTAACAGCGGCCCCGGCTAACAGCGGTGCTGGTTCTCTGGTTACTCTGACTCCTAGGTAACCAGTTAATCATTGCTGGACAAATATCTCTTAATTTTCACACTCTTTGAGTCTCGGCTTCTCTCCGAAGAAGGAAGTCCTGTGACTTACAAGAAATATATTTCAGAATAACTAGTAAAAAATATATCCGTTAATACTCAAGAACTTATATAAAGAAGATTATGGAGGAATCCCTACCCTGAGGGTAATCAAACAGGATTACTCCATATTCTTCTTTTTTTTAATATTTTACTTTTGAAGTTACTTTAGAGTTATATTTTCAAAATAGTTTTACTGTAAAGTGAAGACTTTCAAGAGAAATAACAATTGTCAAAATATCTGAAACGCTTGGGTTTTAAATAAGCTACTGAAATGTCTTGTGGTCCATCACAAACATTCCGATACTTTTAGCCACTTTCCCTGATAGAAAAACATAAAATTCTTTAATCTACTATTATAATGACACAGTGAGACTATCGTACAATTGATTCAATACACAAACATTAACTAGGAATGTGTGTGGGCATCGCTTTTAAACCTTCCATTATGTTGTCAATAGACGCTTAATGAATGCACGAGTGACACTACAGAATGAAGGAATTTTCAGTTTTTTTTTCTGAGTGGGAAATCACCAAATGACTTCTTCCGCGCTGGACGAAGCGGGAGGGAGTGTCAGACTCTTATTGACTAAAACCCATCCGTGTTACTCTTAATGCCCTTAACATTCCAGTGCCGCGGTGACTCTTTCGAACAAATTCCGCAACCTTGGGAGGTCGGCCATACTTCTGCCTTTTCCATTGGGTAATACAAACAATGAAATGATAAATTATGAAATGTAATTTGTTTGTAACTCATATGATGTATGTACCTAATAAGTGCATTCTATTCTAAAATCATTTAAATGATTTTGTTTGATCTATTTACGGCCATATTTTAAATGGAAAAGAGTTGATCAGAGAGGTGGAGCTGGCTATTCTAAAACGTTGAACAATAACCAAGAAATTGATTGTAAACTAGCAGTTCATTGTTCCTTAAGACATGAGCATAGACAACCTATATGTAACAGACTCAGAACATAAGACCTTTATCCAACCGCTCACTTAAAGGGAGGTTATGTCCTACACTTCTGTTGTCCCTGTATATTGCAAACACGGCACAATTTCATCAATTCACAAGCGAACAGTAAGCGCTGTACGTCAGCCTGTTTGTGCTGTGAATTGCTTTTAAACGTTACCCGTACGATCGTTACCTATTCTGATGTTACCCGCATGAATGATGTTACCACAGGAACGTTGCCTGTGTTCAGTGGTGTAACGTTGTGGCGGCCCTGGCGCAATAGGAAAAAAGGGGCCCAGGAACCCATTAATGATTGTATTTTTTTGTATTGTAAATCGTGCAGATTATAAAACCTAACGTACTTTTAAGGATATTATTTATAGGCGTTTGCTGGTGCCCTCTGCACCAAGCGGAAAGAAAGTCGAAGTCGGTCGGCAATATAATTTTCGTACCTGGGATTGGATATTTAAACATCTTATTTTAGTGTTCAAAATTGTTACGATAAAATCGTGTTGGCGCGGTCTAAGGTGCATGCTAATTCTTGAGTCCTGTTACTATTTTGTTCATTTTGCCAATTCTTCGCGGGCCCCTTAAACCCTCGTCGCCCAGGTGCATATTTTTAGCTACGCCACTGCATACGTCTACGTGTCTCGTGTGTGTATGAGACGCAAATGAGAATCGTATGCTAGAGAATTATGAGAGTTTATGCTGTGTGCTGTGATTGTAGGTACTGAATAAGTATTTTTTAAGTGAGAAGAAGTGACTAGAAAGGTACTGAATGTAGAAAGGAAAAGCTGTATTTTTATTGAGTTCCGGGAAGCTTTTTTTAGGATTTGGCTTTTTATCTCAATATACTAGCTACTGGGTCATACCGAGAATTAAGACTTAGCTTAGGGCTCGTATAAAATGTACGAGCCCTCACACCGACCACCTCACCTCACCGTCCACCGACCACCGACCACCTCACCTCACCGACCACCGACCACCGAACGACCGTAACGAGGAACGGGTTAAAAGGTCTTCAAGGTTAAGTATCGCTTTCCCTGGTCGGCCCGTGGATGAAATGCCTCGGAGAGCACATGAAAACGTTGGTCCCGGCTGTTATTGTAGATCTTTGGCAGTCTTTACGGATTGTCAGAAGCCAGTAAATCTGACTCCAGTCACGCCAAGAAGTGCCGTGTTACCCAGTTAATGGGTTGTGGAGGTCTGGTAGACAGCCGCTCCACGTTAAATACTGGTATTCAGCGTAAAACGGTATGACTGGAAGCCAACCCCAATATACATAGTTGGGAAACGGCTAGGTAGATAATTTTATTTTTCATTTTATTGTTTGAAAATAAAATCATCTGAAATTTCGTGTGACATCACTACGTGCTACGATTTCCACCACGACGTGACGTCACACTCCCACTCCGGATCTTTGATACTTTTTATGTTCGACAGTTTTTATAGATTTGATAAAGCAAAAAATACGTGTCAAATATTTTTCGTTAGGTAATTAAACTAACGGACTAAATAGAATCATATTTTTTTACTCAGGAAACATCCTTATTCGATATCTGACTGCTAAGGCCTGAACTCTAATAATAATAGCTATAGTAAAAATTTACAATCTCAAAACACTTAAACGAAAACTTCAATGCACACAGTATGGCCATTTTAAACCAATAGTCGTATTTGCTACGATAAAACGGAATTAGGAAGTGAGAAACAATGGAGGCAATTTCATTGCGTATCGATGCCTTTTAGGAAGCGATTTGGTCTCAATACAATTGAAATGTTAAGGAATACTTAACGGTCTTATACTTACATAATATATAATATATACCATTCTATGCCATTTCTTTCAATGGAGTGTCAGTGGTCGACCATTGGAAAGTCATAGTGACGCTTTTATATTAGTAGATTACCAAACTTGTCAAAATCAACCATTATGAAATCAACGATAGACCATTCTGACACTATTGTAATAGCAGACTTGTGGCCCTGACTACTCGCAGAACAATCAAAGATATTAAAAATCTCTTTATGTACTTTTGGAGCCACGGAGGCGTTTCAGTAGGTACACCCATCCCTCTAACCGACCTCAGTAAGCATTACTTAACCCTTAAAAATCGACCCATGCGTCATTTGATATTTAGCTACGAGCTGATCACCAAGTTAAACAAGCTATTTGTCTAAATAATATAAAATTTTATAATTATTTGTCGAATAATAAACACGACCTCTCTAATAAAAACCTACTTTAAATTCATAGAGAGAATCTCAGAAAAACGAATTCACAAAATTCCCCATTACATTGCGTAAGCATTTATAGATACAATACACATTATATTCTGAACCATTGAAGCAAATACCACAAAATTAACTGATCCATTTACGGTTTTAATGAAGTCTTCGAATGCCAGAATTTATCGGAAACGAGAGGGCGCAATAACGGTTTTCGCATAATATTAAACTTTAGACGGTTTAATGTGCAATTTAACTTTTCCGAAGTGCCTCAAAGCTTGGCGAAAGGACGATTTACATGATTACTTCTTTCTTTCATTGATAATATAGTGCTATTTTTCCTAATGTGGGAGCATGAAATTTTATAATCCTAACTAATATTATACCTAAATACAAAGAGAGTTCGTTTGTTTCGCTATCACTCCTAAATCGCCATACCGATTTTGAAGAATTTTGGGACGGAATTTAAGATGACTTGAGATCATTTCATTCCATCGCCACCAACTCAAGTATCGAATTAAGCATTGTGTATTTTAGGTTAATTTTTAAGTGACCATTTGTTGTAAAAAGGCCCTTAAACAGTATAAGTTGCAATGGAATTTGAACTTTGTGACTTACAGTTTGTTGTTGTAAATATTTGATAGTTATCTCGAATTCAAATGTCCTCCTAAACTATTCATCATCCTTCAGGCCTAGAAAGCCTTTATGACATATACAAGGAATCGGGCAGAAAACTTCAAACTCTAACGCCTCTAACGCCATAACGGGATGCGGGCAAAGCTGCCAGGAGAAGTTAGTCTAAACGATCTAACTAATATATTATTATACATAAATTCGAAAGTGAGTTTCTTTGTTACGTATTTACATATTAATTAATAGCCATACAGATTTAGATGAAACTTGGCTCACGAGTAGACCAAGTCCTGTGGCCGTACTACGAAGTGCCAATGCTATCATGATTCGTGTGAGGGAAAGAGATAGTGCTATTCGTCTTGTATAACTCCGACTCTCTCTGACATAGAAATCATGATGGATTTAAGAAGTCATAGTAGGGCTGCTGGAGTCAGAAATAGTACTTTTCATCCCCGAGGTATGTATGTGGCCTTGGAATAATATTCAACTTCGACGCTGACAGAGGCAAGGGAGAAACTAGTATGCCAAAGTATACGTACGAGTTTTATGACGATAAGCACTTTTGTTTAGTTTCCGTACGAGTTCGAATTTCAAATGTTTGAATAGACTTTGATTTTGTGGACAGGGGAACTGTTTGATTTGATTGCGGTATTTTATTTTTTGGTGGTAAATGTCAGAGTAAATTCAATGAAGTAAAAAACATTTAGGTTTGTATCACGTGGATTTTGGTTCAATTCGATTTATATGTTAGTAAAAAAATATACTTTGCAATTATGTATTTTTCGAGGATATATTCCAAAAACATAGAATATAATAATATAATCTAAAAAGTATCTGAATAAGAATTAAAATAGTTATAATATGACCCAAAATATTATCATCCGATGAGATTCACTCGAGAAAGTATCAAAAATGAACAAAGAAAATAATATACACGTGGCTTCTTTGTTGGCATTTAAACGTTTTCTTATTTTTTTTTTAACTAAAAAATTGGACAAGAGCGAGTCGCACTTACGCATGAAGGGTTCCGTACCATCTATAAAAACGGCAAACCAATCACGCTTATTGTATGGGTATTTTTTTTAAATATTTAACTAAATATTCTATGAATATATTATTAGCTCGATATTGATAACGGCAACACTTCTTGTTATTTGAGCCCCCTTACATATTTTTTTTTCTATTCATTAGTATTTGTTGTTATAGCGGCAAGAGAAACACATCATCTGTGAAATTATAATAACCACCACGGTTCATAAATACAGCTTGGTGACCGACGGACAGATAGACCCTTTTTACTGTTTGGGTAAAGAACTCTAAAAACAGAAACTCTAAGTCACAGAAAAGCGTAACTAAAAGAAGACATCATAACATCGTAACTTTTAACTAACATCCGATCAAGCAAAGACCTCTAATACTCAATCCAGTCTTTACTGCCCAGTTCCACTCAATCGGTCCCTTAAGACGTACGACCGTATTTTTGCCCCAAAATATTTCGAGATAAGACAAGACGGTTCTAATACACATTACGTGCTTGCCTGACCAAGGCCAATTCTATCCCGTTGAAGCGTTTTTAAAATTTGCACGCTTAGGTAAACTTGTTCCTTCATACCCTATACGATTGTGAGCCAAAGATTACAGAGGGATCGAGACAGGTCCCTTAATATTTTATGAAGAAATATTGGGGGTTAGGGTGTGGTACAAGGTGTAAGAGTTAGCATTTTGTAAAGAATATAAATATGTTATAAGAGAAGAAACAACTATAAGGACTGTCTTTAACAGAAGAAAGTAATACATAAAATTGCTATTTTGTATTACAAAACGGCAGTAGACTACGTACGGTAGTGTAGAAGCGAAAAATTTCAACACAGAACTTGGTGGTTTGTTGCAAGAAACAAATGTATATACATATATGACCCATCTGAGCAATAGCTTCCACAATTGATTCCTCTTTTCATATTTTCACTCCTGCCAATGCGCAGAAAGGAGTCTAAATCGTTACGCAGGCGTTTTTCGCGTGCGGTGCAACGGTGACTAATATCTTCTTTAGGTAACGTATCCAGTGTTTAAATAATCCTAAATACCTTGTAGGATTATTGAAACAGTGGATACCTACGTGGGAAAAGGTTAAGTACCTACTTACATGCATCATACTTTTATTAATAAAAATTGAAAAATATCAATCATCAAAATAAACTCCGGATTCACATCGTTGTCCGTATTTGTTTTAATTAACCGGGAATCACCACATGTAAAAGAGATTTATTTGCACGAACATGGCAAATGTACACGTTCACCCGTTTGCTTTTAGATATTTATTCTCAAATACAAGGACTCAAATAGATTAATAATTGGTATTTGAAACGAATGATACAGAGAATGTTAAGGATGAAATCCACCAATATAATTGTATGCGATCACTACGTCTAAACTGCGTTCAACCAACAGCTGACATTGTCTTGTCGTGAAGCAATGAGTTCTACGTTCAAAACTTGTCAGTGACACTAACAGTACTTTACTTAGGTAGTACCTACAGTAATTTACTTTTGAAAGTGGCCAAATAGTCAACATCGGCTATGCTTGCCATAAATAAAAAAATAATTTGGAATATAAGGAGATAGGAGCTCGTGGCTAAATTATAACAGCCGCACGGGTCGATCTTCTAGGTTAAGCAGCGCTTGCCGAGGTTGGTCTGTGGATGGGTGACCATCGTAACATAACGAGACTTCTCCGTGCCTCGAAAAGCACGTTAAGCCGTTGGTCCCGGCTGTCATTTGGAGATCTTTGGCAGTCGTTACGGATTGTCAGAAGCCAAAAAATCTGACACCCGTCTTGCCAAGAAGTACCGTGTTCCCCAGTTAATGGGTTGTGAAGGTCTGGTAGGCAGCCGCTTCATGTAAAATGCTGGTATTCAGCTGAATCCGGCTTGACTGGGAGCCGACCCCAATGTAGTTGGGAAAAGGCTAGGCAGATGATGAGGAGATACTGAAGCTTGAATGACAGTCGTTGTTGGTAAAGATTTGTAAAATTGTCATCATCTTGAATACATGATTACAGCGGCGTTTCTGCCAATTTATGTCATGCCCTCAAATATTTTTGAAGTGTCTAGATGTGCGGATCAAATTTGGCTTCAATGATAAAATTGGCCCCAGTTTTGGGACAAGGAATACAAATGCTTAACAAACAGCTAAAAAGTTCTATACTTCCAAACAAAAATGTAAGATAATTATTTGGTAATTTTGTATTACTTCAATAATGACTTTTAGTTTTAAAAATAAATCTTATCAAACTCCAAACAAGGTAATTAATATTCGTAATGTGCTTGTGTTTTAACGTCCGCTATACATTGAAACTTTTTATGTCGATAAAATGCTTCAGGCAACAATAGCTTTTATAACTTCAAAGTTTTGGCCATTAATGGGCTGTAAAAACTTTGATTTTAGTTTTTGTTTTACTTTTTAATTTTCTGTTGGGACATTATAGGTAAAATTAGACACATACTTTGTTTTTAATTTACATGGGAAATCCATTTCAATACTCATAGTTTTAGTTGGAATGTTTCAGCGAATGGTACAATTGTTGAGTTGTCTAGTACCAAAGTTAAAACTGAAAATGTAACCTTCGGTTTTAAAGTAATATATACCGAATAGTAAGTAATTTATTGTGACCTGTGAATGCCCTTTCCGTTCCAGGACCGCGGTGACTCTTTCGAACCAATTCTGCAACCCTGCCAGTTGTCATAACGCTACGCACTTTTCTTCTGCCTGATTAAGTGATAAAGGCTTAATGATGATGTTGATTGTGCTTTAATAGCATAAGCATAATCAGCCTTTTAACGTTCCCACTGCTGGGACACAGGCCTCCTCTCTAGGAGAGGGAATGAGCCGTAATCCAACACGCGGGCCCAGTGCGGGTTGGTGGATGTCACACGTCTTCGAATTTTTGGTTCCAGGACATGCCGGTTTCCTCACGATGTTTTACTTCACCGTTTTGAGAGCAGTGGTGATGAAATTAATTACACAAAGTAATGCGCCTGGTTGGGTTTGAACCCGCGACCTACAGTTCATAAGTCGGGGCCAGTTACCACTTGGCCACCACTGCGGTGCTTTAATATTTAAGAATAATAATATATCAATAAATTCTGCTCTGGGTCAAAGTCAACGTTTTAGAGGGTCACTGTCAAGCGTAAATTAACTGTATCTTTACCCATCCAAAAAAAAAAAAATTTTTCTTTTTACACCTGAATGTTTAAAGAAGAATATGATCAATCGCTTCTGTTCTCGTTGAGTTGTTAGGGAAACTTGCAGGTTCGCAGGTTCGTACAATCGTAGGTAGTATACCGGCAATTCGTTGTAGGCAAGCTCATGGTCAATAACCTGGCAAAAATCCAGACTAAGGATACATGTAAACAAGAAACTTGTAACATTAATTCTACCCGCTCCCTCCTATAACTCACACCACCACATTCGTTATTCCCCAGCGATGTCCACTGATTGAACTTAATAAATAGATATCCAAGAGTAAATACGTGCTCTTCTTTTATTTACGGTACAAACGGACACAATGAAATTACCGGCCGGCATTGTTAGGTACCCGGCCCGGTTTAGGTACAATATGCTTGGGTCGGCTCTGTGTTATTGTTTAGTCTTTGGTCATAAAGTATTTTATCATGTTTCCTTTGTGTCATTTAAACATATTTCTGGGTAGTCAGAAGTCAGAAAATCTGGCATCAGACTTGACAGTTACTGGGTTGTGGTTTAGACAGGCAGCTGCATCCAATTCGAGCGAAAATTTTATTGACCCCGATATAGTTGGGAAAAGGTTAGGCAGATTAATGGACACTGGTCACTTTTTGCAAAGTAGAAATAGATAGAAATAATAAAATTTGTAATAGACAAAATTATGTTTGTGTGAGTTGTTAAGGGCTCTTTCAACTTAGATGTTTCGTGTCAGACTTCTGCCGCATTTTTACTGTACTTTTTGCTTCGTCTTGAATCAGAAGCCCTACCATGACGTCTTAAATCCATCATGATGTGTGTGAGGGAAAGGGATAGTGCTATTAGTCTTGTGTAACTCGGTCTCTCTCTCTAACACAGGAATCTTCATGGATTTAAAACGTCATGGTAGGGCAGCTGGACTATGGAAGGTCGGCAGCAGTTTGACACTAGCCGTCTAAATTGCAAGTTTATCGTGTTTTAGAGACGTATTTTATCAAACCATGGACTCTAGAAATTATACTGTTGGTGATGTTCCTTGATTGGCGCCGTTTTGCTGTCGTGCGTGTGCGGCGCCAGTGACGCAGTGCGCGCTTGGTGCATAAATTGTATGGAAAAAATCGACTAGCGCGGTCTGTCTCTGTTTTCTGAGAGTGCTACGGCACTCTCAGAAAACACAGAAACAGACCGCGTTCCGTATACCGGCTTCGTCGATGAGGCCCATCGCGACGCCCCCATCCAAACCCCTCCCGACTTTTGCCTAACGAGCCAGCCCGCGCCGTTGAGCCATTAGTCTTAAATCCCCAAAATAATACCAACCTAGCCCAGTCTGTCCCTTGCTGCCTTCCCTCAATGACGCCGCCAATCCCGTGTCCCACAGGGGATGCCCTTAGCGAGCGGTCATTTAGCTTGTAAGTCTAGTTTTAGTCCTGGCTGGGGGCCTTAAATTCATTTGAGGCCACCACAGGAAAGTCCAATTAAGCAGTAACCAGCCTTAGTGTGCTGAATAGCGAGTAACTCACGTCAAAAAAAAAAAAAGACCTGCACGTCTAAATTAAAGAAGCCCTAAGATTTGCATTTTTATTTCTATCAACTACTTTTATATGCGTGATTGGGAAGGAACGAAGACTATCTTTTTATCGCGACTTCGGTTCTATGGCCTACACCACAAGGAAAGATATTTATTCAATGACCCTCAGCTATAGTGAAGCTTTCTATTTGTGAAAGATTTATTGTAATCAAAACTAGCCTAAGATAAGTTTCTATAAACAAAACAACCAAAAATCAGTAAAAAAAAAACAGTTTTATTGTCAATTTGTGGTGATACAGAGACTCGCTAGAGACTGATCACCTTTTGCGATGTATGAACGGTAACTGGGGTTTAGCCTACAATTCCATTAAAAAACATAGATAGAGACTACTATACATAATGAGATTTTGATCTCTAATCAAAATCTCATTTTATTTCCATACTGTACGGAAATGGTCAAATTGTTAATGTCTAAAATATTTACTTCTCAAAAATACATCAAAAACACATTAGACATAAAAAAAAACAAAATCAGCGCCATCGTGATGTCGAATTGTTCTTTTTTGTCTTAAATAGTTCCAACAATTTTAAATGGGGTGTGTAATATTTGATCAAAATAATTTCAACTTATATACCTACCTAATTTCCATTTGTTATAATCATCTATTGCTATAAAATATTATGACATCTCGCCATTAAATACAATTTCATTTCATATAACGTTCAGTGGACATGACAATACACTTAAAATAATGATTAAAAGTTATAATATTCGTATTGTATACGATTTCTGATAATTTTATTGATTGTACAATCGGCTTAAATTACGTTCTTGACTAAAGAAATTCGACGAAGTTCCGCTGCCGCAGCCAAGTTCTCCCGCTTTGATCGCTCACTCTAACTCCCGTCATCCCATTCGAACCAAACCTATCTGTGTCGAGGTGCCTTAAGTTCCCGAGTTGCCCGCTTTTCGCTTTCAGCGGTTAGATCAAATGTTAATTATACAACATGATAATTAGATCAAAGGAACAATATAATGATAAAAATATACTAAACGAATGTCAGAGATAGTTTTGATATAATATTATGTGATATACGAACTGAACGATATATTAAGTGAAAATTATGTAAAATATTGTAGGATGTAGTAAAAGTTATGTCATTTTCGCATTATGGTTTTGGGTTATAGTAAATGAGAGGCACTGCTTTAAATGTATTGTTTTCTAACCAATGCAAAGAAATGTGAAAATTCTGTTTTTAAGCATCGGTATACAGATATAATACGACTATTGTAGTTCTTTAACTTGCCAAAAAGTATTAGCAATAACTAAATTAAAAAACAGGGTTTATTTTACCCTTTGTAATTAAAGCGATTCTTTCCTTATATTTAAAAGAAAAGGTGGAAAAAGAAAACCACGGTGATTTTGTCCAGGAAACGTCTACGCGTTCTGGAAACAATGAGTTTAATCATGACGAAATAATTGAGGAAAATCGTTGTGCTTCCTTTTTTGGTAAACAATATTATTAAAGTGCCATTATAAGTATAGGAAATAGAGATATTTAATTTGCTCCTGCCTTCGGGTTTGCTCGCTTAAAAACTATTTTATTTTCTTGAGACAATGTAGCAGCTGGTTAAAAAGTATCCTTCTTAATTCTTTGTTTTTACTCCAAAAACAGCTTATCTATACTAATATTACAAAGAGGAATTAAAATTGATTGAGTCAGGCGTTACTTTGCGGAAATCCATTTTAACTTTGAAAATGAAAACAAAATATCTAGTTTTAATTTCCGCGAATATTAGTGGGTTGCAGGTATGCACCTCCCTCCCGCCCGCTATATTATGCACATGCAAGGTTGCTAGGCAAATGCAAGGATTTTAAGCACATGCAGGAAGGCAATGCAAAACCCAACACCATTACCGACACGTGTTTCGCCTCTCCACGAGGCATCCTCAGGGGACGTGTTGACTCGCTGACCGTTGAGTTGCGACTGAGCATTTAGTTTTTTTTTTTTTTTTTTTTTGGAATGGACCACTCGCAGTTCAGCACACTAAGGCTGGTTACTGCTCAACCGGACAATCCTGTGGTGGCCTCAATGAATTTAAGGCCCCCAGCCAGGAGAGCATTTAGTACAAGGCACCCCCCTTTTATACACTGCCACCGTTGGTTATTTGTGTGCAACTACCCGCAAACATTCGCAGTAAAGGGGAAGAAACCAAATTCGTCTGGTCATTCAACAGTGCAAAATTATTGTTATTACTATGTTTAAAAATCTCTAATTGTTCCAAAACACACAGCCGGAAACCCTTATTACAAATATGTAGTATATTAAAACTATTGTTGTCGCGCAAAGAATGGCCGGTATCAATTAAATGTTTCGCGAAATTCGATTTGTCCGAATGGCCATTTCTACTACTAAACCCTTGCCTTGCCTTGCTTGCCTTGTACTAAATGCTCAGTCGCAACTCAACGGTCAGCGAGTCAACACGTCCCCTGAGGATGCCTCGTGGAGAGGCGAAACACGTGTCGGTAATGGTGTTGGGTTTTGCATTGCCTTCCTGCATGTGCTTAAAATCCTTGCATTTGCCTAGCAACCTTGCATGTGCATAATATAGCGGGCGGGAGGGAGGTGCATACCTGCAACCCACTAATATTCGCGGAAATTAAAACTAGATATTTTGTTTTCATTTTCAAAGTTAAAGAGGAATTATTTATTTGTTTGTTTGTACTGAATAAGCTCTGAAACCAATAGTCCGATTTTAACTACTTTTTCACCAATGGAAAGCTACATCATACATATTTCCCCGTATTTCCACGGAAATGGGAACTTGAACTTTGACTTTGACTTTGTTGAGTTTTCTCCCAGCACATCTTTGAGTGATAGCAATGATTCAAGGTCATGGTGTACACGAGTGCCAATATTGTACTAAATTCCATCCAGTATTTGAGGAGTGATTGACTATCAAACGAGTAAACTCATTTATTCTGAAAAATGACTGAAAAGCGATAAATTAAAACGCAATATTTCTATTTTCGGCGAGGAACGAACAATTAAAAATATATATATTTTGTACCAAAAAAATTTGTTTCGCGGAAAACGGCTTGCAAATTAAAATATGCCCAACATTTTACACAGTTTATTTTTAGTCAATCGACGCGATTTGACGTTAACGTTTTTAATAAAATAAAAGGGCGCAGTTACCGACATTTTCGACGTAAAATAAATTTCATCGGTTTCGTGTCAAAATCATTCGTAGGAAAGTTCCTAAATTGAGGAAAACCAACACATTTCATATGTACACATTAAATCAAAAGTTCGTAATATCGTAAGAACATGATCTTATTACAGCTACTTTTGGACATTTGAAAGATACATTGGACTGTGCAGGATATGAAGTGAGGATAATGTGAACTTCATTTCATCTATTACTAGCTGACCCAGCCAAAGTTGTTTTCCCATATAAAATATTTAGGGTTATTATAGTAGAGGGGTGAAAATATAGGGTTGTGTGTATTTTTGAATACTGTATCATAAAAAAATAAAAACAAAAAAAATGTCTAATAAATAAAAAATTAACTTTAGGGGTGGACCACCCTTAACATTTAGGGGTACGAAAAATAGATATTGGCCGATTCTCTTGACCTACTGAATATGCATATAAAATTTCATAAAAATCGGTCAAACTGTTTCGGAGGAGTATGGTAACTGACATTGTGACACGAGAATTTTATATATAAGATGTGTTGAAACTCAGTGCTCGGGTCAGGAACTGTAGGGATGAGAGTTGCTGCCTCCTCTTCCTATCTGTTGTTCTGGGTTCGGTTGTATTCAATGAAATATTTATTTTACTGGCAGAATGACGTTTAATTCTTATTACGGATGAAATAATGAACAGAAGAGATAAAATTATAGGTTTTTTTTGGTAGCGTATAGCGGACGACATTTATATTACTACAATATCCGTGAAGTTAGTGGGTGACGCTCCGTGATGATTGGCCGGCACGCTAGACGCTGATTAGTCGACGTCACTCGCGAGCACTTCATTAGCGGCAACGTCAGGTCACCAACCTTCCTCTTCATGCCGAAAGATGGCGCAGGCGGTAACAGATGATAATTTAAGACGTTGGGATTTCGTAAAGAGTATAGGAAGTATATCATCCTCGTCACTATAGTAAATTAATCAGTGCTCACGTCTATCTAATAAGAGCAAGTGTAAATAACACTTGTCGAGGTTGGTCTTTTTGTGGGTGAACATCCATTACTTACCGAGACTTTGTGCCACGGAGTATACGTTAAACCGATGGTCCCGGCTGTCATTATTAGTTTGTGACAGCGGTTACGGTGTTTCTTTTTCTTATATATGGGAATTTATCAAATGACTTCTTCCACTATGGACAGAGTGGATGGAAATGTCAGATTCTTACTGAGTAAAACCCACCCGCGTTCTTCCTAGTGCCCTTTGCGTTCCAGGGCTGTGGTGACTTTTTCGAGCATCCGCAACCCTAGCAGGTACTGACCCTATGGAGCCCCGTCTTCGTGGCTGACGGCTCTTTGAGGTGCACGTGAAACACGACGCGCCTTCGACCCGGGCCTGGTTGTTATCGGACGGCGAGCCACCGATAGCTCACCATCAGCAGGCCCGCACCTACGGTGGCAAGGAATTGCCCTGCGATTTATTCTGTTGTGGCAGCTGGGGCGTGAGGTTTCCCTATCCCGCACGCGGTTTACCTCTTCCTTCGCTAGCATGACTACTTCGAAGAAGGAGGTGACCGCTTCTCATGCCTCCTCGCTCCGGACCATGGATTGAACCAGAGCCGGAAGCGAGAAGTCGCCGCCGCCAATATACTCCTCGGCGGGGACACGGTGTGCCGGTCCCCAAGGAAAGAAACAATAAAATCATATACAGTTTACATTATAGGATATTATGATGTGCTTACTACAAACATTTTGGTCACCCAAAAGATTTTATTTTTTGTCAATGGCGGGAGGCCTCTTTCTCTGTTTTGCTATGGTATGTGCAGCGCGATTTGTATAACATATTCCTCACTCCGGTCTTTCTCATTTTTTTTAATGGGTTTGCTCTTGACTCTAGTCTAGGTCACAGGTGACAGATACAAGGTCTACGATGGAATGAGCTTACCCAGAAGAAGCCTGTTCACTCTAACTTTCTTAGTATGAAGAGCTACTATCAATTAAATGGCTACCATTTGCCATTACGAGCAGCAATTCCCCCATTTATCACTCAATGCTTTCGTATTTATTCATGAAAAACCTTTTAAAAGTATTACTTTAAATAACGATCTTGCAATTTATTTACCTATTGGTCTTGGTATCTCAACACTTACAGCGAGATTAATCTTTACTTACTTTTACGCCTATGGAATTGAATCGTGATTCCATAATTATATAAGTTTAAAAACTTATCCAATGTTAGTAATTAAGATCATTTTATTTACATCCTAGAAACAAAATCCTGTATAATATAAACAGCAGCAGCACTGTCCGATGCTTATTTTAAGATGCTTGCTTGAATATTTTTATGGGTGTTTTAATATACCCAGAAATATTTCCAGCGTGATAATTATTATTTTTGCATTTACTTGACAAAAAAAACAGTCTGAAACTGATTAGAAGATTCTTTATTCTAAGATATTTTTTACTGACAAGGATCCGCCAAATTAACGTACCATAACATATACATATGTATATAAATAACATAAATATATACAATATTATATCAATGCCAAAGTGAGGTTGTTTGATTGTAACGCTTTCACGTCTAAATCGCTGTATCAATTTTGATGAATTTTGGTACAAAGTTAAAAGATATGTACTTTGGAGACGGTTATTGAGATGTGAAGTGACAAAACGATGACAGGTTTTCAAAATGTTTCTATCTGTAGAATAAGTACAGAATAATTTCTATAAAAATGCATAGTCGTATCTTTTTCGCAATGTTGCATCGCACCTACCTATAGGAGTCAAACAGAATATATTTCACCCTCCATATAAATATTCCGCAAGTTCCCTTGTCCGGCGAAATGAAGGCGCTTTTATTTTCCTTTCTCCCTTCATAGGGGAAAATCAAAGAATCGGATCTATAAGGGATTGCTCTTTACTTACACTAACACTGATAACTTCTTAGTATAATATAAAAGGAAAAACAATAACTCGTTTTTACTCTGATAAGCACAGAGGTCAAAGGGAGGTCTCGTGCGGAATTTCTTTATGAAAATAAACACACATACAGGTTGTTCCAATACTACGTCGTAATAAACACATCAAAGTTTCTAGGGATCAAGTACGTGTTTGAGAATCTCCGCAATTTAAGATTATTATTTTAACTTTTTTGGATCGTTATTGATTCTTATTAGTGAATTTCATTATTTGGACAAAGAATTTCTTTAAATTTTGATTTAAATAGAAAATCAACCGTCAGTTAGGATTTATTATTTATTATTATTATTATTTATTTATTTAATTTTAAAGAAGGCTATAAAAGTGTGTTATAGCGGTTTTAGAAAACCATTACAATTTCTGCATAAAACTGAAAAAAAAAATTGCATCTTTATGGAGCGACCTCATCTGTCATGAGAAGAGTTTTCAGGCAACGTATTGTAGTTGTCGCTCTTGGCACTACACTCATCCGACTAGCCTTTTCCCAACAATATTGGGGTCGGCTTCCAGTCACACCGGATACAGCTGAATACCAGTATTTTACGTGGAGCGGCTGCCTCCACAACACATTAACTGGGGAATACGGTACGCTTCTGACAATCCGTAACGACTGCCAAAGATCTACAAATAACAGCCGGGACCAACGGCTAAACGTGCTTTCCGAGGCACGGAGGAAGCTCGGAAAGCACGTTAAGCCGTTGTTCCCGGCTCTTGGCAATACACTGAGCCTCACAAACCGCCTCTGGACACGCTTACCACAGGCAGCATGGCCGAGTGACATAGAGGACGATCTCCCATCCCCACTTACAGAAAGGACCACGTGACATTTTGACAGCTTATGTCAATTCCATACATTTCGGATTTATCTAATTACGCTATCGTTAGTGAAAATGTGACATTGTCTCCCCGGTACATCCAAAATACTATTTGATGGACTCGTACCATGACTGCCATGATACTGGCTACAAGGCTCCACAAGTCTTCAGGCTTGCTGACAAGCGACCAAAGCATCCGAAAACGTTAACTTGAAGGGGATCAGCGTTACTGAAGGCCGCTGAGAGGTCCACCTATAGCACCCCGCAATTCTAAGGCCCGTTAACCCAGTAATTAGGAGGAAGAAGACAAATAGAGTTAGTTCATATTAATTGGATATTTTTTTATAGTTAATAATGTACTTAACTTATCTCTAGAAACATTTGATGTGTGTAGATAAGGGTGATAATATGAGTGGCATTTCTTTTAGTTCAATCACAGAATTGATGTGACTAACTGCATCTGACCGCTTGAAATGTGAACTGTTTGAAACATTTTGGTATTTTTTTTATGCTGTGTATATCAGTTACTTACGCACTTTAGAAACATCCTTTATATACACAAGGACCCCAATTTTTATATGGAGTAGAGCTTTGACAATAATTTTGTAAATATTTGATCTGTTTAACTTTATGAATGATTTATTATGAATCTGGTGAAGAAAAGGACCCTGGGAATACTAAGAAAACAACCCTTAGTAGGAACCGATGGTATTTGTAGCCCGAACGTATTTTTCGCAGAAGCAATAATGAAAAATAAATAATTCTGAAAATAGTCTTTTTCACAATGTTTTCGATTTGGGTTTAATTTTAGAATACTATTAAATCTATAGCTTCATCCTCCTGGATCTCTGTTGGTCTGCCTTTTCCTACCACGTTGGGGTCGGATTGTATTCTAGGCAGATACAGTCGAGTACTAGTATTTTACATGGAGCAACTGAAGTGGCAGTGGGCAGGGTACATCGGTCGATGGGGTCGAAAAGTTCTTTAGTGGTGACCGTGGTCCACAAGGTGAACTGATGACCTGGTGAGGGTCGCGGGTAGCCAATGGATGCGAGACGCACGGTTGTTGGGGCGACACTTGAGGGAGACCTATGTCCAGCAGTGGACGTCTTTCGGCTGATATGATGATGATGATGTCTTAACTGCCACTGATTTGTTTTAATCTTTATACTTTGAATTGTTTTATGGTTTCCTTTTTTTTCTTTGCATTGTCCTCACATATAGAAGCACCAAAGGATGTAACAAAAGTAATGTAACACAATAACAGAACATGATTTTAAAGAGTGTCCGTGGAGTTTCTTGCACGTTCTTCTCCATAGAGATCTACGCTTTGGAACGTGCAGATAGCTTCACCTCTTTCGATTTGACAATTCAAAAGTGCCTGTAAAGGGTTTAATTGAAATAAATGCTTTGAGTTTGAGTTGAGTTTGATGACTGTCTACCTAAACTCGATAATTCAGCATCTGGATAAATTATTATTTTTATTTTTGTTATGTGCATTTGTTAGTTGGTACTTTGTTAATGTCCTTGGCGTAAGTTAGAGGATAACCTTCTGCCCGACCGTAAAGGGCAATTGAATGTACACGGATGGGTTTTAGTCTGTAAGCATTTGATGCTTCCTCCCTCCTCACCCACAGTGGGAGAAGTCATTTGATGATTTCACATCCAGAGAAAAAAAGGGCCGCGGTGAATCTTTCAAACAACTTCTGCCTGGAATTCCTTTGACTTAGACAGTGGAATAACCTAAGCAACCTTCCCCTATCCTTACTAATATTATAAATGTGAAAGCGTGGATGTTTGTTACGCTTTCACGCGAAAACTACTCAACCGATCATCATGAAACTTTGTACACATATTCTTGGAGGCATTAGAAGTAACATAGGATACTTTTTATCCCGGGATTATGTTCCCTTGGGATAATTCCGACATTGACGCGGGCGAAGCTGCGGGCAGCAGCTAGTAGTATATAATTTAAAACCTGCTGGTGAACGGATAAGCTGGTATTCACCAGTATATAGAATGTTATGATTTGCTGCGACAGTTAAAACCTACAGAAACCAAATACTCTTTGGTGGAGGCTCCCGTAAAATGGCGTGTAGCATCGCTTTCGTATTGCCACATCGCAGCTGTATGCGACCATAAAAAAAAAACTGGAAATAACTAAAATATAAAATTCGTGAGTATAAACGGTCCTGCGTCAATCTTTGCTCAAAACTTGCCCAATTTTTCAACAAAATGCTTTTATCAATCACTATTTACCGACAACGAATGAAAAATGAAAATGGAAAATCCATGTTTGCTTTGACAAATAGGGTAACACCCGCATGACTCAGCGATTATGTTTTTAAAATTGGCCAAGTGCAAGTCGCGTCGCGCATAATGTAAGGTTCCGTAATTGCACGACACATTTGATTTTTTTTTTACTGAACTTACAACTTTATCTAACTAATTTTCAGTGGAATTTGTAAGAGATTTTCCTTTTCCACGTACATTTTATAGGTTGGTTGACTATTATTCAACAACTTGTAAAGGCTATTTAGCTGTGATAGTTTTTTTTTATCTACCATCAATCATGTTTATTTTCGCGTCTTCGAACACAATCGTTTAGCTGGCAGAGAGAGGGACACACACACTTCATTTTGATAAAAATTAGCACTTAGCTTAATATTTCGCAAACGGATCCCACAATGGAAAAATGGTTTGGGTACACCTTTCATATTTTTAAACAGCCTATCTAACAACATCGCACACCATACACGATTTAAAAAAAATCGCAGCATTTACGTGTGTGTGTGCCCAACCCCTACACGTAAAGTAGTAATGTTATTTTTAGCACAAATAGGTTTAAGTCAGCAAGAGTCTTACATAGAAGAAGAAGAAATTTGATGATTTCGCATTCATATTGTAAAAATGGGTAGCCTAATTTTTTTTTTTCTCAGGATTTGCTTTTTACCGCTTTGTTGGCGTGGTTAATATGTTTACCCGTACCAAATTCCAACTTTCTAACGCTAAGCTAAACCGCGGACAGATAGACCAACTGACTTTGCGAAACAATAAGGATTCCTTGTTTACTACTGAACCCTAAAACAGGTGCGTTTCATTGAATTTATATTTTCTATTTCAAGGCGGATTTCAATCGTGCAATTTGTATGGGAAATGATTTCTGATCGTAATTGTCTTGTGGATTCTATTCATGCAATTTAATGTTTGAAGAAAATTGCTTTTCCTTTATACTTATTTCTTATTGTGCTAGCTTTTCCTAGCGGCTCTGTCCACCGGGATGAAAAGTATTCAATATGATACTGATAAAACACAGCGGGCATATAATTTATGCCTGTAGGCTCATTTAGTTTGGTTATTAATACTTGACTGTGTTTTGTTTCTTGATAAATGAAGCGTGCTAGGTAACAAGTGGTAAATGATATCTGTTTAATGTTATAATTTCCACGTAGGATACAGTTTTTTTTCTCTGTGTCATGTACTAATTACTTTGCATACTATTGTATAAATTCAGGTTGTTAAAAAGCAACAGACAGAAGTGTTGCTGACGAATTTATTACGCCACTTCTTCTTCCTAGCTAAAACACCAGGAAGGGGTGACGGATTTTGGGGGACTGCCTTTATGTAAAATTTGCATCTCTCAGTCTAATTTGAATAAATTCCCTACTTTTAATTTTTTGACTTTCGCTACTTATTACTCTTAGTACTTTTGCGTTTAAGAGTAACTTTCCGTTTTCCGAATTCGAAGATGAAAATTTGCTTTTGGCTTGTTTTTGACTTCGAATTTGCAATTAAGAAACGGGCCCTATGATTTATCTTGATTCTTTATAAAAACTTACGGTTAAAACTCAGGTGAAGTGAGTGTAGAGTGACTTACTCGTGCTCACTTGATCTAACTTTTCACGTTGTGATTATTACATAATAGTCATTTTTTTCGGATGGGAAATAATCAAATGATTTCTCCCGCTCTGGGCGGAACGGAAGGGATTGTCAGACTCTAACTGACTAAAACCCACCCGTGATCCTTGTTGTGCTCTTTGCGTTCCAGGGCCGCGGTGACTCTTTCGAACAAATTTCGCAACCAACATAATAGACCTACAGGTCACACAGGTACCTAATATCCATCTGCTTTCAGTTTGGTGATACAGTCCGCTACCCGTACATCAGACATCTAAGATACAAGAAATGAGTAATTTGATTTTAGTTGAATGTCGTGGCTAAATAATAACAGCTACATGGGTCAATCTCCAAGGTTAAGCAATGCTTGCCAAGGTTGTCTGTGGATGGTTGACCATCTTAACATACCGAGAGAACACCTCGGAAAGGATGCTAAGCCGTTGGTCCCGGCTGTCATTTGTAGATCTTTGGCAGTCGTTACGGATTGTCCGCAGCTAGAGAATTGGACTCCAGTCTTGCCAAGAAGTACCGTGTTACACAGCTAATGGGTTGTGGACCCTGATAGGCAGCTGCTCAATGTAAAATACTGGTATTCAGCTAAATCCGATTTGACTGAAAGTCGACGCAAATATAGTTGGGTAAAGGTTAGGTAAATGAAATCTATAATAACAATCTTACGACCAACCTAAATGATAAATTACCTAAAACAAAGCCAATCTAAAAAAAAATAGAAGATCACTTATTTCCCATTTAAATAAGAATTGAAAACTTCAATATCCAATAAATAAATTACCCGAATACCATGGTAATCGTTGGCGTGACAATTAACAAAGATTAAATAATTATTTAGCATTGAATATCCATTTATTCAAAATTATTATGCCATTTAATTGTTTCGATGATACCATAAGATAGGGAAGAATAATGTTACAACCGTTTCATAACCTGCCATGTAATTTTGAACTTTATTATTTGTTGTTAACTTTGAGTATTGGTTGATGGTTTGTGGAAAGCATTTTGTGTAGTCATTTTATCGAAGAACAATTTTGGAGCCATGATTTCTGCTACATTTTGTAATGCGATGGATTATGGTTTTCTATAAAGTGGTTTTCCATTGGCATTGTTTCGTTAAAATTATTGCCATTTCCCTATTTGGAAGATGTTATAGATTATTATGAGGTAATCTTTGAAACATTACAGCTCAGAAAACAAGTTGGTCTCGGCTGTCATTTTAAGATCTTCGACAGTCGTTTTGGATATTCAGAAGACAGAAAATCTGCCACTAGTCTTGCTAAGGGGTACAGTGGACCCACGCTAATCCGACAGTTTTGCAGGGCGCAAGGTTTGCAGGGCGGTGTCGGACTATCGAATTTGTCGGATAGAGTACCGCCGCACGGCCACAACAACACTGCCATAACAGCCGCACGGGTCGATCTTCTTGGTTAAGCAACGCTTGCCGAGGTTGGTCTGTGGATGAGTGACCATCTTAACATAACGAGACTTCTCCGTGCCTCGGAAAGCACGTTAAGCCGTTGGTCCCGGCTGTTATTTGGAGAGGTTTGGCAGTCGTTACGGATTGTCAGAAGCCAGAAAATCTGGCACCAGTCTTGCCAAGAAGTACCGTGTTCCCCAGTTAATGGGTTGTGGAGATCTGGTAGGCAGCCGCTTCACGTAAAATATTGGTATTCAGCAGAATCCGGCTTGACTGACCCCAATGTAGTTGGGAAAAGGTTAGGCAGATGATGATAGAGTACTTCCACAGACCGGGGTGTAGACCGGACTTTTTTTTTAAAGAGTACCTTGTAATCCAATCAAAAATTTCAAGTGTAACTGGTAAAATTCTATCTATTTAGCACTATATTAGTGAAGATTTACTGTAATAAATACATAGAAGTACAGTGATAGGTATGTCGGATTATAGGGGATTTATAGACAAGGGCCGGATTACTGGGGGTCCACTGTAGTTGGTTACTTACCCAATTACTGGGTTATGAAGGTCTGATAGGCATTCGATTCATGTAAAATACTTGTACCTACTGGTATTATATTTTTTCGCTGCTTTATTGTACCCAGTATCGCTGGGAACAGGTTTAGCAAATTTATTGCACCACAACTATCGGACATTGCTTTTTACAAATAAACAATTTTACTACTATGCTACTATAAGTCCCCCCGATTCCCCTCGATAGAGAACCGGTTATATCCGGTCTCATAGTCCCGGTTTGCTTACCCCTCCCCGCGTAACCACATTTATTAAGGCCGGAAGTTTGAAATTGCTTTCCTTGCAGTTCTTTTATTTAGATTATGTTCAATATTGACCTTAATAAGGCCACGTCGGGTGTAGGCGAAGTTAATTTTATTATTTTGTGGAGCTAGGTTCAGATTGACCTCATTGGGGATATATAATTTGTTTCTAAAATGTCACTTCACTATTTTATAATTTAAAGAATTTTAATTACTTTAATTTACACTGAAATATTTGCCATCCAAAATTTGCCAGTCATCTATCATAGCAATATTTTTTGCTATAATGTATTTTGAATAATTTATGCCATTTTTTAAAATCTTGAATATTAACATAATATTTTCGATGTACAATCTGTCAAACCGCTATATTTCTTCTCACAAGCGAAAACAATAATATAATAATTACTCTTATTTAATATCTTACCTACGGGCCAAAAGTAGGTAGGTTCTATTTAAAAATCTAACTTAAAGACCTAAATCATTACTTTATACATCTGAGCAAACAAAAACCCAGCAACGAACTTTATGACAATCATAAAAGTCTTTGATCGCACAAAATACTCAGTCATAATAAAAACCATATCTCCATCCCGCATCACTTAATGCTAGCCCTAATCCTTGGCTAAAAATTCAAAAGTTATAAAATATAATCTTATATAAAACAGGTATTTTTATTGTACATAAAATTCAGAACATAAAGCATAGGTACTAGAAGTAAATGATACGTTTCAATCTGCCACATTGGGCAAGAAGGACTAAAGATAAAATGAAAATGCCCTAGTATTAAGAGTTCATATTTTAAGTGGCAGAAGGCCAACTTCGATGCTGATAAATTACTTGATTACTGTAAATCAGTAATCAAGTAATCAGTAATTTATCAGTTTCGTTACACAACGTTGTGGCATTGTTGTGTGGCATCTGTCTGGTCAGCAGTTCATGAAACGCATTGCCAAGCGTTTCCTCGACACTATTGTCAAACAGCGTAACCCCGCAAATCATCGCATCGGCCGCCCGATACTATTCCTCTCGCATCTCACAAATACGTCGACCGCGGCACACCCTTGTCTCTCTCGATGAATCTATTACCCTCCTCCAAGAGAGCTGTAGAGATACCAGCACTCTGCGCAAACCACTGCCGCCGTCTTTCTGCCCTTGCCACCGAGGCCCATTACGACATTGCTCCGACCTAGAAGCCAGCCCGCGCCACTAAGCCTAAAGTCTTAGATTTGCTCGTAAATAATAATCCATACTCAATCCAGTCCGTCCGTATGTGACCCCCAGTGACTTTTATATTAATATAAAGGCTGCCACAGGCAAGTCTGGTTAGCAGTTGACAACTTCGTAAGTTGAACTGATAGAGTCATGAAAAAAAAATACAGCGAATGCCGTCCAGTTCAGCAATAACCAATCCTATCGTGTTGAACTATGCTGGGATTGGAGTGGTTAAAAATGATAATTCGGCTAATGCAAACATGCGTATTTATGTGTAAGCATTTTTTCACACTTGTATAGAACTAAAAGCATGAAATGAATCAACTAGCAATAATCTCACAAATTTGTAGAAAAACGATTCTGATTACATTTTTATATCTATGTGCGGAAATCATTCTTTGAGTCAATAAAACAATTATTATTATTATTATTATTATTATTATTATTCACCTGCAAGTCTGTGACGAGACCCTATCAAAATTATATTAGCACTATCGCTCGCTATCACTACTACATTATCTCTATCGTTCGCACTATCGCTATCCCTCACACTATCTTTTTTTTCTATCTCTCTCATACTTTTCTGCCAGTATTTATTTCATACTTTGATAGGAAAAGCTCAGTCCATTCTCTATGTTCACGTACCTGACCTTCTTGATTCGTATTATTCTATGTTCGTATACAACATCCCTTAGATACAGAAGTATTCGATCTCAGCCATAATAGAATCGTTACACTTGAGTGAATAAGAAATGAGAAGGTTCCAGGAATCGTTATCGGTCTTGAATTTGTTAGTGCGTGATCGAGTGTTGACAATGGCGCAGATTTTATTGTTCACGAACTGAACAGAAGCCCCCCTAGCCAAGTTGATAATCTGCAATCGTTAACGCTAGTCGAAAACGAATCAAATGTATGAGAATGAAATCGTCTCAACGTTAAGTCACGTGGTTAGAACAAACGAATAGAAAATTCGTAGCCAAGTTCACATCGTTCAAAATGATAGAATGAATTGTTATCGTTTCTACAATGTTCAACGCTACATCCTTTGTTAAAATGTTTAAACTGAATGTTTAAAGCCATTTAAACAGAGTTTAAATTTTAACCTGTTTGATGTTTGTAGAATCAATCGCCAGAGTCTAAAGAATAGGTCGTTTTTCTAAATACATTGTAGAATGAGCGGCCGACTCTGGCGCGTCAACATGGCTACCAACTTATCGTTTTCTACAGTTGCTGACACCGAGGCGTTAACGATTGGAGAATAGAATTCGACACGAAACGTTTGTAAC
This sequence comes from Hecatera dysodea, assembly GCA_905332915.2. Lineage (NCBI taxonomy): Eukaryota > Metazoa > Arthropoda > Insecta > Lepidoptera > Noctuidae > Hecatera > Hecatera dysodea. Next base: position 15,715,980 of record HG995303.1, read on the forward strand.
TTGGCTAGGGGGGGTCGTCTATTCAGATAACGTCTCACCGTCAAAACTTAAGTGGAGTGAGCGTGAAGTCAATTGTCATCCCATTTTGTTTGTATAGACTGACTAGGGCATGCAATATCGCAAGGTTTTCAATTCCGGAATTGAGTTCGAATACTGGTGATCTGATTCTGGAATTCCCGAACTGATAACTTTTAAACTTTGTTTCAAATCAAACAAGATTTATTATTATATCAGTCATCATTTTTAACCTCCGACGCAAAAAGAGGGGTGTTACAAGTTTGACGTGTCTGTTTGTTTGTCCGGCTGTCTGTCTGTCTATCTGTGGCTCCGTAGCTCGTGAATGGATAAAGCGATTTCAATTTAGTTTTTTTGTATGAAAGGTGAGTTACGGGCGAGTGGTTTTTTAGACATGTTTGAAGAAAATCGGTTGAGCCGTTTAAAAGTTGTGGGGGTGAAAATGGGGAAGAAAAACCGAATGTCTACAAATATACTCGAGTGGGCTCCCATATTAAAGCGCACTGAAAGAGAATATTGATGACTAAATCGAGTGTTCTTACAAGTCTATGTGCCAATAAAAATATAAAATAAAATATTAAATAAAAAAATAATAAAACCCCGACACAAAAACCTAAGTCCCCTAAAATAGTAAAAATAATAAAAAAAAAACTTAATCGTACCTAAGTGCGCATTAATAATTCTAAAAAAAATGTCACGTTGGGGACCTTTATCAAGATGTCACGTCACTAGCCGGACATGATTCCTAAACTAAGTTGAGTTTTACCTTCGTTTTATTATTGCTTGAAAAATCAAAACCTTTTTGAAGCTGTTGATGTGTTCGCTTCTAAAACATTATAGATCTTGTAAAGTTGAACGACCAGGGACTAAAAATAATCGTAGTTTCTGTATGGGAAGGGAACGTAGCTATACAAGCTGCTATCTCTTTTACGCTACGCAATCATGATGGCAGTGACACGTCGTATTAGGGGCTAAGATAGCGCCACTGTTTGCAGGCTGACGAAAGTCAATACAAGTAGAACTATCATTTTTGGTTTCATTCTTAACTCAATTTCAAGGTTAAACCCATGTCAGCTTATCAAATGTGTCCATAAAAATTTAAAAAAGGAAAAAGTAAATGTTTTTATTTTTTCCTTTTTTAAATTTTTATGGACACATTTCATAAGCTTTGAAAACGTTTTATTTCTTTAAATTTTTGAGTTTTAATCGATCCAAAGAATTAAAATGTTTATAATAAATGTTAATTAATAGTTTTAAATTCGATTTGGGCCCCAAGGTACCTGTGATTTTGTAGTCCTTTTTAGTTTTCCGAGTAGCATATTACCTGCAACAAAATAATATTCATTAAAAAATTGTAAAAAAACAATCTGTACCAAAATTCCTCAATACGCTTGGCATCAGATGTTATGTAGATACAATAAGATACATATTACATACAAGTGTCAAGCGTAACAAACAAAAAATCTCAGTCTCGCATTTAAATTATCTGTGTCACCGGATAATTGTTAAATGAGGAAATTATAAAATATCTTGGGAGATTGTAAACTTTATACTGATAAATTTTCATTCGGAACCCTTTTTCACGTCATCGTTTAAAATGTTGAAATTAAAAAAAAACTTACTTAAAGTTTCGTTAATTACTGTTCTACAATTTCTTTGAATGACTTTGAGAGATTATATAGGTACATACTATCAAATTATGATGCGTAAAGTGTTCTAAATGTTCAGTTGACAATACATGGAGAGTTTACAATCTCTCAAGATATTTTATAATCTTACGAAGTTTATAGTGTATTTATACATAAATTGGCGTAAAGCGTGACAAAAAATCTCTATTTTATATTGATTTATTAATCACAGAATATAATTTTGGAAGTATCTTGTAAACGTTCATTAGAAAAAAAGTTTGGTATGTATGTCTTTGTTGTTGGGAAACATGTTTTTTATTCTTAGTCAGTGGCCTTAATGAAAACGTCCTTGGAATTTTCTGGCGTAAGAAAAATCCGGTTGTGTATTGTTTCGTGCTGTCATCAATTCTTCATGATTCTGCGGAATGCGGGCGGTTTGTACTACTTATTTTCTATTATTTATTTTGGTACATCGGGACCTTGGAATCGGCTTTTTGCTTATGTAGGTATCTACTTATTTTTGTATTGTTTATTTTAGTATATGCACTGCTTTTTCCTGTTAGCGCTGATAACCGCTAACAGGAAAGTGCAGTGTAAATAAAACATAAAATATACCGCAATGTATAATCAATTCATCACGCCTCAGGGGGAGGAACGGTGTTGCGCAATTTGTTCAAAAGAGTCACCGCGGCCCTGGAACGCAAAGGGCACTGGACACACGGGTGGGTTTTAGTCGGTAAGAGTGTGACACTCCCTTCCTGAGAAGTCATTTGACGATTTCCCAACCCACACATGGAAACTAGTTCTTTTTAATACATACTTTTGTTTATAAATAAATAAGTACATTTTTTTTTTTTTTAATTAAAAAGTCTGTAAGTTACTCGTATCGTTCCTTTTCACAGTATAATTAAATCGAATATAAAGTCATTTTTTTTTTCTAATTTAAATTGATTGTGGTTCGTGGCAAAGAAGAGCACGTGGCCATCTTAGTATACCAAGACTACTCTGTGCGTCGGAAAGTGAAGTCCCGGTTGTCATTTGTAGATCTTTGGCAGTCGTTACGGACTGTCACAAGCCAGAATATCTGACTCCAGCCATGCCACGAAGTGGAGGTCTGGTAGGCAGTAGATCCACATAAAATATTCAACTGATCCCGGCTCCCGGATCCCAATATTGACTGCTAGCCGATCTCAATTTAGTTGGGAAAAAAATAGGCAGATATAGGAGGTTGGTGGTAATAAACATATCAATAACTAACAATCTGTAAACAATAAAGTTTCGATATAGAGAACTTATGTCAAAACTTCATGAATGACGTATGTAGTTTCAAAAGCGATAAAGTCGCCAACTTAGCAGACTCATACTTAATCTACGTTCGATCGCTAGTTTCAATGCCTTACAAGATTCATGTTCTAAGCGTGATGACCGCAGTGGACTTTGTTTCCGCTGTGGTCAGCCCGGTCATCGGGCCGGCTCGTGCGAGGCCACGCCGCACTGCAGTGCATGTGCGGCTGTTGGCAAGCCGGCCGAGCACTGGGCTGGGGGAAGGGCCTGCGCGCCATCCGCCCCGACCAAGGGCAAGAGGTCCGCCGCCGCCGCCGCCTCTGCCGCCGCCGCGGCTTCCGTCGCCGCTTCTGCCGCTACTGCTGTGGGTGCTGCGACTCCTGGTTCTCGGGCGGGGGCCGAGATGGAGTGCCAGTAATGGTCCCATCGTGGCCTCCTCCAGAGAAAAGTCGGCCGCTGTGCTATTGCGCAGTGGCTGATGCCTGTGGACGGTGAGCGTGGGTGGCTCGCCGTCCGATACCAGGCTGAGTCGACGACGCGTTGTGCTTCACGCGCGCCTCAAGGAGCCGTCAGCACCAGAGACGGGGCCCCATAGGGTCGGTGCCTGCTAGGGTTGCGGAATTTGTTCGAGAGAGTTGCCGCGGCCCTGGAACGCAAAGGGCACATGGAGGAGCACGGGTGGGTTTTAGTCAGTAAAAGTCTGACACTCCCTACCGCTCCACCCAGGGCGGGAGGGGTCATTTGATGATTTCCCATCCAAAAAAAAAAAAAAAAAGCGTGATCAATTGAATTCCTATTGAATAAATTCCTCTAAACGTAAGCTCTGCTGAAGCGAGCGAACTACGCAAAAGGCCTCATTAAGCTGAAAGGCAGAGGATTAGTTACTAAAAGATTTTTTTTAGAGATACGTAAAATAATGGTAAAAGGACCTTTTGAGTGCAAAGTCGATTGCCTGTCTATTCGACTGTCACACCTGCTTGTTTTAGAAACTAAACATGCAATTGACTTGGAAATACTTGTAATTAATGCGTCTTTTACGATGTCCCTCATATCGTTCTGGGTTTATTCACTCCTCTTTCTTTGTCCAGGCAATCTTCCTTTGGAATGCGCTCCCTCTGAACATCAGGACGGCAACTAGTCGGTGGTCCTTTAAGGTGAAGGCACGTGAGCACATTCGCAAGAAGTTGGTAGAATCATCACAGCGTTAATTCGTTGGATTCGTTTTTCTCAATGCCGTTTTTAATTTTATTTGTATGTATGTATATACAGTGTGAAATTTTAATGGTTGTTTTCCCGAAGCGAAATGAGTTTGTATCGGTAAAACAATCGATTTATATATATAAAAAATATTAGACTCCATAAATGGCAGATTAACAATTATTGTGATAAACAAAACTCGAAAGCGACTTGAACCAACAGTAGTGCATCGCGCGATATGTAGGTACGGGGTGGTACGTGTGCGTCTCATGTAGGTATCTACCTACTTTATGTCTAGTGCACTACTATTGATTCTCGCTCTTTCGAGTTTATGAACACTTTTTTAATGATTTGAAAAAAAAAAACATTTATTTTTTTAGTTTTACTTTGTGTTTCGATAGTACTACTGATGGGTAATCGTCCTGCCGCGGGAAAACAACCATTAAGATTTCACACTGTATGATTGTATTTTTCCCTCTCTGTTTGTCATTATTTTATGTTGCACGGGCCATGTTGTCTCTGCACTACCCTAAGATCGACTGGTAGAAAATGCTTATGGCATTAAGTCCGCCTTTGTACAGTTTTTTTTACTAGTGCATAAAGTTTTAATAAATAAATAATGCTTATGTAGGTACTAACAACAGTAAAATGTTCTAAGTGTCATCAATTGAATCCATTTTGAGTAAATCCTTCTAAACGTGAGCGTTTGCGTTAACTACGATTTTGCGAAGTTCGCCCGCTTCAGTAAAGCTCACGTATGAGGCCTTTTGGCCTGATTTAGTTAAATGTTAGATTAAGTTTTATAAAAGATACATTTTTAGGGTTCTGATGCAAAATCGTAGAAAGAACTATTATGGTGTGGCGATTTTGTCTGTGCGACTATGACAGTTGCATATTTCAGTAACTACTAACACTAATGACTTGGGAATAGTTTATACTTGTCTTAATATATAATTAATATAATTATAAAACTGAAGAGTATGTTTGTTTGTTTGCTAATCTCAGGAACTACTGGTCCGACTTGAAAAATTCTTTCAGTATTAGATAGCCCATTTGTTGAGGAAGGGTATAGGCTATATATAATTAAGACCAATAGGAGCGGAGCAGTCATGAAAAATGTGACACAAACGAAGTTGCGCTGGTCAGCTAGTTATAAATAAGGCTTGTTCACTTAGACAAACTAAAAAAAAACTTAAAACGTGGAAAGACATAATTCCCAGCAAGGTACAGAACCCTCGGTGCGCGAGTCCGTCTCGCTCATGATGTATTTGCAATCGACAATCCGCACACAGCTAGATAACTGAGGGCATTGCTTGGCACAGTAACATTTTAAGCTATTGCATAGCTTCTATCGCGGGCCTTGAGCGTGGCAACCGAATCCAAAAATTCCGTAACGAAAATATCCTAACACCGCTACGTCATTCGATTAGGCCCCGCCTTTTTAAAATGGTCGCTTCGTTACTGAGCTATTATGTCGCCGTCACCGAGCCGACCCGAACGTCTGCGTTCGGAAACAATCGGTGGGACAAAGTTTAGTGAAACGTATGTGATTTACATTAGTACAGTAACCTAGGTGAACGAATCGAGACCATATCACAATGACGCAGAGTACTAAATATATAATTGCAAAAGTTGATAAAAAAATGCTCTGCAATAGCTTTACCGCGGCAGTCCCCGAGTGCCACATGTATTTTTTTTTAATAAGTGGAGAGGAGGAATAGCACTTTAATACCTATGTATGTACCTACTTTATTGAAAGCTGTTGCGCAGCTGACTCTGTGCCCTCTATGTGCTTCGTATAAATTGATTATTCTAAACACCTCCTTATTAGTATTCACTGTAAGTACATTTCTCCACTTTGATAATTTACACAGCTATAAGTTTTCCAGTTGAGCCCATCAAATTAAAAATTACTCATCCTGTGGAGTAACTGGTGCTGGGTAGTGTAAATAATTTATCTGTAACGTTTCTCCTGCTGAGATACAGACTCTCTGTGGAAAGGTTAGGCCAGTTCCACTTCGCACGAATTTGGGTGTCACATTACTTATTGTCTTGGTTCTAGGAAAAGCCGGATAATTCACATTAAAAATTTCATCACCACAGCTAAAAACAAAACAGTACTAAGGAGGTAAACTGAAAAGATGGATAAAGTTTTTTTTTTATTGTGAAATGGATTTGCTCATGACTCTAGTCTAGGTCACAGATGACAGAGACAAAGTCTACGATAGAATGAGCTTACCAAGAAGCCTGTTCACTCTAACTTTGAAGAGAATAGGGTAGAATGCGTTCGGAAATACAGACGCAGAGAGTTTATTTATTTTCACAGAACTGACATGTAGGTATACAAAATTATAGAGATAATCTTTAAATAAAATTTCTAACTATACTTATTATTAGCTGTACTTAAAATTACTTTAGCGAAGATTAATATTTGACAAACTATGGCGCATTCTGCTAAGTATTAGTCACCACTGTTCTATTATCAATATCCACAATACATTAAGAATACACCAATAAAACACATCCAAGTGTCTTAATATAAAAAAAACTTCCCTCAAAACAAAAAAAATAACTTTAACTTCGGAAGTCGGTGTTCAAAATACCAAAACACCAAATCGGTTTTTTTTAATTCATTTTAAATCGACAAGACTCAAAATCTAGTCGTCAGATCGACAGACACGACAAACACCAGCTTTCGAATGTAAAAAGAATCATCAATCACACAAAAAAAATACAGTCGAATTGAGAACCTCCTCCTTTTATGGAAGTCGGTTAAAAAGTGTGTTTAAGTAGCATTTGCGAGTCGCATCCGAGTTTACGTGGGACTTCCATAATATTAGTCGGATAATCTGCATTTTGAGACGGCTTAAGGCTCTGGCTGGAATAAGCCGGAATAGCAAGCCCCTTTACAAGAGCTACTGAGTAAAGGAAATGCGCATCGTTGCTTTAATAGCTTTCAAAGAGGAATGCTTCGGTTCTAGACGCCGTGTTTTGATTTTAGTCTCTCGCTTGTTGAGTTTTTGAATTTAGCGGCTCTTTTTAATTAGAATAAATAGGGGGGCATTAAAACCCGTATTCAATATTGTTACTAATGTTATAAACGCAAAATGTTGTATGTACGGCTAAATTGTTACTCTTACGGGTACGAGGCAGATTGTAGTCTGGAATAATACAGGATACTTTTTATCCCGGGAGTAGGTATGTTCCCTTGGGATGATTTCTGACATTCACGCGGGCGGAGCTGCGAGTAGCCGCTTGTCTACACTAATATTATAAAGAGGAAAGATTTGTATTTTTATATTTTTGTATGTAACGAATAAACTCAAAAACTACTGGACCGATTTCAAAAATTCTTTCACCATTAGAAAGCTACATTTACCCTGAGTAACATAGGCTATATTTTATCCCCATATTACCACGGAAACGGGAACTACGCGGGTAAAACTGCGGGGCGCTGCTAGTCTGTAAAAAAATCTTTCATACTTTAATATCGAAAAGGCACAATCAGGAAATAAAAATGTTAAGATCTAACATAAGATCCGTGTGACATAATTATCATTGTGAGGACAACGAGCGGGCGTTTTGGGATCTGTCTTTTGTCAAATTTTACGTTCAAAAAGGGTTGGCTCTCAGCCTAATTTGATTATTATGACTTTTGTGTCATAATTATATGTATATACTAATTTTATTAATCTTTTTAAAAGTTGAAATCCGATATTACTGTTCCTAATTTAAAAAACTAGGCAGAAACAGAACTTTTACATTATAGAAAAACCTAAGTATAACGAGTCTGCGGTTTGAAAATCTTGCTTAAAAATTATAGATTCTACGGAATAGTATTTGTGTAAGTCTGACTAGGTCTTGGTGGTGTATTTCTCGTTGTAAATACGTATAGAAAAGTTATTTAATTTCCAAACCAAAATTTACCAAAATTACGCTTTATACTTACTATTTGTGTAATAAAGTTAAAGCCTCAGAACGTAGAATTAGTGTTGCGAAAATGTACCTCTCCTATATCTGTTTACGTTTTGCTACAAAAGCCGAAACTGTTCTCATTTGTTTGCTTGTACAAAGCTAAAGGAGTCGTTCCACTGGCGCATGTAGTCAGAATACAAATTGTGTCATTCGTGTCACCTCTAATAGATTCTGCAGACTGTGCGGTTCTTGTATCGACTAGTTTTGAATTTTTATGACCCTAGGATTGTTGGTTCGTCTTTGTTGAATTTGTGGTTAGAGATTTAATCTTTGGTTGCTAACGATTTAATGTTTATTTCCACTGGTTTGCAAGTCTGAATTTAAAATGGCGTATTTGATTGTCTTTCTTAAATTTCTCATTGACTGAAGAAAAGGTGATAATTTCTTTTATCAAAACATTTTTATTTTTTTGTTTAGTAAGTTGTGAGTTAGTGTTTTTAAAGTCAAACTAATACTATAGATGTGAAATTAACTCAGTCTGTCTATTACCTTCAACCGTCTTTACAGGACCACCTAAAGGGATTTGAATGAAACGTTCAGGAATAGGACAATGTCTGTCATATGTGTAAGTTAGAGTTATTTCCTATAGCACAAAAAAGATATGTCTGAGCGCCTGTTTGTTCCTTCACACACGACTACCAAACTTTTATTTTCTTTCTTTTTTCTTTTGTTTTTTCAAGCGATCGCAATCTTAGGTCACAATTAATAAAAATAATTATTTTAATAAAATCACAGCAACATTTTGTACAAAATCTAACAGCAAAACTTAACAAGCTAAAATAAAAGCACTAACTCACACGCGTGAACGATTCCCGAATAAATATTATCTAGAGTTCGCGTACAAAGATAAAAAGAGTTTCCCTAACATAATTAGGAACACCAAAGTTTGTACCAAAAATACTTTTGTCGCCGAACCCTTGGTACGCTCCAGTGGGCACAGGCCTTGAAAGGACATTTACTCTGCTCCCGTATTTTGTTATCAAGTATAAAATTATGAAATGAATTCAGAAACTTTGTCAGCACATAACAGGGACTTTCATAACGTATACTTTGTAAGTGTATTATATTAAATCTTGTAAGTTTTTCTTCAACTTATATATATATTTATGTGTAACAAATTCCAGAAATAAAATTGATGATCTTTGTGCAGTCGTCGTTATTCTTATTCAATACAAACGTTTCCGAACTATCTGATTTTTTTTACATATATTTATGGCTGAAATACTGAACTGATTTTTGTTGATTCGATGAACTAATGAAGACCAGAGTAATTCGGTGGATGCGAGAGGCACAGGATTTGGCTATGTGGAGACGCTTGATAGGCCTCTCTCGAGCAATGGAAGTCTTTTGGCTTAAATGCTGGTCTACCTACCATAGTTTGGTGCAGAGAGATAGCCCAAAGCTCTGATGAAGGCATGCCTTTATGTTTTAACCAATCACTAAAACTTGTATCTTGGTAAAATAGAATTAGAAATTCGTATATACACGTGGACGCAATCAAAAGTAAAACACTAGCTGTTAAATTATTTTGACAATGCTTTTAATATCAATAAAATGTTTTGTGGTTTTGTTTGTCCCGCAGTCGAGAAGATTTTATGAGCAATAAGGTACAAACACGCCACGATGTTGCAATATAGTCAGCTTTTAAATACATTGTAAATAAGTTAAGTGGTTAGGTACCTAGACAGTGAAAAGTTCGGCAGTTTCCTAACGTAATTACGATGAAAATGTTTTAACACAAAATCCCTAACGGGTATTTAATCCAGACATTATTTAATGAAGTGTTTCGTTTACTCTTAAAATCGACCTGATTCTAGCATGTACTGAAACTTATTCAATTTGGTGAAATACAACTCTAAAATATTTCAAGACCATCATAAAGGTTGTCATTCACTAGAAGCATTCGCATTGGTTTGCTTGTAATGACAAAATTCAGGGCCGTATTAAGAAGTAATCGTGACATCGTGATTAAGTTCTTTTCCTCGTCGACAGCACCAGGTACGAGCATTACATCAAAGAATCCATCCGTCGATTATTCACTGATTTCACTATATAACTTGGATCACTTCAGTAGTGTGGAGAATATCAATCTGACCCAGCCTGTCCCTTGCTGCCCTCCCTCAATGACCCCGCTAAGCCGAGGCCCGTGTCCCACAGGGGATGCCCTTAGCGAGCGGTCATTAAGTTCTTAAGTAGTTTTAAGCCCTGGCTGGGGGCCTTAAATTAATTTGAGGCCACCACAGGATTGTCCGGTTAACCGGTAACCAGCCTTAGTGTGCTGAACTGCGAGTGGTCCATACAAAAAAAAAGTAGTGTGGAGAACCGAGCACTACAATGCGAATTAATTTACAACTGCAACACAACCCGTTTTGTAATCCCCGACGAAAAAGAGGGGTGTTTGACGTGTCTGTCTGTCTGTATGTGGCTCCGTAGCTCGCGAACGGATGAAGCGATTTCAACTCAGTTTTTTTTTTGTATGAAAGGTGATTACGGGCGAGTGTTCTTAGACATGTTTGATGAAAATCGGTTGAGCAGTGCAAAAGTTGTGGGGAAAGCGGGGAAGAATAATTGAATGTCTGCAAATATACTGATGATGACTTAATCGAGAGTTATAAGTTACCTACAATAAAATAAAAATAAACATGAAATTTTTAATTTCAAAATTTAATTTAATTTTTAGCTGTAAATGTTTACATTCAAGGTGCCTTTTGATGGTCTAATTGAAATAAACGTTTTGACTTTGATTTTGAGTGCTTCAAGTGAATGACGACCTTTATGTACTCCTGACGTAACGTAATACGATTCCTGTCCGAGGTATTTTTAATAATCCAGACAGCTTAGCGGCACAACTTTTCACAAGGTGATTGATCACGCAAAAGTTAGATTACAAAAACGTCACATTTGGAATTTGGACGTTTTTCGGACATTCGAGTTGTTATATTTTTTTTTTTTCAGAGTCTGTTCACTTTCCAGTCTGATGGCTGTTATAATGAGGTCATGTTATGTCTCTTTTTGAATCGAAAAAGTTTTCTTGGTAGATTAGGTTTAATTTGATTTGTGGCCGTCCCTATAGGAGCCGGTTTGTGGGGGCGTTTTGTTGAATTGCTTTCTTGTTAGGTAAAGAAAGACGATGTTTTTATTAAATGGCTTTTGCTTTCATGTTCAATTTTTTTAAATATTTCCATGTGTTTTAGTCTACATAAAAGAATTGTAATATGTACGTACGAGTACTTTTATTAATCTGATTGAAAGTTTATATAAATTATTTGTTTTTTTTTTTAAATCTGTTATCTGAAGCTGTTTATTTTTTTTCAAATAGAGATTGTTTGATTAATTTTCATTCGAAGACATGTGACATCCACCAACCCGCACTGGGCCCGCGCGTGGTGGATTACGGCCCATTCCCTCTCTTAGAGAGGAGGCCTGTGTCCCAGCAGTGGGAAGGTTAATAGGCTGATTATGTTATTATGCTAAAGATATTTCAAATGGTCTTTCAAACGAATTTTGAATCACACTCTACATCATTTTTGTAAAACCTATTACTTAGTAAATACGTCTCTCTTCAATTACTTGACTTTCCTTTCACAGGTATGCTGGAAGAGATTTCAATAGAAATACGCATTAGCTTCTTACCTGTTTTTCTGTTTTCTTCTCCTTATCTTTTTATTAAATGTGTGTACATAAATTGTTAAATAAATAAAGAAATTATTTTATATCCTCACAGATACCTATCGATACCAATCGTAATTCTGTTAAACGCTTGCCTGAAACAGTTTAATAAAATCAGCTTTTAACAGTCGTCATAAAAGCCAGTCAAGTATCTAATCTAGAAGAATAGTTAGAACTAATAGACAGTTAAAATGCGCCGTTAACGAGTACATTGTTAAAGTTTTACTATCCTTTTATATGCCAATGCGGGTTTACGATGTGGCCGGGACCTGCTTTAGACGTCGGAATAAATAGTTATGTTGGCGACACTGGGGCAAGTGATTTTTGACCGATTTTGGATAAAGGAGGTCTCTTGTGGGTTGTTGGATTAACTAAAGTTTGTATTTTAAACAGTCTTCCAAAAAAGGAGGTTCTCAATTCGACTGTTTTTTTTTAGTGTCTGTATCTCATAACTTTGTGCTGGGTGTTCCGATTTTGATGATTATTTTTGTATTCAAAAGCTGGTGCTTGTCGTGTGGTCCATTTGATTGAGATCTGACGATTAGTATTTGAGTTATCCCTAATAATGGGTGGCTTCAACTACATTGATGATGTTCTTATTTCCTCTTGTCGATGTAAAATGAAATCTTTCGGGATTGCTGAAATCGCATGTTTATTTATTGTTTACACCCATGTGATTGGCACGTTTAGGTGGGGTGTACCACTGAAAAGTGAAAAATAAAAAACACTTTCTTAAAAAAACATAGAAGTCAGTGGTATTTTTTTAAATGGTTTCGGTACCTGGTGTTTATTTTTCAAAGTTTATTTTATTTACCTTTAATAAATATACGGTCGTAGTTTTTTGAAGGGTTATTTAAATTTTAGGAACATACTACTCATCTAAAAAAAACAGCATAATATGCAATGTTTTACGAGCAACTTAGAGCTGGATGTTGCTTCAGTATGGATGTTTATCCAGACCAACAAACACTTGTGTGTGGACCGTCGTTTAATTTTTCTGTCATACTTACTCTACGAATGTACACGTGTACGAAGGGTGACTTTTTGATACTTTTCCTTATGATTTTTACGGTGAATTTGTGTTTGCTTTGATAACTGTTTTTTTTTCTGTTTGATATTTGTGCCTTAGGTACTGTTGCAGTTAGGGTTGAGGAATTTGTTCGAAAGAGTCACCGCGGCCCTGGAACGCAAAGGGCACAAGAAGGATCACGGGTGGGTTTTAGTCAGTAAGAGTCTGACACTCCCTTCCGCTCCGCCCAAAGCGGGAGAAGTCATTTGATGATTTCCCATCCAGAAAAAAAGGGTACTGTAGCAGTACCTAGACATCAGATTTATTTGCCATGTTTAAAAAAATATGACTGTAAATTAAAATCCTTCGTAGGCCGGAAAGGTCTTAAAAACAATGGCGTATTTTCTAAAGAACCCTACTAACTTAATCCGCTGTTTTTCTAACCATAACAATTAAAACAACGCTCACTTTTATGTTAAGTCGGATAAACCTGTACCTAATTGTGGAAAAGAACAATAAAATCCGTCGGCAAGGTAATACCGTGATCCAGGACTTTATTTCCGGGAATTTCGAGATTTGAACGTTGATCGCGGGACGGTAAGTACTTTGTAATATTTCCCGGGAACTTTATGTGGGTCAAGCTCTTTATGAGCGTTTTAACTAAAAGTTTTCAAGTAAGTATTTGTGAAATCCCGGGAGATTATTCGGTTCATTGATGCTATGTGGGTAGTTGTACATTGTTTTAGAATAAGTAGGTAAGTTAGGATTGAGTAAGGTAGGTTATTGTTCAAAATACTCGAAAACGTAAACTCGAACTCAACTCGAACTTCAACTCCAACATGGGCACGAAAACGGTCAATGACAGCCTGACTCATTGACGTTATAAATTATATAAATTTGAAGTTTGTTTTCAGACTCACTGACGTTATAAATTATATAAATTTGAAGTTTGTTTTCGTGCTCGAGTTTGAGCAGAGCAAGCGCATTTACGCAATTGCTTAGGTATTCATCTCTCGAGCATGAACTTCAATTTATGATAAACTTTATTAACAGTTTTATGCTCCGATGGAGTTGTAGTTATATTTATTTTGTGAGTAGGTTTTAAATAAAAATTACAAGTCAATCTTTTTTGGTCATTATAAACTAGATCAGGCCGTTGGAGTTTACGTTTTGGAGTAGAAGCCTGTGAGTCCATTAATGAACAATAAAGTCTAAAAATATGAATAAAATAGACATTTTTGCAGTCTAGTAAGTTTTTAACATAATGGTACATCTACACTAATATTATTATTATAGATGTACAATTATAATACTAATATATAATTCAGCATAGTGATAAGAGCCTTTTTCTCCTTACGCTGGTATTTTTATATTGTTTGCTTTTATTATTGGTTATTAAATAATTATATTTTTCTTTGTCCTGTACAAGTTACTAAAGAATAAATTTGTTTCCTTTTTTTCTATGGGATAATTTGATTGTCTGCAAACGATGGTTCTAGGTCAACAAAAGATCGGTATTCCATTTTAAATTTGAAAATGAAAATAATATATCTAGTTAGTTGAGTCGCAACTCAACGGTCAGCGAGTCAACACGTCCCCTGAGGATGCCTCGTGGAGAGGCGAAACACGTGTCGGTAATGGTGTTGGGTTTTGCTTTGCCTTCCTGCATGTGCATAAAATCCTTGCATTTGCCTTGTAATCTTGCATGTGCATAATATAGCGGGCGGGAGGGAGGTGCATACCTGCAACCCACTAATATTCGCGGAAATTAAAACTAGATATATTATTTTCATTTTCAAATTTAAAATGGATTTCCGCAAAGTAACGCCTGACTCAATCAAATTTTCGGTATTCCATATAAAATAATGAAAATCGAGTTTTGTAGCAAAGAGAGGGAATTATAAAGCGCGGCGCCGCCGTAGGCAAAGATCAGCAGCTGATACAAGGGAACCCCAGATAAGCACCAAACCGAAGGATAATTACCAAAATATGATAAGAATCGGACCTTGTCGTTATATTCCTGATTAACATAGGACAAAAATCCAAAAATGATACGAATTCGGACCCACATTAATATACGCGAATGCGTTTAATGAATCTAAAGGAAATTTACATATGACCCGGATTTTTAGGGTTCCGTAACTTGAGGAACCCTCATAATTTCGCTCGCTCGTGTATTTTGTAGAGGGCCCATTTCATGGAAAATACCTACATTATAGGGTAGCATGACGGGAGGATGGGAAAAGAAAACGTTTTGCGCCGACCCCAAGTTACATACGATTCTTTTTTATGGATGGGAAATCATCAAATGTCATTTTCCGCTCTGGGCGGGGCGGATAAGTGTCAGACTCTCTCTGACTAAAATCCATCCGTGTTGTTCCAAATGCTCTTTGCGTTCCAGGGACGCGGTGGGTGACTTTTTCGAACAAATTCCAAAACCAAGTTAGGATAAACCGTGCATTGTGCTCTCAAAGTTCTCCGCGCAATTTGAACACATACAACAACTTTCAGCGACCATAGGGCTGTTGCCTACCAGACACAACACTCGTTTGGTAATAGGAACCTCCATTTTCAGTGATGGTGCGGGACTTTCCATCCTTATCCGCATTCCCTAGAGTAATTATCACTGCGGGGTGCCAACTGAAAACCAGCGCTGGGTGTCTGACGCCCAGCAAACGCTGAGGTGGTAACCCTTTCAGTTCGGACACGCTCGGCACATTCTGTACTTTTCTTCTCCTGTAATTTGTGTTTGTAACCGTTGTGCTGTGTCTGTCCTGAATAAAAGTTTTTTTTTTATTCTAATCGTGTAACCGTAATATCACAGACTCTTCGATCTGACGGCAGACATAACTTATGTGCTACGCCTTCCCTCAACAAGCACTTTCTCAAATTTGTTAAAACATCTTTAATAAATAAATGACTACGGGTCCCAACTTTGTCCGTAAACCGACGCTTGGCGAAATTTTATCTTTCCCTTCCACAGTGGATGATCCAAATATTTTAATATTCCCCAAAGAATCTACGGCATGGAATTTTAATAAGTTGACCGAATTTTTCTGCCGTTTTTTGGATAACGGATACAAAAGGAGGAAGCTATTGGGGAATTGTAATTTGTCGCTGTTTTAGTAGCAAGGTCATTGTTTGACAAATTCACGGAAATGGGTGTGTTTGCTGTCTAAGTGACTGTTAGTGACCTTGCCTTGGGGGATTCGATGCGATAAGGCAAACTATTTATTCGTGAGTAATAAATTATAGTGTTTCGTTATACATACAGGGTGCTCCAGAAGTGCGTGGTCATATATAAGGATGGTGTTGTGTAGCTGCTTTAGGTAGAGAAACAATAAAAAAGAAAACCGTTTTTCAAAAAACTTTTCAAAAATGTCTGATGCAGTAGGTGGTACCGAATCTATATTTAAACTAAAATAATCACTAGGTACTTGCTATTTTTCAGTCGCGTTTTATGAAACAGTCAATATTTTATTATTTGTTCCTCATTATATATCAGATATACCATCCTTAAATATGACCACGCACTTTTGGAACAACCTGTATAGGCAGGTATGGAAGTTAACACTTGGACCGGAATTTATAATAAAATAATTTATTATTTTTCTTAGAGTATATTGTGTTGATATTCGTTTCAGAAACTAGACTAAGCTAAGGTAAACTGTCAAGGAATTATTAAGAATTCCAGTGATACACATACACTGATATTATGTTGCATAAGCATACAACCTTTTACAGCCTTTTAATGTTCCCACTGTTGGGACACAGGCCTCCTCTCTAGGAGAGGGAACGGGCCGTAATCCACCACGCGGGCCCAGTGCGGGTTGGTGAATGTCACATGTCTTCGAACTTTTGGTTCTAGGACTTGCCGGTTTCATCACGATGTTATATTGACTGTTTACTAAAATAATTCTAACTGAATAATTGCTCTCTAAATCAAACACTTCGTCGATTCTTGTTTGAATACTAGAGTAGTCCAGATTAGGATTGTCTAAACTAATAGCCCATTGCCAGTTAGTAAGGAGGTACCAGGGCTTACTTCTGGGGAGTATAGTCTTTTTAAGATAACACTTCTTTTATATACTGAAGGTACCCTTGGGTGTACTATTTAAGCATAAAATAAATTATATATCTACAAAATTATGACACAAAAGTAGTCGATAAAAGAGAGGGTTAGTTATTTTAGTGGTGTTTTTTTTAGTGTCTAGCGTCTGAAGTACTCTCAAATGCCATTAAAAAAATATTTGATACCGTACCCAGACGAAAAATGTTCATTGTCTATATTATTTTTTAAGCTCACCGCCTCGCAAGGGTTTAAAACACCACCCTTCCTCCGGGAATATAACGTAGCGAGTGATCTGTCAAGCGAAAAATTACGAGAAAGCTGTTTAGCTATAAAAGACAAAATTCTTACACTAAATGGTCGACAAGAAGGCTGTGTAAGGGTAAGTACATAAAGTTGGAGCAACGGGACCCTTAATTTTAAAGCTTATTTCGGGTACCCGTCGGACGTGTAAATAATTTATTTAATGTGTCGAGTTGTGTAGGGTTAGTGGTCTAAGATATAGAAGGGACGGTATAGCTATCGTCCTTGCGTACTGTTGCGCTTTATTATCTTTTTTTTTTTACAAAACCTGAAAATGAAAAAGCCCAACACTGCCCCCTCCTTATCCCACTTCTGACACCAATTAGTGTTAAGTAATTAAAGTGTCATTTTTGGTTATTTAATTGGCTGATTTTATTGTAACGAACCCGAAGCTCGTAACAATACTATAAGAATATTGTTTGTTTTTTTTTAATGTTGTCACACTAGGAATTTCTCCTGTGTCGTGGGTGCGTTTACAAACATACAATCTCACATACACAAACAGCCAGACCCCGAACAACCTGTAGGCTATACAAATACGTGTTCCGTGCGGGAATCGAATCCACGATACGTAGCGCAGCAGCCAATCGCTCAACCGACAACCGTGTCGCATTATATTGGTATAGTCTAAAATGAAATTATTGTAGATGCACTGTTTGAAAATGAAAACAAATAAGAAACTATATTGTTTCACTAGCTGACCCGCGTAACTTCGTCTGGTCACATAAGAGAGAGTAAAAAAATCTGTTTTTGAATGCTCCTTTTCACCTCAATGAATAGGCAACCAACACAAAAAGATTTTTTCATTTCGAACCAGTAGTTCCTGGGGCGCACCGAGTTTCTAGCGCTAATCGATTTTAGGTATTCTATGCGCTCCGTTTATGTGTGCGTGAGGCACACCGGCAAGAGAGCAGCGCCGACCGCGCGCCGCGCGTATAATAACTTATCGGCTATATAAATAGGGTAAAAATCCCAGTAGTCGACCTTTTATTTTCAATTTCAAATTATTTATTCATCAAAGTAGATTCAGTAAAAACTACTTTCGTTAGTACGTAAGGTTCGACTTTTATCCATTCAGTAACTTGACGGTTAATTTGACAGATTTTAATAAAAAAACATCTATTTGAGTTGGTGTAAGCATAAACTATATTCAATTAACTTCACAAATGTACTTGTCGGAGAAGGTATGTCTGTCTCTCGTTAGCATCAGGCATATTTTAATTAGTAGTATGGGCGTAATAAGGGTAGTGTTGGTTATACCGCAATATTAAAACGGTTTGCAGTTCAAATCAGATTGCAATTCACGAACAAGTCAGTCACACTTGCGAATCACACACTGTAGGTACCTATACAACTCAACGATACGAAACGCGACAGTTTCTATGCATATGTTG
Source organism: Hecatera dysodea (assembly GCA_905332915.2). NCBI lineage: Eukaryota > Metazoa > Arthropoda > Insecta > Lepidoptera > Noctuidae > Hecatera > Hecatera dysodea. Next base: position 15,734,523 of record HG995303.1, read on the forward strand.
TTCGTACGATGTCCAATGTTTCGATGATCCCGAGAGCTTTTTTTTTTTTGAAAAAAGCTCTCGGTATCATCACTCACAGTTCAGCACACTAAGGCTGGTTACTGCGTAACCGATAAATCCTGTGGTGATCTCAAATGAATTTAAGGCCCCCAGCCAGGGCTAAAAACTACTTAAAACCTAAATGACCGCTTGCTAAGGGCATCCCCTGTGGGACACGGGCCTCGGCTTAGCAGGGTCATTGAGGGAGGGCAGCAAGGGACAGGCTGGGTCAGGTTGATATTATTTTGGTGATTTAACGGTAATGGCTCAGCGGCGCAGGCTGGCTCGTTAGGCAAAAGAGGGTTTTGACGGGGGCGTCGCGATGTACCTCGTTGGCGAGGCCGGTATACGCGGAACGCGGTCTGTGTTTGTTTTTCCTAAGAGTACTGGTTTCCCTACTACTCTCTTGGTTCTGGGTGATGGGGTCATCGGGCTCAACAAGGGTATGCCGCGGTCGGCGGATCTTGCTGATCTGGGAGGGCGTGTATCTGGTAGCCGATACGATAAGGGGGTTCTGGTGCTTTTCAGCGGACTCTATGAAACGCTTTGAAAAACGTTTCATGAACTGTTTGATGGTGGGGATGTGGAGGTCGACATGGAGTCGCTCATTCCTAACGTATCACGGGGCTCCGTAACCTTTCGAAGAAACCGATTTTGGATAACCTGCAACCTATGGATCTGGTGAGGCTTAGCGTGTGCGAAGGCTATACACGCATAAGTCATTATCGGGCGTATGCACGTGGTGAAAATGCGTAGTTTGCATTTCAGGTATAGCTTGCTGCGTGCATTCAGGATGTAATGAAGCCTACCGAGAGCGAAAACGGCACGACTGCGTACCGTCTTTATGTGCTCTCCGAAAGTAAGCTTTCAGTAGGGGATCACACCTAGATATTTGGCTTGCTCCACCCAAGGGATCGGCTTGCCAAATAACGTGATTGGGCTGGGACGTGGTGGGAAGAGACGAGTCTGGGGCTTGTAAAACAAGATCGCCTGACCCTTCTCTGGGTTGACTTCCAGTCTCCACTTCCGGAACCAATCGCCTAGTGCGTTTGCGGATCTCTGGAGGTGGCCGGCTATTGCCTTCTCGCTATTGCCGGAGCAATAGATCGCCATGTCGTTAGCAATTAGAGCTAGCTGTGTCTTAGTACTAGTGGGAATATCGGTACTAAATAGCGAGAACACCAGAGGGGAGAGGACACCGCCTTGGGGTACTCCGGCGTTTGAGATTTGAGTGGACCTGTCCAAACAGTGCAAGCATTTGTCAGTTATCATGTAGCTCAAATTTATAACTTTAAGGAGCTCAACGATTTGACGAACAATGCCAAAGTAAAGACATTTGGGTAGGCCACATAAAGAACTAAAGCCGCCAGACTAACATTAAATGAACCTCTGACATACACAATACGTTATATGAGGACCATGCGACTTTTAATAACTTGTCTTCAAAACACGTAACATTATTTTTCTTTGAACTGTCAAGTGTCAAGAATAGAATTAAAAGTCGAAGTATGTTTTTGCAGGCAGATTCTATTGAATTTCTGATAATGAAGTTACACGGTAAGTACTTTGTTCGTTATGGCAAGACTTTTTCGGGAATAAAGAAGCCAGCAAAATTGTTATGTACGATACCAACGGTTAGTATATAATTATTTTTAGTGAATCTCTGCTGGAAGACAACAATTTTGTTTCGGTGTAATTGGCATCCTACAATAAAGCAGAACATTTGATGTAATTATAATTTCTATAATTATCAACAAATCTGGTTTGGGATGAAAGTAACACTTATTCCTTAAAATTAATTAGTTTCTGGACTTGCAATTCTAGAGTTTGATAAATTTTGTAATCGGTCTTCCATGAAATTTACCCTGAAAATTGAAAGATTGAAAAATTGAAAAGTTAAAAATAACGAATCCTGAAAAATATCAAGATCAAAAGCAATAGCTTTTCTGCTGGAAGAAATTTCTATTGAAATAAGCAGTATCCTTGTGCTCTTGGTTTCTGTACAAAATTTTCTATTTTTAACCGACTTCTAAAAAAGGAGGAGGTTCTCAATTCGGGTGTTTGTATTTTTTTTTTAATGTTTGTTCGCGCATAACTCCGTCGCTTGCCAACCGATTTGGAAAATTCTTTTTTTGTTGGAAAAGGTATACTTCCCAAATGGTCCCATAAATTTTTTATCGAAATCGAACAAGCGGTTTTTTTGTTAATTTCAATAAATGATAGCAAATCTGTCGGGATAGCTGAAATCGCATGTTTGTTTATTGTTTACACCAATTTATACCACGTACGCTGTGATGGGTATGTTTAGCTGGGAGTGAACCACTAAAAAGTGAAAAATAAATTAACTTTTTTACAAAAAATAAAACCGACTTCTAAACAAAAAAACCAAAAAGTATAAAATAACTTTCATTTCGGAAATCGGTGTGTTCAACAACAAAAAAGCAACCAAAAACGAAATTAAAGATATTTTATACTTTTTGGTTTTTTTGTTTAGAAGTCGGTTTTATTTTTTGTAAAAAGTTTATTTTTAGTAAATTGTGTGTACATAAAAAATAAATAAATAAAAATGCTGTGTGACAGATTTGTGTGATGTTTTTATTTGAGTTCATTATAACAATTTTTTTTTTCGAAAATCGTATTTCATTACTACTACAGCAAAAAATATCTTGTATTATTTAAGGTTATTTATTTAACCATTATGAAACCACCTTTACGCAAAAGATGCGTAACTATAGGGTTACATTTGTGTAACGGTAACAGAAAATCTGTTGTGTTACTTTTGTGATATTATATTTGACAATTTTGGTGGCCTTACCCTAATTCATTTCTTCATGCAAGCGTTTATTTAGCATTGGTTTTTTGCCAACCCCTTCTCTGTCTTGATTTCTTTACTTTGTTCCCCATTTCAAATACGCTACAATTCATTTTCATACAATTTTCTTCGTTACGTTATTAAATCCGCGCGTGAGCGCAAGCGACACAAGCTCCCCGTCCGATGGCCGACGGCGGACTAAAGCGGACAGGAGGGCGGCGCGGCGGCTCTGCTTATAATGGGCAAAATTCGCGCGAATTTAGGTATTTCCTTCTTATTGTTAAACAAATACATATTTTGAAAATGTAAAGTGTATACGTTGTATAAAACATGTAGTTTTGTTATTATTAAAAAACTGATGACCTTTCGCGAAGTATTCACGCCGTACTAAGCGTTTGTTGTGTTTTTTAGAGATAACTTTGTGAATTTATTCTATCGAGCCAACTTTATCAAATCGTGTTTCCATCGTGTATACTGCCTAGTATATATGGCCAATAATACCAATTTATTTCCTTAGATTTTAATTTAATTGTTTACTACTTCAAACAACCGTTATAAAATCGCGTTTTTGTGGATAAAAAGCTCGGTGCCCCGTTAAACCAGACAAAATGTTCAGCTTTATAATATTAGTAAAGATTTACTTTTATACTGGTCCTCAGTTTTTTAAAACAAATTAATGTCGCTTCACAAATTAAACGCAAGCGGTGCGATTGGCTGTTGTGTTGATTTCAGGTCGTCATCGTGACGATGATGAGCTTGACCTGAAATCAGCAATTACTCAATAAGCAATTGCTGAGTAATTGCTGATTTCAGGTCTAGCTCTTCGCCGTCACATAGGTCTGTTTTATTTAACTGCCGAAACTCTTCTAGAAAAATCTTATTTCGTTAATAATCCGAACCTACTATTACATAATTGCTATCCATGCAAGCATGACTAATATGAAACTAACTACGCCATTCTAAAGGGGGAAAAAATAAAATGAAAAATAAAAACAAGTAAACATTAATTAGGGTGGCAGTACAAAAGTAGAAAAGTTGAGTCTGGTTGAGCCTAGCGAATTTTATTTTTTAATTAACCTCTTTTCCCGGGCTTGGCATTACAAACTTGTGTGGGTTGACAAAATGGCGATATTTATTTTTTTTGCGTTCCAATTTTATAAAATGATATAATTGTGAAATAGAGATGTTATTTGTAATTGAATCTGTTGTTTGCATGACAGATGTAGGTATGAATTTTGTTTTGATTATGAATTAGTTGAAATGAATGCTATTAGTTGAAATAATTTTACTTTTATTAAGTACTAGCTTCTGCCAGCGACTTCGTCCGCGTGGAATAGTTACTTTACCCCCGATTTTGAAACTCTTAGCCCGATCGGTTTAAAATTGACAAAAGATAGACATGCTGTTTCGGGATATTTTTTAGATAATTTTATGTAGAACATTTCCGTAATACATGATTTCTATGTAACTTTAACCATTAAGGCTACACACGCGACGGAAGCTTAAAAAATGGAGTAACTTCTTCCGTTTTCCCAACATTTTCCTTCACTGCTCTGCTCCTATTGATTGTAGCGTGATGAAAAGTATACTATAACCTGCCCAGGAGTATGAAGAATAATTGCACCAAGTTTCGTTAAAATCGGTCGAGTAGTTTTTGTTTCTATAAAGAACATACATACAGACAGACAGACAGACAGACAGACAAACAGACAGACAGACAGAAAGACAGACAGACAGACAAAAATTTTACTGATTGCATTTTTGGCACCAGTATCGATCACTAATCACCCCCTGATAGTTATTTTGAAAATATATTCCTTGTACAGAATTGACCGCTCTACTGATTTATTATAAGTATAGTTAAGTATTTAAATATAGCCTCTGTCACCCGGGGATAGTGTAGCTTGCCAACAGTGTAAGAATTTTCACTCTCGTAGTCCCGTTTCCGTGGGAATACGGGGATAAAATATAGCCTATGTTACTTGCTTATAATGTAGCTTTCGATTCGTGAAAGTATTTTTAAAATCGGTTTATTGGTTTAGGCGTGAAAGTTAACAAACAAACAACAAACAGCAAACATTGGCATTTATAATATTCGTTAGGATATAAATATCGTACGAATTGTTTTGTAAAGAAAATTGTGTTAAACTAATAAACTCAATTATTGCATTTTCACACAATTGGGTATTTTACTAATATAAAAGTCAGAGTTGTCAACCGCGTGTTGGATTTTCAAAAAATATCATTTCAAATCGTAAAAAAAATATAAAGATAAAGTGCATCAAAGTTTTACATGACGTCACAACTCTAGTAAAAATTGTAGCACGTAGTGACGTCAAGCGAGTTTTTTACTCACTGTATCGTCTTCATTTTGTGTTTACTTGAAAAAATAAAAAAAACTTTTTACAAAAAATAAAACCGACTTCTAAACAAAAAAAAACAAAAAGTATAAAATAACTTTAATTTCGGAACTCGGTGTTTTGGTTGCTTTTTTGTTGTTGAACACACCGACTTCCGAAATTAAAGTTATTTTATACTTTTTGTTTTTTTTGTTTAGAAATCGGTTTTATTTTTTGTAAAAAGTTTTTTTTTATTTTTCACTTTTTAGTGGTACCTACACCCCCCCCCTCCCCTCCCCCACCTAAACGAACCAATCACATTGGTGTAAAAAAAACGTACTGCTCCTTTGCAGAGTAAACTAAGAGGTCGTCAATGTGGACAATGTAGATGTTTTTTTTTAGATTTTTCGAAAACCGCTTGGTTGATTTCGATAAAATTTTCATGGGACCATTTGGGACCCTTTCCAACAAAAAAAGAATTTTTCAAATCGGTTGACAAGCGACGGAGTTATGCGCGAACAAACAATAAAAAAAAAAAAAAAACATACAAACATACGAATTGAGAACCTCCTCCTTTTTTAGAAGTCGGTTAAAAAATACGTGTCCAATGTTTTTTGTAAATCCATCTGACGAACTTATTAGATGTATTTTGCTGAAAACATGTAATAAGTTCGTCACCCTATTTTTTTTTCATACAAAAATATCTGACTAATAAAAAATGGCCGCAGATTTTAGTCTGGAACCGTTCAACATTCTTTTCCGTGTTTTTGGCTGGGCCGGGCATTAGTTGTTTTGATGGATTACTCCAATTCATTTCTATTCATTTAACGTCAAACTAAATAATAGGTATATAGGTACGACTCACTCGCACATATCCCGTTCCCGTAGGAATTCTGGGAAATCCTCTAAGTGCCTCTTCAAGGAACCTACATGCCAAATTTCAGCTTTCTACGACCGGTAGTTTCGGCTGTGTGTTGTCTTTCAGTCACTGAGTAACGGAAGAGTTTTGTATATTACACTAGCAGCGCCCCGCTGCTTCACCCGCGTAGTTACCGTTCCCGTGGGAATACGGGGATAGTATATTAGCCTATGTTACTCAGGGTGACTGTAGCTTTCTAGTGGTAAAAGAATTTTTGAAATCGGGCCAGTAGTTTTTGAGTTTATTCGTTACATACAAAAATACAAATCTTTCCTCTTTATAATATTAGTATTGATTGATTACCACTAAAAGAAGCATTGTAAAATACAAATTCTAATTTAGCTACACAAACAAATAATTTTCCTAATAATTACCAAAACGCGTGGAAACAGCAAAATGATTAAAAATAACTACAAAAAGCCTTTGTACAGAAACAAATTGTTTTTTTTTTCAACAATTTCATTTTGGTACGTCACATCACACCCACAAACAATGAGCCGTAGTCGCCCAATTCAAAGAGTCCGGACGGACGTTTTTTTTTCCCTACATTTTGAATTATTACATCGGCAAAAAGCCTTTTACCCAAAGTCGTAACGTTTTTATTTTTTCTGTCTTTGAAATTAGAATGTCCCTGTAGGAATGTCCCCTTTTATTTTTATTTCATTGGAAGAATAATTTTCTTTAGAACCCATAATGTTTTGAGGAAACTACACCATGGCTGGGTCAACAGAATGTTTGCACAAACAGCCGGTCATTTCATGTAAATGAAATAAAACTTTTAAATTAATTAGCAGATCCGTTTCACTTTTTCAGTTTTTAGAGTCGTCTATATCAGCTCACTGGAGATTTGCTAATGGAATAGGTGAGCTAAAAGCTTTAACTAATTTGCTTTTGAAATGTAAAAATCGCTAATGCTGAGGGATTAATGCAGTTACACGCCAATATTTAGCAGATAAATTAATATCTGTGTCTCTATATTAGAGAGAAAGAAAGAAAAAATATTTATTTAGGACTTGCACAAAACAAAAAAAAGGCTTATTATTAATTTTAAACTGTGCAGGTCCAAAAAAGGTCCCTATCTCCGCAAATGCTGCGATATTTAAAAAGAAAAAAAAAAGTAAATACTATTTAGATTAGAAGCGACTTTTTAGAGTTATGATTTTTTTTTTTGTGAATACAATATTATGCCCGTGCAAAATGTTTGGTACTTCGTAGCAAACTTTGACTGTCTAAATACCATATGCCAAGTATATAAGGCAAGAATAAAGCAACTAATATTAAGGAAGTAGTGGTTAATTTACCCTTTAAAGTACTGTTATAATATTTCCTTCCCACCCGATTACGAAGGGCCCCCAATTTACCCTTTTACAACGGCCATACTCGTAACTTCAAATTTTATATTCGAAAAATACATTTCTACGCCTAAAATGCACATAAACGTTTTTCCAAAAAATAAACACGGAGTACTAAAACAGACATGAAAAATTAATTTCATTGCAAACCCTAAAAATAGGGTAACACCATATCATTAAATTAAGTCTAATGGCAACACACAAAATAAATAAAAAGTTTTTGTTGCTTAATCCACTTTTGCTGTAGGCTTCTCATTAAAATTAATTTTGCCGGCGACGTGGCAGCCATTACGAAGGCAGTTTAAGTAGGTGCCTGCTTACACCCGCGTTATTACAGGGATTAAGTTTCGAGAGAAAAAAGGAGAAATAAACGAATTTGCCGTGAACGAGTCGACAACGTCCCTGTAATCCTTCGTTGTGGGCCATGAAAACAACTATTGCATTGAGAAAAAAAGGAAATATAGTAATTTAAGAAACGTTTTTCAAATGTGTCGTGTTTGTGTAGTATGCTTTAATTGCATATGATACCGGATAATTACAAACTTCGTAAGATCGTAGGTAATAAGATCTTTAAAAGATTATTAACTCTCGATGTATTGTGAACAGATTTTTAACTAAACAATGAATCAAAATTCAATAGTTTCTCATTTATTTGTGTCTAATTGAGAAAAATAACATGACAATTACTCGCGCCATGTTATGAACTTACAGAGTTTACAATTGCCCGGTGATATCAATAAAGGAAGCAGTACAATACCAATGAAAGATACAAGAGCGATAAGGTAGCATTTTTATTAAATAGTCTATATAAAAAAAAAACAAAACTCATGACCTATTTGTTCGATGGGCTTACTAGCTGAGACTTGTCATCTGCCTAGCATATTCCCAAATATTTAATATTCCCAGATATTCCAGTGAAAGCAGATTCAGCTGAATACCAGTATTTTACATAGAGCGGCAGCCTACCAGACTTCCACAACTCATCAACTGGGTAACTCGGTAAGACGAGTCAGATTTACTCGCTTCTGACAATCCGTAACGACTACCAAAGATCTGCAAATGACAGCCGGGACCAACGGCTTAATGCGCTTGCCGAGACACGGAGGAGTCTCTGTATGTTAAGATGGTCACCCATCCACAGACCGACCTCGGCAAGCGTTGCTTAACCTTAAAGATCGGCCAGTGCGGCTGTTATTATTTAGCAACGTGCTTTTCAATTAATTAATATTAGCTGAGACTGCAGATTTACAGTATTTTCTTGTAAACGAAACAACTGATTAGTTATTGTAGTTTATCCAAAAGAAAGTTTGTCTAAACTGTTGACAAAAGTTAGGTAGAACAATAATCTAATTGTGTGAATTCAGGCTTAGTTTAATTTACTTCACCACAACAACCCAATTGTTTTTGGTTACAAGAAACTCTTTATGTTTTATTTATTTTATAACTAGCATCGTCATGCGGTTCCAGCCAGCCAGTAGTTCCCATTCCCGTCGGAATACGGAGATAATATATAACCTAAGTTCCTCACTGATAATGTAGCTTTCCAGTGGTGAGAATTTTTCAAATTGGTTTAGTAGTTTATGCGGGAATATGTAACAAATGAATAAACTCTCATATGCAATTTATTTTAGTAAGGATGTGCACTTGTATAGGTACTCTTTTGTCTATATAATTTCAAGCACAATCCCAAGATTTTACTAGTACACGTGAACTATAAATTATCGAGTCAATAACACGAACAGACCTTATAAACTCAGTGAACCGTCACAAACATCGTAAACTAAGATATTGGACGAAAAAACCCACTTAAATTCAACACAGCATTCGCTCGTAAACCCGCTGACTTCATGGCCCCACTTAAGACGGTATTTGCTGGCGAAATGCTTTGCAAATTGGATCATTAAGAGCTTAAGCCGACAGTTTGGAGTTGCTTAAAAACCTGTTTCCGTATCATCCACGTTTTTTCCTGATAATGTCCATGAAAGCACCTTTAGCGGACGAAGGGATTTAGCGAATACGGTACAGAAATAAGTGTTTGACTTCCCGAGACTAACTGGGCAAAGCCGGCTAGCATAAGCTGTTATTTCAGTTGATCAAACAGACGTAGAATTAATTTTGTATTACGTGGACGAAAGTTATGTTTAACGTAGACGGAGGAACGAATTAAGAGAGGAAAACATTTACGTAAAAGGGAGTTGATGAACGTAATATTGACTGTAGAAAGACAATTTTGCATTTGAGCATGGAATTGTTATGCTACAAGCTAGGTATATGTTTTAGGAGGAGCTCGTTGCTAAATTATAACAGCCGTACGGGTCGATATTCTAGGTTAAGCAACGCTAGCCGAGGTTGGTCTGTGGATGGGTGACCATCTTAACATAACGACACTTCTCCGTGCCTCGGAAAGCACGTTAAGCCGTTGGTCCCGGCTGTCATTTGGAGATCTTTGGCAGTCGTTACGGATTGTCAGAAGCCAGAAAATCTGACACCAGTCCTGCCAAGAAGTACCGCGTTCCCTAGTTAATTGATTGTGGAGGTCTGGTAGGCAGCCGCTTCACGTAAAATACTGGTATTCAGCTGAATCTGGCTTGACTGGGAGCCGACCCCAATATAGTTGGGAAAAGGCTAAGCACACGATGAAGGTAGGAATATGTATTAGGGATTGGACAGCACGGAGGTTCAATCCTATCACCCCAGAGTATTGTGTCCAGGTTTTTCACAAAGTTTTCACCCGTATCAGTGATATCTTCAATAGGGATGTTTCCTGAGTAAAAAATATATGATTATGTTTAGTCCGTCAGTTAGATTATAGAAAAATATTGGACACGTATTTTTTCCTTTATCAAATCTATAAAAACTGACGAAGATACAAAGCATCAAAGATCAGGAGTGTGGGCTTGTGACGTTACGGCTCGGTAAAAATTGTAGCGAGTAGTGACGTCACACGAATTTTCAACGCTCTGTATCGGCTTCATTTTTTGTTTACGTGAAAAAATAAAAAATACGTGTCCAATATTTTTTGGAAATCTATCTGACGGACTAATTAGATTTTTTTAGTCAACTACCCTATTATAGGATCGTCGAATCGTAGCTCCAAAGTCTTGAGCATCGACGCCGAGTTGCTAGCCTGCTGGTTTTCTATCGGTGGCATTTTGGGCAGTGTGCGACTGAATTGCATAGTTTAATTCCGCCAAGCCCGTTCCGTCAACGGCCCACAAGACGTACAGCAATGCGCCTCCGTTACATGGTGGACATCACACCCACACGCACAAAACGTACGTACAGCTAAGGAGTGGAATTCCCTGCCAGAGTCTGTGTTTCCTAATAACTACCTACATCTTGGGAATGTTCAAGTCAAGAGTGAATAGGTTACTTCTAGGTAAGCGTGCTTTATCTTCGACCACATCATCGCTTACCATCAAGTGAGGTAGTGGTCAAATATGTAGGCACATATTTGACCACTACCTCCTACCTTATTTAAAAAAAGGTTAATTTAAAACACTAACACTACGAATGAATTGAAGTTCATAATGTGCAAGATTTATTTTTGGCAGACATACATACATAATCAGCCTTTTAACGTTCCCACTGCTGGGACACAGGCCTCTTCTCCAGGAGAGGGAATGGGCCGTAATCCACCACGCGGGCGCAGTGCGGGTTGGTGGCAAAACTTAAATTGATTTATAGATTAATACAGACTTTTAAATCACATAGTATGTAAAAATATTCAAGTAGGATAAGAAGGGGAGAGAAAGAACTCATTGAGCATCGAAAAAATTGTCCAGATCGCTGTCAATGTGAAACGCAAAAACAGTGGCAGTATTTTCGCAATCAATGAGAATGCATTTGTATATAAAAGTCTCTTACTGACTAAAACCCATCCGTGCTCCTCCAAATGCCCTTTGCGTTCCAGGCTCGCAGTGACTCTTTCGAACAAATTTCGTTACTATGGCAGTGAATGGAAATGCTGACTATATCCAATTTTTATTTAAAAACTTGGTACATAATATTAGAAAATTATTACACTGGCAAATCAAAGTTAGCACCACTTACATGAATAGCTAAAATGTTCTCGCAAAAAGTAAGCACCACTAATTTAAGAAAAGTGTAAGTAAAACTGGCCCATGCTGAAATAAAAGTAAGAGAAAAGATACCTAACGGTAAAATACTATGCTAAAGTAAGCCCAAACTCCTTTCTTTACAAGCTTTATGTAGCGACGACAAAATTGTAAGCTTTTACTTTTATTTCAACCAAACACTAGACCGTAAAAAGATTTTTATGTCAACGGTAGGAAGTATCCTCTGTAAAATTATTTCTCTGAGAATTTTTGGAGTTTTTTAACCTCCTTGATATCAGCTACTTTGGTGTTTTGTACAGTTAAGAAACTGCTTTTTACAGTCATACCTGACAGTTTTTGCATTGCCTTCCTGCATGTGCTTAAAATCCTTGCATTTGCCTAGTAATCTTGCATGTGCATAATATAGCGGGCGGGAGGGAGGTGCATACCTGCAACCCACTAATATTCGCGGAAATTAAAACTAGATATATTGTTTTCATTTTCAAATTTGAAATGGATTTCCGCAAAGTAACGCCTGATTCAATCAATTTTAGTTTTTGCCGTATTTTTTAAGCATACGCACTCACGTCTCAGTCGACAAAATACTCTATTTCCTTGTATTTTGACACTGATTGAAGGCTTGCTGGGAAATAGAGGCGATCAGCGGCGGCGACCTCTTGCGTCCGGCCCTTCAATTTGGCGATTCCTCGAGCTATGTCAGTAACCTTGGTTCTCTTGCCGATATCATTCCTGATTCGATCACGCAAGAAAACTCCGAGTATTGCCCTCTCCATTCACTTCAAATAATGCCGTGCATGCAACCCACAATGTTCATAAACAATCAAACTAGCCTTTACCTTAGGGGCAGCTTCTAGTCCTACCGAATGCAGATAAGTATCAGTTTGTTACATGGAGCGACGGTAAATCTGACCCCCCAAAACCAGCAGAGTAACATGACACTTCTTGGTAATACTATCGTCAGACGAAGGAGTCTCGTTCTGTAACAGATAATATCCCATCCACGAACCGACATTGCCAAGAATTGCTTAACCTCAAAGATCAGATCATGTGGCTATTATTAAGTAGCCATTAGTGTTGACGCCATAAACGTCAATCTAACAATTTTACGCAAACCAGCAATTCGAAATTATAAAAAAATCTCGTTAGGCTGACATTTGCTCTCCTCTTTCCCCGCACACCGCATGTCCTACACTTGTATAAAAACCATTCGCATATCCCCGCCACTCTTCCCTCCCCGACTTTTGCCTAACGAGCCAGCCCGCGCCGCTGAGCCATTAGCGTTAAATCCCCTAAATAATAATAACTGACCGAGCCTGTCCCTTGCTGCCTCTCTCAATGACCCCGTTAAGCCGAGGCCCGTATCCCACAGGGGATGCCCTTAGCGAAGCGGTCATTTAGCTTTTAGTAGTTTTTAGCCCTGGCTGGGGGCCTTAAATTCATTTGAGGCCACCACAGGATTGTCCGGTTAAGCAGTAACCAGCCTTAGTGTGCTGAACTGCGAGTGGTCCATATAAAAAAAAAAAAAAAAAACCCGCCACTCTTTTTCCTTCGAGAACCACAGCAGCGACAGCTCGCCAAAGCACACGCCCCCCCCACCCCCCCCCGGATTGTCATTTTAACAGAACCGCTGATTCCACGTGGACCATCGCCAGAGCCAGGAGCCGCTGAATTCCCAGGTCAGTCCTAACTCGTTTTCTTTCCTTCCTCTGGTGAATGTCAGCCCGCGATGCGCGTTAAACCGCAACCGCTTTCAAATCCGCTAAATAAATCATTTCTACACTAGATAAAATTCCCCCATAGTTTGGTCCTTAACAATATTCATAAAAAAGAACTCTATAATTTCAAATCGATTCGCGTCCAATCTTATTCGCATTGGGCCACCCTTAATCAAAGTCCTCAACATTTGGTCGAACATAATGACGTATATTAACCCGATATTACTTCTTTCTATTTGTGTTATGACGTCAACAGCCATAACATGGCAAATGATCGCATAGTTTTCGACCTAATCCCAAGTAAATAGACTTACTCGTTATATAAACTGGGGATGCAAACAAAGAGAACGGTGGTATTACTATTGGTTTAACTCGAAGTATTGTTGTGTGGTTTGGATTTGATTTGGATGAGAGCTTCTGTCTATCTTGGATGATGCAGGCAGGCGTCGTTGTCGTTTGTGGATATTTTCCAAAGCTTCACTGTGTCCCTGGAATGCATAGGGGGTACTGAAACAGAACAAGCATCGTCTGATGAAAATATTGGAAAATTCTTTTTTCTATACGAATTGGCATAAGAAAACCTTTACGTTAACTTTTAAAAATCCCTTTGGTCAGTTTCAGTACTTATATCAATGTCGCAATACATTTGAAAGCTTCGAATATTTTTTGAAAAAAAAAAAAGAAAAAACGTTCTTACCATAAAGTATTGTTAAAAATGAGGAATACCGTGTCGAGATTTTGACGTGTATAACATTACACAAGTGAATGACATAATATTCACTACCGCCATAAGAACACATCAGGGTCACTAACAGGTGAAGTTGGGTTTATCAAAAGCGAAAAGTGAGCGAGTTCCAACCGTAGTGGTTTTAATCTAATTCGGCTGAAGGATTGTTATAGGTGTAATAATATAGAGTAACAGACAAACGATACGGTCTAATCAGAAGATGATATATCACGTTAATACATACCTACCCAACTATGTGCCTCTAATTTGTACCAGCGGCTTTTCCCGAAATTTATTCTAAGAAAAATGTACAACTATGATAAAAAAGCCTTACTTATTTTACATTATTATATTTATACAGCTCGTTATCATTGATCCACATGCATTGAGTATTGTTGAAAGGACAAAATTAAAAAATGTGCTATCGACTAAATCGAATAATAATAAGAAAAATCTTATTGTCAACTGGAAATTTTGAATAATTTTTGACGCATCAAAATTTGGTAGTCTGTAATCTCTCGATACGTCTCTGGTATGGTTCTACAATTTATCGAATTTTATTGCCTGACCGAGTAGCGGAATATACGGGTACAGGTAACTTAGGACTCCCCGAGACGGATAGGTTAGGTTCGCGAAGTGTGCGAAGCTAGCGAACTTAACTCCCGTCATGGCATACATGTTAGGTTCCTTTAAACCCTGCAGACAGAAATAGGAGCCCCGCGGCTCCTATTTCTGTTTGCACAGCGGGGCTTTCTCATCGAGGTTAGAATGTTGAAATTGTATATACTTATCGTTTTGTTATTTGCTGTTCCAAAATTTCTCAGAATACATTACGCAATAAAGAGCTGTCATGTGTGTACTCGATTTATGCAGAATTTAATTAAAGCTTGGAAAAACGACGCTGTGAAAATTAATGTCAATTAATAAGAGCATATTTTTCTAACTGTAAATTAGTTTTTTCTAGACGCGATTGCTGAGAGTTTCATTCCCCAAGGATAAATTTGTTTTTAATACTCAGCCATACCATTGACTTATACAACGTGGTCCTCTTGATATCCCATAACTCTGGAGTATTAGTCAGGCCATCTAAGAGAATCAAAGAGCATATTGAATATTTTCAATTCAACATTATTTTTTTCTTTTTCATCGTATTTTTTACCTTAATTAAATAAATCACTGACCTTATTTATCAATGACATTGATGTACTTATATACTTGTTGTACTGGTGAAATTTTAAAATGATTCTAGTTAAATTTGGTGTTAGCTGCGTAACTACGTTTTTCCCCAGTTTCTTAGACATTTAACATTATTTCTATTCATAGAATGTTACCCGTTAACGTTACGTAAAAGTTATGGAATATTAAAAGGAATACATAATTTTTATAGTAAGGAAAGGGTAGACAGCTCGTTTATTTTTTACTAGCTTCTGCCAGCGACTTCGTCCGCGTGGAATAGTTACTTTACCCCCGATTTTGAAACTCTCAGCCCGATCGGTTTAAAATTGACAAAAGATAGACATGCTGTTTCGGGATGTTTTTTAGATAATTTTATGTAGATGACTTCTTCCGTTTTCCCAAAATTTTCCTTCACTGCTCTGCTCCTATTGATTGTAGCGTGATGAAAAGTATACTATAACCTGCCCAGGAGTATAAAGAATAATTGCACCAAGTTTCGTTAAAATCGGTCGAGTAGTTTTTGTTTCTATAAAGAACATTCAGACAGACAGACAGACAGACAGACAGACAGACAGAAAGACAGACAGACAGACAAAAATTTTACTGATTGCATTTTTGGCACCAGTATCGATCACTAATCACCCCCTGATAGTTATTTTGAAAATATATTCCTTGTACAGAATTGACCTCTCTACAGATTTATTATAAGTATAGATATTACAAATTGGCTCGTCTACTAGACCATAGCGCACTCATACCGCGGTCAGCGAGCTTACCTATAAATTTCGCAATTAAAATAATTAAATTGGTTAATCTATTCCTCGAGAATATTGTATTAAGTTTGTTTTAGATTTTTCACACGAAAACAAATCACTAAGTTTTAAATATATTGATTGCAAGCATGGTGAAGAATTTAGGGCACAGCCATATCTTTTTAGGTCCATCTAGGTTTTTCTAACTATGTTAGTATCGGCTCCCAATCTTACCGCAAGTAACTGAATACCAGTATTAACTATGGAGTAACTGTTCATCTGACCTCCACATTTCAGTTACTAGATGCTCTTCCTGCTTTTTCCCTTTCCTTGGTTGTGGAATTTGTTCAAAAGAGTCACCACGGCCCTGAAACGCACTGGGCATTAGGAGGAACACGAATAGGTTTTAGTCAATAAAAGTCTGACACTCCTTCCTTGATGATTTCCCATCCATAAACAGTTGCTTTTCTTTACCAGAACTGGTATTTCGACGTTCCGACTATGCTTTAAACCATGACAGTTATAAAATTACAAGAGATTTTGGGCCAGTAAAGCTTTCCTGCAGAGGTTTACTGTATCCTATAATTCAGTAACAACCATATAACACAAACACTAACATTAACAATACGACACAAAAACATCACTATACGAACTAAACACAAAAGTATCCAGTGCCAAAACTAACGAACCAACTTTGACTTCGGGAAACTTCGTCAAACTTCGCCGCTCTTCGGGGAACCAAACAGTTTCTGTACCGGACTGTACCTAGGGGGTCGCTGCAAAAAGTTACTAAATGTCTCTTGGGTCTTAGTGTATCATGGTCGGAGTTTGGGCCTTTGTATACCTTCGTAAAGGGACTACGGCCTCGGCTAAGTGAATATTGTATAAACTTGTTATATTTTTACACTTGTAGTATCTGGGCGGCCATTTTAGAGATTGACGGGTGACGTGAGTATACTAGTCATCATCATCTGCCTAGCCTTTTCCCAACTGTATTGGGGTCGGCTCCCAGTCATGCCGGATTCACCAGTATTTTACGTGAAGCGGCTGCCTACCAGACCTCCACAACCCATTAACTGGGGAACACGGTACTTCTTGGCAAGACTGGTATCAGATTTTCTGGCTCCTGACAATCCGTAACGACTGCCAAAGATCTCCAAATGACAGGCGGGACCAACGGCTTAACGTGCTTTCCGAGGCACGGAGAAGTCTCGTTATGTTAAGATGGTCACCCATCCACAGACCAAACTCGGCAAGCGTTGCTTAACCTAGACGATCGACCCGTGCGGCTGTTATAATTTAGCCACGAGCTCCTCTCGAGACGTGAGTATGCTAGTATTGCTCATAATTTATGTTGGGTTGTACCATACTTTTTGGTTTGTCGTCTCACTACTGGTCTCACACCCTCCTCATTGTAAAGCTCTTGGTCTTGTTTAATTTTTGGCCGTATTTTCTCCGCATATAACATCAGAGGAGTAATTCTAGCTGTCGGAGATATGACATTCGCTGGAAAATAATTGAATACAGCTAATTTCGGTTATAATTTAAATAGATAGCACGGTATGTCCGCTGGTGTCCGAATCTGTCAGAGAGTGCTGAGGGTACGGCTGTTGGCTCGATTGGCTTTTTGTGAGCCCTCCTGCCTGCACGTTCCTCACCGCTGCTGGTACACGCGTATTTCAAGAAGCGTATGGTCATCGGAAACCGTCAAAAATGCCACTGATTTCCTCCTTGTTCTTAAGAATGAGCAATCATCAAAATGACTTCTTTCGCTATGACGTTGAAGCGTCAGACTATTACTGACTGAAACCGGTTGGGTTTGGTGGTGTGTTCGTCCTAATGCCCTTTGCGTTCTAGGGACGCGGTGACTCTTTCGAACAAATTCCGCAACACTGGCAGCACTAATTCCTTAAAATTTTAGGTTTTTGAACAAGGTCAAAAGGCCTCGACTGCATCATTGGAATTTAGAAAATATTTACGCCCACTTGAACATTCATTCACCCTGTATAGGGCCTCGGGTGTCTTTTAGTGAATAATTAAATTTGGAGTTTTGGACAATGCTTGCTTTTTCAAGCTAAGATTTTTCTAGATGCTCAAACTCTCATCCAATTACGAATCATCTATCAAACAAACCAATTAATATTCAAATTATATTTAAACACGCCTTTCAACGCTTTTCTGTCGTTAATTCATTTGCTTAACTAACAATGGCTTACGACCAGTCTAACTTGAGCCCTGAGCGTCGTCGACTGTCGCAGTAATATGCTGAGTTAAGCCTTTTTGACCTCGTTAAAGTTCCAACTTTATCCTTGATTGCTACAACTGCTTTATTGGAACGTAATTATTTCTCAATTTTTGAAAAAAATCTGAAGAAAAAGGAGGTCGAGGCTAAATAATAACAAACGTGGTGGGCCGATCTTCAAGGTCAAGCAACGCTTGCTGTGGTCGGTCTATGGATTGGTGGCTATAGTTTAAGTTCTGCCAGATTAAGTGAAAAAAAAAAGAATAAAAGCCGCACAGGTCGATCTTCAAGGTTAAGCAACGCTTGCCAAGGTTGGTCTGTGGGTGGGTGACCATTTTTATATACCGAGTTTCCTCCGTGGAAAGCACGTTAAGCCGTTGGTCGCGGCTGTCATTTGTAGATCTTTGGCAGTCGTTACGGATTGTCAGAAGCCTGAAAATCTGACAGCAGTCTTGCCAAGAAATACCGTGTTCTCCAGATATTGGGTTGTGGATATCTGGAAGACAGCCGCTCCACGTTAAATATGGTATTCAGCTGAATCCGGTTTGACTGGAAGCCAACCCCAATATAGTTGGGAAAAGGCTAGGCAGATGATGACTTAAGATGTCTCCAGTGCGTACTCGTAATATTTATTTTATGTACACTTGATTTAGTAATGTTTGGTCGAGTTACCTAAATGTCTAAGCTAAGATTGGGCACATATCAAATAGATTACCATTTTCAAGAATAATTTCAATATATTTTTTATTACAATTTTGTAAAACGAAAAATGTTTCTCTCTTCCTTCACAGCACAGCAATTATTCAGTCATTTGATGACCAGACGAGTTCAAGTTATACTTGTGTTGATTGCCCATGAAAAGTCATTGAGAGAGTGATTTCAAAGGGAACGTGCCGTGCCCATGGTTCCGTAATCGGCATTTAGGGTTCCTTTGATCTTTGGTCCTTTGTCACCGTTGAGTTCATAATCAGACACTGGTTAAAGTCTTGGTATTTGCTTTTCCGAATTTAGAGCGGTTTTTGCTGTAATTCAGTAAGATTGAGGGCATATTTTAACACCGTTTTGTTTGCTTGTTTGCAGTTTACAAAGTATCAAATAGTTTAACGATTTATTTGGAAATAAAATAGTTATATTTCTTTGAATTAGTATGGGTCAATTTTTACTTCAAAATTGAAAAAACGGTACCCTTTTAGGCTCAGTTTGTTGCCTGTCCGTCCGTCTGTCTGTCAAGAACATTTATCTCGGAAACGCGTGGAGCTGGCATCGAGTTGAAATTAAAAACATACATATACTCAGGTCTACGGTTCCTTGAAGCTGTGAAAAAATCAATTTTCTAAGTTAACGTAAAAAAGATACGGTCGTTTATACCGCAAAAAATGTATGATTCGACCTTTAAGGGAATCAAATTTTATAGTATATGTACAAGAAAATAAATAAATACAATAAAAAAAGTTTTTGGTTGCTTTTTCGTTTTTTGAACACCGACTTCCGAAATTAAAGTTATTTTGTACTATTTTTTTTTTGTTTTACGTCGGTTGTATTTTTACGTAAACTTTTTTTTTATATTTCACTTTTTAGTGGTTAACACCCAGCTAAACATACTCATCACAGCGTACGTGGTATAAATTGATGTAAACAATAAACAAACATGGGATTTCAGCTATCCCAACAGATTTGCTATCATTTATTGAAGAGTTCCGTTTCCTATCTCTGTTCTTCATCAGTCACCAAACTAGAAAGGGACCACGTTGAAGTACTAAGATCCTCTTCCAAACCATCGCACACAATTTTTAACCGACTTTCACTCTCCTCTCTACCGACTCTCACTTCCAAAAAAGGAAATGTCTATGTGAAATGTGTGGACTTTAAAGAGACTTTGACCTCTGAGTTTGTTTCGGTGTTTCTTCTCAGGGTAGTCGGCTAGGAAACACCGGCTTCATCTAGCTTAAAATGACCAGAAATATTTGACGTATAAAAGTGTTATGTTTAACCTACTTACAAAATAAATATCATTTATCATTTAATGAAACACCGAGTTCCGAAATTAAAGTTATTTTATTGTTTAGAATTTGGTTGTTTTTTTTTTTTTGTAAAACGTTTTTATTTTTCATTTTACATCGACAAGAGGGAATGGGAACATCATCAATGTTAATAAACTAAGCCACGCATTATTAGGGATAACTCAAATACTAGTCGTCAGATCTCAATCAAATTTGACCTGTCAGTTGAGTTGTCAGGAATATAATAACACGTCAGATAAAAAAGAAATCGCATCGATATTGGAACTTTGTTGCCTAAGTTCACTAATTTTCAATATGGGCCCACTGTGCGGCGGCGCGGCGACTACGGTACACCCCATTCTCAAGACCATCCCTGTGTGTTCTTTTTTTTAATGATAGAATGTAGGAAAAAGTGCCCTATTTTTCTCCACAAATCTCATCGATCATTTTTTTCCTATTTACTTTTATCAATAGATGAAAAGAAAATGAAGTCTGTATTTTCAACGTCAATAGTATGAGGAAAATCTTGGGGAACGTTAACAAAATACATCCTTTCGATACTTATTACATTTAATGTTATTTTCTTGTCATGTTCAACATTTCCTTTAAGTACAAATAAAGGTGAAAGGTTTTGGTACCTTTCGTACATAGTACCGCCATTCAAAACTTATTTGTCACAACACTAGCACATCGCCCGCGACTTTCTCAACAATTTCCACCCCCTACATCATCCCTTTACGGGAGAGTTTTCTATCTATCAATCCTTTTCCCTGACGTCTCCTATTCATATGCTACCTTCGTACCAAATTTCATCTTTATATGTTTATTAGTTTAATAGATGTCGTGACTAATCCGCGAGTGAGTGCAATGAGTGATCTCTCAATTTTATATACATATACATAGATTGATGGCTTTATTTTTTATGGCTATAGACTGATAGATAGCCGGATAACGTAGTTATTCGATAAGGCTAGTATCAAATAATAGTTAAAAATTATTCATCGTTCCCGTGTGAATATGGGGCTAAAATATAGCGTATCTGACCCGGGGACAGTGTAGCTTCCCAAAAGTGAAAGAATTTTTCAAATCGGTTCAGTAGTTTCGGAGCCTACTCAATACAAACAAAGTATCAAATCTTTCCTCTTTATAATATTAGTACATATAGAAGTCTGACTGCGCATGCCATTTATCTCTATACTGTACGTGTATATAATTATGTATATATATATTAACCAAATTCTTCACGAAACTTACAAAATACCATTTAAATACAGCAGCGGAACGGACCTGTCTACCGCTATCACAGTTATAATAATACTCTAACAAAGCAGCCCACGAAATATTATCAACGAAAAACAGTATGGTTAGTTGTAAGCTTTCAAGCCTTCATTGTCCTTCTGGGAGAATGTTGCCATAGATGAGATAAACGCACAGAAGGCTAGCTGAATACAAAACGAAAAAAATAAAAAAAAACTCATTGTTGACATGGACAGGTACTTTTGAATCGTTGGGGTCAGTCAGCTGGTTTTTAATTATATTCTGAAGCTAAACACACTCCCCGCAGGGCAGTTGCAATCAATCTCCTGGCCTTTTCTCAAATATGATGGCTTCCAATCTGACGATTACCTACAGCTGACTACATTTTTTTATTTGAAGTGACTGCCTATCTGACCTCCGTAACCCAGTAACTGGGTAACACGATACCCTTTGGCAAAACTGTTGTCATATTTCCTGGTTTCTGAGTACCCGTAACGACTATTAACGCTGTACAAATGGTAGTTGGGACAAACGGTTTAACGTGCTTTACGAAGCACGGTGTCTCTGTATGTATTGTATATTCACCCATCCATACAGCGACTTTGGCAGGCATTGATTAATCTTGAAGACCAGCCCGTATGGCAGTTATTACTACGAAAAGCGCGCAAACATATATATATATACATATATTATGCTTCTTAGCTGGATGGGTTTTATAAAGGCGGCCATGACACACTGGTCGCGGAAAATGGCAAACAAAGTGGTGTTGGATAACTTGGCTTTTATCAAACAATGGACTGCGACAGGCTGAGGTGATTGATTGATTGACACCGACACGCCTCTACGTATACCGAGAGCAAGCGCAATCCCAAATAGAATTTGTTTGATGTTGTTCGCGATTGCCGTACGTAAATTTTTGAGTCTGTGATGCTGATCGGATTTTCTAATTTATAACTGACGCACACATTTAAATATTAATATATTGGTCAGCAAAGCTTGTAAAGCGGGCTTAAAAATCACTATTTGTTTCGTTTTATACACATAGCTTTACATTATAAGTACGAATTAATGTATTGGGCGGTACAAAACTGCTCTGACACTGACGAACTTCCTTAAAAAAGGAGGTTGTTCATTAGTTGCCATTTTTATTTCGTTTGTCGCTATGGTAAGCGTTGCTCAAAGATTACTGGATACTATTCTTGACTGTATTGACCTGTTTTCGCACGTTATATGGACGTGGCCTTCTGGAAGTTTCTACTCTGTGGCACAGTTAACAGGGGCCGCCTACCAGATTTATGTTGGTAGTACGAACGGGAGCAATTATCTCATACAATTCCTTAGGCCCTAACGGTTAGCGCAAGCCTACGCATATGCGACAAAGTTGGAGAAATTGTTGGTCGATCTGTTTAATGATGAGTTTACGGATATAGCAATGTACATAATAATGTGTCTAGTGTAATTACGTTAAGATCTTGAATAGATTGACAATATCACGAATTGTAATATTTTAAAATGTGTCAGCCCTGCCTCATGCTTTATTTGCTAAACGATTTTAAGAAAAGAAGGAGGTTATAAATTCAATTGAATTCAAATTTTTATTGAAATCTCAGGTGTTTTAAGAGGTTTCCATAATAATGTTACAAGTTCACATGAACCTTTCAATTGTCTAACTATCACGGTTTCTTAGATACAGCCTTGTGACAGATGGACAGACAGTGGAGTCTTAGTAATAGCGTCCTGTTTTGCCTTTTTGATACGGAATCCAAATTTTTTCTCTTCTGTTTCAATACACCCTTGTCAAATAAATACTTTTATTTAATTATATCCTTCTACATATATGTAGAAGATTTTAGCATCAGATTTATCTGATTTTGTAAAAGTCAACAATTATTAAAAATGATGTTAAAGATCATTCCAAGAAAAAGACACTGTTTGCTCGCATTCATCTCAGTCACCTATTAGTCAAGTGTGTTATTGTTAAAATAAAGTAATCAATATAGAACTGTGAACTCAAACAAACATCGCTTCAAATTCAACCGCAAATACGTCTCGAATCGATACGGGCTCATTCGAGTGTCATGCAAACATCACGCCACCCTGTACCATGACAAACATTGGCCCAACATAGAATTAGCCAAACTATGACTGAAAGACAAAGAAATACGATTTTTATGGCCAAAGAATTTTATTTGCCGTTAACTTGGTACGATTTCTTTCTGGCCAATTAATGTTGTTATATACCTACGAGTATGTGGCTTCATAAGGGCTGAATACATATTTTGTTTGGCGTTCCCGTTAACCCGCAATAGTATAGCATCCATATGTGATAAAAAAAATATTACCATTCGAAAACAAAATGTTTTTTTTTTAATATTAAAATATTCACTAAAAATGTTAAATTGATAAGATAAAGCTAAACACTCTGTACACGCGTACTTGCCGGTTTGGGCATTGCTACTACGAGTACTATTCCTGCTACTATTTTGATTTTAAACAGGATGTTTCGAATTTATTGCCAATTTTTTTTTTAAATTCCGATTATTTTATGCTTATTTTTCTATGCTGATATTTTTATTTCAATCTATGAATGATATAGATTAACGAGTTTAAGGGAACGTCCTCTATAATTTAACATACTGTATACATACCTATAATAAACATCTTTAAAAGTCTTTGGAAGTAATGGAGGGTGATCTTAGCCACTGGCAATGGCAAAGATCAGCCTGATTGGATTGGATTGGATGGGAAATAATCAAGTTTATGACTTCTTCCGTAGTGGGTAGTGTCAGACTCTTACTGACTAAAACCCATTTGTGCAGGAGAAGTCATTTGATGATTTACCATAGGTACATAAAAAAGTAGATATTCGCTGACATTAATACGACATAGATATGATATTCAAAGAAATCCTGTAAGTATTATTTCCATTGAAAGACATTCATATTTTTAGACAATAACAAAGGTGTTACTGATTAAAAACGCCTTATTATTAAAAAAACAATTTGTTCTCTTGGTAGACTGTAAAAAATAGCCAAGATTCTACAGAAAACGAGGTCAAACATCAAAAGGACATTGAAAAAAAAAAAAAACCAAAGACATTCAATTTTTACGTCCTGCGACCTATATTCGTAGTCACGGCTTCCCTTGCAATTACCATACGGAACCAATTGTAACAACCTAAGGGTCTGCCCTAATACTTTTAAAGGGACCTCAATAAATATCTATAAAATAAAACGTAAGTGCTTGCGGTCTACCGTCTTATCAATACGACCGCATCGGACCGTTGTAGCCGCCATGATGCTGGGTTTTTGAATTTCGAATCGGTGTCGAATCGCCTTTTGTACAACGTCAAATGGAATGAACCCTAGTTTTTAACGTCGGTTTTTTTAGTACCGACCCTAAATGTTCGTTTCTTTTTTTTTGTCAATCTGCATGACCTTTTTCCAACTGAAGTGTGGTCGGCAAACAGTTTAAGCGGATGGTGTTGAATGCCAGTATATTACATTCATTGACTGTCTGTTTAACTGCCACAATCCAGGGCCCTAAGTCTGTTATTTTTATAAATTTGTAATTCCAACACGATCCCATTGTCATTTTGCTGAAGGTTCGTAATCTGCTAAATTTATAATGGTCGATCATTGGTCTGTCAGTGGTGTAGTAATACTTTTTGATAACCGAGCTATTAAAAAGAATGACTGCACAATCACGTTCTAATGGTAGGTAACTGATCAATGGAACTGTTAAAATGTTAGCAGATTACCGCATACGTCTGTTATTGTTACGTCTGTTGTTGTTTGTTGTTGATTAGCATTCTATGCTATTTCTTTCAATGGAGTGTTAGTGGATGACCATTGGAAAATCATAATGACGCTTTTATATTATTAGATTACCAAACTTGTCAAAATTAACCATTATCAAATCATTTACAGACCATTATGACACTATTGTAATAGCAGACTTGAGGCCCAGATACCTATTAAGACTGGCTGGTCGGAATTTAAAGTTTTTTTGGTATCTCGAACCTTAAAGATCGACCAGTGCGGCAGCTACTTGAACACGAGAAGTCTTTTTGTCCTGTAATGCGGGCAAAGCCGCTGGCAAATTTATGTTAATCACGTTTGTGATTCACTTCAGGAAAATAATATAAAATAGGCATACACTTTGCATTTCTATTTCGGTCTGTCCTATTTATTTAACCCACATAAAAAATATACCAATATATTTCTACATTACTATCATTGGCTGATTCATCGTTTATGTAAACACAATTTATGTTATAAAAGTCAGCTCACACAGAATCGAGACTCGCCTCGTTCTTTTAAGATAAGCAAAAGAATAAGGGCTTTATTTGCTGCAAGAAAAAGATCACATTTCAGTGAGAGAAATCGAGAGAAAAATTCGTCCCGTGGCGTCGCGTTGCATCTCACTGAGGGGCAATTTTTGTATTTTTAACGAGCTGTCACTCTCGCATCGCAGTCGAAATCTGTCACAAACATGTCAAGTTTTTGACATGATTGTCACTGAGATGATATTATTGCATTTTTTTCTCTGATAGGTTAGCGTTTGAACACAATTTCATTCGATTGCAAGCATTGACATTTCGACCTATGTTCGCAAGTATCACGCCCCGACTCAGTGTGGGCGGGCCCTAAGGTTAATTACCTCTTTAATAAATTAATTCTGCGAACAACTACAAACGATAATACCGGCCTGGCTATATATGTATATAAACTACCGAATAATTTTGCAAGCGCTGTAATTTTATAATATTATCGCGGGAAATTAAAAATTAATTTTTCTCAATACGGCATGTATAAATTGGATATTTATTTATTTATTTATTATATACTTTATTGTACACCTTGTAATAATAACAGGAAAACATTTATAAAAACAAGTGTACAATGGGCGGTCTTATCGCACAAGGCAATCTCTTACAGGCAACCTTTGGATATTATTGAATTTCAATGGGATTTATAGTATTCACAATTATCTATTCACAATAAAAGGGAAAGTTATAATCTAATAAAGATTTTTTTAAATTTTACGGACTTTGTAATTCTCCAGTTTCATAAATACACATACTGAGTAGATAAGTACGCACAATTGGTGCCTTATCAAATTAATGTTGTTTATAAAACAAGGGTAATTAAAAAGAGAACAATATTTATCGTTCTATCTTTATATTTAACCGAGTTACTGGAAGTTCCCAATTCGTCTGATAAGTTATTATATTTTTGTAAACAAATAAATTTCGTATTATCTCGACAGTTTCCTTAAACTTTGGCAAAAAATCAACTGGTTCTATGGTTTATCTCATTTCTCTGTTTTTCCTCAAGTTGTACGCAAGCCGCTAATTTTCTTATTTTTAACCACTCATTTTTAAATTTATCTTTGCAGACTAACACCATACTCAAGTATGGTGTTAGTCTGCAAAGATAAATACCACCTACTACTTCTATTGGATCAATCCAATAGAAGTAGTAGGTGTTAAACACAATGGTTGCGGAATTTGTTCGAAAGAGTCACCGCAGCCCTGGAATGCAAAGGGCACAAGAAGGATCACCGGTGGGTTTTAGTCAGTAAGAGTCTGACACTCCCTTCCGCTCCGCCCAGAGCGGCAGAAGTCATTTGATGATTTCCCATCCGGAGAAAAAAAAAGGTGTTAAACACAATCAGAACATGAAGGCCGGTACCGGACTGCGTAATAGATCTAATTGGTGTGTCGACAGCGCGTTCCACGTGCGCCACAAAGAGATGTCAGCAAGCATACGGGACCCGCTTGCGCCAGTGCCTGCCAGGGTTGCCGATAGCAACCAGCAGCCCTTCTATGACGTCTTAAAGCCATCATGATTCCTGTGCCAGAGAGAGTCGGAATTACACAAGACGAATAGCACTATCCCTTTCCCTCACACCGAATCTTGATAGCATTGGCACTTCGTAGTACGGGCACTGGCCCGGGACGACTGCGCGTCGTGTTCCACGCGCGCCTCAAAGAGCTGTCAGCAAAGAAGACGGGGCCCCATAGGGTCAGTGCCTGCTAGGGTTACGGAATTTGTTCGAAAGAGTCACCGAGGCCCTGAAACGCAAGGAACGTTTCGAGGAATACGGATGCATTTCAGTCAGTAAGACCTTGACACTTCTTAAAAATCATGAAATGGCTTCTTGCGTAGCTCCAGAGCGGAAGAAGTCATTTGATGATTTACCATAGAAAGGACTAGGTATTTGGTCATAAGCACGGGCAAAGTAGGTATTAGAGTTTTGTGGGAATAAAATTTTCCAATTTGGATTTCTTTTCATTCTGTTGATGGTTTCATAGGCCCGTCGTCAATCAAATCAATTGTAATTTAATAGGTTAATGCTTTGACTTAAAAATAACACAAGGCTTATATAAACTTAATAAAAAAAATCGTCCATGTTACACACATTTTTCTTTTTTTAGTTATTTTTTTTTATTACCTTTATATTAGCCTAAGCCTTTGCCTAACGCCTATATATCCGGGCGAGAAGTCATGTCATGCTAAAACAAAAGAATGACCATAATCCCAAAAAAAACTATCTGCACAAAGTAACAAGACATTCTACATATCTAAACGATATGATCACACTACTGCGTTGCCACAATAGGCCCATAAAACCGCTGAACTGCCGAAAGAGTCTATTACCGCCCTCCCTGACAATTGTATCGTAATGCTTAACATTTAACACCCGGCTCTGGTTGGATATTTCAGATACAATCTCTTTGGGAAACACATTTTGTACCTTCGGAAGTGTCGCGCGATAGTTGGTAGCTAAGTAACGTTTAGACATATACAGGTTTAAATGGAAATAAATTTGCTAGCCAAAGTCGAAAAGACATGACGATTTTTATTTTTCTGCATGGGAAATCATCATCAATCAAATGAAATCTCGCGCTCTGGGCAGAGCGGAAGAGAGTGTCAGACTCTTACTGACTAAAACCCACCTTTGATCCTTCTACAGCCCTTTGTGTTCTAGAGCCGCGGTGACTCCCTACCTAACCCTTCCTAACCATAGCAGGCACTGACCCTATGGGGCACCATCTTCTTTGCTGTCAGCTATTTGAGGCGCGCGTGGCAAACGACGCTAG
The DNA here is from genome assembly GCA_905332915.2 of Hecatera dysodea. Classification (NCBI taxonomy): domain Eukaryota; kingdom Metazoa; phylum Arthropoda; class Insecta; order Lepidoptera; family Noctuidae; genus Hecatera; species Hecatera dysodea. The sequence goes on from HG995303.1 coordinate 15,763,040, forward strand.
TCGACACGGGCCTGGTTGCTATCGGCCAGCGAGCCACCCATAGCCCGCCGTCCGCAGACCCGCGCTTACGATGGCCGGGAATTGCCCTGGGTTTCCCGACGCCCGGGGCGTCTTCTTCTGTTTCGGCGGCTGGGGCGTGAGGTTTCCCTTTCCCGCACGCATTTGCCTCCTCCTTTACTAGCATTACTGCTTCGTAAAAGGAGGTGACCGCTTCCCATACCTCCTCGGTCCGTAACATGGATTGTACCAGGGCCGGACGCGAGAGCTCACCGCCGGCTTTCTAAAACTTTGAGTTCAAGCAGAATCTGGATTCAAATTTTATATAGGAACCAAATCGTTTAAAGTTGTTTGTGTACATGTTTGTGAACGCCCTCACGACACAGGAGTAAATCCTAATGTGGAAATAAAAGGAAACAAATTGAACACATGTCACTCTTTTCACAAAGTTAAGAATTTTATTTGTTGTACGAACCCCTAATCAATTTTCTCAACATAAAGGTCTAAGTTTCTGCCTATAATATAAACTGTCTGCTAATGAAACGCACGTCAAACTCAGCTCTGAAGTTTCGGACATTGATCGGAACAAAACGGTGGATAAACAAACTTTTTATTTGTCTACAGGGTGTTTCAGAAGTAAATACCTACGTAGTCGTATTTCGAGGTTACGTTCTATATGTTATATAAAATAAACCAACAATACCATAAATAAAAACTGCCGACTTAAAAAAAAAACAAAGCCCATAAAACGAGTAGAAAGTTCCAAACAAATATTTTTTCAAGCATTTTCATGATGATCCCTAGAAAATGGACACCCATCAGAAGCTCAAACGCAGAACACTACTGAAACTTTTGTTTAATCAGAAAGAAAGAAAGAAAAGTCTCACTCACGTAATACCTGTAAAAATGAATTTACTTATTTGTCCCAGTTTCAAATTGATGAATTTATACATAGTGTTTGAATTGATACAGAGTTAGAAAAGACACTTTTCTTTTCTTATTGAAAACATCAAATATCTTCTTCTGAGAGTGTCAGACTCTTATAGACTAAAACTTATCCGTGTTCCTCCTAATGCACTTTGCGTTCCAGGGCCGCAGTGAACTTAGTTAAAAACAGCCTGGAAATGATTATAGGATTCTTTGAATTATTATAGATTTACAAATCTATGGTTCAAAACACAAATCTAAAGTAATATGAGCGAATGAAAACGCGGACAACAACGCTAGTAAATTATATAGCTGAGCTGACAAGAGCCATTGTTATTTATCATAGTTGGCTTTTGTTTTAGTAATGAGTAATTCATAACAAGACAATGACCCGTACCGTTTAATCGTTCTAGTCTTACTACAATATTTAGGAATCCCTAATTATTGGTCTAGCTTTCGATAGCTGTGAAGGATTCGGGTCAAAACTTTAAAATTGTATTATTAATTACTGTAATTTGAAATTATCACCTATCATCACTGGGACATGACTATTTAGCCGTTTATTCACTAACGCATAGTTCCCGTTCCCGTCCATCTTTGACCACATTATCCAGTGGTTTTTATGAGGTGAGAGATATGAGCCCATTATTTCAAATCTATAACCAATTACCAAATAAGTCACAGTTTAGAGCGCTGAGACGAAAAGCATGAAAATTTTCACTAGGTCTTCTTTGACATGGAATGTGAGGAAGGGTTTTCGATATCTCTTTATAGGTGTGAAAAATTGCGTGGATTTTCGTAATTTTTACAGATGAAAAATCACATTGAGTGACATCCTACAGGAAAATGAGTCTCGAATCACGAGCAAAACTGCTAAGACAATATTGGTCTATGGCTAAGACTTGTTTTTTTTTCAGAAAACGAGTTTAACCAAAGTTAAAAATCGTCGAAATAAAACGCGTTGCTCCAAAAGCAAATAAAAAAGCGTCCTTAAAAAAACAAATCGCAGTGAAAGTAGCGAAACGAGAGAAAATAACAGATGTAACGTTACGATATGAAGTTATCTCATGTAAAAAATAACAGGGTATTCCTTTTGGAGCAATCATCAATCACTCTGGAACAAACGAGGCTGCAATAATTCCCTTGGAGTACACGCTCACTATGAAATATTATATTTGGATAGCTACGAGTAAAGCGGAGAAATTGTAAATAGAAAGTTGTTTTGACAAACATGAGTTTTATGAGGCTACGAAATAGTAAGGGTTATTAATCGTGGTGGGTATACTGGGTCAAGTTGTTTAGAAACTTCAATAAAACAAACAAAATTATAAGTGAGAAGATCGTATTAGGCATTTTGGTGAAGGAAAACATCGTGAGGAAACCGGCATGTCCTAGAACCAAAACATTTGAAGACATGTGACATTCACCAACCCGCACTGGGCCAGCCTGGTAGATTACGGCCCATTCCCTCTCCTAGAGAGGAGGCCTGTGTTGCAGCAATGGGAACATTAAAAGGCTGGTTATGGTATGGTATATTTCGAGCAAAACTTCCGTTCATAGATAGGTACTAGGATTTAGGCGCCGTGCCGAGGGTCCCTCACGGCACGGCATTATGCTGAGTAAGTCTTTTTGCCACAACCACGACATTCTTGCCAAAACTTGTAGTTTTGGCAAGAATGGCGACGATTTAGGTATACGGTAGGAACAGATTTGTACTGTAAAATACAACTGAACCACTGAATTGCTTTTGATGAAGTCGAATAAGACCAATCGGAAAGTATATACTTTTACAAAAAGAAATTAAAATAAATCGGTTCATAAATGACGAAGTTATAAGGTAACAAACACTAAAAAAAAATACAACGGAATTGAGAACCTCCTCTTTTTTAATGTGGTTAAAAAAAATGAACGATCTTATACTGACAAACATGCTTTGGATGGATTTGACAAAGAAGGAGAACAGAAACACAGCTAGTTTGCGATGGGATTTACATTTGAATGCCGAACTAATAAAATACATAAAATCCACATGTGAAATTAAGCAACGAAATATAGCTTAATGACATTCACGGAGAGAGATTTAACGATATTTTGCCTCACCATAAGATTTGAATTTTACAGTCGGTCGTGTTTTTTTTTTTTTCAATATTGAAGTCTGATTATAATATTTTCGATTTTTAAGTATTAGATAGCTGCATTTTCTGCACTAGAGAAGATGGGACATGCCTAGAATGTGCAAAAGCGACCATTGTCATAAAACATGGATAGGTACATCGCAAAACGAGCCCGTTGAAGTCATTCGGATGTAATGCAATTGATAAATAAGTACCAGGCAATATCCTGTGAACAATAAAAGCGTGGAGTCTTATTTATTTAAACTTTATGTACAATAGTGGTACATGTGCGGACTTAATGCAACAAGGCATTCTCTACCAGTCAACCTTTGGGTTAAAAAGACAACACTGTGGTACAAAATATACTGAGTGGGAAAGAAATTACCTACAAATAATATATATATATATAATACTAATAAATATGATATTCAAGAGATTTAGTCTTGTATTTTTAAGTTTTCGTACCCAAATACGATACGTAAGTAAGTATGCCAGCATCATTTGCAGAACAAGCCTCAATATCGGCGGTATGACTTGATATGAAAGACGGGCTTGAGAGAAAAAAAAAAGAAAAGAAAGAAAACGAGTTTATTTGGCACAATCGAGACACACCTACACTTGAAACGCAAGCGTTCTCCGGAAATCAGTACCTACTTCGGATAGTTCGACCTACCTATGTTACATAGGCCAGAAGAAGGTAAGCAATTGTACTAGTATAAGAGGCAGCTAAAATGGAGCGGAAGGATACTACTTGTTTATGCATAGCACACGCTCAGAGTTCCATGCATAGGTGGCTCGCTGTCCGATAGCAACCAGGCCCGGGTTGACGGTGCGTCGTGTTCCACAAGGCACAAGAAGCATCATCGGTGGGTTTAGTCAGTAAGTCTGACACTCCCTTCCGCTGCGCCCAGAGCGGGAGAAGACATTTGATGATTTACCATCCAGCCAAAAATAATAAAAGAACACTTTATTATTTTGGTCATGGAAAATCTGACCCAAAGAACACGAACACACAAAGGGTATCTCCCTTTTCCCCGTGTTCTTTGGGTCAGATTTTCCCCTTTCTTTCTAGACATCTAGTAGGTACTCTATTTTATTCATACAAAACATCTCATAATTATATTTAATTAAAAGACCCTAATTAGTTTGGTTTGATAACAAATTCACTGTTATGCCAAAATATGTTTATCTCTATGTTTACACAAATTTAATCATCTCTCCGAGCCAATCATTTTAACAGTCTTAAAAATATGAAATGTAAACAGTGCCTCCACGGATTGTCTGTTCCCAATTAATCATAAAACAATGAACGAGCCGCATTATTATCACAACATCCGTCGACTCAGACAGAAGCTTTCGTTCGTGTTGATATTAATTACAATAACTTAAACGTAGAAAATACACACAAAGACATGACTTTGTTTAGAAGTGCAATTTTTTTGAAGTGATAAAAACAATTAATTATTATAATTTTCCAAGTGCCAAAATGGATGTCAAAAGTTTTTTGGGTACGTACGATAGTTTGATTTATTGTCTTATTAATACTAGTTTCTGTTAGCGGCGTGAATGTAGGATATTCGAAAAAGAAGCCAAAGCAAAAAGCCCATGTCCTTCTCCAAGGTCTAATCTATCTATGTACTAAATTTCATCCAAATGCATCTAGCCATTGAGACGTGCACAGGTAACAGACTAGACAGTGTTACTTTATTCCCCCTTTATAATATTAGTATGGATTACCTATGACAATACATGAGACAGCATTTTTATTATAATGTATGTAGGTACAGTCAAAACAAGTGGTACCTCCTTTGTGTGTGACCTATAATTTGTGTGTGCTGACTGAATAGTGAGAGCGTTTTGTTGTTTGTTCTCAGAGAGTTCTGTATGAAGACAAAACTCTGGCAAAAATATTAATTACCTGTGCGGTACCCAGATAATTAGTTTTCAACACACTTACTTAAAACTGGCTCCTACGTTTTCGATTCGATATCGTTATGTTGTGTTTTTGCGGCAACCAGTCCCCTCCTGTCTAGTCCTTACTACAATAATTAATTAATACTAGCTACCACCCGCGGCTCCGCCCGCGCGAATGTCGAAAAATGTACCAAGGGAACATATTCTCTCCATGGAGAAAAAGTATCCTGTGTATCATTTGTAGACTATAATCTACCTCTGTGTCAAATTTCATCAAGATCCATTCAGTAGATTTTGCCTGAAAGAGTAACAAACATCCATCCATACTTACAAACTTTCGCGCAACAACTACTGAATAGATCTTGATGAAATTTGACACAGAGGTAGATTATAATCTACAATAATACATACATAGGATACTTTTGATCTCGGTAGTATGTTCCGCAGGGATAATTTTCGACACTTTGCAGTGATAAAACTGCCATTGTACAAATGTTCAATAAAGTATAATCTAAAAAAAAAAAAAAAAAAATTGATTGAGTCAGGCGTTATTTTGCAGAAATCCATTTTAAATTTGAAAATGGAAATAATATATCTAGTTTTAATTTCCGCGAATATTAGTGGGTTGCAGGTATGCACCTCCCTCCCGCCCGCTTTATTATGCACATGCAAGATTACAAGGCAAATGCAAGGATTTTAAGCACATGCAGGAAGGCAAAGCAAAACCCAACACCAATACCGACACGTGTTTCGCCTCTCCACGAGGCATCCTCAGGGGACGTGTTGACTCGCTGACCGTTGAGTTGCGACTGAGCATTTAGTTTTTTTTTTTTTTTTGAATGGACTACTCGCAGTTCAGCACATTGAGGCTGGTTACTGCTCAACCGGGCAATCCCATGGTTGCCTTAGATTCTAAGGCCCCCAGCCGGGGCAACGAGCATTTAGTACAAGGCACCCCCCTTTTATACACTGCCACCGTTGGTTATTTGTGTACAACTACCCACAAACATTCGCACTAAAGGGGAAGAAACCAAATTCGTCTGGTCATTCAACAGTGCAAAATTATTATTATTACTATGTTTCAAAATCTCTAATTGTTCCAAAACACACAGCCGGAAACCCTTATCACAAATATGTAGTATATTAAAACTATTGTTGTCGCGCAAAGAATGGCCGGTATCAATTAGATGTTTCGCGAAATTCGATTTGTCCGAATGGCCATTTCTATACGCGGCAACATGTTCCCCATACCTTATGTCAAAGTTGAGTTGAGTTGTTGTTGTTGTTGTTGTTGTTGTTGTTGTAGTTGTCCCCTGAGGATGCCTCGTGGAGAGGCGAAACACGTGTCGGTATTGGTGTTGGGTTTTGCTTTGCCTTCCTGCATGTGCTTAAAATCCTTGCATTTGCCTTGTAATCTTGCATGTGCATAATAAAGCGGGCGGGAGGGAGGTGCATACCTGCAACCCACTAATATTCGCGGAAATTAAAACTAGATATATTATTTTCATTTTCAAATTTAAAGTATAATCTATCTACATATCGCACCTCCGGTGCAACACTGTCACTTTTTATAATATTTTGCAAAAACGCACTTATTCAGGAGAAGCATTTGAAGATTTGGTGTCGCGTATGACACCCTACAAATCTTAACGCCACGTACATCCTCATGTTGAAAGCATAAGTATTACATCAGTGATATTACTGCATCAAGAGTAGAAGTACTTCAGCTCACATATATTATACTAGCTTCTGCCCACGACTTCGTCCGCGTGGAATAGTTACTTTACCCCCGATTTTGATAAAGTTTCATACAAATTTTCATCCCTAATTTTATCCCTTTGGGGGTAGAATTAATCAAAATCCTTTCTTAGCGGATGCCTATGTCATAACATCTACTTGCATGCCAAATTTCAACCCGATCCGTTCAGTGGTTTGGGCTGTGCGTTGATACACACTCGTCACGGTGACTATGTCAGTCAATCAGTCACTTTTGAGTTATATATATTTAGATTTACTTCACTTCTCTAAAAATTGCAAAAGTGACAGTGTTCATATACATACTCTATCATTCTCGTCATTATCTGCCTAGCCTTTTCCAACTATATTGGGGTCGCCTTCCAATCAAATGTATTCAGCTGAATATCAGTATCTTACATGGAGCGACTGCCTACTAGACCCCCATAACCCAATAACTGGGTGACAAGGTAGTTCTTGACAAGACTGGGTTCTGACAATCCGTAACGACTGCTAACGATCTACAAATGACAGCCGAGAGCAACGGCTGAACGCGTTTTCCGCGGCACGGAGGAAACTCGGTCTGTTAAGATGGTCACCCATCCACAGAGCAACCTTGGCAAGCGTTGCTTAACCTTTAAGATAGGCCCATGCGGTTGTTATTCTTTAGCTACGAGCTGGTCAACTGTATTATTACCAAAGATTGACTTTGTTCTTACACTTATTATTTGTATAATGAGTCATACATGTAGTTAATTATCCAAGTTCTGAAGCAGGTTCACTGAAAAACATTACTGAAAGAAATGTTTGCCTTCAAATTCTCATATAAAATGAATTTCTATCGATTCATTTCAGGTCTCATCGTGTTTGCATCGACGATAGCGTCATCTACAGCAGGTTGTATTTTGACCCAGAAGTACGACGCCTGCAACTACACTATCTCTTGTTCCACCAACCCTGGCAGTGTTTCCAACCCGAACTGTGATGAGGATCCCTACGTCATCTTCATTATAAAAAACTCAAACACCGAGTTTCTTACCACCGGATTCTTTGCCGCAACCAACTTTGACTCCCGGGTTCGTGAGATCAAAGCTTACGACAATTGTTGGGCCCATATCGACACTTCCACGTTCCGATATTATCCGAGGACCATCACCCTGGATCTATCCAACAATTGCATAGCCAATATCCATAACGAAGCCTTCAGAAACTTGAACTATCTTCAAACCCTGAACATTTCGAACAACAAAATTGAAATACTGAACTCTAAGTCATTTCTGACTTCTGATTCTAGAATTAATGTTGTCCAAGAGCTGGATTTGTCTAATAATAAGTTATTAGAACTATCAAGTGAGCTAAATGACTTGCCTAAGTTGAAGATATTGTACTTACAGAACAACATGCTGTCGAGATTGGCAGACGATTGTTTTATGAATTTAAAGAATTTAGAGTATCTGTATTTGCAAAATAATCGCTTGTCGTTCTTAAATTTAACCTTAACTAACTTGAAAATGTTGAAGATACTTGATATCTCTCACAATAATTTGATAAAACTATCGGGATATGAAATTAATCGTATGGTTGCACTTGTTAACTTTAATGCATCGCATAATGCTTTGACATCAGTTGAGTCAAATTGCTTTAACCAAGCAACTTCTTTGGAAATAGTTGATTTTAGTTACAATAACATTAACACGACTATCGAAAATGTAAGATTTGTCGTCAACAATCAGCTCAAATACTTGAATTTTTATAACAATCATGTAACAGGCATACAGGAAAATTCTTTTATGCAATGTAGAATATATTATATAAATTTTGAAAACAACAATATTACAGGTGATATAAAAGAAAACACTTTTACCGGTTTGCGCAATGTAACTAAATTAGATTTGTCACGACAAAGAGTTAGTGGCATAAAAAATAAAGCATTTACAGACATGGTAAGCCTAACGCATCTTAATTTAAGTTTTAATATCATCAGCGAAATTGAAAATGCTAGTTTTTATAACTCTTCACTTATTATGTTGGATTTATCTCATAATCAAGTGTCTGATTTAAATTTCTTTCAAAATTGTTTGTCCAATCTAACTGAACTGTATGTCAATGATAATAATATTGATGTTATCCCAAAAAACAGTTTTGCCAGTCAATCACTGCTAAAAAAATTAGATCTATCCATGAACAGGATCAAAATTATTGAGCAGTATTCCTTACCATTGAAAAATTTACAATATCTTAACATTGTAGGTAATCAACTGAGTGGTATTATAGGGAAAAATGTGTTCAGCCCAGCAAAATATTTAAGGTTTTTAGATTTAAGTAACTTTAGCATAACAAAAATTGATGATTCAGCATTTGTTGATCTCCCAGTCATGGCTCGTTTAAATCTTTCTAACAATCGTATAGAAACTATAGAGCCTTATAATTTTAAAGGAGTTGATAACATGTATAGTCTCGATTTATCATATAATAACCTCACACAATTGACCTTTAATAAGAGTATTTGGACAAATAATTTGAAAGCCCTATATTTAAACAACAATAAACTCACAGACATATCGAAGCTTTTTGTAAATATTTGCAGGCTTGTATACCTTGATATTTCCAATAATTACATCAGTAATATCACAACTCTTAATGCTAATATATTTCCTAATTTAACGGGATTATATATGGCCCACAACAAAATTAAAAATTTCAATAATCCACAAATAAATACTTTAACAACACTCATTAACCTCGGGTTATCTTCAAATGAAATTAGCAATATAAATTTGGATTTTTACAAAGAACTGATGTCGGTAGATCTTAGCAATAACAAATTGACTTATTTGAACAGTAAGTTATTTAAGAATAATGAATACTTACAGTCACTAGATGTAAGCAGGAATAACATTACAGATTTACCACCAGGGACGTTTCAATTTATGAAGAACCTAAAGTTTCTAAATTTGTCTTCTAATTTCTTGACAAGGCTTCGATTCGGAAGTCTAAAAGGCCTTCATAAAACGGAACTGTTGGACTTATCAAAAAATTATATCGAAGTGTTGGACGTCAATGTTTTCCATGAATGTGATGAAATGAAAACTTTGATAATCGATTACAATCGTATCAAAACATTTGACGTCGAAAGACTAATACTAATATCGCTTAAGAAATTAAGAACCTTGAGTTTAGGTGGTAATCCTATTTCTTGTACAGAAATTGTCCATAATGTAAAGTCCAGTAACGTTACTTTTTATGCTATCAGACAGGTAGAAATTACTTCTATTGATAAAGTGTATCATGAGGACAATGTTCATGGCATCAGATGTGGAGACGTAGTGTATGAAACTACTACTGTAACACCAAAACTGAATGAGTTGCCAGACAATGCTTCGACAGTATCATCAACTACTGTTGCGTTAACTTGGTGTTCATTATTAACAATATTACTTGTTGGAGCTGGTGTATTCGCATACATAAAACTGTATAAAAAACGTATTTTCGTTGTTGGCAGTAACGTGACTATGCAAATGAGAAATTCAATTGTATCGGATGGATCAGATTTTCAGAGTGATCTTTTGAGTTAGGCCTTTTGACTTGTATAACAGAAGAATGATATTAGTAGTTAAGAATATTTTGTTTCGGTCTCAAAGTTTTTCGTGTGATTTCATGTTACGTTGGTTAGTTTGTTATTTTTATTAAAGATGTAGACTGTTCACTGTATATAGTAGATTATTCTACGTATAATTAGTGCTTCGTGGAAGTGGTGCTTTAATTACTAGATTTTATACGATAATGTTAGAGGAGTTAATTTTTTTATCTACAAATAAAATCTGAATAAAGTGTAATGTTAAATACATGTTATTTCATTCTAGCTTGATATCCTGTAGCTGTTCTGTATAGATGGTATCTATGGTTTTGGGTTCTAAGAGAGTTTCCCTGGTTTATTCTATTATTATCGCACCGTATAACCGCATTATACGGTGCGATGGTAGTTCGTGGTGGTTGGTGATGGTGGGTGAGGATCCTCAACTTTCATGCAATTGGAGTATCCACTGAATAAACGACTGCTGGGCTAAAGTCTGTCGGTCTCTTGTATAATGCTAGTCTCGTGAAGACCTATGCTTATGGGATGTAAGATTTATTTGTAGTTCGTATGTGGCGGTAAAGCGTCACATGTTGAGTAATAAAATAAAAAAAGAATAGAGTAAAGTAACACAGTGGCACCCGAAAATTGTACTGGTAAAAAATAAATAAAACAAATAAGCATGTTCCAAATGCAAAATGTGGATGTACTGTTCAAGTTATTTGCACTTAAAAACACTGCAGTGAAACCAATTTCCCTCTTAAATAAAATACGCATTGATAAACTTTCCTAAACCAAAACAAATTACTTACAAGTAAAATTTTGCGGTCGGCCGAATCCAAAGCACCTGATTTCGCAGGATATAAAATTAGGGTAGGCGATTCTCCGTTGAAATTTTAATAACGATTTCCGAGTTCTACGAATACATTACAGATTTCGTCGATTTAGTTTTGAAACTTCGATAGAATTAATTTTCTGTGGTACGAAATGTCCTGAAGTGGGAAGTTCTGAGCTTGATTTATGAAATTGAATTTCAATGCGTTGTCAGATGCATGCTCTATGATTTCTTGGGATTAAGTAGATAATTGAAGAGTGTGAAACTGCAGCGAATTTCCAGGAAAAGTTTTAGCAGCTTTGGTTACGTACACTGAAAATGATGAAGACACTTTTGTTTAAGTTTGATGTTAATTTTCGGCTTTTATCTGTAGATAGAACTCTTCTAAGCTAGCGGGCTCCATCGTCGACCACGTCATCGCTTGTCATCAGGTGAAAATTTGTTCAGACGCGAGATTATCGAAATTAAAAAAGGTAGTAGGTATGTGTTTTTGACGAAGTCAAAACTAATGGAAGAAAAGTGTAATATCTAGATATAAGATTTTCTGCCATTCTAAGGGTGTTTAAGGTAATAGTCCAATATTTTGGAAGAAGATCTTCCGAAAAATCTTTGGAAGAGATTCTCCCGCTCTGGGCGGAGCGGAAGGGAGTGTCAGACTCTTACTGACTAAAACCCACCCGTGATCCTTCTTGTGCCCTTTACGTTCCGGGGCCGCGGTGACTCTTTCAAACAAATTCCGAACCCTAGCAGGAATCACAACCCTTCGATCTATTCTGTCATGATCTTGCCTTGTATACTTAAGTGGAGTGAACATTAACTAAGTGCATTCTCATTTCATCTTATTTGTTTATGTTTACTTTACCTAAGTTAAACGGCTGTTTACATAATCTCACTGAAGGTTCTGATGCACGCTCCTAACATATATATATATCTCCAATTCAAGCGATTTAAAGATACAAATAAAACGTTTACGCGAACGTTTACGTTTAAGTTCATACATACTTTATGTTGTGGTAACGGGGTGCAGGCAAGTTGCCAACGGTAATAGGGCCATAGCTCCCAAAGTTTAAGGTTAGCCCCGAATTTATTGTTTATCATCCGTTCATTGATTCGGGGAAATCGCGTGCGGAACGTATTCATTGAAATACGAATTAATAATGCAATGGTTTTTTTTTTTGTTTTCGTTTACAGATGTATGGTGATGATTGGTATGTACGGTCAAAAGCAGCTGGTGCTAAAATTAATAATAGAAACTGGTACTATAATAGTAATTCATTATTCGAACAGGAGAATAATTAATGGTAAAACAAAATATTTGTTCACATTTCTGTCAACAGGGAAAACGCCCAGAAATCTGGCAACATTGTTACATTGAATGGCAATGCTGATTCTTGGATCGAAGAAAAGGGTAGTCAAATGAAGGGTCGGCTATCTGTTTGCTGATGGAAACTCCTCTTAAATGTTCAGCCAAAGACAAAATTCTGTATCCCAGAAACAGTACTCAAAATGTAATAACTTCAGGAACCAGTATTCAAATTGCCATGCTTGGTGGCAAGAAGAGATGTATTTTCCACTTCCTTTTTTTTATCTACTTCTGCTTCTTCCACAGCATCCTCAGCAGCACCGCAGAGGTCATTAGGACGTATGTTTTAGTGCACGCAGTGCAGGATAATAGGTGAAGCATAGTTTGCAACTCGATTCTGTATTCATAGCTTTTTTTAATGGTTGCAAAATCATCAAATAATTTCTTCCACTCTGGGTAGAGTAGAAGGGAGTGTCTTATTGATTAAAACCCATCCATGCTCCCTTAACTTAACTGCCCTTTGCGTTCCAGGGCCGCGGTGACTCTTTCGAATAAATTCCGCGACCGGTGCAAGCAGCATTCTTACCCTACTACCGTTACATCCAGGTAGGGATGGATGGGAAATCATCAAATGACTTCTCCCGCTCTGGGCGGAGCGGAAGGGAGTGTCCGACTCTTACTGGCTAAAACCCACCCGTGATCTTTCTAGTTCCCTTTACGTTCCAAGGCTGCGGTGACTCTTTCGAACCAATTTCACAACCCTAGCAGGCAATAACCCTATGGGGCTCTGTCTTAAGTTACCCTTAATTGCAACAATCCAGGAGCTTGCTGTCACAGCCTGTACCGTCAGCCAATGGGGTTATACGAAGGATCATTCGTCACCTGCATTCGGAACCAGATGCTTATTTATGTTCTTAATTTATTTAATCCAGCGCCCAATGAGCAGACTATTTTTAACCAATCTCAAATAAAAGGAGCAGGTTTCTCATTTCGACCGTAATACATACTAATTATAGGTATACATTTTCTATGTGGGTTTGCGGATAACTTCGTCGTTTATAAACCGATTTTGATGATTCTTTTTTTGTTGCAAAGGAGATATCCCAAGGATGGTACCATGATAAGGAAACCAGGAACTGACGATGGCATCCTAGAGAAGTTGATGGGAGCCTTCGAAATTCGTAGCGGCGACTAGAGCGTTTTTTTTTTTTCATTAATTATATTAAATTATCCTAAGGACCCTGTCTAAGAAAAGAATGGTGAAATGTTTAATGCAGATGGACACTTAATACGGGGTTGTTAATATACCACTAATTAATATTTACAGCGTCTTTGTTTTACTTACATATGAAAAAAAATATTTTAATTTAACACTGTATTCTTTCCTCGAACAACTCATTTAATATTTTGACCTTTTATTCTATTTAATCACGATATCGGCGCAATTCCCACTGACATACCACTGGATAAAGAACGCAGTCTTGTTAATTACAATACTCTTTTTCAATTTTAGCTGGCAATGTCAAAGTCAAAGTCAATTCATTTATTTCAACTAGACCATTAAAAGGCACTTTTGAAAGTCAAAACATTTTGAAAATAAAAATATTAAAGTGACTCTATTTGTCCATTCGCAAAAAGTAAATTCTTATGGAGAAGAACGGACAAGAAACTCCATAGTTACTCTTTTCATTATTACTCAGCCTTATTAGATGGTATAATATACATTATTTGTTGTTTCTATTGTTAAGTATTTAAGATATTTAAGTAATCGATTGTATTCTAGCGCCATCTATGGGATATCTTGTACTTGCTACGACTTAATTTCTAGTATCTGCTACTAGAGGACGCTACTGACCTTATAATAATGACCACAGTATATATTTTTTATTATTATATATTAAGCAGGGTATTCAAAATATTATGCTAACTGCACTAATTGTAATGCGTAGTTTTCAAGTTAAGAGTCAAAGTCGAAATTCTTCCAATCTTCTTGTCTTCTTTTCCTTAGACTGTTTGAACCCAATTGATTTTGTTTTAATTAAAAAGAAAGAAAGAAAAATGTTTATTTAGGACTAGCACAAAACAAATAAAAATACATAATTAAAAGCTTAATATTGAATTTAAACTGTACGAGGCCAAAAAAGGTCCCTATCTCAGCATATGCTGCGATATTTAATAAATAGATAAATACCACAGCGCTGGTGTTCTGATAGGGCCTGTGATGCCACGGATACACTCACGGAATACATACTTATTAAAAAGAAACAAATAAATACCAATAAAATAATAAATATCAACTAATGTTCATAACTACATAATATGAAAAAAAAAGTAAAAAATTAAAGTATCGGTGGCATATATTATAATCCCGCAAAGCACAGGGGTGTGAGCATTTTTCAATCCTATATCGTTTATTGAAAACTAGTAGAAATACTAGAAAAATCGTAGCACTAAGTGACGTCACACGAGTTTTCAACGCACTGTATCGTCTTCGTTTTTTGTTTACGTGAAAAAAGAAAAAATAAGACAAGTGTCCAATATTTTTTGGAAATCCATCTGACAGACTAATTATATTTTTAGTCAGTTAACTTTTTCACCAAATAGCGTCTACAGCGGCCACCGGTTGAGGGTATTTTATACAGTCCACTTAAGTAGGTACACGTCCAGGTAGCAGATATTCCAACCCCGTAATACCGAAAACGGTACGGAAGATTTTACCCATTTTAATACTGGATTATAAGCAAATGAAGAAACATTTTAGTATTTTAACGATTGAACTCTATGGTGGATAATATTTTTAATCTGTGGTAACAAACAGAAAGAAAAAATATAGCTGTCAACATTTCGAAAAGTCAATGTAAAGTCACATAAACAAATGTGGAATATAAAACCACTTGAAATGTTGATGTTTACGATTTTTTCTGTGAAAGTTTAGATAAGTGTGGATATAAGTGAATATTTTACTTTATTCTAAGACTACTTATCATTTTATGACAAAAAATGCAACATTTCGTGTTAATTTGTCGAAAAGTTATCTCAGAAACAAACAAAATAAGCATTTTCGGTGAGTTCTCACATTTATCAATGATAAAATGTTTATATTTCGAGCTCTTATAAGAATCTTGTTTGCATTGTAGTTCATAGCCACATCATTCAACAACCCATAACCGTTTCAAGTGTCTAAATAGTCGCTATACATCTGTTTTATGTACGCGTCGGCACGATGACTCATCGGCAATTTGATACGCGGGGCCTTATAGGACTAGTCGAGTGGTGGTGTTTGACATGCTTCTCACAGATATAATGACGAATCTATCATCTTAGAATAATTCTGAACTGCACATTTCTGTGATAATACATATTATTATAACAAAAAAAAACTATTTATTTATCCCAAAACTTGGTTTCACAGTTTTGAAGAACACACTCTGTGATACACAAACAAATGATAACGATTTGTTATCATTACTACGGAATCCTAAATATTACATTAATCTGCAGCAAACAACAACGAAGCCCAGTGCTATCGTTACATCCTTTCTGCGGTAATCAGTAATTCACGCGGCGGCATACAACGAACATTTAAACAAACAAATGTAAAAATATGGATAGAAGAATATCGTCATGTGAGTGTATTTGTTCAGTTCGTAATTATTTTCAAGGTGAAAATGATATAATTTAATTGGATTATTTTAATTCTGAAATGTTTTGGTGAACAAAGTATTTGTGCAAAGTTAAATTAAAAATCAATATACCTTGAGACACCAATCTTGAGTGGCAGCGGGCTGGACATATTTCTCACAGAAGATATAGTCGATGGGATCAATAAGTTCTGGAATGGCATACCGGAAGACGTAGCGTTGGAATGCCTCTCACAAGGTAGGCCGATGAACTGGTGAAGACCCCAGAAATCCGCTGGATGCAAGATGGATGAGAGCGCTCGATGTGCCAACACTTGAATATCCAGTAGTGGTCGTCTATCTGTTAAGATGATGATAATGACGATCTCTTGAGAAGAGACAATGTCATGAAACCAATTTTCGAGGAATTTTCTAGGTTCCTATAACCTTGGCGTGATGAAAGAATAGTGGAGTGTTATGTCCAGAAGTGGAACAATTATCACCAAAAATTAGGAGCCACTTATAAATATTATAGGGATTCGTGAAAAATTCCACGCTTCTTGATACATCGCGAGTGGTTTAGACTGTGCGTTATCTGTCGGTGAATGGTTTATACAAGAATGGGGAACTGTTAATCCTAATAATATGGTAAATTACAACAATGCTGGGGCTTTAGGCTACAAATTCATTTAAGTGGAGAGACCCACATTAATGAGTAGATTAGGAAAACATTCCAAATTGATATCATATGGATGGAATTCTAAGTTATCGCTGACCATTATGTTTATATTGCTCCGCTCCAGGCAAAAGGCAGAGGCTACAGTATATCCTCAAAGCAAACTATCTATCACCTACATATACATATATGTCGCAAGCCTGCTTGACATATGTTTATGGCCTGAAATATTCAAGGTTTTAGTGAAAATCAACTATTTTGACTAAATTTAATTAAAACTTAAATATCAATTTACAAGCGGAGTAAAAAGGGGAGAAAAATTCGTCCACGTCACTGTCAAGGGGAAAAGTACCCAGAACACTGTCGGCACTGCCACGTCGAATGGCAATGCTGATTCGTTGACCAAAGAAAAGGCCCTCTGGTCACATGAAGAGTCGACTAACTTTTTATTGATTTCGCGAAAAAGTCGATGAGCACACGGACCCCATCATTATGACTTCAAACCCCATGCCATCATGAATACTACACGATAAAGAGAACAAACATTCGTAATATGTGAATGAGGTTCTTGCGATAGTCACTTTGCTTATTGTTTATTCAATCACGATCGACTAACATATCAGCTATTAAATTCTTTTACAATCTTGTTTTTTTTTTCAGGTCTCTTCATTATGGTTATCATAAAAGCGTCATTTGCATCGCACTGCATAATAAATGATAAGGGTAACTGTTACTTTACCATAAATTGCGATGTGCCTGCCAGGATCAAACAAGTTCCATCTTGTGATGACACTGATCCGTTTATAACTCTCGTCATCAACGAATCTCCAGTTCTCAATGTCACAGCTAATTTCTTTAACACAAAATTCGACGCATATGTTCGGATTCTTACAGCTGTTGGAAATAGCTGGGATGCTATAGGAAATTATGCATTCAGCAACTTTAAAAACGTTTCATACATCGATCTATCAGAAAACCAGATTAAGAGTATTGACAAGCCGTTCATTGGCTTAGAAAAATTGACATCCTTAAACTTATCACGGAATAATTTAGAAGTAATAAAAGCTGATTTGGTTCCCGAGAATAAAAATAGACTATCATTGTTAGACTTATCATATAATTTATTGACGTATTTACCTGATGACCTGTTCGTGAATATGTATTACTTGAGAGAGTTATATATACAAGGGAATAAATTGATATTGTCAGAGGACCGGTTTTGGACGAACCTGAAAAACTTGAACTACTTGAATTTGTGTTGCAGTAACTTAACAACGTTTGACGTAACTTTAAAATATCTAAAGTCTTTGAGAGAGCTGGATTTGTCATTTAATCATCTACAACAAATTGATTTATGTGAATTAGTTTCCTTAGAAACGATTAATTTATCACATAACGATATTGAAGAATTCATGTTTGATTGTTTTGAAGAATTTAAAAATCTTGAAAGTATCGATCTTAGCTATTGTAAATTACAGAAAGTATACGGTTCTAATAGCGTTGGAAACGATGATAAGGAAAACAAACCACTGATTGATATATTTTTAAACAATAACAATATAAGTTATTTAGATAAAACTTTTACAGATACTTTTAATAATATTCGTATTTTAGATTTAAGCTATAACAAAATCGCTGGATTTAAACGAAAGCGATTGTATTCAAGATCGTATTTCGAGAGTCAATATTATTGATCGGTAGGAAACTAAGAAATACACTCCAGAACTGTCACATCTGTCTGTCAGTTCTACTACTGTCAAACATAATAATGCTTAGGTAGGTTTGGAGCACCAAAATTTCAAATTGTCACATTTTCTTCATTTTCTTTTTCGTATAGTAAAAATTCACCGGCTGGAAAACGGTAATGTAAATTCATATTGATAGTGGAATTGCTAAAGAATTTGCTTGTTTAAATACTTACTGAAAAGTTTATTTTGTTTCAATTTTCTTAAATAATCTCATTTTTTGTTATTCAATTATTGAATTATTTCATTATTATTGTATAACATTTGCTGCAATTATTTATCATTTTTATTTTGTATGACGATGGTATTGCATAAATAATAATGTTTAAAGTTTTAGTGAATTAGGATATGATTCAATTTAATAATAACAATGTATAATTACTATTTATAGCCTTAATTTAGGTAATTTTAGTTGACAGTTATTTATTTTTATTTTTGGTGAATATTTGAATGATTGTTTGAAATCTTTTTTGAAAATTAGATATCTTTCTGGCCTGTAAATGATGTGCAATTGTGCATGCCTGTAAGTGTCTTGTTCACACAGGATTTTTTGTGATGCATGCTTGTCGCCATATTTGTGATCAAGTCGTTGGTATGTCTATACAAATAAATAAATAGAAAGGAATCATCAACAGCACGAGCGAGACAGAAATATAAACTTAGTATTTGTTAACAATTGCTTTTCGATACTAACAATTAGTAACACAGAAAATGGCTGAAAAGCGGACGTGTAACAAGATACACGAGAAATGGCTGTAAAATAAAAAATGCGTTGAACTACTAACAAAAAAAAAAGTCATTTATCTGCAAACCAACAAAGAACAGTGTTATCATTACTTCCTTTCTGAGGTAATTACGAGTAGATACGGACGCGTCGGTACGAACATTTTCAACAAACAAATTAAAAAATGGATAAAATAATATATTCATGTGAGTGTTGATATTACGGTCGTGCTCTTTACACAGTTTTATTATCGTATTGTGTCGTTGTGAAAATAAATAACTAATTTATTTATTTTGTGTACTGTTAACTAATTAATTCTGGTGCCTCGCTCAGCTTTGATCTTAAGAAAATCCAATCGTTGTTATGTGGCTTTATTTTATAAAACAATAGTATTCAGTGGAAATGAGAAAATGAAAACCTTTGAGGCCTTAAAAAATATACTTTTGATTTATTTGAATTGAATCGATCCATTACAGAAATAGAAGACAAAATAACTACGTATAACATGACCGCCCTGAAATTAACTGTATCCAAAAGACTTGTGATCAGCACAAGGTCAAAGCAAATCATTATTAATTTTCAATAGTAGTCGCGTGTGATTATAACCTAGGGCAACCATGAAGATTGTTTGATTAAGATAACATGTTTATAGCATAAGAACCAATAAGGCTTTCACGATAATTTTTAATGTGCTTGTTGTGTCGTGTACTAGAAATCTAAATGACGATATGATGTGAGTGAAAATCAGCATCATCTTCTATTCAATCTTTTAAATCTGTTTTTCAGGTCTTGTCATCACTTTCGTAGTAAAAATCTCAGTAGCGAACTTCTGTACAATTAGAAACGATGAAAACTGTTTCTACACCGTGAATTGTGATAATCCTTCCAGAATCAACATTGTTCCTTATTGCAAATACACCGATCCGTACATAACTCTTATCATCAATAGTTCACCAGACCGCAATATTACAGCTAATTTCTTCCATACAAAATTTGACGTCTATGTCCGGATTCTGACAGCTGTTGGCAATAGTTGGGACACTGTACAAAATTATGCTTTCAGTAACTTCAAAAATGTTCTTTATATGGATCTATCTCTAAATCATATAAAGATTATAAACAAGGCTTTCTTCGGCTTAGAACGACTGGATTCATTGAATTTGTCACGGAATCACCTTGAAATAATAAAACCGGAAGTTTTTCTGTTCTCCGAAAATAAAAATAGACTGACTTTGTTGGATTTGTCTTACAATTTACTGACGTCTATACCTGAAGACTTTTTCGTGAATATGTATAACTTGAGAAAGTTATATCTGCAAGGGAACTACTTGACAGTATTGGGAGACCAGCACTCTGCGAACTTAAACAACTTGAACTACTTAAACTTGTGTTGCAGTAACTTTACAGCGCTTAACATAACTTTAAAATATTTCCCTCATTTAAAAGAATTGGACTTGTCATACAATCAACTTAAAAATATTGGCGTTTTGGAAACAGCATCATTGGAAACAATTATTTTATCACATAACAACTTTGAAGAAGTATTGTTTGATGATTTTGAAAAAAATCCTCATATTGAACAACTAGATCTTAGCTATAATAAGTTGAAGAATTTACCCCGCTCTACTAGACCTCAAAATATCAATGGAAACATACCAATGATCAAATTATATTTGAACAATAATAATATAAAACACATAGATGAAACCTTTTTTATTAATGTTAATTACATTCACCTCTTAAACTTAAGCTCCAATGAAATCAGAGAATTACCAAAGGGTACATTCAAGCATGTCAAAATCTTGAGAATTTTAAGTGTCTCAAATACTGGATTAAAATTAACTAACGAAACTTTTATAGGCTTGGAAAACACGAAAATGATCGACATATCGCAAAACAATTTAACAACACTGAACCCCATGATTTTTACGAAATGTACTGGGCTAAGAATTATAGATGCTAGTTTTAATAACATAAAGACAGTAGATGTGAACATGTTGATAAAATTAGTACCCTCAATTGCAAGAATAACGTTAAATGGTAATCCCATGGATTCTACCGAGTTCCCAGTTACGTCTAATGAAACAAGTTCTATGTTACCAATGCCAATAAATTCTAAAGATTTTATCATCAATTTAGATGATGCTATTTCAGTTATACTTTTTTCATTACTTGGAATTGTGTTGTTACTAATGTACGCACGTGTTCGTCTAAGACATATTTATGCTTTGCTCAGAAGATAACTGATAATATGATGTACTTAGCTTGTAAGATTTTTAGTTGTAAGAGAGTGTTGTTGATGTGTTTGGTAATACATTTGATTAAATACGGTTCTATTATTTAATTGTGACTAAAACCAACCCTATAAAACTTTTTTTATTGACTTTTTGCAAAATAGTGAACGGCAGCTTATATCCTATGCTGCTTGGCCTTTTACCCGACTGACCCCTAAGAAGGGTAATGTTTCTAAACGTGTCAGTATCGACTTCTGGATTATTCAGATGTAGTTAAATATTATTGTATAAAATAATAAGTGTTCTACAAGGAGAAACTGGAGCGACTGTCATTCAGACTTACGCAAAGTTACAAGTTACTGGGTTACACGATGATTCTTGACAAATCTATACTAATATTATAAAGCTGAAGAGTTTGTTTGTTTGTTTGTTTGAGCGCGCTAATCTCAGGAACTACTGTTTCGAATTGAAAAATTATTTTTGGGTTGAATAGACCATTTATCAAGGAAGGCTTTAGGCTATATATCATCACGCTTAAGCCAGTAGGAGCGGAGCAGCGATAAAGAATGTTTTAAAATCGGGGATTCCACGGGGACGAAGTCGCGGGCAGCAGCTAGTCATTATATACGAAACATATAGTGGTATTTTCTCTCTAAGAGAGACTGAGACAGAAAGTAAGACATATGTTGTGTGTCCTAGCCTTATCACATTTCTTCGAATCGACTCTTCTGGTAATTTTTTGCCAGACTTGTCTGTGCTGGATCGTTGACGTAACTAAATTTTGTTCCTTCAGGTCGTTGTTTACGAAGGATATCTAGCTAAGGGGGCTACCAGGCTTTTATATATAATCCAATGTGAACAGTGGTGGCCAAGTATGAGCAGTAGTGGCCGAGTGATAACGGCCCCGACTTACAAATTGTAGGTCGCGGGTTCAATTCAAACCCAGCCAGGCGTATTATTTTGTGTAATTTATTCCATCAACACTGCTCTCAAAACGGTGAAGGAAAACATCGTGAGGAAACCGGCATGTCCTAGAACTAAAAATTCGAAGACATGTGACATTTACCTACCCGCACTGGGCCCGCGTGGTGGATTACCGGCATGTCCTAGAACCAAAACTTCGAAGACATTTTGTTACATTCACCAACCTGCACTGGGCCCGCGTAGGGATTACGGCCTATTCCCTCTCCTAGAGAGGAGGCCTGTGTCCCAGCAGTGGGAACATTAAAAGGCTGATTAGTGATTATGCTTTATGCTATGTATATAATCTTCCTCCTGACCAATTTCAGCCATGGCGGTTAATCTCAATGGACACTAGTATTAGCCATTGGTGTGGAAGCTAATACATTGCACAAGTGTGTGGGAAAACACAGTTGTAGCTCCTTTCCCATCTACCAGGCCCAACAGCTTAACGTAATTTCCGAAGGACAGGTGTGGCACACTACTACGTTCCAAACTCCGGGCTGTTACAGAGCAACTGTTTAAAAAAAAAATAACGAGACAAACGGTCTAGTTATCTATACTTATAATAAATCTGTAGAAAGGTCAATTCTGTACAAGGAATATATTTTCAAAATAACTATCAGGGGGTGATTAGTGATCGATACTGGTGCCAAAAATGCAATCAGTAAAATTTTTGTCTGTCTGTCTGTCTGTCTGTCTGTCTGTATGTTCTTTATAGAAACAAAAACTACTCGACCGATTTTAACGAAACTTGGTGCAATTATTTTTCATAATCCTGGGCAGGTTATAGTATACTTTTCATCACGCTACAATCAATAGGAGCAGAGCAGTGAAGGAAAATGTTGGGAAAACGGGAGAAGTTACTCCAGTAGTTTCAATTTTATTTCTTTTTAGGTGAAGTAGTAGTAGAAGTAGGAGCATAGATTTTCAGATACCGATAAGTTAGTTTTGGCTAATTTATGTTCTGTTTTTTTAGTATTAAGTAGGTAAAAGCGTAGATACTTTTATTAATTAGTTAAACGTAGTTATAGGTATTTATTTTTCAGTGAAATAGGTATAGGTTATTATAATATAATTTTGCACAGGCATTTCAGCTTTACTTTCATTTCTTTTTTTGTTGTAAGTTGTACATAGTTCACACACATATAGTGATCTATCAATGCACAGCCCAAACCACTGAACGGATCGGGCTGATATTTGGCATGCAGGTAGATGTTATGACGTAGGCATCCGCTAAAAAAGGATTTTGATTAATTCTACCCCCAAGGGGATAAAATAGGGGATGAACGTTTGTATGAAACTTTGTCAATTTTAAACCGATCGGGCGGAGAGTTTCAAAATCGGGGGTAAAGTAACTATTCCACGCGGACGAAGTCGCTGGCAGAAGCTAGTAAAACATAATATCCTACTATCGAAATCAGAACTAACAACCGTGTCTCCGAAAAAGCATTCTATTTCCGAAACCATACTGGAAATCACAGCAGCTGTCAACGATTTAACGCATTAGAGTGAGCCCGCGCGTGACTCTACGAATAAAATCGACGGTCGTTACGAAATGGCACACGACCGAACTGAATAATCAACTTAATATCGTAGTGCACGCAACTCTGACTCTTATGATATACTGCAGGGCTACAGCTATCAGTGATGATTGGCGAGCGCATTTATGTTGACGTAAACGATATTTATGTTGATGGATAAATAGTAGCAGCTAACAGGGTAACTTGCGTTGCTGTATATACAATTTGAAGCCATCCATCAGATGGCTTATACTATTTAGAAAGTAAAAATTTATCTGATTAAAATTTGCTTTTTCCAATAATATCGGGATCGGCTTCCATTACAACCAGATGTAGCTAATTACCAGCATTTTATTAATTTATTTTTTTACATGTATCCACTGCCGCTACGTGAGGAGCTCGTGTCTAAATTATAACCGCCGCACGGGTCGATCTTCTAGGTTAAGCAACGCTTGCCGAGGTTGGTCTGTGGATGGGTGACCATCTTAACATTTTATGATGGGTGACCGCTTCACGTAAAATACTGGTATTCAGCTGAATCCGGCTTGACTGGGAGCCGACCCCAATGTAGTTGGGAAAAGGCTAGGCAGATGATGATGGTTGTATTATTAGTTGTGCAGCTGAGGTAATAAATAATGCAACCACAATTTTAACAACGTAAAATCCGTATAAATTTGCACTTTTTGGAAATTTTTAGTAAAAGATAAAAAAAATCGTATTACGACAGACCACCAGCCTGTGAATAACGAATCAATTATTCAGTTATCAAAATCGAACGCTCCCATAGAATCACAAATTGATGCTGAATAGTTCATTGAATCCCTGAAATATCCAGTTAAAGCTCAAGCTAATGGAATTAATATGAATTCAATGAAAAAATATTCAATTGAACAATCAGGGCAAAATTTAAATCAGAGCGGTAGTATTTTTTTGCTGTTTGGATCTGAATATTTTTACATTTTGTTTTATGAAATGATTGGACCAGTAAATGTTTCTTGTCGTAATATTTGCGGCTAAGTTGGTTGAAAAGATAAAACGCCGTGTTTTTGATCATTAAAATCATCATTTTTGGTCAGCGGGCGCTGTGGTTGACATAATTAAAAATGTTATAAAGATGTAGGTTGATATAATTTTGTAAACTGTGGAATTATTGCATTTATAATTTCGCTGAGTGCCACAGGCGACTTTTTATTTCGGGAAAATTAACAATTGTTATGTTTCACATAAGAAAGCATGTCGTTGAACATGTATTACTAGAAATAACCATGTCATTGCACTGTTGTGGTGTGGTTACAGGAAAACGACGACGAAAGCGTCGAAAGGGCCTGCGGATGGCGAGCGACGTGTGGCAGCTAGGCCTGAGTCAATGGCTGGTCGTGTTCCACGCGTGCCTTAAAGAGCTGTCAGCAAAGAAGACGGGTCCCCATAGGGTCAGTGCCTGCTAGGGTTGCGGAATGTGTTCGAAAGAATCACCACGGTCTTGGAACGTAAAGGGCATTAGGAGGAACACGGTTGGGTTTTAGGCAGTAAGCGTCTGACACTCCCTTCCGCTTCACCCAGAGCGGAAGAAGTCATTTGATATTTCCCACCCATTTAAAAAAGAGTGGACCACACATTCTTCTGACTTCATAATTTGACCCAACATAGGCCCGTCTAGACCGAAGCAAACTCTTTATGCAGACGGCTATTTTCAAGGCTAGTCATGTGCGCGAGAAATTAAAAATGTCATGTTTTAATAATTATGCTGAACACGTTTAAGTAAAGGTTCGGCCGTCCCCATCACTATTATTACCAATGCACCAGCCACGTTATTTCGTCACAACTCTTGATTGACTGTCAAAGATGATAAGGCAATAAGTCGCCTATGCCTATTAACATTGTCGGATATGCATTTTTGTCATTTTCTTTTTATTTCACGAATCACTCTCAAAGACTCTCATCTTTTAGTATCTGCGACAAAATATATATATATGTTTAGTTTTTAAAATACCTACGCTAACATTGTCAGATATGGCCCGATCACCAGTTAACAATGACGGATGTCAACTCACGGCAACGTTTGCGGGGTGCGCGCGGCGGCAGCGCGTGCGGTTCTGCCAGTACGGACCATGTTACACGGGCGAACGCACGCTGCATGATATTTTGTTACTAAAGCAAAATTATTTATCGTTTTTTGTTCTTAGCAATAAGAATAATGTTTACTAGGTCCGCACGCTTAGTGAAACTGGCTACTAAGGAATCTGAAGAACATGTTACGGATAGAAACAAGAGTATCGATTTAAATATTTTTACTTGTGCTGATGTAGATGAAGAAACAGGTAAATATTAATTGTTATTTTATTACCAATAAAGCTTTTCTTATTTAATGATAGTTGTTCAAGAATTAATTAATTTTATTATGAGTTTTATTTTATTGTTAATTATTTATGTAATAGTTCGGTTAAAATAGTAGGATGTGACATAATCGACATTGTTAACTGACTTTAATGCATTAAAATATGTTGGTAGTACCACAACAGACATTGTTAATCGTTTTTTGTGAGGTGCAGTATGTCGCAAGTACCAGATCCGACTTTTTTGGTCGTTTTGTTGTTTGTCCAATTTGTCGGATGTGTTACTTCTAACTTTTTAAACGGTATGTATTTTGAAAGATTTTGTTGGATGTGGTACATACCGCTTTTTTAACCGTTTAACGATAAATAAAGTATGTTGGCTGTGGTATATTTTGTTAGTATATTGCTAATACAAAAATACATTTTGTCGCTTTTTTACTTACACTGTTTTTTTTCCATCATCTAATATAATATTCACACTGCAAGGTATACAGAAATGAACTTTTTTATTTATTGCTAGTCTATTTAATTACTATTTAAATTTATTCAATTATCATATTTTTTTCCCAGGCAATAGAGAATCTCCATTGCCAAGTGGTTTCCAAAATCAGTTGATTAAATTGAGAAGATTGACTTGAAACTAGATTCACTGCCAAGGAGATCAAGGGTATCATCACCACCATGTCTAGAGAAAAGTCTCCAGGTCATGATGGTCTGAGTATCGAGCATCTCAAGTACGCAGGTCCTCATTTACCAAGAGTGTTGGCAATGTTCTTCAATTTTTGTGTGAGTCATGAGTATTTGCCCGGTCAGATGACTAGAACTATTGTAGTACCTATAGTTAAAAATAAAACAGGCGATATCGCGGATATAAAAAACTATAGGCCTATTTCCCTGGCTACGGTGATAGCGAAAGTGCTTGATAGTCTGCTTTATGTTCAACTTAATAACTACGTTAAACTGCACGATAACCAGTTCGGATTCCGAGCTGGGCTGTCTACTGAGAGTGCGATCTTGAGTCTAAATTGGGATGTCAAGTACTACACAGATCGAAAGACGCGGGACGCCTGTATACGCGTGCTTCCTCGACCTATCCCGAGCATTTGATCTGGTCTCCTACAGCATTCTTTGGAATAAGCTTGAGAAAGCTGGAGTTCCATCAGAACTAATAAGCACCTTAAGATGCTGGTATGGTGGCCAGATCAACCAGGTTCGATGGGCTGGGTCTTTGTCGGAGCCGTATGGATTGGAGTGCGGTGTGAGGCAGAGGGGGCTAACCTCACCTATGCTCTTCAATCTGTACGTCAGTGAGCTGATTGAGACGCTCAGCAGAGAGCGAGCCGGCTGTTACATTGATGGAGTATGTGTGAACAATATTAGTTACGCCGATGATATGGCTCTGCTAAGCGCCTCAGTTTGTGGCCTTAGGAGGTTGGTGGCTATCTGTGAAGACTTTGCCAAGCTTCATGTTTTAGTCTACAATGCGTGTAAGAGTGAGGTCATGGTTCTTGGTGCCGGCGGCGGACGAGGTCCAGATACTATTTCACCAGTTCATTTAAATGGAACTCCGCTCACAAGGGTATACAAGTTTAAATACCTAGGACACGTCTTGACCGCGGGCATGAAGGACGATGAGGATATTGAACGAGAGCGAAGGGCGCTGTCGGTTAGGGCAAATATGATAGCTCGCAGATTTGCGCGTTGCTCACGGGCTGTTAAGGTACCCTTGTTTCGTGCATACTGCACTCTATTTAATTATACACGTGCAGTCTGTGGGCCGACTATACGCGGAAATCGTTCTTCGTGTTCAATATAACGATGCGTTCAGGATATTGATGGGGTTGCCTCGCTTCTGCAGTGCAACAGGGATGTTTGCTGAAGCTCGAGTTGATTGTTTTTATACAACGATGAGAAAACGATGCGCTTGCGCCAGCCCCAACCTTATTCTGCGCTGTGTGGCGAGCAGACTCGATTGCATGTATGCAAGCTTTCCACCTCGGTGGTAGGCGTGTGGTAGCGACTCATATACATATTATATTCATTGTTTTAGGTTAAGTTATTATAATAAGAACACTAACATAGGGATAAGAAATAATTTTTAGTAACACAGTTTTGTCACGTTACTTGAAAATAAAGATTTATTATTATTATTATAAGATTTTTGTTTAAGGGTCAGTCAAACGTTCCTATTTTTTAATAATTTTGGTCATTTTTATTAATTAACTAGGTTTTAGTTTCATTTAAGGCTGTGCATGACAGGCTGTTTTGTTTTTATACTCCTGGAGTTCTTTTTTATTATAAGCTTTTTGTTGTTAATAGGGCCGTATAAGTGATACTGTTTTATTTGTAAGCTCCTAGAGTCTTGTTTTGATTCTGTTGATTTTTTAAATAAATATCTGATTACAAAGATTTCTTTAAATGTGTTTTTTTTATAATATCACTTTATTTATACGACAAATTTTGGTCTAGTATTTACGGTAAACAATGACGTATATGGCACTTCCAACAAATAATTAATAAGTTTGTACACGTAACATTGTCATATGTGGTAGATCCGACAAAAAATAATTGATTTAGTACGGTTAAAAAAGTCATTTCTGACTTTTAGCATTATTTAAAAAAACAATAACAACTTTTTATTACCATGTACTTAAGCTCATAAACATGTATAATAATTCAGTACATTTTTGTAAACTTAGGTCGTAAATTAAAAAAAAAATCTGCAATTCAAACTTCGACACGCTCTCTTGTAAAGTTGCCGATTTTCACATCCGACAATGTTAATAGGCATAGGCGAAGTCCACCATCGTTCCTTCGTGCATAGAGTTCTAAATCAACTGCTAAAAACAATGGATACACGACATAAACATATACGATGTCATAAAAATGAGCTGAGTTGTAAGAGAGAACATAAACTGCTTTAGAATAGTTAGGTTTTGTGCTGTAATGTAAATTTTAATGCAGTACTGATTCCTGTAGCAGTTCTATATATTCATGGCTGCATAAAATATAGTTTTTATGTGAAAACTTCTCGAATGTGCTACGGATGAATTTGGCTCATGTGCGCAGTAAAATTGTTTCATCTACTTAGGTAAGTTCCTGAGATTATCTATCTCGTATGTATGTTAGTTGAATTGGTTGGAGTTTTAATCCCAATGGCCCGAAAGAAGCGCCATGTTTTTAAGTAGTTTATGAACTTATCTTAGGACCTTTTTTTTGGGAAATCATCAAATGACTTCTCCCGCTCTGGGCGGAGCGGAAGGGAGTGACAGACTCTCTTGCCCTTTGCGTTTCAGGGCCGCGGTGATTCTTTCGAACAAATTCCGCAATTATCGTATGTCCTGGCTTCAAATGTATGAGGAGGTTAAGCTGAAAGTAGGTCTGAAAGAAGAATTAAGTCAAACACGACTGTCACTTATGGGATTTGAAACTATTCTACAACCGCGAAGGTTTATGAGTTACCAGCATGTCAAATAAAATAATGTAGTACTTTACTAACGTCCTATGTAAGAGCACACTTTTACATTGTTCGGTACAATTCTAGCCTCCTAGTTTTTGAAAAATAGAAAGAACACGATTGAAATATAGGTATATTTCAATCGTGTTCTTTCTATTTTTTGTCTTTCTCTCTCTCTTTGCATTCAAATTGCCACATACATATTGTGTTGGTGAGTGCGACAATTCAGCGAAAGTAAGACTGCTTATTGATTTCATTGTACAGGTAGAGTTACGCTGTGACGTCACAAGCCACGTGAGTGGAATCGGTACGGAAACGGTTACGTTTTGAGGCCGGACAAAAGTTAGTGAACACGCTTTCGGAAGCTATCGAGTATCTTGGTTGTAAAAGCCAAGAACCCTTTACTAAAAACCCTACTGATGACGACTGTGCCGCTAACTTATCACATTCGCCGTTACATACAAATATTATTATTAATAACATGATACTAAATCATATTAATATTCAACCATTGCGGTAAAGTTTCGAACTAAGTAAGTACAAACCAGAATTCCACAACAGGCCACACGAGTTTAACCATCAAACGAAAATAACATCGGTCAAGTTCCTGGTATCAAATAAACACAAGTATGAAGTTAGCCTCACCAACTTTCTATTTAACTTCGTCCAAATCAACAAGACAAGATTCCCTTAACAAAATGGTCTTTGCAACTTCTGAATGTAGGAGTTAAGATTGGACCACAGAGCATGGATTTGACGTGGGGACAGTGACTAGAGACGCCATCCGCTCATAGCCAACAGCAGAACAGATTTGGATGAAACACGGGTAGACCAGCGGGCGTACCATGAGGTGTTAAAACGAGCGAGAAAGAGGGATAGATTGTACACCCTATATAGCTCCATCCCTTTTTCTCGCTCGGAAGACTCACGTTTTAAGACGTCATGGTACGCCCACAGGTCCTGAAATAGGACATTATTTATATCCCAGAATGGAAAGAATATACCTTATTTTTCACCAATAATAGTTACACAACTTAATTCTTTGGATACAATGGCGGCTTTATCGCTGAGGGTACATATTATGTTCTCCAATGACGTGTTCTCTACATTAATTTTCGACATCAAATCGCGTGAAGCCGCAGACAGAAGCTAGTTATTCATAAAATCGCTGTCCGTGTCTGTAGTAATTGTAATAAGCGCAAGTTTTGACCGTCACCGTCATACCTATATCGTTAAAATTATCCCGTGCATGACTATGGGTAAACGTGCACATACGCTTGATTTGCATGACATAACGTCGAATTTTGTTGATCCAATTTTTTTTTTTTTTTTTTCTATTTCGTCGCTGGTGGCAGTGCAAATGTGCAAGAATGCGTGTTTTGCGGCATAATGTGTAAGTGATGTTACTAAGTGCTATAATTGTTACCACGACGCAAAGACAATATAACCACTTGACTGCGCATACAGTGCCCCGACGCTCGAAAACGATTAGTATTTTGTCGCCTATAAATAGGTAAGAGTAACCATTTTACCAGTCCGATCACGTTATTTGGCAAGCCGATCCCCTGGGTTGAGAAAGCTAAATATCTAGGCGTGATCCTCGATCGAAAGCTTACCTTCAGAGAGCACATTAAGACGGTGCGCAATCGTGCCGCATTCGCTCTCAGTAGGCTTCATTACATGCTGAACGCACGCAGCAAGTTATCCCTGAAAGGCAAACTACGCATTTTCACCACGTGCATACGTCCAATAATGACTTACGCGTGTGTAGCCTTCGCACACGCTAAGCCCCGCCAAATCCATAGGTTGCAGGTCATCCAAAACCGTTTTCTCCGAAAGGCTACGGGAGCCCCGTGGTACGTTAGAAATGAGCGTCTCCATGTCGACCTCCGTATCCCCACCATCAAACAATTCATGAAACGTATTTCCAAGCGTTTCATAGAGTCCGCTGAAAAGCACCAAAACCCCCTTATCGCATCGGCCACCCGATACACCCCCTCCCAGATCAGCAAGATCCGCCGACCGCGGCATACCCTTGTCGAGCCCGATGACCCCATCACCCTGACCCAAGAGAGTAGTAGGGAAACCAGCACTCTCAGGAAAAACAAACCCAGAACGCGTTCCGTATTCCGACCTCGCCGACGAGGTCCATCGCGACGCCCCCGTCAAAACCCTCCCCGACTTTTGCCTAACGAGCCAGCCCGCGCTGCTGAGCCATTAGCGTTAAATCCCCTAAATAATATCAATCAGACCCAGCCTGTCCCTTGCTGCCCCCCCTCAATGACCCCGCTAAGCCGAGGCCCGTGTCCCACAGGGGATGCCCTTAGCGAGCGGCCATTTAGTTTTTAAGTAGTTTTAAGCCCCGGCTGGGGGCCTTAGAATCTAAGGCAACCACGGGATTGCCCGGTTGAGCAGTAACCAGCCTTAATGTGCTGAACTGCGAGTAGTCCATTCAAAAAAAAAAAAAAAAAAAAAAAAGTAACCATTTTAGTTGTGCCCAAGTGTATGACCTGTGTGCACGCTAGATTAATACAAATTTTGATAACTTTTTATGCAATTTTATCGTATCCAAATGCCTTCATGCGCGGTGAAATGGTGCGGGAAGCATTCCAAGACATCTAGATACAAAAAGGATGGCATAACTTTTCATCGATAAGTAAAGCGAACGAAAATTATGTTTGATTTAATCAGATTATAAGTCACCGCAGGGGTCTATTTAAAATGGTGTTTGGGGTAAACGAATACACTGTTGAGTTCCGCGTTGATGTCTTTTGGAAACGTCTCGTTCTTTCATTAGACAATTCTAATGCTTCTATCCCTTTTTTTCTCTTTGTATTTTTATCGAGAAAAATAGTGCTGTCAATAATAGCTAGATGAAAGTCGATATCGAAAAAACTATTTGTTTTTATTCTATTCACATACTGTGATAAAATACCTGTACTTTTAACCGATTTCAAAAAAGGAGGAGTTTCAGTTCGTCAGTATTTTTTATGCAAGTTTCTTTGTTTTTCGATTTATTTGTTTGTCTCTGTCCCCGACCGGGACCGATCGGTTATTTTATTATTTTTTTAGATCGGTTTTAAAATCTCTGATTGGATATAATTATATATAATGTACAATAAGCAAGATGCATAATTCAGAAATATGTAGACGCTCGTTATTTTTTTTTACAAAGAACAAGGACCCTAAAACTTTGATTCAAAAAACATATACCAAAATAATTCATTTTAAAAATCAATAATAACAGGATACGTCTGTTTATTTTTGTAATTGATTGATTTTGATTAAATATTGTTTCTATGATTTTAACTGAGTATTTTTCATAATGTTAAAATCCATTTTATCGATATCGATTATTTTCCCCTAATGAAGTAGTGCAACCCTAACGATAGGCATACCTACGCAACTTGACCTTGAACTGACCAATTGCAGTCGCGCATTCTTCCTCGTTCCCCGGCCCGCAGTAGTGAGTCGTGTGCTTAGAAGAAATCAGCCTATACGCTCTCTAGTGGTTACATTCTCTATGCCACGACGTGACGCCATATGACCCCACTCCTGATCTTTGATGGATTATATTTTCGTCAATTTTAACCAATTTAACCAATTTTTTTATCTAACTGACAGACTAAACAGAAACATTTGTTTTACTCAGGAAACATCCTTATCGCAGTGGCTGCGATTGTTGAAATGCCAAAATATTTGAGATTAATCAAGTGATATTCCGGTAGCGTATGTCATTCCTTGTTTTTTATAAAATCGTTATCTATATTAATATTATGAATTGATATATGTTTGTATTGAATAGGCTCCGAAACTACTGAAACGATTTCTATTCTATTTGGAAAATAGGGATGTTTCCTGAGTAAAAAATATATGATTATGTTTAGTCCGTCAGGTAGATTATAGAAAAATATTGGACACGTATTTTTTCCTTTATCAAATCTATAAAAACTGACGAAGATACAAAGCATCAAAGATCAGGAGTGGGGGCTTGTGACGTTACGGCTCGTTAAAAATTGTAGCGAGTAGTGACGTCACACGAGTTTTCAACGCTCTGTATCGGCTTCATTTTTTGTTTACGTGAAAAAAGAAAAAATACGTGTCCAATATTTTTTTGGAAATCTATCTGACGGACTAATTAGATTTTTTTAGTCAACTACCCCATTCTTTCACTGTTGGGAAGCTACATTATCACCTAGGGTGACATAGGGTGTATTTATTAATCCCCATATTCCCACGGGTACGGGAACTACGCGGGTGAAACCCGGGGCGCTGCTAGTGGCTTATAAAATGTCGCTTTGTCTTGAGGCTAAGACAGGGCATAGTTCTCAACACACTCTGCTGCTATTGCCCAGGATTTTATGGAAAGTGTTGACATGAAACAGCGGCCGCCGAAGAATTTCCGTGTTCTGTGGGTTCTCCTCCAAGAAATCGGGAATCTTCAACTCCGAATTTACCCATTGTCAGACGAAGTTTGGATAATATTTTTTGTTGGACTTTCTTAACAGAAATCATCTATCCGTGTTTGAGTTGGCTCCCTTATAATTATGAGGCCAGTTTGAAGTTTGTTTTCCAGAGCTGAAGGCATTTTGGTAGACTTTTATTTTGATTAAATTCGTTAAATTAAGTTTGATTTTGTTCTGTTTACATTGGTAATTTATACTTCTTAGTGTGCTTAATTTGATCAACTTTTCCATAGGAAATAATATAATGACGGTAAACGGTTAAAATATCGAATTTTATGAACTTTAGTAAAGGAACATCTAATGCCCAGTTCCTCAAATTTTGAAGCAATGTTCGCGTAGGTTTGGAAATTAAAGGTGTTTTCGACAGCTTGTGAAGAGTCACAAGCTGTCGAAAACACCTTTAATTAGATTATGATTCTCAGTCAGAGGACTGAGAATCATAATCTAATCTTAAAACTATATCATAATCTAAAAATCCCTCCCTACCTATAAAAACCCCGCAAAAAATACAATATTCATTAACATCCCCAACATGACAAGCTATCTCTCATTAAATTGAAAATAACGAGATTGAAATTGCAAAATCTCCACGTCTCTCTAATATGAGGTAAATCAGCCTCGCTACATCACGTAGGAACTCTGATCAATTAATTGAAGGGCCACCATACATTGAGTTGTATCAATTAGGGATGTTACAGAGAATAAATTCTTCTCTTCGATTAAACGGAACCGAAGATGGAGTTTATTTATTTATTTAAAAAGTACTGCCACATCACAAACATTTGACATTGAAAATAACTTAAGCTATTTAATTTATGGCCTGATGCATGTGACAATAATGGCGTACATAACATTGGCAATTTATCGGCTCGAAGATGGAGTACAATAATTTATTAAAAAATAAAAAAGAATAACTAATGAAAACATACTTTGAAATTCAAATAATACAGTAATAATTGATGAAATATTCCTTGTCCCTACATGTTATCCGCGATGCTTTGACCTCCGCTTACAACCTCCCGTTTAAAACTGTCAAAGCGTAAGTCGGAATCTGATGTGTAATAACGGAAGTTCCAACTTTGTTTTTCTTAGGCAACTGAGCTGATGTCGATTATTCTGCCAGTGTGTTGACGGCAGTG
Organism: Hecatera dysodea; assembly: GCA_905332915.2. Classification (NCBI taxonomy): domain Eukaryota; kingdom Metazoa; phylum Arthropoda; class Insecta; order Lepidoptera; family Noctuidae; genus Hecatera; species Hecatera dysodea. Next base: position 15,798,315 of record HG995303.1, read on the forward strand.
ATAAGAGGTAAGCGTTCAAACTTATCTAACTTACCGGAGTCGAAACTCCGTAACAACCCTAGTGTCGTTAATCACATTAATTTGATCGCTGATAAAACTCACCCTTAATACGTCGGATGGGGTGTGCAGAGATACTAATCGGCTTGTAGTTTTGGCGGATAATTGGGATTCAGTGTGTCTTGGAGTGCTTTTGGACGTATCTATCTAAATTTACTTGTGAAGGTAGTTATGGTTAGTTAATTGCTTACATTTCAAGTAACAATTTAAGGTTGCATCTTCCTCATAACTTCAGCAGAAAAACGTCTACTAGGGAATATAAGGGGATGCTTAAAATAAGCGCTTACAATGTGTGTAAATCTGAGTGCCAAATAATTATTAGTTTTTTGTACCTTTCTTTCAAATTCAAATCATAATTATTATAATCTGTAGAAAAAAAATGTTACAGCATAAGGCCGCGTCCTGCACACTCTGACACTCTGGTGCGCTTGAAAACCCGGAAGATGTCTACGTTAAATTTAAATGTCACGACATGCTGCAAAGGTATCCGTCGCTGGAAATTATCCGTTTTCCTCAAATCTTTTTTCAAGGAAACTGCTTCCACTCGCATCGACAAAACCGCCATTACTATGAAAAAAAAAATTGTAGTGTGAACGCATTGCGCTTTGCAGACAAGGATGCTATAGTTTGTTCGCGTTAAGAATGCAGAAAGTCATCAGTGCAACTGCAAGATAAAGGTGTTTTCACAGTGGTGTCCAATTCAAACGTTCGAAGCAATGCCTTTTTTTTTTTTTTTTTTTTTTTTTTGGATGGGAAATCATCAAATGACCCCTCCCGCCCTGGGTGGAGCGGTAGGGAGTGTCAGACTTTTACTGACTAAAACCCACCCGTGATCCTTCTTGTGCCCTATGCGTTCCAGGGCCGCGGCAACTCTTTCGAACAAATTCCGCAACCCTAGCAGGCACCGACCCTATGGGGCCCCGTCCTTGGTGCTGACGGCTCCTTGAGGCGCGCGTGGAACACAACGCGTCGTCGACTCAACCTGGTATCGGACGGCGAGCCACCCACGCTCACCGTCTCCAGGCATCAGCCACTGCGCAATAGCACAGCGGCTGACTTGTCTCTGGAGGAGGCCACGATGGGACCATTACTGGCACTCCATCTCGGCCCCCTCCCGAGAACCAGGAGTCGCAGCACCCACAGCAGTAGCGGCAGAAGCGGCGACGGAAGCCGCGGCGGCGGCAGAGGCGGCGGTGGCGGCGGACCTCTTGCCCTTGGTCGGCGCGGATGGCGCGCAGGCCCTTCCCCCAGCCCAGTGCTCGGCCGGCTTGCCAGCAGCCGCACATGCACTGCAGTGCGGCGTGGCCTCGCAAGAGCCGGCCTTATGACCGGGCTGACCACAGCGGAAACAGAGTCCGCCGCGGTCGACCTCCGAGGGGCACATAGCTCCCGTGTGGTTGCCCACATGGCAGCGGTAGCACCTCAGAGGCCTGGGTTCCAGCAGTTTTACCCGCGCAGACACCCATCCCACCAAGAGCCTTCGGCCCTCCGACACAGTTCTGGCCGCCGTCACGGGGCAGCTCACCACAAGGGTTTGCATGCCCGTGTTGTCCGGCCGGAGGGTGCCCGCCTTGACGAGCTCGGCAGAGCACCCCCCAGTCCTGGCGACGGCGGCCACAACTTCCTCCTCCGTAACGGAGTCATCCAGGCCCACTATGCGCATGTCGATGCGCTTAGTCGGCCTGGACACCCGGACCTCGTCCGCGGGTAAGACCGCCCTCAGCCTTTCGGCCAGGGCGTCCGCGAACGGGCCACTCTCCGCTCCGGCGAGCTCGAGCTTGCGGGCACCGGTTAGGGTCCTCCTGACCCCGATGCCCCCGCTGATGCCCAGCTCTTGGAGGCTCACCGCCTCCTTCGCCCGCTTCAGTACGGCGAGATACGTCACGCCCCTCTGTTCCGCTTCCGGCTGCAGTGTTAACACCACAGCCGCGGACTTCGGGGCGCGAAGCCTCGCCGCAATAGCATTGGCCTTCCGCCGCTGCTTCTTGGCCTTGCTCTTAGCCGCTTTCTTGGCCCGCCGCTTCTCTCCAGCAACCTGCCACTCGGCCTCGGCCGCAGGAGGGTCCGAGGGTGGGGGTGGGGGCGGTTGCGGCGCCACTGGCGCAGCAGCCTTAGCCGCTCCCCCTCCAGCCTTCCTCCTACCCCTCTTCGCCGGGGCCGACTTCGTCGTCGTCGCCGGCGTCGCAGGTGCCGGCGCCACAGGCACTGGCGCTGCTCCGCCCTTGGCCTTTGCCTTCGTCTTGCCGGACGTTCCCGGGCTGGCAGCCGCGGCGGCCGCGTACGAAGCCGCCTTCTGCTGCTGGCCCGGGGCCTTCCGAGTCGCCGCCGTTGGGGGCCGCCGGACCATGTCCTCCAGGGTGGAGAACTGCTGCCGGAAGGGAGCCAGCTCCTGCCGCACCAGGTTCCGCACCTGGCTCAGCACTAGGCTCCCCTCCAGCGCCGCCGGACTCAGCACCCCCCGCGGCTCCTCGGAGGCCGCTCTGGCCATCCCCGCCAGGTCCTTCCGGAGCGACTCATTCTCCCGAACGAGTCGCTCCGTAACGGCCGCGAGGCGGGCGACCTCCGCCCGAAGCTCTGTCGTCTCCCTTGAGGGAGACGCGCCAACGTTGGCCGCCGCTGCCGCCAGGATGGAGGCTTTGGCCGCGCTGATGGCCTCCCGCTTCGACGACTGTTTCCTTTTAAAGGCCACAGCGCGGATCGCGGCCTCCACGACCTCCGAGAACTGGGCCCTTTGCTCCTCAACCGTGGGACGCACCTCTCCCGGAGGCTCCGAGTCGTCGGAGTCGAGAGTAGGCGGAAGAGTAGAGGGAGCCCTACGACCGCTCCCTCCAGGGCGACGCCCCTCCTCCACCAACCTCCCGGCACGACTCTCCACCTCCCGGGTAGAGGGAGCCAGCCCCCTCCCCGCCTCACAGCCCCTGCCCCGCCTAGCGGTGGGGATCTTGCGGGCGGAGGCAAACTCGCCCTCGGAGATCGACTCCCCGTCTTCCTCCCGTCGCGGCCGCTTGCGGAAGAACTTGACGTTCTCCGCAGCAGCCCCCCCTCTTCCGTCTCTAGAGCCCGCCGAGCTGACCGTTACTAGGTCTGGCGCGGAGCCGGAATCCGACTCCGCACCACCCCGGCGCTCAGGCGAACCCTCCACTACGGAATCGTACGCCATCAGCTCCTTAAAAGAAGCGGATCCGGATGACGACGATTCGGAGCCTCCTCGGCTCTTGTTGCCACTGGCAAGCGGAAGGTCTTTGTTGCCCACCCCATAGTACGAAGGGCAGCCCGCCGAAGCGGGGCGGGATTCCCCGACCGCTGAGCAGTCGGGACCCGCCTGGGGACTTATTTTACTCAGGCCTTTTTCCATATTGTTCCTTTTAGAGGGTATGGTCCCTTGCTCCTCCGCCCTTTCTCCCTCACAGGGCCTCACCTCCTACCCGCTCACTGCCTTCTCAGCCACGTCTGATGAGCAGACGCGTACCAGAAGGCAGCGAGCGGGTGTGTCTCTCTTGGTCTGGTCCCTCACTTGCGACCTTCCGGCATGAGTGGCTCTACCGGGAAAGCTCGCAAGATCATTGGGACGCTCAAGCCCCACCACGACGACAACGTGGAGACACATTCGGTGGGGTCGAAGCAATGCCTTCAACAGTCATTGTGAACTTGACTTTGTAATTTGAAAAGATTTCATTAGTTAGGGGGCGGGGCTAGGCTGACGGACAATGATGACTCACTGCATTCCTAACGCGAATGTATGAATGTATAGGGAAAAACGAACTGTTGTATCAAGTACCTAACTGTATTTTTTTGAGGCAGGCTGTCAGTCTATAGTTACTTCACTCACAGCCTCATTCTACAAAGCCTTGGCATGCCCAGCTATCGTCGTCATTGTTACCTCCTTTCTAAAAACCGTTCCAAACTTAATAAAAATTTCTCGGAGCGAACACCCGAATTCGAATTCTTTATAAGTCCCGTTCCTCTGTTCGCGAAACTTTCAGATGGACAGTTTTTTCCTTTGATCCAACATTTATATGTTTCCCTTGACAGAGTATTTTTTTTTTGTTGTATTTTTGCTTAAAGGTAAAGTTAAATACGTTTGTTACATTTGTGTGTATTTTTAGAGGCCTAAAATAGATTGTATCTTTTCTAAAGGCGTGTGTAAAGGATTGTGGTGAAAGTAATGAAATCATTTTTCGAAAGGGCTCCCGTTGACTAGAGCTTTGCTTTTCTTGGTGATTTTTGTACAACATTGTATGCATACTAGTTTTTTTGACAGATTGTTACAATAGGTTCCTTTAATTTTTGTCTTCTATTTAATTGCTGACTGAATTGGTCCCATGGTATTTAAAGTTAATGGATAGGCAACAAATGCTACGTGTTTTTACAATAAAATTTCCTGCTACCAGCAATGCTGTAACACGAAGTGTTGCCAGTAATGTGATTTTAACTGCGCAAAAGAGGGCAGTGCGTTTTTCAGCCTGTGCATGCATGTATGTATGTTTGTTCCTTTGTGGTGTTTTAAGGACAAAAACGTGGTCGATTTTGAATATTCTTACGTCCTTCAAACTTGACTTGGCAATGGAATATACATATATCTAGCATATTAGGAAGGCTTAAGTTAAAAAAAAAAACTCTAGTTAATCTATATCTCAAAATCATTCGAAATTCAAATCACTCCGCCGGATTTCCATTTTTAAACCAAATCACGGTTAAAACTCAATTACCGTTTCGAAAGCCGAAAAGTTTGAACAATTTGAATTTGGAAACGGCTGATTCTAGTTTCGAACGTTAGAGATTTAAATCACGTTCCTTTGAACTTGTAAAATGGCTGACACAATGAATTAAAAGGTGAACTATTTTATAGGAATTAGGTAGATTTGGGAATCAGAGGAAATCAGGTTTTGTTAGAACCTCACGATGTTTCCTAGATTTTTGATTCACTTTGTGCTATTTCTTTTCGATTTCATGATATCCACAGAAATCTTAATTAAGATTTCTCATCTGAAATCCTAATTAAGATTGATATATATATATATATCAATAAACAATATGTACTTAATTTGCACAAAAAAAAGTGGCAGGTCTAACCAGAACCCAAAAATCTAAAAATAATCGAGAAAATTCCCAAAAATGTTACCTGAACCAATAAATTAATTGTTCCAAAATGTTACCACATAAGAGAAAGTTTTCGTAAACAAATATTGAAAACAATAAATTAGAAGGAAAACTATTTGGAGTTTAAATATTTCGGTCGAATCGTTTGGGTCGTAGGGACGAAAGAATCTCATGAATTTGTTACCTATATTAGAATGTAACCCGGAGGGACGAAAAGTTGCCCAACATATGTATAAAGGAGTGATTGCTTCTGTTTTCTATTTTAGAACCAGTAGAGAGTGGGGTCAGTTGAAACATTAACAGGCATTTTTGTCCTACTTATTTGAGAAGCGAAGTTTTCATTGATTATTTTTTACTAAATTATTTATTATTTTATATTAAAGGTTAGATGGCAATTGGTGGAAACTTTTCAGGGTTCCGTACTTGAATGCTAATCAACGGAACCCTATTACTAAGCCTCAGTTGCCCGCCCATCTGTCTGTCAGAGGGCTGTTTCACATGTAAATTTCAATTGACTACGTATAAAGAGAAAACATTTGAAGTATTCACACTGTGCATAATACTTTAAACGCTATAATAACAATAAGATAAGCAATACTATTAAAGTTCTCCCACAAGTTGGACTGATGACCTGGCGAGGGTCGAGGGTAGCCGATGGATGCGAGACGCACAGGACCAGTTGTGGTGGCGACACTTGGAGGAGGTCTATGTCCAGCGGGTCAAGGGGCGGCGGACTTGGGGACGTCCGTCGCCCCCCATTCATCCGGACCCGAGGTGGCGGTGCGTGGTGTTACCGTGCGCCCCTCTTTTACGTTAAACACCTCACTCCCTCCGCTGACTCGAGGTGACTCGCAGAGGCGGGCTGGCACCAGCCGGGGATTACGGATGTTGCATACGTTCCCGCCATCCCCGGCGTAGGTGAGAGATGGAACACCGGGGTGGTTTTAGCCAGTAAGAGTCTGACAGACCCCTCCGCCCGCCCCAGGGTGGAGGACATCCATGAGGATTTCCCCCAGTTAAAAAAAAGGTCTATGTCCAGCAGTGGACGTCTTTCAGCTGATATGATGATCATGACGATGAAGTAATTGAATTAAACTAAATACAAGAAACAATTATCTCTTTTTTCTATAATAAGGCTTGTAGAGTGCGTCAGTTGATACATAAACAGGATGACCGCCTGACGTGACTGCGAAACCCTTGCAGTTTTCCTACTTAATACTTTTACTGAAATCTTCCTAGTACCAACTAGTAAGCACGGAAAAATGATCCTGTGAAATATTAGGATTCATAACAATGCATATAGTCATAATACCGCCACAGCAACGTTTATATAGACACTTGCAGCGCCCCGCGGTTTCACCCGTATAAGTTTCGATCCCGTAAGAATATTGTGGTAAAAATTCTATATTATGTTAATTCTGGTTATAAACCACCTGTGTGCCAAATTTAATCCAAATCCGTTGAGTAGTTTTTGCCTGAAAGAGTAACAAACATCCATCCATACTTACAAGCTTTCGCGTTTATAATATTAAGCAGGATTTTTTTTAAACGATGCCCCACTCTGGTTTCTTCTGTATCGTAGGTGCGTTTACAAACACAATTCACATACACAAACGGACGGACCTGGAACCACTTTTTGCTAGCCATATTTATTCCGCGCGGGAATCGAACCCGTGTCACGCAGAGCATCGTCAATGGCTCAACCACTGCGCCAACCGTGCCGACATTAACTGTTCACATTTACTATTCCAATTTTCCCCCAATGTGCATGATAGGAAAATTAATAAAATCACTCCACACGGAATCCATTAGAATCGTATCACCTGATACCTTGCAAATATTCAATAGGGGTTCTTGTACTAATACGGAGGGGTGAATCCACAAAGAGAATACTTTTGTTAGAGATGAAAGGGGTGAACAAGGGGTTTTATCGGAATTTCTTGAATAAAGTTTGGAACGATTTGGTTTTAAGTGGAATATCCAATTAGAAGCTTAATGTGGCCGAAAGTTATTTGTATATAATTGAGAGTGATAGGAAACGTTTTAAATAACTTTATATTGTTTTAACTAGCTCTCACCCGCGACTTCGCACGCGCATTTACCATATTTTTCCTTTCCCGCAGGAATTTTGGGAAACACTCTCTTAGTGCTTCCTACACTCCTCAAGGGCTGGGTGGAGGCCATTTTAGCTTTCTATGACCAATAGTATGTACCAGCTGTGAGTTGTCTGTCAGTCACTCAATAACGGAAGAGTTTAATATAAATATATTATATGAGACTAGTAGCGCCCCGTGGGTTCACCCGCGTAGTTCCCGATCCTACATATGTTACTCGTTGATAATGTAGCTTTCTAATGGTGAAAAAAATAAATTAAAATCGTAAAATTTTAAGTTATTACTTTTTTTTTTCACCATTTTTCACACATATCACAAAGCTTCGGAGTTTATTCAATGCAAACAAAAAAAAGAACTTCCTTCTTCATAATATTACTTCGTACTATATACTACACAACTATAGCACTTTATACTAAAATTGTTTCATACTATAAGAATCTATCATAAAGTCGTCTAAATGATACGTATAAATAAGTTACCTTATGACACGTTTTATGAGTTCATATAATATTATTTATTATTTATCTGATCACTATGTAGGTCGATCCGCTTATACTTTATTGATCTACTCTTTACAGTGTTATATAGTAAAATTTTTCATGACTAGCTTCAGCCCGCGACTTCGTGCGCGTGGAATAGTTACTAACCCCCCGATTCTTTGTGATATTGATTCGTTGATGGGAGAAGTGGTGGGAGGCGTCTGACGTGACGGCACAGTGCAGTGGTGGCATGCGTGTGAGCTGCGCGCGGTACTGGACAGTACTTGGCATGTACTTGAACATTGCAACATTACTTCATTTTTCTAAAATAAAAGAATTTTCCAAAAATAAAAGTAACCTAAGTTACTCCTTGTTACATCAGCAACCTGTCAATAAAAGTCCCGTCAAAATCAGTCCAGCCATTTCAGAAATTAGCCGGAACAAACAGACAGACAAAAATGAAAAAAAAAATGTTATTTTGGTGTATGTACCGTATATATTAATATATGCATGTAGTAAAAAGCGGTTATTTCAATATTAGAAACAGACGCTCCAATTTTATTTATATGTATAGATTTTCATGTTGGTTTTTTTTTTCTCTGTGTCATGATTGATGTTGCGCCACTTCTGCTTCCCAGCTAAAACACTAGGAAGTGGTGATGGGTGGGCGTTTTGAGGGACTGTTTTTATGTAAAATATGACGTTCAAAAAGTGCTGGTTCTCAGCCAAGTTTGAATAAATGAATTTCGATTGATTGATATAGTCCCCTGTAACTAAAAATATTATAACACTAGCTTCTGCCAGCGACTTCGTCCGCGTGGAATAGTTACTTTACCCCCGATTTTGAAACTCTCAGCCCGATCGGTTTAAAATTGACAAAAGATAGACATGCTGTTTCGGGATATTTTTTTAGATAATTTTATGTAGAACATTTCCGTAATACATGATTTCTATGTAACTTTAACCATTAAGGCTACACACGCGACGGAAGCTTAAAAAAGGAGTAACTTCTTCCGTTTTCCCAACATTTTCCTTCACTGCTCTGCTCCTATTGATTGTAGCGTGATGAAAAGTATACTATAACCTGCCCAGGAGTATGAAGAATAATTGCACCAAGTTTCGTTAAAATCGGTCGAGTAGTTTTTGTTTCTATAAAGAACATACAGACAGACAGACAGACAGACAGATAGACAGACAGACAGACAGACAAAAATTTTACTGATTGCATTTTTGGCACCAGTATCGATCACTAATCACCCCCTGATAGTTATTTTGAAAATATATTCCTTGTACAGAATTGACCTCTCTACAGATTTATTATAAGTATAGATTTGACGACTTTCGATACTTGGAGAAAAGCTTAAAAATAATTGACAAATATGTGTTGTGTGTATTAAATATCTCTGAAAAAATTACCATATTTATTTAGTCAGCAAACATTTTCAGCTTTAATTTCGTACCTGAAACAGAAAATTTCATTATTAGTATAACTATAATTAAACCATACACACTTATGTCTCGGGTACCTACAGTAGATAGTGTACAGTTGAATAATTTATCACCACTGTAACGACGCCATTTTGCCTCCCTACACTAAAATTAATAAAGAAATTAGCAGTCCGGACGTCTATCATTTTCCTAAACGATCCTTTTTTTTCTCTGTATGGGAAATCATCAAATGACTTCTCCCGCTCTGGGTGGAGCGGAAGGGAGTGTCAGACTCTTACTAACTAAAACCCACCCGTGATCCTTCTTATGCCCTTTATGTTCCAGGGACTGACCCTATGGAGCCCCGTCTATGAAGCCGCGCGTGGATCACGACGCGCCGTCGACCCGGGCCTGGTTGCTTTCGAACGGCGAGCCACCCATAGCTCGCCAACCACAGGCCCGCGCCTACGGTGGCCGGAAATCGCCCTGCGTTTCCCAACGCCCGGGGCGTCTTCTTTTGTTGCGGCGGCTGAAGCGTAAGGTTTCCCTATCCCGCACGCGTTCCGCCTCCTCCTTCGCTAGCATTACTGCTTCGCAGAAGAAGGTGATCAGAAAAAAAATTTAGAAGCCGACTGCAGTGCCCCTTAATAGGTCAAATAAATCGTGTACCATCATAAGCCACGGGAATGAAGTTGTTTGGAAAGTTAAGCAATAATAAAGTGAAATATTGGTACAGGTTTTCAGGATATTTAAAACTAAAATATATTATAAGTTTACGACACAACACAACAACTAAACGAAAACGGCTAAACTAATCCTTAATTCAGTCGGCGTATTTTTAAATATACATTTTTTTTGTCTTCTCTTTTTAAATGGAACAGAAAGTTTTTCCTCTACAAAAATAGTCTAGCTTTACTATTTTCATTTACAAAAAATGTCGTATTTTCCTTCAAACAGGTCGACAGGCCTCATTTCATAATTTGACGAGTGAGAACTAAAAATGTTATGAATAACGAACACTGTGTGACCCCTGACCCCATTTCAGGTGGAAATACACGGCACAAAGTTTGTGGCGGCACCGCTGCGGCATTTTATAAAATGTTAATTGCTCGTTCATTTTCCTAGGTAGCAACGTTTTTTGGTTCGTATGTTATGAAATATAGTGAGAAAGTTTTTGTTTAATGGTAATTTTTCTGATACAATTTTTGTTTTGCGTTTCTAATCACCGAAAGTTTTATCAGATAACTATAATATTTATTTATTTATTAAAGGCATACCAACAGCTTTTGTATACAGTATTACATAAGAATAATAGTAACAAAAGCATCAGACTTATACAATAATACTAGTATAGTAATATTATTTATAATAATAGTATAATAAATATACTGTACAAATATGTATATATGTATGTAGTGTTTTATTTTATTTTATTTGAAACTGAGTTAATATATTTTAATAACCCTTTCTGAATGTATAAATGCATCAACCAAATTAATAGAAAAAATCAAAAAGAAAACAGACCCAATTTATAAAAAAAATAGTAATTGCCTATTAAAGCAATTATTTTTTTATAAAAGCACTTTTCTGAATTATATTTTGAGAAAACTAGTCTAACACTACTTGAATGAAAATTTTTAAGTGGTCTAGAGTTTGAGAAATTCTCAAGTCAAAAGACGTAATTCAGTATTCAGGGGCTGATTTAATTGTTGGATTTCTTATACTTAAAGGATCTACGATAATCAACATCATTAAAAACAACGCAACGCTATCGAGTGTGGAGTTGTTGAAAACTTACTTACTTCTTGATGGACTTCGTTCATTATGGGTCTGGGAGACATTATTTATTTAGGGTCTTGAGGTTGATTATGTAGACTTGAAGTAGGCACATTCCACAAGGGTATAGGAGGCGGTTGCGTCGTTTTGCGAGGCAAAAGGAAGGCGGGGCGGGTCAGGAAGGCAGACGTTCTCCGAGTGACCCGATCTGTCAACTGATCTGGGAGTGACCCGATTCGTCGCAAGAGGGCAGGACGATGCAAGCGGTAAAATGAGCCAACGGATGATTGATCAGGGACTTTATCGTCCACGCTGCCCGGTCCCTAGAGTTGTGGTGATATCCCAGTGCACACAGACATCGCTGAAGGAGGAGGAAGCCCGGAGAGGGGCAAAGAAGAGGGGGTCCAGACGTGGGCCACTCTGGATGGGTCGCGAACGTCATGCGTAGTTCAGTTCTCGCGGCGTGGGGTAAGCCGCGAGAACTGCTTCAAGGCGAAAGTAGGTGCACAGGCGAAGTTTTGGTGGATGCAAGCCCCACATAACCACGTAGTCTCCCCGGACCGCATGGCATGCGTTAAGCATTTTCTTCGCTTAAAAAAGGCACATTCCACAAAATTTTGGCTCAACCAAATGGCGATGATGCGAAGTCTGTTTAAGTTCATGGCCCATATTTATATGACCAATGTGTATTTGGGGAACGATGGGACTGACATACGCATTGCGATCCTGTGGAGTTTCATGCACGTTCTTCTCCATAGTGATCTACGCTTTTGAACGTGCAAATAGCTCCATGTTTAGGACCTTGACAATTCAATTTTTCAATCCCTAAATAAACATGAAAGAAAAAATACAACGCTATCGTTAAAAAAGTATTCCCGTATTTCTGTTCCAACCCCGTTTACTAATATTTACACACACTTCTGCAGTTCGCTTTAACACTTCAAGGTATTCTTGATACCTATGATGAAGTGTTCATAAACATATCAATATGTTTTCCGAAGTTCGACAATCGTTTTCGAATATTGGAAATGGTTTTCAGTAACAAAATTGTTTGTAATTAAATATTATGTATATTTTAATAAAAGTATTTCGTATACATATGTACGATTTGTTTTATTGATTATGTAGAAATATTTTCAGTTAGCGCCAAAATTCTCATTGGGGTTTTTGTGCCGATTAAGAGGCAAAATATTGTTCGAGGATTTGTGAACCTTCCCAACAGTGAAAGAATTTTTCAAATCGGTTCAGTGGTTTCGGAGCCTTTTGCACACCGCGGTTTCACCCTGATATTTCCCGTTCTCGTAAGAATACGGGGATAAAATATAGCTTATAGGTATTACTCTTTGATAATGTAGTTTTCCATTAGTTAACATAAATTGTTAAAATTGGTCCAGAAGTTTCGGAGCTTATTCGGTACAAACAAACAAATGAAATTATCCTTTCCTTTTATAATATTAGTATAAATAAACTTGACATAAAAAGAGATAAAAAAAATCAGCTGTTAGCTGTCCTAGTTATGCGAGTAAAAATTGTGTTTGGATTTTTGAGAGTTATATAACTAACCGGTACAAAAATAACCTAACACTTGTCAAGACACGTACATATTATATATAATCTTTCTCAAATCATAAACACAAACATGGCACATTTAATATTCATTCCAATTAACTAGAGGAGGTAGTTAAAATAATTTCCACTTACAAGAAAAGGCGTGAACACAGAAAGCTAACTGAAATAATGTCTACTTATGTATAATGTTTGCATGTTACAAATGAGCCGCGCATAGTTATGACAAAGAGTAGATAAACTACAGAAGATCAACTACTAACGAGTGGATTAAACACTATTTAGGCGTCTACAAAATAGGAACCACGAGTACGGGATCCATACGTTAATTTGTTCAGCAAAACTGATAAGCGCTGCACATCTATCTGCGCCACGTTATGATTCGGTTTGCCGTACAAATGAACGCAAAGATAGCGTATGCGTGCAATTAAAGTTTTAGTGATTTTATTTCATTTATTTATGATTCGTCAAAAACACAAACATATTGCTATGCATATTTGCTGTAATTAATAGACGTGAAGCACATTTGGATAAATAATAACTAATCACTATTATAATGTGATAGAAAAAGACTGCTTTAGTAGAAGATTAAAATTGATGAATGATTGATTATAATAATTAAAAGAAAAAGTCTCACTTTACATTGAATCAGAAAAAAATACGCAATTGATTTTTTCAAATTTTGCGTTATTAATATATCTCGTATATATGCGTGCGTTTCTTCTCGTTGTCTTAACGTTCTGTATTCCACCTATTCTGTGGTACAATGCGCAGGCACGGCTGCACGGTAAATCGCATGAATACATTTAATGACATGACTGACTAAAGTTTACCTTTTAGTAATAGTTCGTAGTTTGAATGCTTGTGCTGGTGGTATGGTAGCTCAAAGGCTTCGGTTAAGGCTCTGTTTGTGCGTCATTAAAACTAATTTCTGTTCGTGTTTGTAGAGACTAGAGAACTAAATCTTTAGTCTATCTGTGGGTTTCTAATTAACAGTCTTATTCGGTATCTTTTAAGAGGTGATTAGTAACTTTTAAGAATAAATAAGCAAGCATCTATTGTTAATTTTTAGGCAGTACAATGACGCCTCCTACGCTCCAGAAAAAAAAAAAAAACTATACCTAGGCGGGCTTAATGGGCGCGCGGGCTTTATGTTTAAATTAAACTGGAGTAGACGGGTGTCCAGTTTCATATTAACGTTTCCATCGACCAATTGCAGTACTGTCTCCCAACTCATAACCATTAAGGAGTTCTGTAGCTTCAGCACAGCAGCGTCAGATGTTGACACCCTGAAGCATATACCTGAGTAAGACGTGATTATTACGTAATAAAACCACCATACGAGCATACAATTTTCAGTGGTTGCGCTCGATTTCTCCTGGATCCCATCATCAGATCCTGACCTGGTGAAAATGGGACGACCTCAGAAGTGAACTCTATCCAACAAAAAAATAAAATTGAAATCCGTCGCTGACGGCAATATCGGTGAACATACATTAAAAAAAATTATATTGTACAAACACAGGGATTGAGAACCTCCTCCTTTTAATGAAGTCGGATAAAAAAAAGGTCGTCGTTACTTACCGACAGACGGAAAACGAAGTGAATCGAATCTTTACAAAACCCCTCAGAGTTTGTCTCCACAGACATTAAACGACTAGATTGTGTCATCTATATCTAGAAAAGGGAAACTGACTGACGTTTCAATGCATAAGCGAAACTATTGGGACTGTTATCATGAAACGTTCGAAAAGTTTCCTTTTATGATGTACGTCAGTAATAAGAAGGCATTTTGGGAAATCGAAACAGTGAAAAGTGAGTGATATTTTTTTGTACTAAATCGCAAGCGAAACTTTTTCTGGAAGAATCCAGAAAAAGTTTCGCAGAATAAGAGTAGTTACCCAACTATCCCCTAGAAGGCGTAACAACTCGATTGTGTCATAAATCATAAAACATGCAAGATGTGCACTGCAATAAATTACAGACTTCTGTCCCGCAGTTTATTTGTGCATTGAAAATGTAAACTACGAGTAGTATTGGAAAAGAAATGGGGAGTTTTAGTATGGTTTAGATTTGATAAATTGTTTGATGAAAAATAATGAGGCTGTTTGGTTGTAGAACGAAGAAATCAAATGAGCAGTGGTGGCCGAGTGGTAACGGCTCCAACTTACGAATTGTATAGGTCGCGGGTTCAAACCCAGCCAGGCGCATTACTTTGTGTAATTAATTTCTTCACCACTGCTCTCAAAACGGTGAAGGAAAACATCGTGAGGAAACCGGCATGTCCTAGAACCAAAAATTCGAAGACATGTGACATTCACCAACCCGCACTGGGCCCGCGTGGTGGATTACGGCTCATTCCCTCTCCTGGAGAGGAGGCCTGTGTCCCAGCAGTGGGAACGTTAAAAGGCTGATTATGAAATCAAATGAATAATTAATTACTGTTTAGTAAATTGGACATTTTGTGACTTTTTCTCTGAGTGTCATATTCTATCGAAGGTTGGCGACCATTATGGCATTTTGGACCCTCGACACAGCAGCTCTAAATAGGGAACGTGTGCTTTTGTTATACCATTGGCGCAGATATTTAAGCCAACATTTTTTCTCCTTCCTGGACTTCTTTTCTCCTGTATTTTCCTCTAAATTATAAGTTGCAACATCATATTTCGAGCTGCGCATAATGTGGCCAAGATTCAAGTTCAAATTTGTGACGGGACGAGATATTCTGTTTCTGAATTATTGTTGCAGGAAAAACAAAGAGGAGCGCCTTTGGAGAGGAAACCTCTGATCCTCCCAGATGAAGATAATTTCAAGGATTGACCTAGGAAAATATTATCTGTTTGCCAGTCAATCTTGTAAAATTAGCTCAAATGCTGCCTTTTCCGTTATACATATATTGAGGTCGGCTACTAGTCTTACTGGATACAGCTGCTGCTGAGGAACCAGTATTTTACATGGAGCGACCGCGAAGCTGACATCCACAACCCAGTAACTGGGTAACGCGATAACCTTTGCCAAGACTGTCAGGTTTCTTGGTTTCTGACCACGTAACGATTGCCACAAAGATCTTAAGGGTTAAGATGGTAGTCGGCATCTACAGCTTAAAGGGTTTCGCAGGGCACCTAGGAATACTGCTAGGGTTGCGGAATTTGTTCGAAAGAGTTACCGCCCTGGAACGCAAAGTGCACTAGATGAATCACGAGTGAGTTTTAGTCAGTAAGACTCTGACACTGCCTTCCGCTCCGCCCAGAGCGGGAGAAGTCATTTGATGATTTCCCATCCAAAAAAAGGGCACCTAGGAATTTCGATGTGTTAAGATGGCCACCTATCCATGGAGTGACCTCCGCACTCTAATTCTGCAACTATAATACAGTCTTTAATTTCTAATTAGGCATCCTTCACTATCAATCAATGTTCTCCAGGATATATTGGAATCAGATTAATCATTATATTGTACGGCTTTAAGCAGAAAGAGTTATAGCCGATACCACGCCGTGACCTGGTCGTTATTGATAGCATTCTAAAATGGATCGCACCGCGACGGCATCACCGGCGATTATCCGGTGGAATGAACAAATAATTGGTGGATTGCCCGTCGCGGACGCCATCCGGTTTATGCGCGGTTTTGACTCAGATAAACATGCGGTCCGGCGCCGGCGGTGTTAGGCCGGATCCGGTTGCAGGTTTTGGAATTCTAAAGTTTGATTCACACCTCATAGCAGTTCGGAATTTGTTGGAAATCATCGGTATGCTTTGAAGCGGAGATAGTGCTGCGCTGAGCTTGTAATTGCATTGCAGCGATTTCTGTTTAGTTGATAGTTACATCATGGACTGGTGTTTCTAATAATTACTAAATATTTGGTAAGAGGCATCAAGTCAAAATGTTTTTAGTGACGTCATTCATCATTTGTGTCAGTCATTTGTGTTCTTAGAAACTTTTTTTATGGATGGGAAATCATCAAATTACTTCTTCCGCTCTGGGCGGAGCGGAAGGGAGTGTCAGACTATTCCTGAACAAGACTGTGTTTCGCGTTCACGTTCCAGGGCCGCGGCGACGATCTTCTTTGCTGACACCTCTTTAATCCTAGCCTAGTTGTTATCGAACATCGAGTCAGCCATCGCTCGCCATCCGCAGGCCCAAGTCTTAGAAAGTTGTGTCTCAATGAGCACGGCTGTGCTGTCAGACACACCCAAATTGTGTAACTCATAAAATCGTATATTCTTTCACAGTCGAAAGCAACTTCACTGATCCATTGCTTCATAAAACACGCAATTAATACGGTTACTAAGTCGAAATGAAAGCAGATGCGACCGATTGAACTCGATTGTTTTACCCGACCACTCCAGAAGGAGGGTTATGTATTTTATTTTACGATTTAGGCCCCAGAACATAGTCATAATGGCTCGGCCAGAAAGTAAAATAATGATGGTGGAAGTCCTTCTTGCAAAATTAAATGCAGCCTAAACTACACACATAATTAAAAGAAAACAAAACACAAGCAACGCCGCATTCCACAGTAGTACACTCCTACAAATAAACGATAAATTACCATGTTAAACACACAGAGCCTTTCGGCCTGACAAAGTTGCCAAGCCAACGGTGATTGATCGCCCCCAGGCCATTTAACTCAAAACGTCTGAAGACATCTTTATCGCTTGCGTTTCATGTTTTAGAAAACTTCGTATACGTTGTTGACTCATGAATTATGTTTTTAAAAGTCACTCGTGTGTGTCAGGGGGTTTGGATATTGATATTAGTTTGACGGCTTTTTTGTAGTGGTAGGAGAATTTATCGGTTTTAAGGGCTGTTGCCACGGTAACAAAACACGACTACGTCTACGTCACATAATTCAGTTATATGAGACTTAGGTTATAACATCAAGTTTGTTTGAAAGCCTTACCGCGACGCTGGAGTGCAAAGGGCACTAAAAGGAACACGAGTAGGTTTTAGTCAGTAAGAGTCTGAAACTTTTTCCGCTCCGCCCCGAGCAGACGAAGCCATTTGCTGATTTCCCATCCATTAAAAAAAAATAACATCATAATACTAATTCTTAGCTCGCGACTACGTCAACAATTGCCCCATTTGAACGCTCTTTCAGGGATTAAAGAATTCATTTCTAAAAATTCCTTCTTATCGCTCACCTATATCATAAGAAAAGCTGCACAAAGTGTTCCTAGTCCCAATAGATTTGACTATGCGTTAATTTATCAGTTACATTGCCTTTTAAATATACCTAGAAAATTAAAAAAAAAAGATACTATTACAATTTAAATAGATAAGTAGTTCAATTTGCTTAATCTTTTCCCAACTTTGCTCGAACTGGCGTTTCTTGTCTAACCGGATGCAGTTGAATGCGCATTATATATAATAAATAATATACAATGACTTGCTCCGCTCTGGGTGGAGCGGAAGAAAATGTCAAACTCTTATTGACTAAAATCCATCCGTGTTCCTCCTATTGCCCTTTGCGTTCCAGAGCCGCGGTGACTATCGAACAAATTTTGCAATTCTGGCAGACACCGGCCCTAACGGGCCTCGTCTTCTATGCTGACATCTCTTTGAAGCGCGCGTGGAACACAATGCGCTGTCGACCCGGGCCTGGTTGTTATCGGACGGCGAGCCACCCATCGCCCGGGGCGTCTCTTCTGTTGCGGCGGCTTGGCCTTGATGTTTGCCTCACCCTCACGCAGTCTGCCGCCTCCTTTGCTGGTATTACAGCTTCGCAATAAAAAGTGACTGCTTCCCATGCCTCCTCGCTCCAGAACATGGATTGAACCAGGGCCGGAAGCGTGTGGTAGCTGCCGTTGATCGCCCCAAGGAGGACTGGACGTTGCTCCGCCCAAGCAGGACAAACATCCACCGTATGCTCGACCGTGTCCTCCGGGCAATCCAAAACTTGCCTAATTAACTGTGATTGTTTTTGAACGTTTTTTTTTAGTTTATATTTATACCATAATATACGACAAGACATTCAACGAAATTCTTCCAATACAATGGCAACAAAATAAAAGTTCGTACGCAGCCATGAAACTGACTTTGACAACCAAATGACCGGAAAATAAACGTTCCAACATTTTCAAGAGAAATCAAAGCAAAAGCTAGTATTTGTGTAATATTAAAGCATTGTAGTTTACATTCCTCCAGTGGAGGTCAAGAATGTGTACATTTCCCCTAACAAAGGAAAGTTACGGGCGTTCTGTTTATGTTTTGAATATAAATGTTCTGGACCCTGAAACAACAACGCTAAGGTTGAAAGTTAAATGTCAGGCTTGGGTGATATTAAAAAGGCTCAGAGCCAGCGCTGAGAAATGTGAGGACGTATTATGATAGAAATTCGCGATAAAATTCTGTTTTAAATACCGTACATGTTTTTTTTTTTAATGTTTTGACAAAACACTGGTAGCTTAGAAATTCTGCTGCATGTTTTCTGTGTAAAATAATAAAAAAAAATATGTTAATGTAACATGGCGAATGCTAAGATGATTAGAAGAAGTGTTTATCCTTTAAATAGTAATAACTAATTGATTGTTAATACAAAGTACGTGGCATTTTAAGAGGTTTTGATAAAGTTCAATAGAAAAATAAATAAAAAAACATTTTTTCCCAATCCAAAGATTTGGACTTTAGATTGTATCTGTGTTTTCAAATTTTTTCCAAAACCGTTCAGCAGTTGAGTGAGTTGAAACCACTGAACATAAAGAATTCACATTTTTACGATGTTATGAAGTAAGATTGTACGACTATTTAGTACCTAATAGTCCGAAGACTAATTGCTACAATTACCGTGTTTAGCCCGCGGATTGGTCATCACAGTTTTCTTCTTAAAGCAGCTATACCTACTAAATCTGCTAGCCATCGTTTTTCCATTATCTTGTCATGTGTAGTAGACGCCACCTTGGCCTATTTTTTGTCGAGCCATATACATAA
Source organism: Hecatera dysodea (assembly GCA_905332915.2). Taxonomy (NCBI): domain Eukaryota; kingdom Metazoa; phylum Arthropoda; class Insecta; order Lepidoptera; family Noctuidae; genus Hecatera; species Hecatera dysodea. Next base: position 15,817,763 of record HG995303.1, read on the forward strand.
CCGACACACAAGCTTCCTCTATTCCGCTTTATGTAAAAATGAAACAAAGGGCTTTATGGACTAGTAAAGGCTTGCATTGTTTTCTGTTGACCTTATCTGATATAATGTTATAATATTCGTGTTGGGCTAGTAGACTCTAGACTTATTCTCAATTTAAATTTGAGTAGCAAAAGCCTTTGGCAAACATTATATTTTATGAAGACAAAAACAAATAATTGAAAATGTTTTCATTGAAGTTGGGGGACGGTTCCTTTGAATAGGTCTATACAGGTCCCCCGACTGCAATGAAAAGATTATCTTGTTTTAAACTTTTTAGTTCACTTTTTGACATGGCAGGAGTATTTTTTAATTGTTATAATTATTTCCTTTTTATGAAATAAAAAGCAAATAATTATAAAAATAAAGCAAATAATCATATTAAATAAAGCAGATAGTAAAGTCAGTTATTATAGAGATAATTAACGATTGATGGACTGTGTGCATACACACACATACACAGGACATATGGCTAGAAAAAGGGTGACAATAAATAAGATAATGATATATAGAAGAATTATAGAAGTTATTCTATTGCGGTTATCAAAATATGAGCAACGGAATAATTATTTATTTCTTTATTTATTCATTCTCGCAATGGAACCTCAGTAATTACCTACACGGCCTACGCCTATTGGGCACAAATTACTTCAGAAATCTGCTACTCTTCCACATCCTGGTGGAGTGTGGAGGATATTGTATAGATGGCGGTGGTACTCGCATGCTCGATTACGCAGCATCAACTCATCATCAGAATGAAACAAAAATAATGACGAAAATTGATCCTATGTATCCAAGATGATTAAACCCCTTCCTTCTAGAAGAGGTCCTTACCCCTACAGTAATTCAATAGCAGCCTGTAATTATTATAATAACATATAGGTTTAATTCAAACGTGTAGTTATGGCAGCTATCCTAATATGTACGTCTGTGACTGACGTGGCCTGACAAGTACATGATGCATCGCTACTTGAATTAGTGAACGTTGTGTTTCAGGCATTTTCAGTGAGATATTGCTGGTTTGAGCCATGAAAAACAAAACAAAACATGGTAAATGTTTTGTTTTGTTTTCAACCGACTTCCAAAAAAGGAGGAGGTTCTCAATTCGACTGTATTTTTTTTTTGTGTGTGTTACCTCATAACTTTGTACTGGGTGTACCGATTTTGATTATTCTTTTTATATTCGAAAGCGGGTGCTTGTCGTATAGTCTCATTTAAATTCCCTCATAATGCGTGGCTTAGTTTACATTGACGATGTTCTCAATCCCTCTTGTCGATGTAAAATGAAAAAATAAAATTTTGTACGATGGCTGGGAAGAGCATCTTAGTATTTCAACGTGGTCTCTTTCTATTTTGGTGAAGATCTGATGAAGAACACAGATGATAGGTAACGGAACTCTTAAATAAATGATAGCAAATCGCATGTTGTTGTTTGAAAGGAACCTCATATTAATGCTCAAGTGGCAGTGGGACCATATTACTCGTAGAACCGACAACCGTTGGGTTAAGAAAACGTTTTGTTCCTTAACTCTTTGTTTTCCTTTTTTCTTATAAGTTGTCCTTTTAAATTCTTTGTTATAAAATTTCTTATAATCTTTCCACTGTTTGACCAGAATAATTTACTCAATACTCAATACATTTATTGCTTCCACATGCGAACTTAGGTGGTAGGTTACAAAAATATGATCATTATGGTATCGGGCACAGCAAAGTAGGAGGGAGGAGAATGTACTATTTTAATGTATATAGCGTTCTTAAACTATTTGTAAATTAATTAATAATAATAAAAAAATTAGTAAGTATCCAATTATATTCAGAGAGATCTGAACAACTAGACACTTATAAATTATTCTGTAAACAATAACGAGACGTGTAACACTTATTGTGACCACAGCTTGAAGAGGGACACTGCCTAATGTAAACATTCCGGCTTTTGTTTACAAAACTGCTGATACCCCATTAATTTACCTTTGACACGTAAAAGGGTTGTCCTTTGAATTATTTATTGCGTTATATACGACTCTGTATTCGTTGTAAAGTAGGGATTTGTATTAAGAAATAACGATACATGTTTATTTGGGACTTGCACAAGGATAACAAAAAAAAAAAAGAAAAAAATGGCAGTTATAGGGACTGCTGATAGAAGTGAAAACTTAGAACATTTAGTATTCAAATTTGTAATTCTATACTATATAATATTACTAGCTGACCCAGCAAACGTTGTTTTGCCACATAAAATAAACACAATATTTAGGGGTATGAATGATGATCTATATTATATAAAAGAAAGTCGCAGGTGAAATTTAGCTTTCTATTGGTGAAATCATTTTTAAAATAGAAAACTTAAAGCTAAAATACTTCTTAGCTGTATCCCGCGGTTTCACCTGCCTGCGCTATTTATTCTTTCTGGCTCAGTGTTCTTTCTTTCGTCTCCTATGGATCATAGCTTGATGTTAAATAATTATGGTTCTGGTATCCTGGTACTTTGTAAGTCTTCACTCACAATTCCAGCCCCAGAAATGCTTCGACATGTTTATGGTCTGCTGGTACGCGTGAATCCTTACTTCTTAAGTTTTCGACATGTTTCTCTCTAGTCTTCTAGTACTTGTGAATCTTTAGCGCATGCAATTTTTGACAGCTACGACACGAAGGAACATTTAGGGAAAATGATTCATCTTTCATAATTATGTATTCGTTGAGTTTGCTAGGAAAGCACTTCCAGCCTTATTCTATGAAGGCGACCTTTCTAGAATCTTTTGTTTTGGTTGCTAGGTTACACTTGTTAATTTTGAATTATCTACAACGCACTAAATATATTTCACCTAAAACCATTTCAAATCCAACGAACCAAAAACCAAGAAAATTGGTCCAGCAGATCTCGAGTTATAAGTGTTGTAACAAACCCGACTTTGTTTTATATATATAGATAAAGCTGAAGAGTTTGTTTGTTTGTTTGTTTGAACGCGCTAATCTCAGGAACTACTGGTCCGATTTGAAAAAATCTTTCAGTGTTAGATAGCCCATATATCGAGGAAGGCTATAGGCTATATTTTATCCACATATTCCCACGGGAACGGGAACTACGCGGGTGAAACCGCGAGGCGCTGCTAGTTTCATAATAAAAGCATAGCATAATCAGCCTTTTAACGTTCCCACTGCTGGGCCACAGGCCTCCTCTTTAGGAGAGGGAATGGGCCGTAATCCACCACGCGGGCCCAGTGCGGGTTGGTGAATGTCACATGTCTTCGAGTTTTTGGTTTTAGGACATGCCGTGTTTACCTTCACCATTTTGAGAGTAGAGCAATTTCATAATGTTTGAATTAAAATAATAATAAAACAAAAGCACTATTTCAATAATGCACAGCACATATGTACATACACATTGAACTTTCACTAAATCCATTCAATTTCACTTATACGCAAGAGTCATAAGCATGTCGGTAACGTGAACCCATAAGATTTTCTCCTACCAGGAAGTGCCCAAGGCGGCTAAATATGTTTTCACTTCAATTAAAACTAATAATAAAAATAAATTAGCAAAAGGTATCAGTATCAGTATATAAGTGGGAGTCCAAAAAGGTCTCTTCTGTGAAGATCTGTTCTGAATCAATTATTTTGTAGCCTTTGACAATATTACTGCCTGGCTTTTAAATTAGAATAGATAGAATAAAAAATAATATATTCGCAATTCACAAAAACAATTTATTTTTAGGCAGCAAACAGGTAAAGATTTGGTAGAGTATTGTTAACTGATATAAAATTGCGAAGGAGAACTTATATAGAATTGTCACGATTCCGTCTGGTAGGTAAATTAATATGAAAAATTAAAGGTCATAAAAATAATAAAACGTTAACTCTTAATATTCAAAAGTTTTTAGAAACACTTGCAAGGTAGCTAAAGCCCTATACATTAGCAACAAGATCAAATGGGCTGATAATAAAATAAAGACAGTTTGGAAAGTTATCAATAACGAAACTAATAGAAATAAAGTACGCAACACTGATTTTTTATTGGAGACTTCACATGGGACCATAAGCTCAAATTTTGAAGTAGCTCAAGAATTTGTGAATTTTTTTACCAACATACCAATTAAAACTACAGAAGCTCTAAACTCGTCACCCGAGGTCTCAATTGCTTTATTAAGAGCAAACGTTCCAGACTGCCCGGTTGAATTCCAATTCAAACATATCAACCCTATGACAGTCATAAAAGCTTTCCGGCAAATTAAAATCAAATTGACCGAAGACCTATGGGGTATGTCCGTCAAAGTGTGCACATCCATAATTGAGACAACAGCACCATACTTGGCTTTAATATTTAATTTATGTGTGGACCAAGGTGTCTTTCCGGATATAATGAAATACAGTAAGGTTATACCACTTTTTAAGTCCGGCGATAGTAAAGACACCAATAACTATAGACCTGTATCCGTGTTGCCGGTTTTCAGCAAGGTCTTCGAAAAGGTGATGCTCAATCAGATGCTCAATCATTTCAACACCAACAAAATCTTACACGATCAACAGTATGGTTTCACCAGAGGACGTTGCACGACTGACGCTGGTGTCACCTTACTAAAACATATATTTGCAGCGTGGGAAGAGGCCCAAGATGCCATAGGAATATTTTGTGACCTCTCCAAGGCGTTTGATTGTGTTCATCACGAAACCTTGCTTTTAAAACTAGAACATTACGGACTTAGTAAACTTGCACTTAGTTTAGTACAGTCTTATTTAAATGACAGACAGCAGCAAGTTCAAATAAACGGTGTAAATTCATGTGGTTTAGGAGTCAAAATGGGGGTACCACAAGGCTCAATACTGGGTCCTTTCCTCTTTTTAGTGTACATAAATGATCTACCCTATCTTTTGAAAAAACAATCACAAATGGTGTTATTTGCTGACGATACGTCCTTAATTTTTAAGATAAATAGACGTTCTGCAAATCTTGACGAAGTAAATGACTCCCTACAGCAGGTCCAAAATTGGTTTACTGCTAATAATTTAGTATTAAATGAGAAAAAAACAAAATGTATTAGATTTGTTTTACCGAATGTTAAAAGTAGTATTGAGGAAATAGTATTGAATAAAGAGAAACTAGAATTCGTCGAAAGCACAGTTTTCCTGGGGATAACGCTCGACTCAAGGCTACAATGGGGACCTCATTTAGCATCACTTGCAGGACGGCTAAGTTCAGCAGCATATGCTGTCAGAAAAATCCGTCAACTTACTAATGTAGATACCGCGAGACTGGTCTATTTTAGTTACTTTCATAGTGTCATGTCTTACGGTATTTTGCTATGGGGACGGGCTGCAGACATAGAGTCTATTTTTATTCTGCAGAAAAGAGCAGTTAGAGCCATTTACAATCTCCGCCGGCGCGATTCTTTAAGGGAACTGTTTAAGAAAATTAACATCATGACGGTACCTTGTCAATACATATATGAAAACATTATGTATGTTCGGAAAAATCTGCATATTTTTAATAAGATCAGCGACAGGCATAATTTTAATACTAGAAATAGAAACAAATTAGATCAACCTAGGTTTAGATTGGCTAAAGTACACACTTCTTTTATGGGGTATTGCGTAAAATTTTATAACAAAATACCAGTCGATATCCTTCAATTAAATGAGAGAAAATTTAAAACATGCATAAAACGCACACTATGTAGGCAAGCATATTATAAACTGGAAGATTATATCCTTGATAAAAATGCTTGGCTAAATGCCGGTCCTGCTCCACAGACTCAACCACTTGGGTAAACAAGTTAGGATTTTTTATTTGGAAGAGATGCTCGCCCTTTTTTTGTCTCATTTATTTATTCTTTTTTTTTATAATTTTATATAAATAATTAATTTCTAATAATGGGAATAAATAATTTCTCTTTTTTACTTGTATTTGCTTGGTCATTGTGAACCATAGTTTTGTATAATGTAGAAGCAGTTTATTTTCAAATATTGTAAATGTGAGTACCATGGAGCCATTTACAGGTTATAGTTTACTTTGTGACTTGAACTAAAATGGCAGTTGAGAGTATGTCATGCTCGCTCAAATGTCTCGCTGATGGTGGCGCGTGTGTCGGATCATTCGGTTCCCTTCAAAATGGTTGAGCTAAATGGTGCCGATACACGCGTCATGTTCGTGAACGGGCGCCGTCGGTTGAGACTGGTCACCTCTTAACTGCCACTGACTTGTTTTAATCTTTAATACTTTGAATTGTTTTATAGTTTCCTTTTTTTTTTCTTTGCATTGTCCTCACACATAGAAGCACCAAGGATGTAACCAAAGTTATGTAATACAGAACATGATTTAAAAGAGTGTCCGTGGAGTTTCTTGCACGTTCTTCTCCATAGAGATCTACGCTTTGGAACGTGCAGATAGCTTCACCTCTTTCGACTTGACAATTCAAAAGTGCCTGTAAAGGGTTTATTTGAAATAAATGCTTTGAATCTTGAATCTTGAATCTCATCTACAATTATTTTACATTCTAGATGAGTAGTCAGCGTTTAATTCTTTTCATGACCATGTATCATAAATGAGGAAAAAGTTTCAAAACTTTCCCTGTGATGGGAAAAGGTTTCTGTGTGGCAAAGTCCACACTCCTTCGCTAACTGAGGGCTCACTGCGAGTTATATAACATTCTCGATCACGTTAACATAATCGTTCGCATATGTCAAATAAAATCATTTATTCAAACTAGGCTGAGAGACAGCACTTTTTGAACGTCAAATTTTACATAAAGACAGTCCCCCAAAACGCCCACCCGTCATCCATCGCCCATCACCAGATGGCACTTATTCAATTTCTATACTAATTGACGTTTACGCTAACGCAACCGAGAACGTTAATAAACTCGCACTAAGACTAAAAACAATTAAAATAAGATATAATATAATTATATATATATATTATTGTGTGCAATTCAACGTCTTCTGACCGTCTCGCTGCCCTTATTTACTAACTACTAAGGCTTCTTATCTCATGACAATTATTAATTTTAAATTTGACACATACTTATCTCTTTTGCTACCAAACATCTATTTAGCACGAAAATATGAAGGTTTTCTAAAGAAGACTATTTTGTGTTTCCATAAAAATATCATACAAAGCTATTTATACAGGAGAACAAGGACTAAATCGATAAAGGTCAGACCTGTTTATGTCAGGCATTTTTATAAAGACGTGACCCGCCATGATATGGGTATCTCTGATAATATAATCTACTGGGACAAAGGAAGGCATGAAATAAATAAAAATGTCCAATGTGGGATGTAAGGGGCGAACTACCATCCTTCGCCCCAAGCCAACCTCACCTGCACGTGGTGCATCCTGCTGAATGACGAACGAGGCTCTGGCGACCGACCGATGGCGGTATATCCATCAAATAGGCGTAGCTAAATGTAACAGGCCGGTGATGGGCAGCAGCGTCACCGGTGCGAGAAGCTACGCCCCCCTGCGATCGCCAACCCGCCTGCCCAGCGTGGCGATTATGGGCAAATCCTCCAAATGCAGAAGAACAAAAAGCCACGGCCCCCAGTTCCCGGTGGTCCCGCTATTCCTGGTCATGGTGGCGACCACGGTAACGGCGGGGCGGGGGGTGCCAAGAATCTCCGGGCTACGGGAGGCCACCACAACAATAAACTGACCCTGGCGACGTACAACGGACGCACGCTACGGCTTGACTCGCATCTGGCGCAACTCGAGGTGGAACTTGGGAAAATTAGGTGGCACATACTAGGGTTGAGTGAAGTCCGAAGAAAGGGGGAGGACACCATAACCCTGGAATCGGGTCACCTAATGTACTTCCGAGAGGGAGACCAGCAATCTCAAGGCGGCGTTGGGTTTCTGGTAAACAAGTCCCTATCTGACAACGTTGTGGAAATGTCAAGTGTGTCGAACAGGGTAGCGTACCTTATTGTGAAGCTCACCGAGAGGTATAGCCTCAAGGTAGTGCAAGTATACGCACCGACCTCGACACACTCGGACGACGAAGTGGAGGGTATGTTCGATGACATATCGAGAGCCCTCCACTCCACCGCAAAGACACAGTACACCGTTGTCATGGGGGACTTTAACGCCAAAGTGGGAGTACAGAATTGCTGCGAATCGGTAGTAGGACACCATGGATTTGGAAGCAGAAATCATAGGGGGCAAATGCTCGTCAACTTCCTCGAACGAGAGGGGTTGTTCTTGATGAACTCCTTCTTCAAGAAACAGCCCCAAAGGAAGTGGACGTGGCAAAGCCCCGACACTATGACCAAAAATGAGATCGACTTCATCATGACGGACAAGAGGCATATATTCAGAGACGTCTCCGTGATCAACAGGTTCAATACCGGTAGCGATCACCGACTTGTCCGAGGCACTCTGAATATTAACTTCAAGGCCGAACGTGTCCTTCTGATGAAGTCCAGACTCCGACCAACTCTGCTCCAGACCATGGCTGGATCTGAAACGTTCCAGGCAAACCTGGAAAACCGATTCGCTGCCGTGGAAACCACAACAGACGTAAACCAGAACCTCGAAAATGTGACTCGGATCCTCAGGGAAGAAGGAACAAGATTCTGTGATATGCAGCGTAAGGGCAAGAAGTCTAAGCTTTCAGAAGAGACTTTAGGCCTAATGAAGGAACGACGTGAAAACCCACCTGTCACTTCGTCGGCAAAGCGGTTTCTAAACCGAGAGATCAACAAGCACGTACGACGCGACCTCCGGCGCTTCAATGCTCTTTCGGTTGAAAGAGCAATCGAGCAGAACCGGGGGTCAAAGGTGTTCGTACAATCTCTTGGAAGAAGCCACCTGACAAAGTTGACCACAGCAAGTGGAGAAGTCGTTTCTTCGAAGCCAGCAGTCCTTTCGGAAGTGGAGGACTTCTATAGCCGGTTATACGCATCGCATGCATCTCGTCCTGATCCCGAAAATGAGGGCCCTAGAGCCACATTGACACGCCATTTCACCGAAGACCTGCCAGAAGTCAGTACTGGCGAAATCGAGATCGCTCTTGGGCAGCTTAAAAATGGAAAAGCCCCTGGAGAAGATGGCGTTACCACAGAGCTGCTGAAAGCTGGGGGTAACCCCGTACTGAGGGAGCTCCAGAAGCTGTTCAACGCTGTCCTTTTTGAAGGGAGAACTCCAGAGGCGTGGAGTAGAAGTGTGGTCGTCTTGTTCTTCAAAAAAGGAGACAAGACCTTGTTGAAGAACTATCGACCCATATCCCTTCTAAGCCACGTCTATAAGCTGTTCTCAAGAGTGATCACGAACCGTCTTGCGCGAAGACTCGACGAATTCCAACCACCGGAGCAGGCTGGATTTCGGAGCGGATACGGCACCATAGACCACATTCACACAGTGCGGCAGATTATACAGAAGACCGAAGAGTATAATCAGCCCCTGTGTCTAGCATTTGTGGACTATGAAAAGGCCTTTGACTCGGTTGAAATCTGGTCTGTTCTGGAGTCCCTGCAGCGCTGCCAAGTAGACTGGCGATACATCCAAGTGATGAGATGTCTCTACGAGGCCGCCACCATGTCCGTTCAAGTACAGAATCAGCAAACAAGTCCCATACCGTTGCATCGAGGAGTGAGACAAGGGGATGTTATTTCCCCGAAATTGTTCACTAATGCAATGGAGGATATGTTCAAGACGCTGAACTGGAAAGAACGTGGCATTAACATCAATGGCGAGTACATCTCTCACTTGCGATTTGCAGACGATATCGTCATTATGGCAGAAACACTGCAGGACCTACAACAGATGCTGAATGACCTGGCTGACTCTTCTGTACGCATCGGCCTACGGATGAACTTGGATAAAACCAAGGTCATGTTCAACGAACATGTTCTATCGGAACCGATTGCGATTCACGGTGCCGTTCTCGAAGTTGTTCAAAAATATGTGTACCTCGGGCAGTCACTGCAGTTAGGTAGAAACAACTTTGAGGGCGAGGTGAACAGAAGAATTCAGTTGGGTTGGGCAGCATTTGGGAAGCTACGTCGAGTCTATACATCGTTGATCCCACAGTGCCTAAAGACGAAAGTCTTCAATCAGTGCGTCCTACCCGTCATGGCATACGGAGCCGAAACGTGGACACTGACGGCTCGTATGGTCCATAAGCTCAAAGTCGCTCAGCGGGCTATGGAAAGGGCTATGCTCGGTGTGTCTCTGAGGGATCGCATCAGAAATGAGGTGATCCGTCAGAGAAGCAAGGTAATTGATATAGCCCACCGGATTAGTAAGCTGAAGTGGCAGTGGGCTGGCCATATTAGTCGTAGAACCGACAACCGTTGGGGTAAACGAGTTTTAGAGTGGAGACCGCGTCTCGGCAAACGTAGTGTAGGACGTCCTCAGGCACGGTGGAGTGACGATTTGCGCAGGACGGCTGGCAGAAACTGGATGCGAGAAGCCGAAAATAGATCTAAGTGGCGTGCAATTGGAGAGGCCTATGTCCAGCAGTGGACTGCAACAGGCTGTTGATGATTGATGAAATAAAAATGTAATTTATTGCCCACCCTGGGCTTTTCTCAGCCCAGAACTTGGATGGAATAGATTGGATTATAGCAAGATATTTTTACTTGGGGAAAAGTTGCTTTGGATAAATGGATATTAAGACCTTACTTATCAACCAGCATTCTTGGAGAAGCTCTTGGTCTAATAATAGCCAAATGGGCCAAACTTTGAGGTCAAGTAAAGCTTGCTGAGATCAGTCCAGGGTTGGAGGACCATCTTAAAATACGAGGATACCTCTCTGCACGATAAACTGTTAATCATGGCTGATATTTGTAGATCTGTGACAGTCGTTTCGGATACTTAGACACCAGTCTAGTCAGTAACTATGTTATGGGTTTTGGGGGTCAGATTGGCAGTCGTTCCATGTAAAATACTGGTACTCAGCTGCAGTTAGTTTACCCACAAAATCTTCAAACACTTGGTAACAAGTATCACTACATCTTTAGACCTTCTAAAGCAAGCACTATATACCCAAAACACTGAAATAAACATAGACCCAAAAGTTTCTCCAAAGACAAAGTATTCTATATAAAGGTCCAGTATCATCTTATCACTCTTATGTAATAAACTACTCAGACCAATTCAATATATTCTTGTCACGTTGAAAACTCACACCAAACATGACAGGGCCGTACATGACACCATTTTACTCTGTATATATAAATTTATCAATATAAACTTTATATATAATTGCGGTACATGGGTGGACTTAATGCAACAAGGCTTTCTGTACCAGTCAAAGTTTGGGTTATAAACATTACATTGTGTATTGTAAACCAAACAAATAATAATTACCAAATAATTGTCTGTCTGTTTGTTCCGGCTAATCTCCGAAATGGCTGCAGATATTTGCCACTGAAAGTTCCCTCAAGATCGGCCAAGCCGGCTGGGTAGTCATTCGCAAAAAAGTGATGGTATATGAAGTAACACAAGCTGATTTTATTTTAAAAGGATTAGGGTTCCGTGCAACGAAAGGGAACCACATGAAATTATCATTTGTGCACGCTGATAATTTTACGAGTTTGATGTAGACGAAGTCACAGATAACATCTAGTTTTCACAAGAAAAGATAACTGAAACATTGTTGACAAATACGCCAGCAGTCTTGTTTGCTTGCCGAGGGGCATGTGGTTGACTAGCGAGGGTTTAGAAGTAGCTGCTTTGAAGACGTTTTCTAAACAGAATTTTTACTGGAAATGGATGTTTGTGTTGAAATATTTGGACTATCTTGGAAACGAGTATCAAGAAAGTCAAAATTATTTCTGAGGAGCATTAATAATATACCTTTTTCTGGATGGGAAATCATCAAATGACTTCTCCCGTTCTGGAGGGAGCGGAATTCCAGTGTCAGACTTTTACTGACTAAAGTAAACCCGTGTTCCTCCTACTGCCTTTGCGTTCCAGGGCCGCGGTGACTCTTTCGAACAAATTCCGCAATGCTAGCAGAACCACGATAAGCTTGGCAAGATTTTTGGGATACTGTTCACTCATAACGACAATGTGAGTTCTCAGTAATATTGTTATATTACTCAGAGAATCAACTGAGTAATCTATACTAATATTATAAAGCTGAAGAGTTTGTTTGTTTGTTTGTTTGAACGCGCTAATCTGAGGAACTACTGGTTCGAATTGAAAAATTATTTTTGGGTTGAATAGACCATTTATTGAGGAAGGCTTTAGGCTATATATCATCACGCTTAAGCCAATAGGAGCGGAGCAGCGATAAAGAATGTTTTAAAATTTGGGATTCCACGGGGACGAATTCGCGGGCAGCAGCTAGTATAACAATATTACTGATAGAAGAAATCACACATTTTTCCATTTTCCTTGATTCCAAAAGGTGTCGCACACGCCGACTCTAATTTTAGTACCGCAAAATGATGTTGCATGAATTGACAATATATAATCGTACGTTCATAGCAGCATGCCTACTTAATTTTTCTTTCGAACAAATTCCGCAAATTGTAATACTAAAATACCTACCTCATATCTGTTGCCTGGTATGAAAAAGCTGGTCTATAAAAAGCAGGTATGATGATGGGGCATTGTTGTTCATTTAATGTTGTATCCTTAGATGTCTGGTCACCTAGTTCATCACCATCCACCCAGCCTAACCTACAACTAGAAAATAAATAAACCAACAGAGATTGTAGCAGAGTTGGTACCTAAATAAGCATCTGAGGACTCGCTAAATCTAATGTAAGTAGACCTCATCCAACGCTTTCCATTAACTGGGATCGAGGTCGAGAGCTGGCTCACCTATCTATTTTTATCTAGGTATTTGTAAAAATCAATATGGCCGTTCGTGATTGCCGCAAAAACTAAAAAAATATGGGTACGATTTGAATTTGTTTTTGTTTTGTCCTCCTCAACACTGGGGTGGTTTAGGTAAAAAAAATCTAATAACCAGAGACGTACCGGTTAAATAAAATTAATTACTGATCAATTTTACACTGGCTAGTGCGGGTCTGACTCACGCACAAAGAGTTTCCTAACGCACGGTAAAATCATCCAAACCAAAGTTATGACAGTTCAAAAAAACGACGAAGCGTTTCGAGAAAAGGTAGGCAGTGGCCTTGCGCTTTGCTTGGCTCGTCTTGGCGGGGGCACTACCGTACCCCCAGATATGTAATATATTAATAGTAGACCCGCGCAACTTCGTCTACGTCACATACATAAGAGAGAATAAAACCCCGTTTTCATTAATGCTGCGCTCCTATTGATCGTAGTGTGATGTTATTTTAAGCATAAAGCCTTCCTCTATAAATGGACCATCTACCTAAAACTGAAATAATTTTTCAAATGGGACCAGTAGTTCCTGAGATTACCGCGTAGCGAACAAAGAAACTCTTCAGATTTATATATTAGTATAGATAGATTTAACAAACAGGTTAGAGATTCCCATCATCATCTATACTAATACGAATGTACTAACACTAAGTACTAAATTACTAATATTACTAGTATCCTAACTAATAAATTGAAATGCGAACGTGAGTTTGTTTGTTATATATAAACTACTAATACCTATTTTAATAATGACTTTACTAATGGAAAATTACATTATCAGCGAGTAACATAGGCTATATTTTATCTCCGTGTTCCCATAGGAATGGGAACTACACTGGTAAAACCGTGGAGCGCTGCTAGTAATATTATAATTACAAAAGTTTGGCAGTATGGATGTTTGTTACTCAAGTCGGAACGACCCAACAAACTTGATGAAACAAGAGCACAGAGGTATATCTGATAGATCTGGAATAGTTTATAGGATTTTTTTTTGTGAAAATTTTATCTTTCCTTCTTTTCTTTTCTTTCTTTTCTTTTCTTTCTTTTCTTTTCTTTCTTTTCTTTTCTTTCTTTTCTTTTCTTTCTTTTCTTTTCTTTCTTTTCTTTTCTTTTCTTTCTTTCTTTAGATAACTTTCAACATTCATAGGTTCGGCGCCGCACACAGCAGCTAGTATGTAATAATAATTGGAATTCACAACCAAAAGCGGTGGGCGATTGACAAAACTTGTCCCGACGTCTTCAAACTTTCATAAACGTTGGTATTTCCAAAGGACACGTCTATATGAAAATGGAACAACTGAAATTACCGAAATACTTTGCGAGCACGAAGTTGGACAACTATTTTACTAGACGCTACACAAGTGCGGTGGTAACAAGCCGTTTACCAAGTTCAGACGTTCAAACTTAAATTAAGAGTAGCAACTTAGAAATACTTAGAAGAAGAAAAAATATGAATGTAAGCAGAAAGGATATGAAATGTTTGCCTGCGGGTTGTGGATTAATTAATACATTATCTATGTATGTACATATATATGTATTACATTCTTGAACTAAGTTAGATTGCAAAACAGTATTTTACACGTATTTTTTCTTTGATCACGCAAACAAAGCTTGAAGAAGATGCAGTGCACTAAAATTACGAGTTACTTTGATGTGACGTCAACAAAATCAAAATGCATCAAATATATCACCGGATTGAACATTTGGAATACTTGTTTACGCATCAGAATTTGATAGTCTTCTGAACAAACATGAACTGACGACATGTTGGCGAACAATCGATGTACGGTTCTACAATTTATCGGATTTTATAGCCTAGCCAAGTAGCATTTGGCACAGGGAATTGCGACATCGATAGGTTAGGTTCTGATAAGGTAATGATATACCGTTCATGTTTTTTTTTTAAACTCTGCATACAGAAATAGGAGCACCGCGCAGCGCGGCTCCGTGCTCGTTTAAAATGTTGTGATTGTAGTAATTAACGTTTTCTCGGAAGGGCTTCGGGAGATTATAGCCTATCAAATTACTTGTCCAAACTTGAAATATACAACTAACAGATAGATTTGTTTGTCCAGGAATTAATTCTACTATCAGCGTTTGCCTAGGCCACCTATAAATACATCCGTTTTTAAAAACGAAACCCTACCAACCAGAGCCAGCCTGTCCCTCGCTGCCCTCCCTCAACGACCCCGCCAAGCCAAGGCCCGTGTCCCACAGGGGATACCCTTAGCGAGCGGTCATAGTTTGTAAGTTTTTTAGCCCTGGCTGGGGGCCTTAAATTCATTTGAGGCCATCACAGCAAAGATCGGTTAAGCAGTAAACAGCCGTAGAGTGCTGAACTGCGAGACGACCACGTCAAAAAAAAAAGAAAAAAAAAACGAAACCCTTATAAGATCATACTTGTGTATCTCTCTCTATCTGACTGTTTGTCCCTTTATCAACAACAAATTGTAATAAAGGTCAAAGTTAAATAAATCAGTAGGTACGAAACCGCGGTTAAAAGCTAATCTTCAAACAAATTGAAGACCATTTTCGTTCAAAACCCACGTGTGATAAACGCGTCTAAGATCTTATTACAGATAAATTACTCCTTTCATTCGCTGGATTATGATGTATGGTTTTCAGCATCCGATAACGTAAAAGGAACCTAACTAGGTGTTATCTTTGACTCCTGATATTTCTTGGTTATATTGTTTCAATGTGAGAGGATCTTGTGGCTAAATAATAGCAGTCACACGGGTTGATCTTCGGGGTTAAGCGGGGAGTAAACCCAGTATTTGGGTTGTGGTGGTTAGACAGGCAACCGTTCTGTCACAGTGGTGGCCGAGTGGTAACGGCCCCGACTTACGAATTGTAGGTCGCAGGTTCATACCCAGCTAGGCGCATTACTTTGTTTAATTAATTTCATCACCACTGCACTTAATACGTTGAGGGAAAACATAGTGAGGAAAGCGGCATGTCCTAGAACCAAGAATTCGAAGACATGTGACATTCACCAACCCGCACTGGGCCCGCGTGGTGGATTACAGGCCATTCCACCTCCTAGAAAGGAGGCCTGTGTCCCAGCAGTGGGGACATTAAAAGTTTGGTATGCTCATGCTTATGCTAGGTAGGTTCTCAGTTGGTGTCAGAGCGGAAGAAGTCTTTTATAATGATAAAATATAGCCTGTGTCAGCGGGAATAGTGTAGCTTCCCGACAGAATTTTTTTCAAATCGGATCAGTAGTTTCGGAGCCTAGTCAATACAAACAAACAATCAAATCTTTCCTCTTTATAATATTAGTTAGTAAAAAATTATTTCACTGTTAGGAAGCTACACTATCCCCGGGTGATATAGGCTATATTTTAACCCTATATTCCCACAGGAACAGGAACTACGCGGGTGAAACCGCGGGGCGCTGCTAATCTATACTAATATTATAAAGCTGAAGAGTTTGTTTGTTTGTTTGTTTGTTTGTTTGAACGCGCTAATCTCAGGAACTACTGGTTCGAATTGAAAAAATCTTTTTGGGTTGAATAGACCATTTATCGAGGAAGGCTTTAGGCTATATATCATCACGCTTAAGCCAATAGGAGCGGAGCAGCGATAAAGAATGTTTTAAAATCGGGGATTCCACGGGGACGAAGTCGCTGGCAGCAGCTAGTCCATGATAAAAGGATAAACCTCGGGAAAAGTTAGTACAAGATAAGCAGATTATCTGAGAACAAATTAATCCAAACTTATTACTGTCGAAGCAAATGCAAAAGCTTTGAATCTAACAGTCTCTCGCCTCCCACGCAATAAAGTCTTAGACTTTGAATGGTTTTGCTGCAATACATATGTATACCTAGTTTGTTTCAATATCACTTCAATTAACATCAATTCCACTTTGGGGACTCGCTTTGGGGAATCGAGAATCGATTTCGGCGGGACGACTGTTATTTTAACTTGCCAAAACGCTAAAATGTTTCGATATTCAAATCGTTTATAGCTACTTGGCTACAGTAACTTTAGTAAAATTATTATGTAACTAGCAGCGCCCCACGGTTTTACCCGTGTATTTCCAGTTCCCGTAGGAATACGGGGATAAGGTATAGCCTATGTTATTCGCAAATAATGTAGCGTTTTACTGGTGGAAAAATGGTTAGAATTGGTCCAGTAGTTTCGGAGCTTATTCGGCACAAACAAAAAATATTTCATCTGTATTATATTAGGTACCAGTAGCGCACTGTGGCAGTGAAAGATATTTTCAAATCGGTTCAATAGTTTCGGAGCCTATTCAATACAAACAAACAGTCAAATCTTTCCTCTTCTTTATAATATTACTAGCTGCTGCCCGCGACTTCGTCCCCGTGGAATCCCCGATTTTAAAACATTCTTTATCGCTGCTCCGCTCCTATTGGCTTAAGCGTGATGATATATAGCCTAAAGCCTTCCTCGATAAATGGTCTATTCAACCCAAAAATATTTTTTCAATTCGAACCAGTAGTTCCTGAGATTAGCGCGTTCAAACAAACAAACTCTTCAGCTTTATAATATTAGTATAGATTAGTGTAGATGACATTCTCAAACTTTAAAAACAAGTCTCCATAAAATGCATAATTGATTATGAATTCGAATGTTTTATTCATAAATTTGATGAGGAATCTACAAATTGGAGTTATCGATAAAAAATGGGACAGGGTGCGCATTCTGATAAAATTTTGCCAAGGACGTGGAATATGGTGGTGCTATATTTTGTGTGAATAATCCGGTCTCAAAGTAAAGTAATCGCCTGAAATATTATTCTGCTTGTAACTTGGCTGGAGAAAATAAGTTTTGCCATTTAATAAGCCATCGAAACAGAATATTAGTCATTTATCCATCCATCATTATTTTGCCCTTATCGCAGTTAATTTTGATTCGGTGCAACATGACTGCTGGCACTATAATAATGTTGTTTATTTATAAAACAGGGCACATATACAATATCTTACATTTTTAAAGAACAACGTTACTTATTTGCCTGAACTAGGACCCTGTGTTTCAGGCTATAGTGCTTAAACTAAGTAAAATAAAAAAAATAAGAACGAATCAATAACCATATCAAAAAACTTAAATTAAATAACACATCATGTTTTATTTTCAGATAAAAAAAAGATCTTCTGTCTCTTCGTAAGAGATGCTTTGCAAATATTGCACAATTGTCTTTTTACAGCTATAATAGTTTAACTTATACACTGAATTCAAATAAATTCTATACAAAGAATAGAAATGCCTGGATAACTCCTCATAAAACTATAAAAAAAACCTATAATAATATGTAATTCCCAATTACTTTGTCGCTACATTTTTGACCCATTAAAATTTTCTTTTTACATTTATATAAAAATAAAACACTCTTGTCTACCATTTTACGGGACCGTTAAACTTTCTGTGGGTATTCGTTGGCACGTATTTTACAGTACATTAGCTTTCAGGCCGTAGTGGGCCCGAAATATTAACCCATCGAGTATGGTTGGAAGAGACATGTAAAAATAAACGTGTTGTTGTTTTTTCATATTATTGACGTGTGTTTTATTCGTTTTTTTATTTAACAATGTGTGCCTATAATATATGTACATACTACTAGGACTTCGCCCGTGACTTCGTCTGCGCAGATTTAGTACAAACAATTTCCACCCCCATTTTGCCCCTTCATCAAATGACTGCTCCCGCTTTGGGTGGAGCGGAAGAAAGTGTCAGACTCTTACTGACTTACCCACCTGTGTTGCTCCTAGTGCCCTTTGCGTTCCAGGGCATGCGGTGACCCTTTCAAACAAATTTCGCAATGCTAGCAGAACCACGATAGGCTTGGCAAGATTTTTGGGCTACTGTTCACTCATAACGACAATGTGAGTTCTCAGTAATATTGTTATACTAGCTTCTATCCGCGACTTCGTCCCCGTGGAATCCCCGATTTTAAAACATTCTTTATCGCTGCTCCGCTCCTATTGGCTTAAGCGTGATGACATATAGCCTAAAGCCTTCCTCGATAGATGGTCTATTCAACCCAAAAAGATTTTTTCAATTCGAACCAGTAGTTCCTGAGATTAGCGCGTTCAAACAAACAAACAAACTCTTCAGCTTTATAATATTAGTATACTCGTAGATTACTCAGTTGGTTCTGGTGGTAGGAAATCACGCATTTATCTATTTTCCTAGATTCCAAAAGGAGTCGCACATCACACCACGACTCTAATTTTAGTAGCGCAAAATGATGCTGCATGAATTGACAGCATGTAAGTATATATGTGCATAGCAGCATGCCTACTTAATTTGCAGTGTATCTATGTTTGGACATCTAAGGCGTTTCCCTGACCAAATAACCTTGAGCATTCGTTTCCTCTTTGCCGCCTGCACCCGGCGCACGCCCGTTTTAGTATGAATTCACACAATTTTTGGAATTATTTTGATTTAAAAAGATAAGCGATCTTTTGAAATGAAATAAAACGTGTATAATATAGATTTTTAAATTATCTATCCATTAGTGTAGCAACAGACGCAATAATTTTATTCATTTTTTAAAAGTAGATTTAAAATGTATTTATAACACATAAAAAAACAAATGAGAACGTGGAATATGATGACAAGACATCGAACATTAATAATGTGCTTTTACATGTACATTATTTCTCATAACTAATGAGTTAATAGTCTCTGAATAGCGAAGAAAAACGCACTATCGCAAGGTTTTGGTCGGGGTATCGCCAAACTGCTCGGCCTTACCCTTGGAAATGAAATATAAAATGTGGACCAAGGTGTCTTTCCGGATATAATGAAATACAGTAAGGTTATACCACTTTTTAAGTCCGGCGATAGTAAAGACACCAATAACTATAGACCTGTATCCGTGTTGCCGGTTTTCAGCAAGGTCTTCGAAAAGGTGATGCTCAATCAGATGCTCAATCATTTCAACACCAACAAAATCTTACACGATCAACAGTATGGTTTCACCAGAGGACGTTGCACGACTGACGCTGGTGTCACCTTACTAAAACATATATTTGCAGCGTGGGAAGAGGCCCAAGATGCCATAGGAATATTTTGTGACCTCTCCAAGGCGTTTGATTGTGTTCATCACGAAACCTTGCTTTTAAAACTAGAACATTACGGACTTAGTAAACTTGCACTTAGTTTAGTACAGTCTTATTTAAATGACAGACAGCAGCAAGTTCAAATAAACGGTGTAAATTCATGTGGTTTAGGAGTCAAAATGGGGGTACCACAAGGCTCAATACTGGGTCCTTTCCTCTTTTTAGTGTACATAAATGATCTACCCTATCTTTTGAAAAAACAATCACAAATGGTGTTATTTGCTGACGATACGTCCTTAATTTTTAAGATAAATAGACGTTCTGCAAATCTTGAGGAAGTAAATGACTCCCTACAGCAGGTCCAAAATTGGTTTACTGCTAATAATTTAGTATTAAATGAGAAAAAAACAAAATGTATTAGATTTGTTTTACCGAATGTTAAAAGTAGTATTGAGGAAATAGTATTGAATAAAGAGAAACTAGAATTCGTCGAAAGCACAGTTTTCCTGGGGATAACGCTCGACTCAAGGCTACAATGGGGACCTCATTTAGCATCACTTGCAGGACGGCTAAGTTCAGCAGCATATGCTGTCAGAAAAATCCGTCAACTTACTAATGTAGATACCGCGAGACTGGTCTATTTTAGTTACTTTCATAGTGTCATGTCTTACGGTATTTTGCTATGGGGACGGGCTGCAGACATAGAGTCTATTTTTATTCTGCAGAAAAGAGCAGTTAGAGCCATTTACAATCTCCGCCGGCGCGATTCTTTAAGGGAACTGTTTAAGAAAATTAACATCATGACGGTACCTTGTCAATACATATATGAAAACATTATGTATGTTCGGAAAAATCTGCATATTTTTAATAAGATCAGCGACAGGCATAATTTTAATACTAGAAATAGAAACAAATTAGATCAACCTAGGTTTAGATTGGCTAAAGTACACACTTCTTTTATGGGGTATTGCGTAAAATTTTATAACAAAATACCAGTCGATATCCTTCAATTAAATGAGAGAAAATTTAAAACATGCATAAAACGCACACTATGTAGGCAAGCATATTATAAACTGGAAGATTATATCCTTGATAAAAATGCTTGGCTAAATGCCGGTCCTGCTCCACAGACTCAACCACTTGGGTAAACAAGTTAGGATTTTTTATTTGGAAGAGATGCTCGCCCTTTTTTTGTCTCATTTATTTATTCTTTTTTTTATAATTTTATATAAATAATTAATTTCTAATAATGGGAATAAATAATTTATCTTTTTTACTTGTATTTGCTTGGTCATTGTGAACCATAGTTTTGTATAATGTAGAAGCAGTTTATTTTCAAATATTGTAAATGTGAGTACCATGGAGCCATTTACAGGTTATAGTTTACTTTGTGACTTGAACTAAAATTGCAGTTGAGAGTAGGTATGTCATGCTCGCTCAAATGTCTCGCTGATGGTGGCGCGTGTGTCGGATCATTCGGTTCCCTTCAAAATGGTTGAGCTAAATGGTGCCGATACACGCGTCATGTTCGTGAACGGGCGCCGTCGGTTGAGACTGGTCACCTCTTAACTGCCACTGACTTGTTTTAATCTTTAATACTTTGAATTGTTTTATAGTTTCCTTTTTTTTTTCTTTGCATTGTCCTCACACATAGAAGCACCAAGGATGTAACCAAAGTTATGTAATACAGAACATGATTTAAAAGAGTGTCCGTGGAGTTTCTTGCACGTTCTTCTCCATAGAGATCTACGCTTTGGAACGTGCAGATAGCTTCACCTCTTTCGACTTGACAATTCAAAAGTGCCTGTAAAGGGTTTATTTGAAATAAATGCTTTGAATCTTGAATCTTGAAAATAAATTGGACTTCGATCTTTTTTGGCGCCAATGACGTACGACTGTCTGGTTTGGCGATGGCACTCTGTGAGTAATACTACCGGGATTGATCGAATGAACACGAAGTTTGGCGAAGGCACCCGAATGCCATTCGAGCTTCAATAGTCGCTGAGATTTTATGTTGCCAATGTGTAGGAACTCCCCAGTATGACGCGATGATGGGAAAATCATGACTGTTTTGGGGAAAACAGTAAATTATACTTGTGAAATATCTAAATTGGATATTTTTGGGGAAAGCAGTCAATTATACTTCTACGAAATATCTAACTAGTTATATAGAATCAACATGCTAAGTTACATAGTTATACGAATCTTTTATTGCAAATAATTCAGTTGAGTAATAGTGTTGCAGGTACAGGTACTCAGACGATAAAACAAAACAAAAGCATTTATGCTTAAAGTCGCATTAAAAAATCCCACCACCTTTTGCTAGGCCTCGGAAAATACGCCCACAATTATGGGTATTTATAAAACAATGCTGGCAACACTTATTGTAAATTGTCAGTGAGCCGAACTCGAGTCCACAACTAAAACATAAACAGTGCTTTTAAACCAAAAAGCTTACAATAATATGTACAGAAATGAGTGAACAAAATGTTAATTTATTGAAAAAACCTAGTTTATATGTAGAAGTGTCAAATAGTAGTCGATCAAACAAGAATAAAGAAAATCATGAGTTGGAAGAAATAAATAAACTTGTGCCCAAACATGGTGAGTACAAATTAGTTTGTTCATTAATATTTGATGTTTCGATAGCCTTACGTGCCCATAATGGTAGGTTTCCATTCAATAATATCCGTGTATGTGATGTAAACAGTTATTTCTTGTGACAGCTGATTGAAATGTACTCATATGACGTTAAACCGGTCATGAGGTTAAACATAGACTAGCAAAGCCATAGAATAGATACTCTTTTCCTACCTATTCGAAAGAGAAGGAAGACAAATTGGATTCTTTTTATCCATAATATCTCTCTTTTTGCGGTCATTGATAAATCGCACGACCTTTGATATTTATCATTTGCCTAGCCTTTTCCCGACTATATTGGGATCGGCTCCCAGTCAAAGCGGATTCAGCTGAATACCAGTATTTTACGAGGAGCGGCTGCCTACCAGATCTCCACAACCCATTTACTGGGTATCACGGTACTTCATACCTTTGGTATTATTACGGAAAATTTACCATGTGTGAATTTTTAGCTGTGTTTTGGTGTTATCTGTAATTATTATGATAAAAATATTAGCATGTGTGTTAGAATTTATCCTTGAGACACCATTTATTTTAATCCTATCCTAATGACATTCTGCCAGGGCTGCGTAATTTGTTCGAAACAGTCACCGTGGCCCTTGTATATTACGTACTCTTTGGCATGTGGGTTAATCTTAACTGTATAAGGACACAATACCTGTATATTAATAGTAAGTAGTAAGTTTCCGTATGAAAAGAAAATCAAGTTGCTTGCGGGAATTGCCGCCTATGACGGTCGGGAATCGCCCGCGGCGTCTTCTTCTGTTGCAGCGGCTGGGGCGTAAAGTTTGCCTTTTCCTCACGCGGTCCACCTCATCTTTCGCTAGCATTACTGCTTTGCAGAAGGAGGCTACTGCCTCCCATGACACTTCGCTCCAGACCATGGATTGAACCAGGGCCGGCAGTAAGAGGTTGCCGCTGCCAATGTACGATAACATCAACGTACCTACTCTGTCTGTGCCGGGTACCTACTTTATCAGGATTGTTTTAACTTATTGAGTTAGTTCCATATCAATCGCTCTCCAAGTACTATGTGTAAGCACTTAGATATATTGCGCTAATATGTTTAGTACATAGGTAGTACCAAAGTATCTACGAATATTATATTACTGTGATTCAATCTATACTTCTATACTAATATTATAAAGAGGAAAGATTTGTATTTTTATATTTTTGTATGTAACGAATAAACTCAAAAACTACTGGACCGATTTCAAAAATTCTTTCACCGTTAGAAAGCTACATTCACCCTGAGTAACATAAGCTATAATCATCCCCATATTCCTACGGGAACGGGAACTACGCAGGTAAAACCGCGGGGCGCTGCTAGTCTATACTAATATTTTATAGAGGAAAGATTTGATTGTTTGTTTGTACTGAATAGGCTCCGAAACCACTGAACCGATTTGGAAAATTCTTTCACTGTTGGGAAGCTACACTATCCCCGGGTGTTAAAGGCTGTATTTTACCCCCATATTCCCACGGGAACGGGAACTACGCGGGTGAAACCGCGGGGAGGTGCTAGTAAAATATATAGAGGGAACTTATTTTTTCGATGATACTCGTAAGCGTTAGCAATTCAAGGCAATAATGTTATTACTGTAATGTTTTTCAATATGAAGTAATGTATTTTTAAATGTAGTTTTTGGAAAGTAATGGTGGCATAGCACGAAGGTTGTATGTGTGTTTATTGAGCACTTCATTTGGACGGACTCTGACCCGGACATAATTATGTAAACAAAATAACTTTTCAATTTCATGTTTTTTTTTTTTGCTGCTCACGGTATTTATGACAACGTCAATGAATGAGTCAATTATTATGTAAACTAGCACAGCCTAGTTTACGTACGTTACGTAATGATTACGTACGTACTTCTTATGGGGAATAGTATGTGTCGGTATAAGGTGTCAACGTCTCACGGTGAATACCTTGGTGAAGCAAGCGTGAGCTGAACTGTCTTGTTCGTATGGATTGAGAACTCGCTTCATGTTCACTTTACTGAATCGCATTACTGTCATTCCACCTTGTTTGTATGGATATAGATAGCCAATGGGGCCAAAAGGCTCCACGTCCTCATCCCATTGCCACCCTTCTGGCATAGGACATCTAGACGCACTGTGGGTTACCATCCCTACCTTGTAGCTATTCCACCAATTCGCACCAAGCGTTTTCAATCATCTTTTATAATGCTCACAGCAAAGGAGTCGAACTCTCTGTCTGCGTCTGTGTTTCTGAACGCATTCAACCCTAATCTCTTCAAAGTTAGAGTGAACAGGCTTCTTCTGGGTAAGCTCATTCCATCGTAGATTTTGTCTCTGTCACCTGTGACCTAGACTAGAGTGAAGAGCAAATCCATTTCACAGTAAAAAAGGCTCTATAGTTGCGACCAATGCAGTCGCCACGCTATATCTTTTCGGCCTATATGTAGACGAAACGTTACTAGGCCTCCTTCAAGGTAAACTGATGGCCTGGTGAAAGGGAATTTTCTGAATGTGAGACGCGCAGGCGCGGTTGATGTGGTAACACTTCGGGAGCCCTATGCTGCTCAAAGCTGTCACTCAACAATGGCCCAACAGCTTCAACTATTGAAGCCAGCTGCTGAATATAGGACTCTTATATGTTGTATTACTTAGCAGGCAGTATGTAGTACGTATGTATGTGTACAAACCATGGCTACCCAAGTGATCCCAGGAAAGACGTTGGCACAGTGATGACGTGCTGCCACGCAGAGTGAGTCTTCAGGAAGACCTCTTTTCAGTCTCCTCAGGGACATGCCCTAACAGGCGCTACAAACAGGAGTTTTGGAGTGATTTTTTGTGAGGTAAAAATCCCACATTGTCTGGTCTTTTTCCCAAAAGTCCAGGTGACTTTTGATGGTTTCCCTCAGAATATATGTATAATATTAGCAAGGCCTCGCGCTTTCACCAGCCTAGTTCCCGTTCACCTGAGAATACGGGGATAAAATAGCCTATGTTACTCGCTGACATGCAGCTTTCCATTGTTGCAAAATTGATTACAATTGATCCTGTAGTTTCGGAGCTTATTACGTACAAACAAACAAACAAAAACATCTTTCCTCTTTGTAATGTTGAATAGGTCTAAACTACGGCAACATCTATTCGCCATGCTCCGCAATTGTGCGTGAATGAGATTCTTTTAATATATAAATAGTTTAAAGGTTGTATTAAAAGATCCCTTAGCGATAAGGCCCCAATTGTGTCACCATAATTAGGTCATGTTTTCTTCGTCTATCTGCCTAGCCTTTCCCAACTATATTGGGGTCGGCTTCCAGTCCTACCGAATTCAGCTGAATACCAGTATTTAACGTGGAGCGGCTGCCTACCAGACCTCCATAACCCATTAACTGGGTAACACGGTACTTCTTGGCAAGACTGGAGTTAGATTTACTGGCTTCTGACAATCCATAACGACTGCCTATAATCTACAAAATAATGACAGCCGGGACCAACAGCTTAGCGTGCTTTCCGGGGCACGGAGGAAACTCGGTTTACTAAGTTACCCATCCACAGACCAACCTTGCTTAACCTTGAAGATTGACCTGTGCGGCTATTAGCCTATTGTGTTTTTTTAATAAGACTGAAATCACACTCAAGGTGTGTGAACGATCGCAGTCAAGGTCAATCTCATCAACTTGACAGCGACATGTGAAACGATCATAGTGTCATATTGTGTCGGCATTTTCTATACGAACACCAAACTCAATTTAATTATCTTGACAGCTGATTTGAGGTAAGTCGAGCTCATATTGTCTACAAAATAAGTCGTATTCAGTTTTTTTTTTTCATACCTTTTTTATTATGGATGGAAAATTATAAGATGACTTCTTCCGCTCTGGGTGGAGCGGAAGAGATTGTCAGACTCTTACTGAGTAGAACCCACCCGTGTTCCTCCTAGTACCTTTTGTGTTCCAGGACCACCGGTGACTCTTTCGAACAAATTTTGGAACCCTAGCAGGCACTGACCCTATGGGGCCTCGTCTTCTTTTCTGATATCTCTTTGAAGCGCGCATAGAACACGACTCACCGTCTGGCGGGCATGCATGGCGAGCCACCCATAGCTCGCCATCGGCAGGCCCGCGCCTACGGTGGCCGGGAATCGCCCAGCGACTCCCGACGCCCGGGGTTTCTTTTTTTCCAGCCTGCTAACTGAATAGTTATGACGGTACCTATTGAAGGTCAAACTTCCCATTCATTCTTAGGTTTTAATTATAAAATATTTTTATCTCGTCAAGTAACAGCAGTCTGCATGTTAACATTTCCTTACATCTAAAAAGTGGAACTCCCTGCCCGAGTCTATGTTTCCTAGTAACAAAAATCTGGGGCATTTAAGTCAAGAGTGGACGTGTCAATTTTTGGCAAGCGAGCTCCGTGGTCCACTACATTGTGGCAAACGTGATCCTACCAATGGTAAAAAAATATATATCTCGATGGTAAATTTCCTAGGAATAATTCTCGATTTTCGCGTACCTACGTAAACATAGTCACAGTTTCAATCACAACCGAATGAAATCCCTGATCCTTTGCTCCATGTGTTTAAAAATTCCTCTGCTTGACAACACAAATAATTTCGAATAGACGAAATAGAATGTAAGGGATTGCGATTGATTTGTGAATGTGTTTTTTTAAGGAACAAGTTAAAGCGTGCTAGAGTAACAAATATAAAAATTCCCAAAGTCAAAATCACATTCCTTAACTCTATGATATTAAAAGTCCTCCTGATCGATTTGAGCCATGGTGGCCAATCTTAACGAAGAAGCCGGGACGGGCCGCTAATCTATACTTAATATTATAAAGCTGAAGAGTTTGTTTGTTTGTTTGTTTGTTTGTTTGAACGCGCTAATCTCAGGAACTACTGGTTCGAATTGAAAAATTATTTTTGGGTTGAATAGACCATTTATCGAGGAAGGCTTTAGGCTATATATCATCACGCTTAAGCCAATAGGAGCGGAGCAGCGATAAAGAATGTTTTAAAATCGGGGATTCCACGGGGACGAAGTCGCGGGCAGCAGCTAGTATGTTATATCCAGCGGCTTATTCCTGACTTAATTGCCTATCAATTTTCACCATAATGCGATCGGAATAATTTAGATCAAGGTACATATTCCGAAGGTTTATCCAATTCATTGTCTTATTACAATTATCTCGGCCTGGATTTATGTTTGTGGAATTAATCATTATAATTCACTTTATCATTATATGCGGCTTTGGCTTTACTGAAAAACGTTTAGTTTGGTTTCAGGAAAACTTATCTACACGTAATCTTATCTTGAAATTGGGTATTTAAGATTTAAGTGGACTTACCTCATCTTTTTACGTCGGCCTTAAGATAAGGTGAAATATCTATGTTAGTATGGCCTTTGACATGTCGAGACAAACTCTTAACGTCTTTTTT
Organism: Hecatera dysodea; assembly: GCA_905332915.2. NCBI lineage: Eukaryota > Metazoa > Arthropoda > Insecta > Lepidoptera > Noctuidae > Hecatera > Hecatera dysodea. The sequence continues at coordinate 15,845,682 of HG995303.1, forward strand.
TCTGTATGGGAAATCATCAAATGACTTCTACTGCTTTGGACGGAGCGAAAGGGAGTGTCTAAGGTATATCATACTCTTATTTTTGTCACAATTTAATCGTCGTGTCACAAACGTGTCGTGTCACAAAACTGCATGCTTGCTGTATTGCTCCGTCGCAGAGAAATTCATAAACACTTTAGTCACTGACGCTACTTTTATGAATACTTCCTATCAAATTTATCCAAAAATCAACTCGCAATATTTTTGTTCACTAACTATCGCTGCAATGTTAATAAATATCAATTGTACCAACTAATCTAATTACAAAATGATCGAATGACATAGGTATTATGATAATTAAATGGTTCTATTAATATGCCAATGATAGCTTGCTGTTTTAATGCCGTATTAAACACATTGGAGCGAATCAAATGTGTTTATTTTCAACAAGTTACATTTCTGCATTGATATGTAATAACGGTAATTTTGACGGTTTCATTGCGCGCTGTGCTCGACTTATAGATAAAGTACTATAAAAAAAATAACCTAGGTGTGGTGCATCTCGTGGGTTTTGGCCATAACCACGACATGCATATTTTGCTTTATCACTACATATGTAGTATAAGACAAAGTCGCTTCCCGCTGTTTGTCCCTATGTATGCTTAGATCTTTAAAACTACGCAACGGATTTTGATGCGGTTTTTTTTTTTAATAGATAAAGTGATTACGTAAATAAACACTGCAAATGCTGGCTGAAGTGACGAGATAGATCAAAATAATAAATCCTTAAAAAGGTCTACAAAGAAGTCCACGATGGTATGTCTATCTCTTAGTATCACACAATAACCATTTTTAACTGACTTCTAAAAAAGGAGGAGGTTCTCAATTCGGATGTTTGTATGTTTTTTTAAATTTTATTTTTTTATTGTTTGTTCGCGCATAACTCCGTCGCTTGCCAACCGATTTGAAAAATTCTTTTTTTGTTGGAAAGGGTATACTTTCCAAATGGTCCCATGAAAATTTTATCGAAATCGAACAAGCGGTTTTTGAACAATCAACAAAAATCTAAAAAAATATCTACACTGTCTACATTGACGACCTTTTAGTTTACTCTGCATTAGAGCAGTGCCGTTTTTTTACACTAATGTAATTGGTTCATTTAGGTGGGGGGAGGGGAGGGGGTTTAGGTACCACTAAAAAGTGAAAAATAAAAAACTTTTTACAAAAAAATACAACCAACTTTTCCACAAAAAATCAAAAAAGTACAAAATAACTTTAATTTCGGAAGTCGGTGTTCAAAAAATGAAAAAGGAACCACAAACACCGAGTTCCGAAATTAAAGTTATTTTTATTCTCTACTTTTTTCGAGAGTTAATGTTGATAAGGTTTATTTGTTTTAAAGTGTTTCTTTAAAACAAAGAAACATTTGCTTTGCACGCTACATCAAAGTAGATATTTCCTTGTTTTGTTATTTCCTTATAGCATTTTCCCATCAATTTATTTAATGTCTTAGGAAAGAAAAAATGTAACGTTACGTCATGTTACCGCGTCTGATCATGACATTTGACGATTGATAGGTTGTGTTTCTTTTGTTTACCTATATTTTGCGAACAAACAAAAAAGTAAAACGACCTATTTTACCTCTTTTGGCTTTTGAATAAAAATAACACAAAAAAACACGCCTGCCATGTCAAAAAGTGTACTATAAAATTAAAAATAAGATAGATAATAATCTTTTCATTGCAGTCGGGGGAACTATTCAAAGAAATCGTCCCCCGACTGCAATGAAAATATTTGGCAGGCGTGTTTTTTAATTTTATTAATTATTCGTTTTTTATTTCACACTTTTTTTTGCAAGCTTTAGACGATGACGGTATAATTTATGTAGTCTAATTTTCATGAAAACCAAATATTTTGGTTTTTTATTTGTGAATTATGCCTAATCATTATTTTCTTTATTTTTTTAACTTAACGCTTCTAACTGTACCACATACATTGATATTGGTGAAGCCGTTAAGAAGTTATGGTGCTATAAAGAAACGCACAAACATACATACATACATGAACTCTGAAAACATAACTCCTTTTTTTTTGCAGTCGTGTAAAAATAACAGTGGATGTCAGAAGTATTTCAATAAATTATTTAAGCATATGCTATGCTTAAATAATAATGGCATGTCATGATAACAATGTCACGTGATATTTAACAATCTTTCTGCATTTGCAATTTTTCGGTGACAGAAATTTATCGTTCAACTTTTATAGGCAGTCACTAAATTTTTCAAACTGGGTTTTTTTACACTGATAACATTTAATTTTTGGAACTAGTTCACAGTTATTTTATGTTGTAATACTGCTTAGAACTTATACCCTATCTGTTTAGGTAGTTAACTAAAGGTAAACAATCTTGGTATGTCTTTTAACGAAAAATGTTTTTGAAAAATGTGAAATACGTTTTACAACATGAAATACTTTCAGATTTTCTAAAATTATAGATAATTGATTTGTATAAGTAGTAATATCCATATTTTAAAATATATTTTTACATAAAAAGACATACCAAGATTGTTTACCTTTAGTTAACTACCTAAACAGATAGGGTATAAGGACCAACACTTTAGGTCATGCCGGAAATATCAATTTCCACCATTTCGCGCATATTTGTAAAGGATATACGAGTATTAATTAAATATGAAGATATGAATACTATAGTTAATGACGATGATGTCTCATGATTTCAGATCCCGTACATAAATAACTTATGCCCGCGACTTCGTACACGCATCTCCCAATATTTCCCATTGCTGGAATTTCAGGACATCTTCTCTTAGTCATTCCACTCCTCAGGACCTACATGCCAAATTTCAGCTTTCTACGACCAGTATTTTTGGCTGTGCGTTGCTGTCAGTCATTCAGTAACGGACGAGTTTTATATAAATATGTACTAGCTTCTGCCCGCGACTTCGTCCGCGTGGAATAGTTACTTTACCCCCGATTTTGAAACTCTCAGCCCGATCGGTTTAAAATTGACAAAGTTTCATACAAACTTTCATCCCCTATTTTATCCCCTTGGGGGTAGAATTAATCAAAATCCTTTCTTAACGGATGCCTACGTCATAACATCTACCTGCATGCCATATTTCAGCCCGATCCGTTCAGTGATTTGGGCTGTGCGTTGATAGATCACTATGTCAGCCAGTCAATCACTTTTGAGTTATATATATTTAGATTATATATATATTTAGACTAGATATATTCTGAAGAATTTTCAAATTGCGGCATCTATTTCTATGTATTAATAAACTGACCCATGACTCCTGTGTGTTCAGCGTAGCACACAAATCAAGTCTACAAACATCGGGCTGCCAAACGAAGTCTCGGCAGACTATACAAATATGCTGGTCGCATGTATGGCTATCCCTATCGTTCATGACTCTGAACTCTTCACAGATTCTCCGCAGTGAGGCCATTCCGGTTTGTGTTGGACGAGAAAGCCGTTTTTAGTGATTGAAATAGTGGATTAATAGTAAATTTTTCAAATCAGAAGACCTGGGTACTGGTTGAATAAGTTGACTTAATATTCTACCCTTATAATCAGCCTTATAATGTTCCAACTACTGAGACACAGGCCTCTCTAGGAGAGGGAATTGGCCATAATCCCACATATGTCTTCGAATTTTTGGTTCTAGGACATGTCGGTTTCCTCACGATGTTTTCCTTCACCGTTTTGAGAGCAGTGGTGATGAAATTAATTACACCAAGAAATGCACCTGTGTTTGGACCTCCGACATACAATACGTAAGTCGGGGCCGTTACCACTCGGCCACCACTGTTCTTTTTTCTAACCTTAATTGCTTCTTAATTTTTAAACTCTATTCCGAGAAAAATATGTTTTTCCTAGCATGTTGTACAATTATGTATATTATACAAAGTGTTTAACGAAATCACAAGCGGTTTTGTTTTACACATAAAAAAATATCCATGAAAAACTTTTTACAAAAAATAAAACCGACTTCTAAACAAAACAACCAAAAAGTATAAAATAACTTTAATTTCGGAACTCGGTGTTTTTGGTTGCTTTTTTGTTGTTGAACACACCGACTTCCGAAATTAAAGTTATTTTATACTTTTTGGTTGTTTTGTTTAGAAGTCGGTTTTATTTTTTGTAAAAAGTTTTTTTTTATTTTTCACTTTTTATTGGTACCTACACCCCCTCCCCTACACCCCCTCCCCCACCTAAACGAACCAATCACATTGGTGTAAAAAAAACGTACTGCTCCTTTGCAGAGTAAACTAAGAGGTCGTCAATGTAGACAATGTAGACATTTTTTTTTTAGATTTTTGTTGATTTTTCGAAAACCGCTTGGTTGATTTCGATAAAATTTTCATGGGACCATTTGGGAAGTATACCCTTTCCAACAAAAAAAGAATTTTTCAAATCGGTTGACAAGCGACGGAGTTATGCGCGAACAAACAATAAAAATAAAAAAAATAAAAAACATACAAACATCCGAATTGAGAATCTCCTCCTTTTTTAGAAGTCGGTTAAAAACATTTTATCATTAGTCCCATCAGTCTGCCAGAGCCTTTATCATGTGTCTAAGCTCGTTAAAGTGACACAAATGTACCAATCAGTGACCATCGACTCCTATTAAGCTTACAACTATCTCTTGCTAACGATAATTTTATTTGATAGTATCATTTTGATTTATTAAGCCCATTGAGAAACTAACTAAGTACCGAATCAAACAAGGTAACTGAAAAACTTGTAAACAATCTGACGTAGAGCATCCCTGCTGAAAGATTAAATAATTGAATCGACATCAATTCAAAGCATTGATATAAAACTAGCGGAACCCCGCGGTTTCACCCGCGTTCTTCCCGTTCCCGTGTAAATACGGGAATAAAATATAACATTTACCACTCACAAATAATGTGGCTTTCTATTCAGGCTGTTGGGAATAATCTCTGGATCTACCAAAGATTATCCCCTTAAATCTCACAAACTTTACTTCTTTATAATATTAGTTCGGATAAACCATTTACAAGCACTTTTGAATTGTGAATGTCGTTCAGTCACAAAATTGAAACGCGCGTTCCAAACTGTGAATTTTAATGGAGAAGAACGTGCAGGAAACTCCACGGACATTCTTTTCTTTTTGCTATGGCTCCTCCCTATCCAGTTTGACCTCAATCTCACCTGATAAGAATTCTTAGCTTGAAGACCATCAGGTTGTAACTCACACAGAGTCCGACATGGAAAACTACTGCTTACCTTTTGTGCGTATAGCTAGGATGTCCACCCACCGCAATAGGGTAGTTGACTAAAATAATCTAATTAGTCCGTCGGATAGATTTCCAAAAAATATTGGTCACGTATTTTTTCTTTTTTCACGTACCTAAACAAAAAATGAAGACGATACAGTGCGTTGAAAACTCGTATGACGTCACTACTCGCTACAATTTTTACCGAGCCGTTACGTCACAAGCCCCCACTCCTGATCTTTGATGCTTTGTATCTTCGTCAGTTTTTATAGATTTGATAAAGGAAAAAATACGTGTCCACTATTTTTCTATAATTTAACTGACGGACTAAATATAATCATATACTTTTTACTCAGGAAACATCCCTATTCGTCGTTTGAAAGGTTCATTAGAAAACAGTGTCAGACAGCATCAGTCTGTCTGACATATCGCTGAGATGGGCCTTTTTAGTGCAGCCGTGAGACACACTCTTGGTTTTTCTCATCGCTATCATTTTTTTTTGTAAATGCTAAATAAATATTATTCTTTCTTTTATTTATTTTTTCATACGCATCAGTGTCAGCGGCTCATCGCCGTTTGTCTTGGTGTCCAACGATAGACCAGGCTCGGGTTAAATTGTACACGCTCTTCTGTTTATAATCATTAAAAAGTTACCAAATAAGGTTTACAAAAAAACCGATAGTTAGTTCCCAGCCTTAAATTCCGACAATCTAAACCTGTCACCGAGCCATTAGCGAGGCACGTTTATACAAGCACTAAATGGCATTTACAATGAAATAGTGTTTGCAACTAGAAGGCTAGTGTTCTGTACGTAAATCGGAATAAATAACGTATCCCAGGCGCTACATCGTTTGGCCTAAATTCCTATCTGTTATACAACAGGGCAACGTGTGGGGTTGCTTTGGCAGCGGATGCTTCTAGGCGAAGATGTATCACTGATTTTACTAAGACAGCCTCCACGAGAGGGCGATATTATCGCCCTGCCACTTACTGTTATAACTACGAGGAGCTTGTGGCTAAATTATAACAGCTGCACTGGTCGATCTTCAAGGTTAAGCAACGCTTGCCGAGGTTGGTCTGTGGATGGGTGACCATCTTAACATAACAAGACTCCTCCGTGCCTCAGAAATCACGTTGAGTCGTTACGGATTGTCAGAAACCAAAAAATCTGACACCAATATTGCCAAGAACTACCGTGTTGCCTAGTTAATGGGTTGAGGTTTGGTAGGCGGCCGCTTCACGTAAAATACTGGTATTCAGCTGAATCCGGCTTGACTGGGAGCCGACCCCAATATAGTTGGTAAAACGCAAGTCTCTACTGACGCAAGCTTGTGGATAAATATTAACAGCTACACGGGTGTTGAAAGTTCCAGGTAAAGCACTGCCGGCTGCAGTGCAGACGTTGAGTCTTTAATCCTGGCTGTCATTTGTAGATATTTGGCACTCATTACGGGTATTAAAACGTCAGAAAATCTGATACCAGTCTATCCGAGGGCTATCGTGTTACCCAGTTACTGGCTTGTGAAGGTCAGATAAGCAGGCGGTCCATGTAAAATATTGGCACCCAGCTGCATCCAGTTAGACTGGAAGCTGACTGATCGACAAGTGACATGACGAGCAAAACCTCAACTCACTGCGATTCAATCGTTCGTGGAGGTAGAAAAAGAACACACGTACTGACAATTTTTTTTAAAGACTGGCCATGGTGAGGATTCTGAAATAATAAGCCATGTGCTCAACGGTATTGCCCAAACAAAGACGAACTTTCATCATTTCAACCCCATAGACGTTGAATTTAATCCTACCTTGAGCAAAACATCAACTCGTTTCAATTCACTCGTTTGTGGAGGTAGAAAAGAAACACATCCCCGAGATATTTTTTACAAGACTGCCCGTGGTGAGGATCTTGTAATAACAAGCCGTGTGTGTGCCCGTCGGGATTGCCCATCTAAAGGCGAACTTTCATCCTTTAAACCTAATAGAAGTTGAATTAAATCCTCTCTTAGTAATAATATTATTATAATACCTAAGTTTCTAGATCTTAAGTATCCACTTGCAAGCAATTCGCGTCCAAATTTAATTACATTGCAGGGCTCGATGGAGAGAGGCCTTAAATAGTGCGTTTTTTGTCAGCGAATTTAAGATGTTTATACGTTTGAAAAGGAAGGCCGTGGTTGTAATTATTATTATTATAGCTAGTCTGAAATGTCCCACTGCTGGGCAAAGGCCTCCCTCCACTCCTTCCACTTTTTCCGATCCTGTGCACACATCCTGCAAATTCCCAAGGAAGACATCCAAGTCACAGGTTAATTGTCTTATCCCCCTCCAAAAATATTATGATGAAGAAGCAGAACTATAGGCCCCAAAAGCGTGGTTGTAAACCAAAACAAATGACCGACCAGTAGAACAAACTCAAACACAAAGACAGCCCACAACCTGTACTAGGAGGACTTACCCCAAATAAATTAGGACAATAGACAGGAGAAAGAAAAAGATAAGATACACGTTTGAGAACATTGAACAACTAACTGTTGCATAGTAAAAACAGTCTCAGTAACGATTAAAACACTTTTTGCCTAGTCACGATCGATTAAAATAATAGATCCTAATTGTCTGTGACAATAGCACCTAAAAAATTTGGTAGATAAATATCTTTTCACGCTATCGGAGAAAGATTATTATCTAGTCGTCAAGGTTAATAGCGAAAATGTCCTCATTCATGATGACTATTTTAAGGCATTAACAATTTACTCATCTCCGATCAATATAAAACAAATAATTAAAAATCACGCCTGCCAGGTCAAACAGTGAACTAAAAAAGTAAAAACAAGATAGATAATAATCTTTTCATTGCAATCGGGGGATGGTTGCTTTATATATTCTTTACAGGTCCCCCGACTGCAATGAAAAGATTATTATATAGTTTTTTTGTATCTGCTTACCTGTTTTAAACTATCTATACTCTAGCGTAGTTTTCTTGCATTTAATTGATTCCAGAAGATTAATTTACATTAGGAACAGAAAATATGTTATTCGACACAAAAAAAAAATGGTAAAAATAGAAACGGTATACTATTGGTTCAACTCTGCTTATCTGTCGAATCTCGAGGAATATATCCGTGATGCCACGAAACGTCCAGTGAGCTTCAACTTTTTCATTTACGGACCTACTCTGTGTTAATTCATCTTAATGTGTATTGAGCTTAGAAGAGTTCAGGGATTTCTCTTTTTTCCTTAGACCACAATCTCACAGGCCCTGCTGAAAAGCGATGATGTGATCAGCAAACTTATAACTGTTGACTTAAAGATTTCAAGCTGTAGCTATCAGTAACAGACTGACGCAGGATTCGCTGTTAGTCGGACCATACCGTAAGGTCTGGCACACATTGCGGATCGAGTCGCCAATTTGTGGAGCTACATTAATTACTTGCAGCCTGTGTTTTAAATTCTTGTGGAACACAGATGTTTTATTTCAATTGTTCTCCTCGGTGTGGCTTCGCCTTTATAGTTAAGTAGTGTTATATGTGGCTAGTCATTAGTGGGGGTGTTTGTTAGTAGGTATATCTCCTGGTTTTTGGTTTTTTTGGTTGAAAATGATAGTAGAAAGGTGAAATTTGGTTGGGCTCTTTAACCATTTAATAATGTTTGCAAATGGTTTAATGGAAATAGAATAAAAGCTTTTAATGTGTCATAAATTTTAGTGTCTCATAAATTATTAAAAGCATTTCAAAATATACTTTGTTTTGCAAATTGTAAAGTGTTTACAAATAACATTGTGTTTTTAATTAACACTATTTCTAAGACGTATCTATATTTTTTGCCAATTTCAACGAAGTGCCTGGTATTTCTTAACTGATTAACTGATTACAATAGAAAGTAACCTCTTGATCTTCAGAATCTTAAGAACTTTTTTATATTGTTTTTCATCTATAGAAGATACTAGCAAAAAAAAAAACAGCACTTCAAAGTACCAATCATGGATTTTCCTGATGGTTTCAATTAATATAGCACCCAAAATAATAGATAACACAGAAAAACTTTTATTATCCTTACGTAAAATTCATAGCAACAAAACGCTGGCCGAAGAATTGCATCTATTTTTCGCCAGTCTCAACACTAAAGGCGCTTCCCGACATTGTGTGTGAATAACTGGGACGATGCCACGACGCTATCAGCCGGCATCCTGACTTCGCTCCATCTAGAAGCTTTTAAACTTCCTTCCTATCTATTTGTTCGAACTCCGCACCGTGAATGATGAATAAGGTGGAAATGTGGAATTTTCAGCACTTCAATATACTTATTGGGTATTTGAATTTTAAATGAGGGTCTCGATCCGGTTTGGTGCGGTTTGACTGTGTTACTTGTGTGCTTACGTGTGGCTCTGGTAATGTTTGCTTTGTTAGAAATAGACGTATGTAGCAATTCGAATGGTCTGTTTTGTATAAATTCTTACATAGATTCATTTTGGTATGGTTGTGATTTTTTTTTAGTTTTGCAGTAATTTGGAGGGTTTATTGTTAGCTTCCGGTTTGCCGTCCATCACATTACTTATTTTATAAGACATAATTTTTAGACAGTTGTTTTTTTCTCGGTTTTTTATTTATTTGAAACCTTACGTTTTCGAGTTCGACTTACAATTAGCCGTTTTTTTTTAAACTATATAAAAAAATAAAATAAAATTTTAGCTGTGTGTACTGTAGTGATGGTAAAATCATTGCCCAAAGCTGTTTTTTTTAATACCGTCTTTACGCAAATAAAACTTATTAAAAAAAAAACAACGGGTTGCACTTCCGGAATGCAACCCATAACTTGAACATTAACTAAGTAGTTAAGGAATAATATTGCACGGATTTCTTTATTTATTAGTATAAAACTACTACATTTATGTGGTAAAATACAATATTCATTAATTGTGCTATCGTACACGAACACGACAATATGTACATAAAAAAATTAACACTTCAGAACTGTTACAATTATTTTACATTAAAAATTTTATCTCTATTATTATTATACGAAACAGCAGGAGCAGGCATCGGCATACATTTTCACCGCGCATTAGAAAAAGAGGGGGATATTATTTACTCTCCTACGCCGCTAGGCGGTCTACTCTTCCTCCGTCATACGAATTTTCGATCAGGTCACGTGTCCAAACGCGCGTTTAACAGTTTTTACCCATACCAAAAACTGTACAACGTCGCTAAAGAAGTTATCACTTCAAAAACAATTTTAAAAATTTTAGTGTCTCAAATCGGTCTGGCCGTTTTGGTTAATCTCTGAAACAGACGCATGAAATTGTTTGCAGACGCGGACCAAGTCGCAAGTAAAAGTTAGTGAAAGACTACATACGTACATTAAAAATATTATTAATGTTTCAACTAAGACTCCTGTTCATATTCTTGGAACACTTAATCGTGAGCAAAATGCCCATCAAATATTATGTTAGGCGTTATTGCTTTATTATCAAATAATAATAAAGGGCCTGATACAGAAAGCGATACGGATCGTATTATGAAGAAGGTTGTTTTCTCTGGAGCCCTAGCCACCGGTAGCTTTAACTGCATACAACACTGGACGGACTACTGGTTTTTTAAACGATTTTTTTTAACCGACTACCAAAAAAGGACGAGGTTCTCAAGCCGACTAATCTGAGTAAGATCTGAATACTAGTATTTGAGTTATCCCTAATAATGTGTGGCTTCAACTACGTTGATGATTGTTTTCATTCTCTGCTAAACTATGTAAAATGAAAGAATGGCGAAGATCTGATGAAGAACCGAGTTAGGAAACGGAACTCTTCAATAAATGATAGCAAATCTTCCGGGATTGCTGAATTCGCGTGTCTGTTTATTGTTTACACCTGTTTATAACACGCACGCAGTAATGGGTCCGTATAGGTAGGTGTCATCACTAAAAAATGAAAAGAAAAGGAAACAAAATTTATAAAATAACTTTCGTGTTACAACCAAAAACACCGAGTTCCAAAATTAAAATTATTTTATACTTTTTGTTTAGAAGTCACTTGTTTTTTTTTTTGTAAATAAGTTTTTTTTTTGCGTAGGGCTGTGCTGTATTAAGATTTTTTTTAAAATATTATTAACCATTAAATGCACGCTTATTATATTTTGAGGCACCGGGGTTCATAAACGAAAGCTATATGGTTATATAGACACCCAAAAATATAATACCGCTAATCTAGCAATGTTCCTATCCAGAATAATCCCAATAAGTACTCAAATAACCGTAACGAACGAGCTATAGTAACATTTTATCACGTTTCGTTCATAACATAATAATCCTTATTAACACTAACATTAAAGGTTATAGTCCATTAATTAGTATTACAGTTACAATATTATACTTAGAACCGCGGATTTTCAACATTTTGAACTCTCTAAATAAGTTTAAGCTTGATTTCTAAGAAAACGAAATGAAATGCTTTATTTCTTTTCTTAGATTTTCTCTTCTGCGTTATTTTGCCGTAAACAATACTATCTAGTGTACCTAAGTATTTTAAAAAAATTAAATAATTCAATTTGTTATTAAGTTTAAATTTTAATTCGTTTAGGATAACGGGTTGTTTCCAGAGTTCCAGGAAACTTGATCCAGTTTTTAATCACTGATTCTCAAATCTTGCTTGGTACATTTTGGTTGATATAAAAAACTCATTATGTCCATCAATTTGCCACGTCCATGTTTCTAAGTAGCTAGTCCCAAAAAATATCACGGCCAAAAATATCTAACAGCATAAAATTTTCCGACGGAAAAAAATCAAATCTCGCGGCCCTAAAATAGAAAGGCCGTGACACACAAAAAGATAAACTAAAGGTATCGCTAGCTTCGGGAACAGTATATGCAAAAAAATTGGAGCCGTGCCGAGTATAGCCATCACCTGTCAGGTTCAACGGTGAGGCATGAAACTGACAGGTCTGGTTTTAGATTATATTTGAAAATCTACGGGAGATAAGGTTTATTTCTCTGGTGTCTGAGGCACTGGCTGTATGCTGCGCTGGTCTGGACTAATTTATGTATTCCTGTCATTATTAATCTGATCGGCGGGCGGACAAGAACGTTGTATTTGTGAAAATGTACCTAGAGTTTAATGTAATAGAACGTGAACTTCATAATAAAGTACACAAACAGGAAAAATCAGGACAAAAGTGTGCTAGGCCCGGAAAATATATAATTGTATACCAGCAGCTATTAGAAATAAAGACTGTCTGGTGTACTTTAAAAGGTCCTTGTTTACATTCCTCAAACATGATGTTACAAGGGCCGATTCCGACAGTTAAACACTAATGTTATTACATATGTGTTGACTAACCATGAAAGTATTTGCCAAAATTTGTAATAACGTATTTACATAACCGACATATTTTAAATTTAATCTATACTAATATTATAAAGCTGAGGAGTTTGTTTATTTGTTTGTTTGAACGCGCTAATCTCAGGAACTACTGGTTTGAATTGAAAAATTCTTTTTGGGTTGAATAGACCATTTATCGAGGAAGGTTTTAGGCTATATATCATCACGCTTAAGCCAATAGGAGCGGAGCAGCGATAAAGAATGTTTTAAAATCGGGGATTCCACGGGGACGAAGTCGCGGGCAGCAGCTAGTGTTATCTATAAGTACTACATGTAATTACTGTGACTTGTTTTTGTACGCCACATTATAAGGGCAAAACATAGTGCACATATTTATGAATTTTTATTATCTGTAACTATACGTATGCTTTACAAAATAAATAATTGATTGATAGATTTAAAATATCTAGTTTACAAGGATGGAAAAAAACAGTCTTACTTGAAAATACATCAAATATATTTTGTATTTTATTTATTTGTTGTAATGTACACCTACCACATTGTTGTCTTTTTAACCAAAAGGCTGACTGGTAGAGAATGCCTTATAGCATTAAGTCTACCGGCTACTTCCCGTTATGTCACATTCCCGATTGGACAACATGTCAAAAGTTTTAAAAACAATTGAACGCTAGTGGCGTTTGGTCAAGATTTTGATTTTCATACATCCATTCCCGTTTTGTCACCCTTTTTTTAAACTAGTTCTTTGTACGGTACAGTCAACTACAAAAGTTACCAAGACCGTTTTGACGCTCTTTTTATCACCCGACTTTCCCAGAGGTGAGTATAATATTGTTTTCTTAGCATATGTAAAATCCTAAATTATATACGTTTCATGCATAGGTATGTATCATGGCAATAGGTTTGATTGCCATGTGCAGCTTTCATCTATTTAACTTTGAAAACCGATAGTCCTAACCTTACTGAGATTGAATCAGACTGCGGAAGTGCAAAAAATCCAAGTGGTCAAGATTTACAGTACAACTACCAGGAGACTAGAAAAATGTCGAAGTATTTTCGGGGCTGGAATTGTAAGCAGCAAAGACTCACAAACTACCAGGATACCAGAATCATGAAGATATATTTCCGGGGCTAGAAGTACGACTGTTAAAAACTCAAAAACTCCTAGGATACTTTACTTGTTTTATTCTTGGGGCCTGGGATAAATTTTTATCATCAATCTATAATCCTTAGGAGTCGAGGAAAAGCAAAATAGCCAGAAAGAATAAGCCAAAAGAAGAAATGACGCTCCAGCCTCAAATACCAGAAATTACTGAATTGCGAAACCACGGGATTAACTTTTGAAGCTAATTTATTAACAAAATACAAAGAGCTCACCGGAATAATAATATGCTAGTATCACGAATTCAATACTGATCCAGAGGAAACTGAAAGTGATAATCAAAACACTTTTGACGAGAACGAAGCCGTGGGCGGAAGCTAGTAAGTAGATAGAACATGAAAGGAGGCATTTCTTTTTGCTCCTGATTGTACTTTCCAAACAAAAGGTTGACCAAACGGGAAAGAATATAGGCATTTTTAAATGTTGACGAATCGGGAATGAATGTATGAAGATCAAAATCTTGACCAAACGCCACTTGTGTTCAGTTTTTTTTAAAACTTTTGACATGTTGTCGTATCGGGAATGTGACATAACGGGAAGTAGCCAGTCTACCCACGTACCACTATTGCATATAAAGTTTTAATAAATAATAAAATGATTCTCTTTCTCGCTCCAGTTTCACTGCTTGGAAACAAAAAATAAAAAAATATATTTTTCTGTTCCACTGAAAAGTAGAAGTTTTCAATTTCAATAAAAAATTGTCCAGTCATCATCTGCACGTTTTACCAACATACTATGTTAAGACCCTAACCGACTATCAAATGACTTCTCCGGCTCTGGGCGGAGCGGAATGGAGTGTCAGACTCTTACTGACTAAAACTCACCCGTGATCCTTCTAACGCCCTTGGCGTTCCAGGACTGCGTTGACTCTTTCAAACAAATTCTGCAATACAGACCAGCTTCCAGTCAAACCGGATTCAGCTGAATAAAAGACCGAATCTATACAACCACTAGTGCCTGATAAGACAGCCAATCTTGCCAAAGAGTATCCAATAACATGGTAGTACCCAATAACTTGGTTGTGAAAGCCAAATAGGCAACCGTACAATGCAAAATACCGGTATTCAGCTGAATCTGGTAGGATTTCAAGAAAAACTGTTTTAGTTTGACCTTTACAACTTAGAAAGCGAGAAAACTCATTTATTCCGTCAGAAATTACTTAGTAACTGAGTAGCAAGATACCGTGCCGCGATTGAATGCTGACATTGTACGAAGATTGGTATCATTACTTGTGATGACCAACAATACCTCTGATGACCAATAAAGACACGGTAGAAGGATTATCAAACCCCCAACCTCAAGACGCATTGGCACGTCTCCAGTATAATTGTTTCAATACTGTCTGTCCGTCCACTGCTTATTCTACCATGCTAGTGAACGCAGAATTGATTGAGAGAACTAGGTTAAACCGACTCTCCATTCAGCGTATAGTTACAGGTGAATGCTATCGTTTGTTCAAGTGTTAAGAGTTATCTCAGATCTATCTGTGTACCTATATTGTCTCTAAAGGGTGGATCTTTCAAGTGAGCGTTGATGGATAAATGCAAAATGATGAGGAATGGCGGAATATACTCAAAAGAGTCTCGATTGCGATTTTGATGAAAACTAGCATTGCATCATTCAAAAATGCAACTGTGCCGTATTAGTTTTTTATTTTATTTTTAAACAATATTTCTAGCCGCTAAAGACAGTAACTTGAATTTTAGTCAGCAATTATAGTATTAAACGACGGTACGTTCTATCAAAGGATTTTATGAAAATTGTGTTTTAAAGTGAGGGAAAGTTGGCAATTATTCCTAGGAAAAACCTTATTTCCTGTATCTGTCAGATCGCTTTATTGTTATTTTTTTTATCTACGTTTAAAATAATGTAAACCTGGGATTGCCGTACTTAATTTCGGAAGAAATTATCTCCAGGGATACTCCTACCGAGAAGTTATGTGTGAAAAGCGGTGGCAACCTCTTACCGTTATGTATTTCCTTTACATGCATAAAATTATAGCAATAGGTCTCAAATGGATGTGTACCAATAAATTGCGTCTGTCTTGTAGTAACAAGGTCCTGTTACAAATTACTATCTAATACGAGGATCGCTAATTCCGTTCTACAAGTGGTGCACCTGATGTCCCTTTCGCAACTGCGCTTGTCCACCAAAAAGGCGGTAATCATGTCATTTATCTCACAAAATTAATGTTCACATCCTTTGTTACAAAGTCGCAAAAATGCACATATGTACATGCCTCGAGGAAAAAAGTGTGTGAAAACCAGTTAACAATCCACCCTAAAACAACGTAAAAAACAGCTACCTTTTAAGGGAGTGCCCCATAAATTAAATACCGAAACTTTTACGAAAACATTTTAAATTGTTGAAAAACAGCGTGGCTTCTGCCCTCGAGCGTCCGTTGTCAGGGAGACCCTTTATCTCCCAGTTTTATATCTCAATTTCCTCGTTTTTTTAGATGGGATTAGGGTTGTGTACCCATACATAAACGCTGCCACATTTGGATGCCCCGAGCACTTTAAAAATTCAATGGAATTGGTGAAAGAAATTTTATTGGCTCCATTTTTCTAGTTTGGGGGTAAACTGTTAACTAACGCGAGGAAATAGTTTTCGTTTCGGCGAATATAAATGGGAGGTAGTTGAAATACTTTGTCGGATTTTATGGATGCTCATTTTTCTCTTCTTCGTGTTTTAAAATGATGTGATTAAAGTGGCACAGTTTTCCGATTACTAACTGAAGAGTTCGTGAACCCATCTATTCTGATTTTATACGTCAGATAGAGTTTGTAAATTTTAATCGTGAGGAAACCGGCATGTCCGAGAACCAAAAATTCGAAGACATTCACCAACCTGCACTGGGCTGGCGTGGTGGATTACGGCCCATTCCCTCTCCTAGAGAGGAGGCCCAAGTCCCAGCAGCCGGAACATTAAAAAGGCTGATTATGCTTTTATGCTAAATCCCAATGGGTCGATTTAAGTAAGATACTCTTTCCCCGTGGTATTCTGGTCCACGCATTCGGCCCGCTTTTCCACCGTCCCTGCTCCGTGTAATGTGGACCGCGGACCAGAGGCCAGTTTCCCCCTAACCCATTTTTACAAGGCTCATTATTGCCTCGTTTCGTTTGTACGTACCAAGTAAAAAATTAGTCACCCATTTTTCAAGCATTTCCTGTCATCCGATTAAGTTTAAACTTGGAAATAGCGGAACCATTTTTGATGATTTTTGTTACCTCTGTACAAAATTTCGCCTAGATTGGTCAAAATATAGGGACCCTAGAAACGGCTAATGTTTTGCGAAAATATTACTTGAACGCAAGCGAAGTCACGATAAAGAGCTAGAGGTTAAAAGACAAAAATAAATTTCCAAACGCCTTTCTTAAGAGCTCCTTCGCTGAAGCTTGCACACCAATATTTCAGGTAGGTACAACAAAGATTCATTTTTCAATAACTTACAAATACACCTATTTTTCCAAACTCCCTAACATTAATCTTCTATTCTATGGTACTTGTATAAACGACTGGAAGTGCTTTTTACGTAACATTATAAGGAATCGTACCGTATTGTTGGTTTATGCCGTGCCAGTATAATATTATTTGGTAAATAACAGGTTTTTATTAGAGTTTCGAAACGTATTTTGTGTTAACGGTTTATTGGGCCTTAGTGCGGGTTTTTTAACCAACTCAATCACGTTCGCGTAAACGTCAATTTGTTCTGAAGCTGAATAAGCGCTGGCTGGTGTCAATAATGGAAAAAATACCTCTTTTTTTAGGATTTTTTCGAACGATTTCATAATTTTACATTTGTTCAGCGAATGTTCAAGTTAATGCTCTCAGTTGCGACTCTCTTAATCAACTACTAAAGTAGATACTGTTTTTTAATAAGGTTCATGTATTTTGATGGAATAGTAAAAAGGTACAGTGCTAAATCATCTGCCTAGCCCTTTCCAAACTATATATTGGGGTCGAAATCCAGTTTGTCATCACCGGACTCAGCTGAATACCAGTATTTTAAATGAAACTAAGCAGCTGCCTACCAGACCTCCACAACCCTTTAACTGGGTAACACGGTACTTCTCGCCAAGACTGGAATCAGATTTTCTGGCTTTTGACAATCCAAGCGATTGCCAAAGATCTATAATTGACAGCCGGGACCAACGCTTAACGTGCTTTCCGAGGCACGGAAAATTCTCGGTGTGTTAAGATGGACCCATCCACAGACTGACCTTGAGCAAGCGTTACGTAACCTTGAATATCGACACGACCCACCACGAGCGACTGTCATTCTTAAGGTATACACTAACTAAATTGGCAAGACAAAGGCAAATTCTCTGAGCCAAAACTACTGCACTAAATTTAAACAGCTTGATTTATAAAAAAAATATTAGTAGTTACGTAGCTGATTACCAGAATTTCAGTTTAGAATCTGATAATTAGTATCTAAGTAAATCAAATATACATGATTATGGTCAATGATTGTTAAAAATAAGCCGGAAAACATAGAATATAGCATATTATGTCACCCGGAACATTTTAACATATTATATTATATCTATTGATACCTCATTCAACAAAATCAGTTGAATAGTTCAGGCGCTACAGTGGAAAACCGTGTTAATTAAACCTATAATTTCAACAAATCACTATAATCAGACATACATAGAGTATACATAGTAATACACATATACATAGTAATACATAGTAATTGGTAAACTCATGGTTTTTACCATGGGGTAATCAGAAACTATAGAATACCACCTGGCTCCTGATCCTTACCGTAAAAAGCCCTACAACAAGGCCATTACCTCCGTACCCCAGTCTATAGCCAATAAAAATATAAGGGTGAACACGGGACCTTTGGACAACCCTGCTGTTACGTCCCTGATATCAATCTGATCCCGCGCGGATACAAAGTTAATGGTACACACGATTCACTAACTTTTATAAGTTGGGTCCTATAAAATGTTATGTTTTATAAACAAAACTGTATAATAAAAATAATATATCTACGTAGTAAATGAAAGTGGATTGTGTTTTCTATAGCAGGAAGTTTATGGCATGGTTTGTAGGTAAATAAGAAAAAATAAAATTATAGTAGGCCCCAAATATGTTTGCAATAGCGCCAAACCCACCTATATTTTATGGAAATTCTTAATTTAAAAAACGAAAAGAAATACATTAAACTATCCTTAATCGACATTTATCGTGATAATTTACATTTTATGGTTATGAAAAATTAATAATATTTTTTTCCGGGCAAATTCATCTGATGCCTACCATAGGTTTGTTTTATTTAAAAGATTAAAATAACTCCAGTGGATTTCACCAGTCAGTTCAACTCTTGTGGGAGGCCTTCCAATGCTGCATATTTCGGTAAAAGGTCACGACTCCACAACTTATCGGCCCCATCAGAAATAATTAATTTTGCGGTCAGTGTACGCAGCCTCTTCTATCGACTAATTTTATAAAATAAAATAAAAAATTCCAACAGTATTTTACTGTATAATGGCACAAGTAACGTGTAATGCAAATAAGTTTGCAAATAGAAACTTAGTAGTCTTAATGTTGCAAGTTTTGATCTAATTTATACCTGACAAAAATGTTCTCCATCTCAATTAAGTAAAATCAAAATGGCTTGTTCATCGTCATCACATACGCGGAAAGAAGTCAAAAATTGGATAAAAACTATCCCTACATTGGACGTTTTATTCACGATATTTTTTATTTAATCTTAACGTAGATGAGCTTCGCATTTGGCGATGTGTTTCATTACTTAGTCGCATGGTACGAGGGAGTAACAGAACTTGCATTTATAAAGCTACTGAATATTAAGATTTTCCCCAACTGCTTGGCCTTAACCACTGCTGGCATGGCGTCAAGAATCGTGGAGTGCGTTTGTGTCTCTTTTATCCGGACAAATTAATGAAGACATTTAACTTTATCACGCCTGGGAGGTTTATGTATAGTAATTAATTCGCTGAATGTGGCTTTGTAACTAGTTTCTAAGATGCTACTTGCTTGAATATTGCCAGCGTGAAATTCATTAAAGTGTGAACGTATATTTATGTATTAAATATACATTAATCAGAATATTAATCTCTCTGTAAAGATCAAACACATTCAATTGACAACAACACAGCAATTAACACGTTTTCATGTAAACCAAAGACTAGAGTAATCATCGTTGGCGTCAGTACAGGTGGAGGAGGGGGAGGTCCTGCAGAGACGCCGACGTCATGTCAATATCAACTGACGTCTTTGAAGGAATCACCCAAGAATCCTTGTGTCAAACGCAAACCGTATCATACGCTGAATTGACGGCCAGGCGTTAACTTTACCAATTCGACAAATTATTCCAGACCCCGGAACTACGAAACTCCGGAGCTCAACCAACTAATTCACTAAACTTGAATATTTCTCCCCAATAGAACACTATATGCAAGGTATTTTACTTTTCATAAAGTTCTACTCAAACGGGAATATAAAAGTTTTCAGCAAATCTGTTCTGTGAATCTGTACTATGAATACCAGATATTCTATTGATCCGCAAAGTTTGGCTGGAACTTTTTATATTTGGCAGCTGGGAACGCTTACGTACGCAGAAAACAAATTGTAGTGACTATTGGTCTGCGTTGTGAACATAATGTGTTTTTTGTGTTCATTTATTGCGACGGTCGTTAGTTGAAAATGTAGTGTAAAATTGCCTGTGGTACATTTTAGCCGTCCCCACCCTATAAGCGTATGAATATTTAAAAATAATTTTGCAATTTCTGAATGTAATTTTGAGATGATGAGATTTGAATTGGATTTTCGTTCGATTAACTATTCAGGTTCGTTTCTTTTTTCTGTTTACCTACATTGAAGCCCTTTAGAAGTGTTTATCAGAGTTATACAGTCTTCGAGAGCATAATTATAATTTCATGCAGCGTTTGACGTTTTAAACGCTATCTTTAATACGTATTTTTTTTGTCACACGTGACGCTCTATAGTTTCTGCCTACACATATGGAAAAATGTACCTAAAACATTATATTAAGCCTGCATTTTCCGGGAGGTAAAGTTGAGCTTACGTTGTATCATTTGTGTGGGTGGTGGCAATGAAAATACGCAGAACGTCACATCTATCTTGATGCTTTCATCTTTGTCAATATTTGTTGGTTTGATATAAAAAAAAAAATGTCCTATATTTTTTTGATAATCTAACTGACTGACTAAATCGTATCTAATAGTATTAATACAAAAGTGAATTTGTTTGTTTGTTACGCTTTCATGCCTAAATCAGCGAACCGATTTTCATATAGAGATATTATAATACAGGTCTATGGCGACTTTTACAGGTTATTTTAACGTGAGGGAAGCCACGGACAGTAGTCAGTGGTTTTTTTTTTGTACCCAAATAAAATCTATTGAATTAAGTAGCACTCGAATCCAACTTAGATAAGGCTAAGTCCGCATACGGATCTTATTTCAGAAGCTCATCTCTATTGAGATGCTCTTGAGAGTAATTCAAACGCTCTAGCATTTAAGGTGTTAGGTAACAGCGGCTCATGTGAGCTGAACAAAGGGGGGTTTACATTCCACTTGGGTGGGGGAGAACTAAAGTGTGAAGCAACTATGAGAAATGCTCGAAAATAGAGATGTTTTCGGGTTAGAAAAATACGATTCTGTTCGTCGTGCAGTCTGTTAGTTACATTATCAACAAAAAATATTAGACTAGTATTTTTTGTTTAACGAAACAATACATACATAGATAAAACGTACCAAAGTTCAAGACTCCCCGCTTATGACGTCACTTTACAGAAGTGAACACTTCATCATCATCAGCCCTTTGCAGTCCACTGCTGGACATAGGCCTCTCCAATTGCACGCCACTTGGATCTATTTTCGGCTTCTCGCATCCAGCCGTACTGCGTAAATCGTCACTCCACCGTGCCTGAGGACGTCCTACACTCTTGGTTCCACTTTTTACCTAGAAGTTACATAAATGTGTCGACACGCGAAATTTCAATGCTTTGTATTTTATTAATGTTTTTTTAGCGATATAAAAGAAAAAAATACTTAGGTCATAGGATTATCAGGGTTGCGGAATTTGTTTATAAGAGTCACCGCGGCCCTGGAATGCAACAGGCATTAGGAGGAACACTGATAGGTTTTATTGAGCAAGAGTCTGATACTTCCTTCCGCTCCGCCCAGAGCGGAAGAACTCATTTGATGATATCCCATCCATAAGAAAGGGCATAGGATGCCTTTCATCCCGGAATTATTCCCTTGGGATAATTTCGACCAGTATCTACGCGGGCATGCCGGTGGCATAAGATAGTTGGCAATAGGATCGAATATTATTATCATTATTCATAACACCTTTGACAGTTCTGCGAATATCCTTACCTAATCATTTATGTAAACCAAAGCCTAATTAGATCAATACGGTACGGTGAGATGATCACATGTTTGTACATAATACATACTAATATAATTTATACTATCTATACTAATATTATAAAGAGGAAAGATTTGTATTTTTGTATGTAACGAATAAATTCAAAAACTACTGAACCGATTTCAAAAATTCTTTCACCAATAGAAAGCTAAATTCACCCTGAGTAACATAGGCTATATTTTATCCCCGTATTCCCACGGGAAAGGGAACTACGCGGGTGAAACCGCGGGGCGCTGCTAGTAATACATACAGGTTGTTTCAGAAGTGCGTGTTCATATTTAAAGGTGATATTCTATATTTGACATACAGTAAAGAAACAATAACAAAATAAAACTATTGTTTTTTTACTATTTTTCAGTCTACATTCAATAATCCTAACTACTAACTATTTTATTTGAATCACAAATTTGAAGCCACCAGCTGCATCATACTGCTTGAATAATGTTTTGTTTCGAACTTTTGAGTTCTTTTTTATGTTCGGATATTTTGGAGATTAAAAAAGAATTTACACACACTATTGGGTCACTTTACTATATATCAGATACATCAACATTACTATCAAATATAACCTGGCACTTCTGAAACATCAGTTCTTTTTTTATGTGTGTTATCAACACGTGACTTCCCCCGCTCTGGTTGGAGCAGAAGGGAGTGTCAGACTCTTACTTGTTAAAACCCACCCGTGTTCCTCCTAGACCCCGCCGCGTTCTAGGGTTGTGGTTACTCTTTCTAACAAATCCGCAGCACCCTGTGTGTGCGGACGTCATTAATGAATCGTTAATTTCAAAGAAATCTTAAGCTACAAACTACATCAGACAGCGGTTTTTTTTTTTGATGTTGATCGAAAAAATACAATATTTTTATTTTGCTATTCAATCTGGTCGGCAACTGTGAGGACTGGTACGAGGCGGCGTGGCGGGAAAAGCATTCTTCGAGGGTTTGGAGGAAGCCTTTGCCCAACAATGTAACAGTACGTAAGGGCTAATAAAATGGGTCTGTATGTAATGTACAGTAAATGTACATCAGAAACAGAACACCACCCTTTATCATGACCACGCCCTTTCCAAACATCATCTATTGGTTAGGTTACTATCCCAGGTGTTCCAACCCCAGTGTAATGCAGACATCATTAATGAATCGTTAATTCCGAAGCTATCTTGGTGTGTGGTCGCAGTGTGAGCGATGATAGATTGAAAGCATTTATTTTAAACTAGCAGCGCCCCGCGGTTTCACCCGCGTTGTTCCCGTTCCCGTGGCAATACGGGCATAAAATATAGCCTATGGCGCTTCACAATAACGTAACTTTCTATTAGTGAAATAATTTTGAAAATCAGTTCAGTAGATCCAGAGATTACCCCTTTTTTTTTTTTTTTTTTTTCTTGATGGGAAATCATCAAATGACCCCTCCCGCCCTGGGTGGAGCGGTAGGGAGTGTCAGACTTTTACTGACTAAAACCCACCCGTGATCCTTCTTGTGCCCTATGCGTTCCAGGGCCGCGGTAACTCTTTCGAACAAATTCCGCAACCCTAGCAGGCACCGACCCTATGGGGCCCCGTCCTCGGTGCTGACGGCTCCTTGAGGCGCGCGTGGAACACAACGCGTCGTCGACTCAACCTGGTATCGGACGGCGAGCCACCCACGCTCACCGTCCCCAGGCATCAGCCACTGCGCGATAGCACAGCGGCCGACTTGTCTCTGGAGGGGGCCGAAATGGGACCATTACTGGCACTCCATCTCAGCACCCTCCCGAGTGTTGGGAGCCGCAGCACCCGCAGCAGAAGCGGCAGTGGCGGCGACAGAAGCCGCGGCGGCGGCAGAGGCGGCGGTGGCGGCGGACCTCTTGACCCTGATCGGGGCGGATGGCGCGCAGGCCCTTCCCCCAGCCCAGTGCTCGGCCGGCTTGCCAGCAGCCGCACATGCACTGCAGTGCGGCGTGGCCTCGCACGAGCCGGCCTTATGACCGGGCTGACCACAGCGGAAACAGAGTCCGCTGCGGTCGACCTCCGACAGAGATTACCCCTTACAATGACACAAACTCATTTTTTGAATTCGGTTTGTCAGCCAAAAATATGATGCTATTTGCACGTAGCCTAGATCACTATGGAGAAGAACTTGCAAGAAACTCCACGGATACTCTTTTAAATCATGTTCTGTATTACGTAACCTTGGTTACATTATCCTTGTTGCTTCTATTTGTATGTGAGGACTATGTAAAGAAAAAAGGAAACTATAAACGAATTCAAACTATAAAGATTAAAACAAATTAGTGAAAGCTAAGAGGTGACCAGTCTCAACCGACGGCGCCCGTTCACGAACATGACTATATTCATCTGGTTAGTCTTTTACCAATTATGTTAGGGTCGGTTCTAACCTAACCTAACCTGATTATAATTATTAGAGATAGCTTGAAATGCCACTCTATTAGGCTAATGCCTTCCTCCACTCCATACATTATTCCCGATTTTGTGCCACATCCCGCAGACGAATATTAGTCTTTGAGGGAAATATTAGTAGATTATACAATAGTTGAGTGTAATAATTATGGACACGAGAATTTTAAGTATAGTTTGTCACACGCCCAAGTGACGGAAGCAACATATCGAATCAATCATCTGTACTTTTGTATAAGTTCACACTGTATGGTGTGTACTTTATCGTTTGGGGACCGAACAATAGGGTAGTTGACTAAAAAAATCTAATTAGTCCGTCTGATAGATTTCTAAAAAATATTGGACACGTATTTTTTCTTTTTTCACATAAACAAAAAAATGAAGACGATACAGTGCGTAAAAAACTCGTGTGACGTCACTACTTGCTACAATTTTTACCGGGCCGTGACGTCACACGCTCCCACTCCTGATCTTTGATGCTTTTTATTTTCGTCAGTTTTTATAGATTTGATAAAGGAAAAAATACGTGTCCAATATTTTTATATAATCTAACTGACGGACTAAATATAATCAAATATTTGTTACTCAGGCAACATCCCTATTGGGAATTGGTACAAAAATTTAACTACCGTACCAAGGTAGATATTATGTATATTCAGGGTTGCTAAGTGCCTTAAGAAGTGTTCAAAAGAATTAGGGTCCGGAACGGAAAGGACACTTGAAGGAACTCGGGTGGATTTTAGTCAGTAAGAGTCTGACACTCTTTCCCGCTCTGGAGAAGTCGTTTTACGATTTTTAATCCACAGAAAAGGTGCATATATCCCTGTTAAAAGTAACACCAAACTAATGATTTTATAGAAAACAATTTTAGAGTTCAAAAAGATATTTTTTTATTATGTTTAGTGGGGATAGTTCAAATTCATTAAGTGGTACACGGTAATTTTCCACGAATATTGAACATTTTACAATTTTATGGACACATTAGCTTAATAAAGTGTTTTTCTGGAACACTTTATTAATCTAAAATGTGTCACACACTGACCAAGGTTTATAGTTTTTCAAAGCGTACATAGATACCTGTGTTTTTTTCTAATTTGGAGATTTTAAAACAGTGACGTGACTCAATACATATTATGTGTGCGTTGGTATTAAATTGAAATCTGATAATAATAATTGCTGCGTACAACAAGTAACAATAAGTTTTTTGTAGGGATAGACCGTTGTATATTTGGAGCTCGTGGCTAAATTATAACAGCCGCACGGGTTGATCTTCTAGGTAAAGCAACGCTTGCCGAGGTTGATCTATGGAGGGGTGACTATCTTAACATAACGAGACTTCTCCGTGCCTCGGAAAGCACGTTAAGCCTTTGGTCCCAGCTGGCATTGGGAGATCTTTGGCAGTCGTTACGGATTGTCAGAAGCCAGAAAATCTGACAACAGTCTTGCCAAGAAGTACCGTGTTCCCCAGTTAATGGGTTGTGGAGGTCTGGTAGGCAGCAGCTCCACGTAAAATACTGGTATTCAGCTGAATCCGGCTTGTCTGGGAGCCGACCCCAATATAGTTGGGAAAAGGCTAGGCAGATGATGACCGTTGTATATTCGGACCGGGCTAAATTAGATTTACTACTTCAGTAGACCTCTACAGCATGAGAGATATCGGTGTGATGGTAAACAAAAGCATAAATATTATAAGCTGATAATTACCAAGCAATTATTTTATTCATCTTATATTATACCACTGCTGGCCTTCCTAAAAATCCTTCTTCATAGCCTTTTCTGTAAAAGTAAACCGAGCCAGCCAACCATACATATGTATGTGTTGTTCAAAGGTCAGTGTGTGGTCACAGTAATAGGGACAGATATTAATATTCACCTATCACAATTGCGGAGTACCTCTAGCTAAAAAGGTAACAAATTTTGGTTGCTGCAACCCTGTTACAGTCAAGTTCAATACATAACTTACTCATCATACTAACATTTTAGTAAGACTGTTTACCTCTTACTACAATCTACCTATCTTAGTGTATATTATAAGATACAGTAGCAGTTGCTGCAACCGAGGAGCGCAGGTGTTCGCAGTGAAACACGGACACCATTAACGAATGATTAATTCTGATGCTATGTGCTGTACGTAGGTCAATGTGTGGTCACAGTTGTAGCGGAAGATGATACGTTACTATTTATGTTGTGGGTTTTTTTTTTTCAATATATTTTTTTCCTGCAATCAGCCTATTGGCAGCTGCATAGACAGGTTGAAAATGCTAGGCAATTAGTTAGGATCTGGACTTAGTTATTTACCTTTCGTACACCAAAGTACCACTTCTACTATTTTGTAAGCAACTTTCGTTTTCGCATAACATTCGTAATCTGTCAAAAGTGCATGAAGAAAAAGGCTTTTTGACTTTCAAAAGTTGTAGAGTTTAATAAGAAAAGTTCGTAGAATTGGTTCTCTGAAGGTTGTTTTAGCGTGATTTTTTGATTCTAAGTTGATGTCAACTCGAAATCTTATCAAACACCTAAGGTCTTTTAACTCAAGAAATAGAATATGCACTAGTTAAACACAATTTCAAATGATAACACTACAATTGATGTAATTGGTACGTGGATTGGTATAACAGCGTAAATGAAGAATTTTCTAGAAACCGACCAACCTCCAAACCAACCGGCGACAAGATAATGTATAAGAAGTCATAAAACAAACTGTGTAAAACTGAACATAGTAGCATTCCAAAATTTCTTCCTAGTCCCATCTTATTAAAAAAAGCCACTTTTACAATTAGCTCTGTTCAAAATCTATACTTATAATAAATCTGTAGAGAGGTCAATTCTGTACAAGGAATATTTTTTCAAAATAACTATCAGGGGGTGATTAGTGATCGATACTGGTGCCAAAAATGCAATCAGTAAAATTTTTGTCTGTCTGTCTGTCTTTCTGTCTGTCTGTCTGTCTGTCTGTCTGTCTGTCTGTCTGTATGTTCTTTATAGAAACAAAAACTACTCGACCGATTTTAACGAAACTTGGTGCAATTATTCTTCATACTCCTGGGCAGGTTATAGTATACTTTTCATCACGCTACAATCAATAGGAGCAGAGCAGTGAAGGAAAATTTTGGGAAAACGGAAGAAGTCATCTACATAAAATTATCTAAAAAAACATCCCGAAACAGCATGTCTATCTTTTGTCAATTTTAAACCGATCGGGCTGAGAGTTTCAAAATCGGGGGTAAAGTAACTATTCCACGCGGACGAAGTCGCTGGTAAAACAATAAAGTACGATATCATAATATGTTTGTATTTAGTTAACGTATGTGTTAAAGCGTGTGTAATAAATGGACGGTGGACGAATAAAAGTCACTGATAACACTTACGGTTTTATGTACGTTCACGAAAACAGCACAGAAGGAGTATGATCACAAAACACAGTAGGCACAACACTAAACAGTTCAAATCCAAGAAAACGTATTTTAGTTCGGGATATATAGTTCGATAATTGGTAAACAATGCGCGGGCGCAGGCGGGAAGCGGCGCAGTCCTTGACCGACTGACTTCTAAAATCATAAAATGAACGCCATCCGTGACCGTCTGCGCGCGCATGACGTTGCTATTACAACGTTATGCTCAGGTGCTCATGAGCAGAGCACCGACACCATCCCACAATATAATGTAAACATTATATAGATGCCGTGAATGGTTTGTGTACTGTTACTAATAAACATACGTGGTAATAATGATGTAGTTGTGTTTATGTTTTGCTATGTTGTCTTGTGTGAGTTTATAATAAACTAGCTTCTGCCAGCGACTTCGTCCGCGTGGAATAGTTACTTTACCCCCGATTTTGAGACTCTCAGCCCGATCGGTTTAAAATTGACAAAAGATAGACATGCTGTTCCGGGATGTTTTTTAGATAATTTTATGTAGATGACTTCTTCCGTTTTCCCAAAATTTTCCTTCACTGCTCTGCTCCTATTGATTGTAGCGTGATGAAAAGTATACTATAACCTGCCCAGGAGTATGAAGAATAATTGCACCAAGTTTCGTTAAAATCGGTCGAGTAGTTTTTGTTTCTATAAAGAACATACAGACAGACAGACAGACAGACAGACAGACAGACAGAAAGACAGACAGACAGACAGACAGACAGACAGAAAGACAGACAGACAGACAAAAATTTTACTGATTGCATTTTTGGCACCAGTATCGATCACTAATCACCCCCTGATAGTTATTTTGAAAATATATTCCTTGTACAGAATTGACCTCTCTACAGATTTATTATAAGTATAGATATAAATAAACTATGCGGTAGGGGTGAACCCTACATGTTAGCATTCGATGTACACACCAAATGTGGTATGTACTAAAATGATTAAATCAGATGCTAGTCCGCGAACACTGGCACCCGACCTCATTCAGTATAAATGGGACTTAATTCAACGCGGAGCAACACCATCTATAACTATTTCATGAATGCCTGTTTTGGTACAAAGTACCCCATTGAACGTGATTATCGCGTACACTAATCCATTGCCGGTTTTATGCGGAACCTGAATTATTTATATAATATTTACCGAGTATCAGAGAGTCATGATACATTATAATTATGGTGTTTGAAGATATTTTGTGGTTAATATCATAACTTTTTAACATAACATCACGCTAGTAAAGACATCATAACAGCAGGATAGATTTTTGAGATGGGACAGTGAAAGCATTTACTATAACCGTTGAAGCTTTAGGAAAACGATCCAAGGAGATTGCTCCTAGATTTTTCAAGTGCATATGTCATTTCTGATTGCAATCACAGATTAACAAAAAAAACTTTACAGTGAACAGGAAAATGGGCAATTGACCAGTACAATTGCATGGACTTTAAAAGAGACTTTGACTTTTGAGTTTGTTCCGGTGTTTCTTCTCAGGTTAGTCAGCTAGGAAACACCGGCCTCATCTAGTTTATAACGGCCAAAAAAGATTGGCGTGTAAAAGTGTTGTGTAAAACCTACTTACGAGGACCTTCCACAGATTTGATTGATGCTAAATTTGGTATTATTAAGTATTTACTGTTTTAATCGTCATGTCTCCAAATTCTACCCTGTATTGATTGAAGGGTTAGGGTTATCCACGTTTTGTAAGTTATATTTAAGTCCCACATGGAACCGGAGATGAGGTTATTACTGCTTCTGAAATATTCCAAATGGAAGAACCCACTTATCTCGTCTTGGCTCGGGTGTCAATCTAAACACGTGAGTTTGCTACTGAAAAAATTCAAATGGAAAACTCTATTACCACTCGTTGCCTTATTTTAGTTAGAAAGATGGATGGTTAGATTTAAAGTTTATTTATTGTAGCAATAGAATGTGATTACCACGCTTTATCGAATCCAGGTGTTCACGATGTGCAGTAACATTTGTGACCACATTACCAACGAAGTAATTGCTTCCTTACTAGAGCAGTGGTGGCCGAGTGGTAACGCGCGGGTAAGTAATTTCATCAGCACTGCTTTCAAAACGGTGAAGGATATCATCGTGAGGAAACCGGCATGTCCTAGAACCAAAAATTCGAAGATATGTGACATACAACAACCCGCATTGGGCCTGCGTAGTGGATTACGGCACATTCCCTCTCCTAGAGAGGAGGCCTGTGATGGGACACAGGCTTCCTCTCACCTCGCAGTGGGAACATTAAAAACCTGATTATGCTTATGCTATAACTGCTTACTAGGTACCTTTACCTTTTTATTAACGATGGGAAATCATCAATTAATTTCTTCCACTCTGGGCGGAGCAGGAGGAAGCGTCAGACTCTTACCGACTAAAACCCACCTGTTCCTCCTAATGCCCTTTGCGTTCCAGGGCCGCGGTGACTCTTTCGAACCAATTCCGCAACGCCTACTGGGTCGTAAATCGATTTCTGGTTTTATGTTTTATGCGGCATATGAGTAATTGAATTAATATTTACCGAGCGTACTATGAATGGACGTATTTCATGTTGTGTTTATTTAGCGATATTTGTATGAACTGGTGATTGATATTTGATAAGGTTTTACGTGTTTATTGCATAATGTTTTGATATTGGATTCTCATATTAGTATGAACTAAATTTTCAGTTAATTTGCTAACGTTACATGTACTTCAGTGAACTCTAGAATAAACATTAGACATATAAAAGGTGTAATTGAATGAACGTAAAGCCTGAAAAGGAGTCATTGTACTCATAGTTACGAACAAATTTCATTAAGGGACTGACAAAAAAATCAGCTGTTCTGTACATTTTCTCGAGTTAAGCACACATAAATGTATGGGGCAGTCGATTTTCAAGTTTTTTGCATGCATTCTTGTACATCTTATATAATCGAATCAAATCAAACACGTTTATTTGTGTACACAGGTAAAAAATGAGTTGAACAATAACAGGGTAATGGGGCGGCATACAAATATCAATTTATATGATATAAGTGCACTAACAAATATAAAATATAACACATTCAGGTCAGTATCTATTGTTGAAACTTAAATTGTTATCATTATTGCACTATTATTTCTTACTAGCTGTCCGCACAACTTCGTTTGTGTCACATTTTTCATGACTGCTCCGATCCTATTGGTATTAGCGTGATGATATATAGCCTATAGCCTTCCTCGATAAATGGGCTATCTAACACTGAAAGATTTTTTCAAATCGGACCAGTAGTTCCTGAGATTAGCACGTTCAAACAAACAAACAAACAAACTCTTCAGCTTTATAATATTAGTATAGATTTATGCAGGTATAAAATAAACTATATATATAGATAAGTATATCTACTAAACACAAAACTAAAAATCTGCCGTCTTCTTTTCAACTGCTAAAGCATAAACTTACTCTCTCATTTAGAGGAACTGTGCCATATCTAGCACACTGGCCAATTCTATGTGTTGGTTTTTGAGTAAAAGGTATTGTCCACGACTCGACTCGCTTTTACGCTTATAAACCTTGTACTATTTCTCCTATTTACGTATTGTTTAGACCAGCGATTGTCAAAGTATGGCCCACGGATGATATTTGTGTTGCGCAATGATTTTAGTTGTCATGACGTCACGACGGGTTGCGTTTACATTGATGCACCTTATATTTTGTATTGATATATAAAATCTATGAGGTAGTCGCGTTTACACAGCTCATAAAAATATGTTATTTGATTGGTCGAATCCGCGAATGTGCGGCCCGCAGTGATACACATTGTTCTATGTGGCCCTTGATCAGAAAAGTGTGACGAGCACTGGTTTAGACGAACGAATTATTTTCTTTTTATCCGACTTCAAAAAAGGAGGTTATCAATTCGACCCGTATGTAGTACCTATGTAATATTTCCAGAACTTCCCAATTTTCGTATATGTTACTCTATATCAGCGTCTGAACAATTGTGCCAAATTTCAAAAGTGTATGTATGTATGTTTTTATGTTTGTGTTTGCATATTTCCGGAACTACAAGTCCGATTTAAGTAATTAAGGCACCGACTTCAAAAATACTTCGTTGGTATATCAAAGTGAGTTTATTTAAGACAGAAGTTATCGTTTTGATTTTTTACTTTTTAGTTCTGTTATATTCTTTCTAAAAATACAAAGGTAAGTTAGTTACGTACAGTCGGTTTTTTTTTAAATATTTTTTTGTATACATTAGGAAAATAGGCCATTGCTCGACTAAGTATAGATAAATTACAACACGAATTAATAAATGCCTGTTCCATTACTCATTAACTAACAAAATATTGATTTAAGCTACCAACGCCACATATCATTGCTTACCAAATGACATGCAAAAATCAATCTTATGACACATTCAAATAGAAACCAATCTAGGAAGTTTCTTCATAATTTTATCTAAAATTTACACAGAGATTTGAGTACCTTGGCCAATGTAAGTTAAGCTCTCAGATGACTTCCGTTGAGAGAGATGAAAGCTCAAAGTAGACTGGTACTCAATTATTCATGAAGGACTCTGCGTCAAAATTGATATCTCTAACGGAATATTCTCAGTACTATATTAATACTGAAACTAAGTGTAATAATTACGTAATCAAATTATTTGTAAACGTGCTAATTAATCTATTATTGTTACAACAAAGATGGCTGACGTCAATATTCATGTTGTGGATAAAATTGGTGCGTATTTATTTTATTCTTCCCACCGACGCGAAAAGAGGGGTGTCATTATGAAATTTTAATATGCTAGATAAACTTGCAATAAAGTACACTGTTTATCGTAGATAACCTAAAACTGTATTATAAATCGTTTTTCATGGCTAGAAAATGCAAAGGATTTCGATAGATGTCGGTTTGGCACAGCTTCTATGTCTTTATTTCAGTTTTTTCAATGAATTGGGTATTTTACTACTTATAAAAATAATAATTCTATTTAGTCTGTATGTTACATTTAAAAAAAATATAGGACAGGTGTTTTTTGTCATTTCAAATCGTAAAAAAATAAATAAAGATAAAGCGCATCAAAGTTCAAGAGTGGGGGCTGGTGACGTCACGTCACTGGTAAAAATTGTAGAACGTAGTGATGTCACGCGTGTTTTTCAACGCACTGTAGTTTTAATTTTACGTTTACGTGAAAAAAGAAAAAGTACGCGTCCAATATTTTTTTGGAAATCTATCTGACGGACTAATTATATTTTTTCAGTAAAATACCCTATTGCAAATTTAATTAAGTAGTAGGTAGTAAAGTAGTAAGGTATAATAAGTAATCATATTAAACCAACTTAAACTAACTTGCCTAAAATAGATACGTTTTTGGTCGCTTAACGTCAATTTAGAGTACATTGACGTTAAGCGGCCATTTTTTCTGGATAGAAAACATCAAATGACTTCTCCCGCTCTGGGCGGAGCGGAAGGGAGTGTCAGACTCTAACTGACTAAACCCACTCGCGCTTCTCCAAGTGTCCTTTGCGTTCCAGGGCCGCGGTGACTCTTTCAAACTATTTCCGCAACCATGTACTTTGGCCTCGAAATTGTTTTTTTCATTAAATCTAGTTTTAGTCTAGTATGGTATGTATGTTTATGTTGGAACACGTACAAGGAACAAAAAACAAAATCTCCATAAGTAATTCAATAACGACCAATGAATATACTAAATATTTATGTATTTACCTACCCTACAAACTTAAACAGGAAATATTAAACCTACATACTGGCAAGGCATTTTAGGGATCAAGCGGGTAGCCCATCGGTCATCGTAATCCCTGCTTTGGTCCGTATTCACCCCAATGTAAGGGTCAACTTTATATAAAACTTAGTTCAACATTAGATTATTATAGGCCCAGCTTTGGAGCACCGAGAAGCTTATAGAAACCATAACGTTTTATTTGTAGGTAAAATTAGTGAAGTCCTAAAATATTTACTTTTTTTTAAGGATGAGAAATCAACAAATGATTTATTTCACTTTGGGCGGAGCGGAAGGGAGTGTCAGATTCTTACTGACTTAAAACCCACCCGTGTTCCTCCTAATGTGCTTTGCGTTCCAGGGCCGCGGTGACGCTTTCGAACAAATTTCGCAACCCTAGCAGGAAAATTCCTACAATTAAGATTTTTAATGTGCCAGCTGCCAATCACCTGGGGATAATACTATTATTTTCTAAGCAACAAATTTAAATAGTTAAACTAGTATTTAAACATGAAATGTACATTCTAGTTAAATTTATTTCTAGTTAAATAAATAGAGATTCAGAAACTAGAGTAGAGACCGCGTCTCGGCAAACGTTGTGTAGGACGTCCTCAGGCACGGTGGAGTGACGATTTGCGCAGGACGGCTGCCAGAAACTGGATGCGAGAAGAAGAGGCCTATGTCCTGCAGTGGACTGCAACATGCTGTTGATGATGATGATGATTATGAACTGTTCCGGGTCGGAGCAAAGACTTCCCCAAATGTCTCCATTTCCTGGTCTTTCATAACTTTACAAAATATTTATTTTACAGAACCAGTAACTCCTATGCAAGAAATCAACAAGGCCTACGAAGTATGTAAATTCGGAAGGTTTCACGTGAAGCTGCTGTTCGTTACTTTCTTCGGGTGTATTGCCAGTATTCTGGTTACTAACACAACGTCGTACTTATTGCCAATCGCTGAATGTGACCTCAACATGGATCTTAAGCAGAAAGGGCTTTTAACTGCTATGCCTTATTTTGGTGAGTGATGCTAATTAAAAAAAAAAAAAATTTCAGCAGGTTTTCAGAATTTAGATCTATGTGTAGAACTAGGAATCAACTGCGGCTTTCTGTCTGTCAGTCTGTCACGGCCAATTTTCTCCGAAACTAGTGGACCGATTTTGGTGACGTTTAGTACACTTATGAACTTTTGGACCCCATTTTCAGATTTGTAAGGCGCATTACTTTGTTTCATTAATTTCATTACCACTGCTCTTAAAACGGTGAAGGAAAACATCGTGAGGAAACCGGCATGTCCTAGAACCAAAACTTCGAAGACATGTGACATTCACCAACCCGCACTGGGCCCGCGTGATGGATTACGGCCCATCCCCTCTCCTAGAGAGGAGGCCTTTGTCCCAGCAGTGGGAACTTAAAAGGCTGATTATGTGTTATGTGTTTCTTCCCAGGGATGTTCGTTTCAACAGTAATCGCCGGATTTCTAATAGACACATTCGGAAGAATATATTTCCTAAGAATAGGATTTGGAGGCATATTCTTTTGCACATTATTTTCTGCCTCCAGTCAGACGTACGAGATGTTGGCAGCTGCTAAACTTTGCGAGGGCGTTCTGTGAGTTCTTTTTTATTTTAAACTTTATTTGTATAAGTCTAAGGTTCCTAGTTTATTTGTAATGCCAATGTTACACATAAATGTTACAAACGAACGCTTACCTTATATGCCGTTGCACAGATTAATAAAAAAAGCAAATAAATGCGTGGCTGTACTTACCCAGTTGCGATTATGCTTAGGCGTATAAAGGGTTAACCAGCCATAGTTTTGGATCTCATATTCTGGCTTTATTGATAGATTTGTACTTCTCTGTTTCACGCTGCAACGGGCAAGCATATTAGCTCCTTACACTACTTTGACAAACGTACCTGAAAACAAAAAGGAAAGAACATGTTAGAAAGAAGAAAAGAGAATTTTTATTTGGGACTCGGACAAGACAAAAAAAAAACTAACAGTAATAGAAATCAACAAAAGGCACATATACATACATACATATGTATACCAGCATACATTTTACTACCGTGAGGCCAAAGGCCAAGGTCCCTGTCTCAATAGGCTGCTAGATTTAAAAAAATAATTGATTAGAATTTGTATGCCTATTTTTTATGCAGATGTCGAAAGTAAATAAAATAAATTATAACGAGAGGCGCTGCTGCAATTTTTCATCCCTAATTGTAGTAATATAGATAGCTCTAACGGGACCTCTACAGAGCAAATTATCTTAATCATAATTATCTACCTCTCCGTTAATCAGCCAAATTGTTAATTTGTTTACCCCAAAAATGAAATTAGCAGAGATTAAGTCGTCCGTCCACGTTAAAAGCCTCTGCTGAACCCTTAAGTTCAAAGGAGCGTGAAGATAAAATGAGGCTGTGGACTTGTCACCCCAGCACCATAATAATTCCCTCTCTGACGGATTCACCAGACCGTTGCGATAAGCACTCGACTCAGTATTTTTCTTCCATTCCCACTTTTGTTTTAAAAACTGGAATCTTTAAGTGCAAAGTTTATTTAACAAGCCACAAGTTTAAAGTAAATTTTAAATTGAACGATAAGGTAAATCACTCCACAGCAGTGTTTTTAATGCTATTTGAAAAAATACCAGATTTGTTTACTGTTTCAAATTAAAACTTCCATGCGCTGGAAATGCGAAAAAATTGAACTAGCTTAGCTTTTAGTTACTTTAAAACTCCTGCGATGTATACGTGAATTTTAACGAGGTTGGTAGTTGCCTTGCTAATTAAAATCGGTAAACGGGCCAGCAGCAATTTGGTTAATTAGGGGCAAAGAACGGCATCAATAATCTCACTAGTCTGCCGCGCTGTATTATTTGACTATATTCATATTTTAGCTACAGGAAAGTGTTCGTAAATTATTATGTACTAGCTTCTGCCCGCCACTGCGCCCGCGTAATCGTAGAAAATTATCCCAAGGGAACGTACTCCCCGGATAAAAGTATCCTATGTGTTATTTCAGACTATATTCTACGTCTTTGCCAAATTTCATCAAGATCCAGTCATTAGTTTTTGCGTGAAAGAGTAACAAACATCCATCCATTCTTACAAACTTTCGCGTTTATAATATTAGTCGGATGTAGATTCTTTAATAAACCTTTCCAGGAAACAGACATAATGTTATATCATTAAGGGCGATTTGGACGTATGTGGCATGGCATATTTGAAGGTTCTGTATCTGTTATACCTATAGATATAAAAAAAAATGTATTTATCAATCAAGCAACGCCAAAAATCACTAAACAACTCAACAAAAGTCAGTTTTCAAGCAGTCCAATGTCATTGTTAGCATATATTTCAGGTCAATCACAGATTGAATGCATAACTTCATAAAAAAGTACAAATTCAACTAAATATCTCATTCAACAAGTACATATACACGACAATTCACAAGCTAGCACACACAACGTTAATTTGTTCTTACTTTACTATATTTCATGTATCATTGTTAACTACAAGCTACCTACTTATTAACCGACTCAAGACATGTCCACCCAATTGCAATGTATACTTTTGAAAGAAAAAAGAAAGAAAGAAAATAGTTTATTCCCTTCCCTTAAAACACACAACTAATAAAAATACAACACAACACAACACAACAAAACAAATTTCAAAATGACATCACAACATCATGATGATGATTTAATGACATCACAACTTCGGACCCCAAGAAAAAGGGTCCTACCTAGTTTGGGGCTCACCTTCCACAAAATACTGACATTACATAGTTACAGAATTGGTCAATTATGAGAAAATGAACGAATAAACTTGATTCTTATTCAAAACTCAAACAGACTTATTACTTCACCAGATACATCAATAATTCCAATACAATATCGCTGCTACTGTTATCTTCCAAAACTGTAAATAATACAGCATTTGTACGGTACACTTGACTGCATGTTGGTAACGTGCCCAAAACACTGACAGCATTATTACCTTGGCTCAGGGTATTGTCCTCTATTGCATCTAGTTCTGATATATTGGATTTCTCAAATTCTGGCGCTTTATGTTTAGTATTTTTGTAGTAATCTATACTAATATTATAAAGCTGAAGAGTTTGTTTGTTTGTTTGTTTGTTTGAACGCGCTAATCTCAGGAACTACTGGTCCGATTTGAAAAAATCTTTCAGTGTTAGATAGCCCATTTATCGAGGAAGGCTATAGGCTATATTTTATCTCCATATTCCCACGGGAACGGGAACTACGTGGGTGAAACCGCGAGGCGCTGCTAGTACGTTTATATAGTAGAATCAGGTGGATTACTTCAGTTATAGTGTTTTGTTGGTTTGTTGATACTACAATTTTAAATCAGTTAATGTCGTTTTCTGATAATTTTTTAGCTCTCTTAATATTCATTTTTATTATGGGTGGTTACTATTCGTCATTCATTTCATTATCAAGGTGATACTTGTGTAGTAGATTACGCTACTGTTTGTTTTTTCTTCTGCCGTAGTCAAATTAGTTCAGTCAATAGTGAAGAGCATTGAAGAGATTTTTTGTAATAATTGCACGGTAATCTTTATATTCCTTACGGATTCGAGTAATTATGGCAAAAGTCATAATATTTAAAAAAAAAAAAAAAACTAAAGAGGTATCTGGAACAGGGTTTTAAGTCCCACCAACTTCCATTAAAAAAGGACCATCCTTCGACTAGACAATTGTTATGTCTGGTGGGCAACTGCCCTACAGTTGATACACAGATTGTTATATGTATACTAGCTGACACAGTAAACGTCATTTTGGCACATAAATTTAAATAAAAAATGAGGGGTGGACCACCCTTAACATTTAGGGGGATGAAAAATAAATATCCGATTCGCCACCCTAGCCGATATGCACGCTAAGATTCACGAAAATCGGTCGAGCCGTTTCGGAGGAGTTCAACCACTTCAACACGAGAATTTTATATATAAGATGTTCAAATCGCACGGAAAACTCTAATATCGTGGTGCAGGCTTTCGTTGAGTAGTTCGTCTCTGGCGGCATTCGTGTTTTGTTTTTCATAAGCAATTCATATTTTTTGTGACTGCCTTTATACCGCTACAAATCTAATACACATCTTAAAGGTTTATACCACCTTACTTTTGAAATACCTTGTGAAGCTTATCTTAAAAATCGTAGATGTTATCGACAAAGGATAACTTGAATTAATTACGAGACGCCAAGAAAAACCTTACAAAGTAGACCTCTTTCGATATGTACCCTAGAAGGTAGGTATGAAAACGAAGGATGAGAAGAAAGCTCTATAAATTTATGATGAAGAATTACAGGAAATATTATATGAAAAAGAAATTCTTTCCGATGAACGTTATAAAGGAAAATTCTATTTGACGGTAAACATGTTCATGTACAAACAGAATGTTGTGGAAAATAATAATTGAATGATGAAAGAGAATATGAAAAAAAAGAAACAACAATTTACATAACGAAGAGTGTAGCTTTATTAATTAAACGACAAAGCTAATGAGGAAAGGAAATAAAACAACTATAATGAAATTGTATTTGCAGTCTGTTTCAAATAAGCCAAGAACGGATGCACAATATGCCATAACCATTTTAGAAAATCTTTATTAATTTCTGGAAAACTTACAGTGATAAAAAATAATTTTCACATTGTAATTAAATGTTTGATTACGTATTAAAATTTTGTAATAGCCTTTTGTTACACCCACAAAATTTTAGGCCTACGCCAAATTTTGCAGCGACGTCCAGATCACTTCAAGTCTCATTCAGATCTTTATTAGTCATCATTATCCAAAGCCCAACTTTGTTAATTATTCGCCTTACCCTTCTCTTTTTCTGCCTATCTCCAAGTTTCTTTGCCTGCCTAGGTTTCACTTGCAGTGTCAAAAATGTAGTTTGGTCATCTTGCCGCCGAACGACTAACACTTATCCTTCCAGATCGTAGACGCAATCTGTTTTTTTTTTGTGACGATGACCACTCGCAGTTCAGCACTCTACGGCTGTTTACTGCTTAACCGGACTTTCCTGTGGTGGCTTCAAATGAATTTAAGGCCTTCAGCCAGGGGTAAAAAACTTACAAAGTAAACGACCGCTCGCTAAGGGCATCCCCTGTGGGACACGGGCCTCGGCTTGGCGGAATCGTTGAGGGAGGGCAGCAAGGAACAGGCTGAGTCAGATTGGTAGTGGACGCACTCGTTTACCGCTATCCAAGTCTTCCTTTCTACCTTCGGTCCTGAAGGCTATCCTCATTCCCATCTTAATCAATACTGTTGTAAAATTTATGATCATACCATTCTTTCTTTTTAGATTTGCCACATCATTAGCAGCTATATCATCTTTGACGTCAGAATTCTGCCACACCACAGTGCGAGATCGTGTGATGTTATGTCAATCATCGTACGCTGCTCTTGCGCAGATTTTATCCCCAGCCATGGCATGGGGCATACTTATACAGGACTGGAGATCTAGTTTCTTCGAGGGGCGTTTTGGTGAGTATGGTTGTGCTATAATTTCTTATTGGTAAAACAACGCTTGCAGAGATCGGTCCGAAGTATTAATAACGTACCGATCAGACTGCTTTGTGTGTGGGAAAACACGTTAAGCTATTTTTAGTTTTTTGATACATTGATAGACTTCCCTAGGGATGTAGTGTTACTGGGTTCTACAGGTCAGATGAGACATTATAATCAATCAGACCAGAAACTACGATCCTATTAATATTATAAACGCGAAAGTTTGTAAGTATGGATGTATGGATGTTTGTTACTCTTTCACGCAAAAACTACTGAATGGATCTTGATGAAATTTGGCACAGATATAGATCATAGTCTGGAATAACACATAGGATACTTTATATCCCGGGATTATGTTCCCTTGGGACAATTTCCGACATCTACGCGGACGAAGTCACTGGCAGAAGCTAGTAGGTTATAAAAGGCAAGATAGATTATCTCTTTTGGAAAGGTCAAATGAAAAGAAAAATACTAGACCTTTATTTTTTAATAGCTGTTGACCTTATGAGTTATGTAGGTAGGGTGCTCTTGGCTTATTTCTATCTAAGTATGTTTTTTTTACTTAAAGGGTATAGCAGGTAAAGCATTAAGAATGTGCCCCCAGAGCCAAATGTAATGAATATCATATTGTAATGTACGTTACATTTACAGTACTACTCCGCAAAACATCTATGATCTCTTCGCGGATATTTTACACTGTTACACTCTTATTTTATGTTATTTGAATACGTTTGGAATTTCCCGAAAAGTGATGGATTTCCCGAAACTCAGTACCTGAGAAATAAATTTTTTTTTGAAGATTTTGCAGGTATCTGATTTAGATAAAACTTATAACAATAAAACCTACACCAGCCTAGCCAAACTACAAAAAAAAACTGTTTTTTTTTTGTTGTTTGGCTTTGGAATCACATTCTTAGTTCTATTACAATAGTTTTAGAGGACGAAAAGTTTAAAAAAAATGCTGTTTTTAGATCATTGTTGAAAGTCACGCAATGACAGTAAGATATCGCCAGTCAAAAACTACATAAATAATAATGTAAATGAGTAACGTACCTACATAAAAATATGATATTCATTACATTTGACTCTGAGGGCACATTCTTAATGCTGCTATACCGTTTATGTGTAGGTTTGAGCGGGTTCCTACTTTATCATCTCTATACAAAACCAACCTGACTACTACATACTTTAATTTACGTTTTACTTTAATAAAACCTTTCTCTTTCCAGTACTTAATATTTGGAACTTCTACCTTCTCGCCATGTCTCTGTGGTCATTGACTGCTTTTCTACTGTACTTAATAGTACCAGAAAGTCCCAAATTCCTGGTTACACAGAAAAGATACGTTGAAGCAAGAAATATTTTGGTACAAATATATACCGAAAACAGTGGAAAACCTGCTGACACATTTCCGGTGAGAATATTGCATTTTTTATCAGAATTTTTGATGTTCTGGACTGATCTGGGAATACCAGAAAACAGCTGCTTATTTCTTATTCAAAAAGCGAGCTTCGCTGGTAACAACCCTTGATGAAATAGCTGTTTTGAATGCGTATTTATTATGACAGGGAACGGACTTTATTGCACCACTTCGCAGTATTGCAACTTCGCATAAAGTTATTTTTTTTTACTGATGTGAGTGAACGCTTAAATAAAATTTAAGAGTTAAAACATTTTGATTTTAATCCTATATAAATATAAATTTTCAAAGTCTGAATGCTTAACTGAAACATTTTTCCATCTATAATAATGTTATAAAGAGGAAAGATTTGTATTTTTGTATGTAACAAATAAATTCAAAAACCACTGGACCGATTTCAAAAATTCTTTCACCATTAGAAAGCTACATTCACTCTGAGTAACATAGGTATATTTTATCTCCGTATTCCCACGAGAACGGGAACTACGCGGGTGATTCCGCGGGGCGCTGCTAGTAATTAATATAGACGACTGATATATACAACGTGTTACAGAATAAACACAATAACTCTTAAGGGGTCATTGTACTCATTATTATGAACAACTTTTACTATAGGATCTTAAAGAAAAAACAGGAAAATCGCCAAAAATAAAAAAAAGCAGCTGTGCAATACATTTTATCGAGTTTTCCGCATTCTTTTAATACCGACACTTATTTGTGTTGGTCCCATATTATTAAGAGATATTGCGTCTATTCTGTTTACACGTTATACATACATAGTTATATATTTATACACGTTCATAGTCAATTTTTCAACTCAGTTGCCATGACAACAGAACAGACCCTCTACACCATGAGAAATGATTCGAGGAGGAGCTGTTGCTTTTACATGACTTGGAATATATTTTTTTATCATGGAATAACCTGAGCTATTTTTTTTTTCTAGTACCCAAACATATTTGAAAAGGAAATCAAGGAACTTGATTCACAGAAGGCTGAAGTAGGTGAAATAAAAGTGAAATTTCGAGATAAAATCATGGCT
Organism: Hecatera dysodea; assembly: GCA_905332915.2. Lineage (NCBI taxonomy): Eukaryota > Metazoa > Arthropoda > Insecta > Lepidoptera > Noctuidae > Hecatera > Hecatera dysodea. The sequence continues at coordinate 15,888,388 of HG995303.1, forward strand.
GGACTCAGAAATATGAAGCCATTATTAGGTAGACCATTACTTGGCTACGTAGCCTTAATCGGATTAAGCCAATTCATAACTTTGGGAATGTATGTACATATATTTTTTTTTACTATTCATTTTGGAGGAGCAGTGGTGGCCGAGTGGTAATGGCCCCGACTTACGAATTGTAAGTCGCGTGTTCAAACCCAGCCAGGCGTATTACTTTGTGTAATTATTTTCATCACCACTGCTCTCAAAACGGTGAAGGAAAACATCGTGAGGAAACCGGCATGTCTTAGAACCAATAATTCAAAGACATGTGACATTCACCAACTCGCACTGGGCCCGCGTGGTGGATTACGGCCCATTCCCTCTCCCAGAGAGGAGGCCTGTGTCCCAGCAGTGGGAACATTAAAAGGCTAAAATTATTTATGCTAGTTCAATTTATTTAAATCCGATGTTTAATTTTAGATTGTGAGCCTGCCATAAAGAAGAGAATTGTCAGTGTAAAAGTAGGGACACAAAATGGTATGCCAAATCATATTGTTTTAAATTCATGGGATTATGAGACCCTTTCTTTTGGGAAATAATAAAGGCGAGTGTGAGCGAGATGGATATGAATTTGGATAAAGAATTTACAATTACGTCATTAAAATGCAATCACTTGAATGTTGACGTTCAAAGAGTTTTGTGTAACGCTTTTCAGCTATAACAACACCGTCATTTTAAAGTCGTTTTTTCTTTATAGTTTCAGTGCAACAGCGATTCAAACAATTTTAACGTAAAAGAGGGTATTAACCCCGTTTTACCTGGACATCTTTTTATTTTCACTCCAGTTTTTCGCCAGACTCAAAGGGCTATTTCGCCTGATTCAACCCATTTGACGTCGTTCGCATTTTTTTTCGTCTAAGCCTTCATCAAAGCTTTAAAGGCTCTGAAAATTCAACCCACTTACTACCAACTAAAAAGAATAAACGAAACATTGTTGGCAGAATTAGGTTTAAGTACTAATATTTTTTTTATAAATGATAATTTAATCTCTTTTTTTTGTACAAAATATTCGATACACATTGCTTAACAAATAACAAGTGTATGAGTAATAAAGACAAGTTAAAAAAATCCATGATCCGTGATTGTAACGACAACTTCCATACGAAATTACTAACTAGATAAAACTGAACAGATTAAGGAAATTTCAGTTGTTTTTTTTTTCATTTCAGACACAACGTTATCAGGCTGTGGTTCCCGCAATTATCTACAATTGTAGAACATTACAATTTCAATGGGAATGAAAATCTTTGCGACCTATTAGACTCCTATACGGGGAGTTTGAAAGTCAAGACCACTTCTAATGCGACATCAGATGTCTGTGTTCCGGTAAGTCGTATTTTATTCATAACCTGAACTCAACTGTAATTCTTTAGGATGAGAGGAAGTGGTTCTAATTCAGCTTACAAGATTTGGCCTAAGCAAAATAATAGATGTAAACCATGAATTAATTAATATAAATAAATTTTTGTTTGTACGCACTTTTGATGTTAGTATTTTTTAATTTACGGACTACGGTTGAGATGTGGCAGATTTTGAAATTTATTTTTAAATTATTAGGAACGTATTCTCCGGAACTACTGCACCTACATGAAATATTATTGCATACTCTGAAAAAAACAAAATAACTTTAGTTTGCTGTTTCGTTTTTTGAACACCGACTTCCGTAATTCAAGTTATTTTGTACTTTTGTAGATATTGGTTGTATTTTTTTGTAAAAAGCTTTTTTATTTTTCTCTTTTTAGGGATTCAGTCCCAGCTAAACATACCCATCACAATTATACACCAATTTATACCACGTACGCCGTGGTATAAATTGGTGTCAACAATAAACAAACATGCGATTTCAGCAATCACGAAAGATTTGCTATCATTTATTGAAGAGCTCCGTCTCCCATCATCTCTGTTCTTCATCAGATCTGCATCAAACTAGAAGGGGACCACGTTGAACTACTAAGACGCTCTTCCACACCATCGTACAAAATTTTATTTTTTCATTTTACATCGACAAGAGGGAATGATAACGTCATCAATGTTAACTAAGCCACGCTTTTTAAGGATATCAAATTAAAATGATCCCACACGACGAGTATCAGCTTTCGAATATAAAAAGAATCATCAAAATCGGTACACCCAGTATAAAGTTATGAGGCAAACAAAACAAAAAATATAGGCGAATTGAGAACCTTCTCCATTTTTGGAAGTCGGTTGAAAAGTCCACCATTCCAGGTACACAAAGTCTTTATCAGTTTTAGACCACTCCTTGAATTTCATACTACTTACAATTGAGACAGGTTAACGTTTATTTATCCTAAAGAAATTTAGCCATTTTTGAGTTTATGCGAAACTAACACACTAATCCTCCAGACGACCCAGCAAAGCTGACACGAGCACCAGGTCTACATAAAAAACAATCTAAAAAAAATCCGCGAACAAAGTCGAACCTACAATTATAAGTCAAACAACTTTCCTCAACTATCGGGGAAAAAACAAAAAAGACAGGTTTCCATATCTTTGGAAACAGCTTGGAACTAACTAACTTATCTCGAGCAAATATGAAGACGTTGATATATGATTGTAGAAACTTCAGCCTGCACTTTACCCACTTTGAAATCGATGATGGCCGCCTCTCGAGACCCAAATTGAGTTCCGGGGAAAAATAATATCCTTCTTAGTCCCCCGCCATGATTTATCTTCGTATAATGTTTCACTGAAATCGGCCGAGGAATTCTCTTGAAATTGGGTAACAAACAAACTGTTTTAGATTTGTTATGTAAGTAAGAGGGCTGTGTGGTTCTCAATTTCAAAAACCGCCTCGTAACTTAGAGGGCTTTTGAAATGGGAGTGTGAAAATTAGAATGTAACTTATCTGCCACTTACAAACAACGGTCGACAAGGTTTTGTGTTGTACTGAACCTTATTAAATATCTTTGACGTCATGAAGATAGAACGTTCATTAATAACGTAGCTTAGAAGCTCGTGGCTAAATAATAACAGTTGCACGGGTCAATCTTCAAGGTTAAGCAACGCTTTCCGAGGTCGGTCTGTGGATGGGTGACCATATTGACAAACCGAAACCCTCCTTGGCTCGGAAAGTACGTTGAGCCGTTTTGGTACCGGTTGTCATTTCAGCTTTGGCAGTCGTTATTGATTGTCAGAAGCCAAGTAATCTGACACCAGTCATGCAAAGAACTACTGTGGTACCCAGTAACTGGTCTGTGCATTTCAGATAGGCAATCCATGTTAAATATTGGTATTAGGATACTGAATACAGTTTGACTGGAAGCCAACCCCAATATAGTTAGTAAAACGCTAGGCAGATGAATTTTACTACGGCCATATTGTTAAATTGTTGATCAAGTATGTAAAAACTAAAGTTCAACAAAAACTTACACTTCCCTAGTCACCCAAATTATGTTTTTTTTTTTAACTTTGCCCCACACTAGGATTTACTCCTGTATCGTGGGTGCGTTCACAAACATGAAAACTCACATACAAAAGACACCCAGACCCGGAACAATTATCTACTGGCCATACAAACATTTGTTCCGTACGGGGATCGAACCCACGACACGCAGCGCAGCAGCCGAAAGCTCAACCACTGTGCCAACCGTGCCGTCCAACACACAATTTACATAGTTCACAACACTATCTTTTTAATTTGTCCCGAATCACTTAAGTTTTTTGGGTCACAAAACAGTAACACAATTCCTCATTGTTAGTTTTTGCCCTGTATCTTTAATTAACAAAGTGATAAGTTCAACGCTAACCCATCCAATTAAAGTGAATATGCTTCGCTAATAGCTCGCCCGCAATAATTTGACGTGGTTTAGTTTAGAACTACACACAGCCCTTTGATATTGCGGTATTAGTTCTAAAACCGCTATGGTATCCATTATTTATAATGGGACCTTAATTATTAATGTCAATTTTGGACTGTCAAAAGGTTGTTTAGCGATGGAATAAATTATAATGATAACTCAAGGGGTTTCGTGGTTTCCTGTCATTGGGTTGAGGATTTTAGATAGGCAGACACTGTCTATTTTGGTGCATATACAATTATACATATTGTACACCCGCGTAGTTCCCGGTTCCGTGGGAATATGGCATAAAATATAGCCTATGTTACTCAGGGTGAATGAAGCTTTCTAATGATGAAAGAATTTTTGAAATCGGTCCAGTAGTTTTTGAGTTTATTCGTTACATACAAAAATATAAATCTTTCCTCTTTATAATATTAGTATAGATATATGTAGATTATTAATTATTATTATAGTAGGTATAAGTATAGATATATGTCACTGGAAAATGGCAAACTACGTAAGATTATAAAATATCTTGAGAAATTGTAAACTGTCGATAAATTGTCAACTGAACATTTGGAACACATTTATATGCATTAAAATTTGATAGTCTTTAATCTCTCGAAGTCATTTGATATTAACAAGCACATTGATCAATGATCGTTTATTCTTTGTCATTAAAGACCTCTCGTATGTGTCGTGTGACGTATTATTATGGTTACCACAACTATCCTTCCGGGTTAGCGATAACATCAGTTCATTAATCAGGGTAGAGACACGTGTGTATCTACATACTGATCCATAGGTTTTGCTTTCTATTATTGGTTTGTGGAACTTAAAGTAGAAGTTCAGCGACTGAAAGTAATTGCAGATTTGAATAGAACCACTTTCTTTTGTTCTACCGAAAAAAATTGAAACTTTACGTAATTATTTAATGGTGAAAATATTTTTTTTATTATGATAATTATCATCCAATTGAGCCTACTGTGAACAGAAATGATATTTTATATAGGTACACAAAATAAATTTCTATGACCTAATCCTCCATCTAGCATTGGTTTCAGCAAAAGTACCTCCTCAACTGTCAATTTTACAGACACGAGATTTCTCTTTTTGATGCTCTAAAATAACAGGCTGATTTTTATTTGTTTTCCTTACAATTTTTTTTTTTTTATAAAACTTTGCCCCGCACTAAGAATTTCTCCTGTATCGTAGTTTACAAACATAATTATAAAACCTGACAGACACAAACAGCCAGACACGAAACAACTATCTTTAGGCAGTCTACAGATAGTTGTCCCCACCCCACAGACCACAGACTAATTTAACTGTTAAATTATTTATTTTCGTTGGACTTTCTTATTTTGAAATCCTAATTCCATCATCAGCTTCACAGTAAACCCTATCGGTTTGTTTCAGCATGTTAGCGGCGCAGAAACCTACATCAACAGTATTATCATCGGTCTCATAAGCTTACTACCCTATTTCATAAGCGGAGTCGTTGTCAATAAGGTCGGGAAGAAAGTCCTGCTCTTCATTGGGGGTCTCATATCCACCGCATCCTTGCTTGGATTGAGATGGTCGAATTCCAAGACTATGATGGTAGCATTCTTCTCTATGAATATAGCAGTCACGCAAACGATGAAGAGTTTGGTGCAGGTCGTGCTGATAGATGTTATTCCGACCGCTATGAGGTAAGGATTTTTATTTTATGTGTTCTAGATTCATAATCACATATTTTGATTTAGGTGTGTACAAGAGATGGTGTTATGCGACCTGCTTAAGCGCCATCTCTTTCTTGCATTGAAGCAATAATGGCTCCTAAATTTTGAGTTTATAAAGAATCAACAGCTACATAAAGGTTCCATTTAACATACTGCAAAACCTGTTTAGCTTTATAAAATTTTCATAATTTAACATAGTATCCGTTTTTTTTTAATGTTTAGTCATTGATTGAACTTTTCGATTACTGTGTTTAATTATTTTAAATTTGAAAATGAAAATAATATTTATCTAGTTTTAATTTCAATATCAGTCAGTTCCAGTCAGTTTCAGTTTTAGTTTTAATATTCGCGGAAATTAAAACCAGATATATTATTTTCATTTTCAAATTTAAAAAGGATTTCCGCAAAGTAACGCCTGACTCAATCAATTTAATTATTTTCCGTTTTTCCGCCAGGGCCCTGTCTTTATCTCTGGTGATGCTCACGGCTAGGATGGGTACTTTGGTTAGCAACGTCACCTTCCCCATTCTATTAGCAATGGGATGCTCGATTCCCTTCTACACGATGGCTTCAATGATGTCATGTAAGTTTTCCAATGGTTATATTATTACATACCAGCTTTTGCCTTCAGGGTCCAAATTATCTCCGTAACAAAATTAATCAATATCTGTTTGGATTATGATGATCATCTTGTAGTTTTCTATTTATGCACCTTTAAGGTTTTGAGCTATTAAGTGAAGTTATGAGAAATGTTATAATTTTCACTAATTTACTATCGATTAGTGGTAGTAGTGCATCGACATGTGCATTCTGCCGATTCTAACCTACGGTGCGCAAACTTGGTCACTGATTGAGTCTCAAAAGTATAAACTCTAACTTCTTCGTGTCAGCAAATAGATTTCGTTCTGCTTTGTTAAAGAAACTTAAGGATTCCGATGTATAGTTATTTGACCAGTCTTGTAGTCTTACTCGCATAGATTGTTCATTAGTGAAATTATATGAATTGTATATGCTGTGGACAACGGTGTGAGTTTCACATTTATATAATATCTTTGTTTATATTATTTGCGCAGATATAATGTGATACTGTTTGTTTGTCCCAAATAAATAAATAAATAAACTCAAGGTTTGCCAAAGGGCGATGGAGCGCAGAGTTTTAGGTTTTAGGCTCAGCAATCGAATACATAATATGATTCGTTCAAAATTAGGGATCGCCGATGTGGGCAACAAATCTACCAGGCTGAAGTGGGATTGGGCGAATCACATATTAGGATGCATCAGGACAGATGGGCTAGTCATCACCATGTGGGAGCCAGATGACGGGTGGCGTCGTCAAAAACGCTGGCGTGACGACATGGAGGCGTTCATGGCGGATTGGTCGGAGAGGACAACATACTGGGAAGAGTGGAAGGCTATGGGGGAGACCTTTGCCTAGCAGTGGGACAAAATAGCTTGACAATAAAAACTTATAGATCGTTTTTAGATGACCACACATTTCATTAAAAACTGTTCAAAAGAAATCAGTCATCAAAGGTAGACTCAGAAAACAACATAAGATATCTTATAAACTAATAGCTGTCCGCACAACTTCGTTTGTGTCACATTTTTCATGCCTCCTCGATAAATGGGCTATCTAACACTGAAAGATTTTTTCAAATCGGACCAGTAGTTCCTGAGATTAGCGCGTTCAAACAAACAAACAAACTCTTCAGCTTTATAATATTAGTATAGATTTGCACAGTAGGTGTTTTACAAGCATAAAATAAAAATGTTACCAATGTCAGCACTCCAGCTGTCCTTAATAGAAGCTAGTTTGCAAGTCCATGCAAAATATGCCATAACTGGAAGCCGGACCGTCTAAGTGCTATTTTGCATCGTGATATTACGTCATAATTTGCTAAGCCCGAGTTCCGCATTTTGGTCACTACCTACGATGCGGCGTCTGGTACCAATTACGTATAAATCTGGATTGGATCATTACGTTCTCAGCCGAACACCTCATTTTCGAGATTGGGAATATACAGGATGACTTTGAATAGATGCGACAAAATGAAATGGGAGCTTCAGTTACAGTAACATAGTAATTATAAACTGTTTTTTCTACAATCTAAATCGTTAAAAAAAGTTACGTGGTTGGCGTTTTAAAATGATCCATCGATGTTAATATCTTTATTTAAGTACGAATTATCGGTATTCCAGAAAAATAATTAATATGCAAAATAAATAAGAAAAATTAAAGTATCAAAAAATCTCGTCCAACTAATCGCAGTGCTCAATGATCATTGTGGAGTACTCGCGATATTAAACGTGGCCATTCATAGCGGTGATAAAAGTTCATTAATTTTACATTTGGTATGTTCTAAATTTTCTTGACAACACGTATTATTGTATATTTAAATATGTCGCATCTATTCAATTTCACCCTGTATATTATGTAGGTACAAAGATTTTGTTTGGAAATATTTATGAACATTTTCAAATTTTTGCCTCCATGAGCTCTAATTCTATTTACGTGAAACAACGAGCCAGTTGCTTCATGTAATGCTGATCTCCAAAACGGCTCTGATGTTGACAGGACTTTCATTGACAGAGCTGATGTAAGAAGGATTATTTTAGACTACTTTTATTTCAGGTAAAAGATTCTAGAATCTTTTATCTGACATGAATAATATATCTTTTATCTGAAATAATAAAGCCTATTTTCATGCGAGCTTGGCCGCGGGCAGAATTTAGTTTGTAATAAGATTCTCCAGAAACACCTATTGAGTCAGTTCACTAATAAAATATTTTTATTTGTTCCAGTTGTGGTCGTCTTGACAATATTCATGCCAAAGAAGAAACAATAGACGATAGTGAGAAGATGCTTTAGAGGACATAATTAATGAGCATAATAAACTTAATTGCAACTGTTAAATCATTTAGAAGTTTTATTTTGAAATTCTTCCATGGTCATCAACAGCCACACTATTCCATCATGGAGGTTAAGCAGCACTTGTCGAGGTCGCTTGCTGCTACGCTAAGCCGTTGAGAGTCTTCGTTTTTGACAATCGTTACGGCTAGACAGAAGGCAGAAAATCTGACATCAGTCTTGCCAAGAAGTACAGTGTGTGGAGTTGTGGAGGTCTGGTAGCCGGTCTAAGTAAAATACTGGTATTAAGCTAAATCCGGTTTGACTGGAAGCCGACCCCAATTTAGTTGGGAAAAGGCTACGCAGATGGTGACTCGGAACAGCTCTCAATCTAATACAGATACAGCTGACCACCAGTATTTTACTTGAAGCTAATGTGTATCTGACTTTCATGACCTACGCACTGGAGACACTATACACACCCCTTGAAAACCTATGAAATTTTTTTATGTCAAGACATTGAAGTATGGTACTGTGTCATGAATATTTACACAATTCTTTTATATATATATATTTTTTTAATATTATTTATTGGCGTTCGATGCTATCTAAAGTTACCGCATACGTCTGTCATTGATTTGTTATTATGTTCGAGATTACCACTCTATATTATATATTTCTTTCAATGAAGTGTCAGTGGTTGATCATTCGAAAGACATAATGACGCTTTTATATTAGTAGAAAACCAAACTTGTCAAAATCAATAATTATGAAATCAATGAAAGGCCATTCTGACGCTATTGTAATAGCAGACTTGACGCTCTAATTCCGTGTCAGAGGTATTCATAATGATTATTACCTAGTTGTCGGACAAACCAATTTTACAAACATGAAAAAGTTTTGTTTGCCCCAAATAAAAGTGATGGTACGTGTGTATTGTGCAATTAGAGTGCCAGAACAATAAAATTTAGGCCAAGCGAACTTTTAATTATTTGTAGGCAAAAGAGGCCGCTCACGACGACTTTTCCATGATTCAATAGGGTGTTTCGTTAACGCACTGCAGCATTGCGAGGACTACGCGCGACCAAAACGCGCGATTGCAGCGATACTGCATCGCTACTAACGCGCGACTGTATTTATACAAACAACATCGTCAACAGATATTCGCAGGTAGCCATTACCAGCCCACGAGTGCATCAATGGTGCATCGCATCTGAATATATGCTGCGAGACTGAATGGTGTTAACGTGGGCGAAGATGCTTGTTTGATTTATGTGTTTTGCTTATGGTGTTAACGCACATATAAAAACTCATTTGGTAAAGTTTCCGAAATAGAGATTCATGATAGCACAAGTTTAAACCTTAGTGGTTTTTGGTTGCTATTTAACTCCGATAATCTTTTGTATAAATGATAAATAAAACATCTTCGCCGCAAAATCGGAGTAAAGTCGCGATACTGACACCGGTCTCAACCAGCGAATTTCGATCTTATCACTACTGAATCTCTAATAAAAGTTAGCGTTTGCGACTTTCTTAAAATCTGCAGATGGTTTTTCGGCATAGAAGCGAATTTATTCCTCAGGTGTATTTATTTACGAGTACCTACCTACTCTTAGCACAAAAACATCGTTGAAATGCAGACAACCATTGTTATACTTGAAGAACCTATTATCACGATATCTGATTAAATATCCACTGTAAAACAATGGGACTGCACAAGGGAAGCTGTTCAGGAGATAAATGAAGGTATAAATATAGGTATATTGTAAAATGTATTGTGATCTCTTTCTGTTTCCTGAACTGGATTAAACTGAAACCAGAAGAAAAAGGCCTAACGATTGAGACATTCACTGTAAATCGAGATATTATCTACTTACGAGGTTATTAAAGTATTTTAGGAAATTGAATACTGTGTATAATTTCACCTGACACAATTGTACCTATTTATCAAAATGACGTACTTATAACACTTAAAGTCAATTGACAAAGTATTAGGGTCGCTTGTTAACAGCCTTCAATAACATTACTGTCTTTCATAAGTCGATCGATCAATGTCAAACGATTTGATCATTGCTCACCGGTTATCTAAAGAAAAAGTTCAGCGTGTATTTGTATAGAAATACCACATCAGTAATCGAAACAGCTTAATGTAAGGCGATTATGATTAGCTGAACGACTGAGTGGGTGACGGTATTATATAGTTTCCTGTCAAGAAACTTTGTGTGTGACGTCGATTGGCGTTATCTATGTCTATGTGACTGTGACGTCAAAGATATTATGAAATAGGTGACGATTCTGGTCAGGACTTGTATGGTTTGAGTCATTCATTTCTAGAGTTTAGTTAAAAACAGACAGTAGTTTAACAGTGTTGTTTTAAAACTAAACTTACAACCAAACATACTACCCACGAATATACTACTCACAGATATTCCAAACGTTCGTTTAAAAAACTGGAGCCTTTTTTAAAATCCCTGTGTGTCTATCTGCCAGTCGAAATAAATAATTTCGAATCTATTTCCAAAAACCACTTTTGCTAATGTAACAAATTTTTTTTTTTGTGGGCAAACGGAAGGTCGCCACTGCCTATCCTTTTCAAAAGCACTTGCAAGATTAGCCTTTTTTGTGACGTATAAAGACGGCATTCACAGGCATTCACAGTATGGATTTAAAATCAGGTGGAAGTAACCAATTTCCGAAATAAGGGATCTGAAGAAATTGGAGATTTTGCATAAATTTCGCTTTTGTTGATATTTAAATCTGCAGCACCGCGCGGTTTCACCCGCATTGTTGCCGTTCCCGTGGGAATACGGGGATAAAATGTAACGTATGTCACCCGGGCTTCCGAACAGCGAAAGATTTTTTCAAATCAGTTTCGGAGCCTATTCAATGCAAACAAAAAATCAAGTTTTTCCTCTTTATAATATTAGTATAGATCAACGCTAGTGAAACTGAAATCTCCCTGTTTGTCCGTCACAATAAACATTAATCCTGCCCGTGTTCCCATGGGAAAAGGAACTATGCGGGTGAGATCGCGGGATGCTGCTAGTTTGAAATATAAGTATGAATTTAAAATCAGGTGAACGTTACCAATTTACGAAATAAAGGATCCACTAATGAAACCATAGATTAAAAAAAACACATACCGACGAGTTTTTTAATGAATCACTGCAGATATAGTTAAAAAAAAATATATGTGGGTATTTTGTTCCAGGCGAAATATTGCGCATTTTTCCGCAAGTTGAACTAAATTGGAAACACAGTATTATCAACTTTGCAAATATTTGATTTATGTATTTCATTTTTTATCTATATTTACTGTAGTGAAATGTACACATCCTGCATTTTGGTAATTTAATCTGGCTTTACACGAACAGTTTTTATTTTTACTTTTATCAAAGTTTACGTAAATAGTTGAAAGAAGGGAAAAGATTTACCTACCAGTAAACAAAGTTCAGTACGAGCTTACGGTGAGACTTTAGTACTTAATATTCGTCTCTCGATGAAGTTCTTTATAAGTTTTTTATCGATTTTCCCTATCTGAAAGGTTTTCTTTTAAGTAGTTTGCAGGCAATGACAGATATACAGAAGATACATAGGTAAAGGACGATCACAAGTGCAATACCTACCATTTTATTGGTCTATGGTTATTATAATATGTGATTTTATTATATCAGTATGATCCATTGAAATCTTCTTCGTGGCTGTAATTTTAACCCCTAATTGTGCATATGACTTTCATACTGCTGAGTTGGCTGATGCCACATGTCTTCACCTTATGAGTAGAACATCACGTAGCAGACCATCACGGCAGTTTTTCATCTTTTATTGCAAATTTCACTTATAAACATATGATTTCATACTAATTAAATAATTAATCAATCAATTAATTAGGTAATTTTCACAAATATCTCATAAGACCCATAAATTCATAATACAAATAATACTAAATCAAAGAAAATTAAAGACAAACAGACACATTAAATACAAAGGATAAAGTCAAACGATTCGATTAGATTAAAAAGAAAAAAAAAATTAAATTAATTCTAGGTAATTAAATTAAAATGAATAAAAATTATAATAAAAGAACAATACTTAACTCATTAAAATCAATAAATTACATTACTGTCGACACACGACACCGGGATCAGGCTAGGCGGGGGTGACGTTGTTCCCTTTACGAGGTAGTGGAATAAAACAAGCGACATAGAGGTAAAAACACTTTGTATTCACGTAATTCTAATACAATCACTCTACTTTACTTGTTAAACTAACGATATGAGTCAAAATAATTAACACGCGCTATTTATAATAAACTCGGCACAACTTTACACAGACTTTTTATACTTTGATACAATTTCACAGCACAGGGAGACAGCGAGTAGTTACTCTGCTGGAGGACAAGTGAAGACTGACTCATTGTTCTAACGGCGGTCTTATTTATAGATTACGCACATGGGCGCAAGTATTGTGTACACTGATTTCTATCTGCGCCGGATCTACCAAGCGTGGGCGCGCAAGCGATGGCCGCCCGCCCCTTCCCCCTTGTCTTCCTCAAGCTTGGCCTGCGACTAACAATAACAAACCCCGACAGGTTTCGACTTGTCGAGCTTGAACCCGGATGTAAAATCTTCATCCAATCAGCGGGTTTGTTTACTTAGATGGATGGAACTTTGTCATATTTACTTGTGGAACATTACTTAAATTGTATACCTATGTTTTCCATCTTTATTATGGTTTAATAAAATACCTATAATCAAAACTATCTCTGTGCAATTACAAACTGTCTTACTTACATTCTAATTACTTATATTCAGTCAGTCAGCTTACTAACAATAGTTATAAGTCAATATTGTAATTACTAACACAACGGGTCTTGACTATCTAAATAAATGATCTATTTATTATTGTTTCTAATCATTTACAGCTAATCGTTACTGTGCTTCACCTACATTCCACCCCCAGTAACAGGGTTCAGCCGCATTACTTCCTGGTCTGTGGGAAGCACAATAATTTTAGTAACGGGCCGACGCAGGACCCCATTCACAGTCTTAATATCTACTACACGGATAATACCATCATTTCCGTGGTACACTGCTTTTATAATACCTTTTGTCCATGCACTTCGTTCTTTGTTATTGTCCGCGATCACTACCACATCACTGATACGCACATTTGGCACATTATTTGCCCACTTTTCACGACACTGTAGAGTCGGGAGATACTCTCGGAGCCAGCGCCGCCAGAACATGTCGGCGAGCGCGTTGACACGCCGCCACTGCCGGCGGGAGTCGATGTCCTCGGTGTCGCTCGGCGCAAATGGCGTACTCCCGGAGGCAGTGCCCAGGAGTAGATGATTCGGCGTCAGGACCACAGGTTGATTGTGGTCGTCGTGCACGTAGCTTAGTGGCCGGCTGTTCACGATGAGTTCGGCCTCGGTGAGGAGGGTGTAAAGGACCTCCTCACGTGGTGCTCGTTCCTTCAGCGTGGCCCGTAGCGCGTTCTTTACGGACCTCACTAGGCGTTCCCAACAGCCACCCATGTGTGGGGCTGCCGGGGGGTTGAAATGCCACGTTATACCTCGATTTGTGGCTTCGTCCTTGACTTTGTCGTGGTCAAATTCTTTGAGTGCTGCCCGAAGTTCGGTGTTGGCTCCGATAAAATTAGTACCCTGATCGGAGTATAGATGTGCTGGTTGCCCGCGGCGTGCTATCAGGCGCCGCAAGGCTAATATTGCTGAGTCGGTACTCAGTGTGGCAGCTAATTCCAGGTGGACGGCGCGCGTAGCCAGGCAAGTAAAAAGCGCCCCCCACCTCTTTTCACGGCGTCGGCCAATTGTCACTTCCATTGGGCCGAAGTAGTCTACCCCCACTCTCACAAACGCTCTTCTTGTAGACTCCAGCCGTGCGAGAGGTAAATCGCCCATTTTAGGTGTAATGGGTTTGGCTCTGCGAATGCGACAGAGCTGACAATTCGAGACTACCGTTTTTACTGATGTTCTGACCTTCGTAACCCAGTATTTTTCTCTAAGGTTGTTGACAACAGTCTCGTGGTTAGCATGTAAAGCCATCGCGTGGTAGTGTGCGATTAACTTTCGGGACAATGGGTGACGTCCATCTAAAATCACTGGGTGCTTTTCATTAAATGTAAGTTCCTCGCAGGCACTCAGACGTCCTCTCACTCGTAGCAACCCATTGTTGATGATCATCGGGTCTAATGATTTTATGTGGCTACTGTTAGGTACGGGAAGCCCTTTTAGGATGGCAGCCCGTTCTTCTTTGAAGCTGTCCTCCTGGCACAACTTAATGAGGCAGTCGTGCGCCTCTTCAAGGTCTTGAGACTGCAGCTCCGTCGTAGCCCGGTGTTTGCGGCACCGGCCGATAAAGATAAGTATGCGTGCCATCACACGCTGAATGCGTGACCATGAAGAATATCGCTCGTAGTCCAGGAGCGGTGTCGCGGGTGCAGTTGACGCGTGGACTCGTTGGATGCGCTCGAGGTCCACCTCCGCCGCCTCAGGTTCATGACACGCTGGCCACTGCTCCTGTGGATCACGTAAAAACGAGGGGCCCGAGAGCCACTTCGTGCAATTATCGGGCCAACACAATCTGGTCGCTTCGTCAGCAGGGTTATCCTCCGAGGGTACCCAGCGCCAGTTGCCTCTGTCTGACAGCCTATCTATTTCAGCTAGTCTGTGTGATATAAATCTTTGAAACTCATGTGCATCAGAGTTGATCCACTTTAAAACTGTTTTACTGTCAGTCCAATAAAATTTATCTTTAAACTTTAACTCTAGCTCTTTTACAACCGTCTCTGCTATTCGACAGGCTAATACTGCTGCTTGTAACTCTAATCTCGGTATCGAGATAACCTTTTGTGGTGCTACTCTTGCTTTACCTAGCAACATGACAATTTCCCTCTTCCCTTCAGAATTATATCCTACTAGGTAAGCGACCGCGGCGTAAGCTAGCTCGCTCGCGTCTCCGAACACATGCAGTTCTAGGTTATCTAGATTTAAACCGTACCATCGTGGTATTTTGATATTATGCAAAAGATATAAATTGTGCAACCATTTAAACCAGGTTTTGGCCTCATTTTCCTGCAGCAGTTCGTCCCACTGGATTCCCGATTTCCATATTTTTTGCATGAGTATTCGAGACTGTATTACACAGGGATATAAGAATCCCAGTGGGTCATAAATTGACATTATCAGACTTAAAAATTGACGCTTAGTGGGCACTACATTACCGTTTACTAATTCAGTTGGTAATCGTTTGAATGAAAGGTCGAAACCTAACTCGTCATCTTTAGGTGACCAAATCAGACCTAAGGTCCGTTCTACTGTGCCTACTCCTTTTTCTAGGGCTACCCTTTCTGGCATATCTAATTTTAACTTTTCCCTAAGCTGTTCTGAGTTCGTGACCCACCCCCGTATAATAAACCCACCGGCGGCGTGTATTCTGGTCACTTCCTCAATCAGCCTGTTCGCCTGTTCCTCTGACCAAGCGCTATCTAAATAGTCGTCCATATAATGCTTATTCCTAATGGCTTCGACAGCTTCGGGATAGTCTTTGTTATACTCACTAGCATTCTTATTTAATATATAAATTGCCGTGGTTGGTGATGAGACGGCACCAAATATCATTGAACTCATGGCGTACGTTTCCGGCTCTCTATTTTGATTAGCGCCTCTCCACAGAAATAACTGAGCGCCTTGATCCTCTGCCCTAATTTTTATTCGCATAAACATGTCAGCGATATCCCCTGAAAATGCTACGGGGCCTATCCTGAACTTTAATAGTATTCCTAACAATGAATTCAACATGTCAGGTCCTGTCAATAGGTTATCATTTAGACACGTACCGTGAGACCTGGCGGCCGCGTCAAAAACTAAACGTAGTTTCCCCGGTTTGTTGGGGTTTACTACTCCGAAATGCGGTAAGTACCAAACTGGAGAATTATCTTCTTTACTTATCACTTTACGCGCATAACCTTCATCTAACAATCTTTCTATCTGTTTCGTATACGCCTCGGCGAACACAGCGTCCTTGCGCATGCGTCTTTCTATGCCATATAATCTTTGTCGGGCCTGATTATAATTATTAGGTAACTGAGTGTTCTCATGCTTCCACAGTAAACCTACTTCCCATTGTGACTTGTCAGGAGTGCGACGACTGGTGCTTTCTAATACGTGCAAAGCTCGCTCTACGTCTTTATTTTTACGAGTATCTTGTGAAATGCCTAGGGCTTCTAATTCAAACTGAGATTTGACTAAATTATGTAAGTCGGGGAGGGAGACTGTCATGCAATTTACTGAATTATTATTGTTACTATTTTGAAGTGGTCCGTGTATGACCCAACCTAGCTTCGTAAGTGAGGCAACTGGCTTACCAGATCGTCCCCGTCGAATGTCCTGGCCGACGAGCAGCTCCCAGTTGTCCTGCCCGAGTAGTAGTAGCGGCTTGGCTCCCCTCATTTCCACGCAACCCAAGTCGCTGAGGTGCGCGTTATCGTTAATCGTCGCGGCGGACACTGTTTGCGTTGGTAAGCTTATGTTTGCCATTGTGCGGCACTTAATTTTATGGCACTGTCCATTAGGACCTTTTACTTGTACTTGTACCACTCGCGAAGTTAAGTCTGTTACTCCGTAGCCGCCCGCTGTTTTGAGTGTGAGAGGTACACACGGTCCCTCTAAGTTAGCGGCGAGTGAATTGTCTATGAGCGATACCGTCGCACCATCGTCTAATAACGCGTAACACTGAACGTCGACACTGTTTTCATAGTTTATAGTCACTGGCACTATCTTCAGTAGGGCTGAGGCTCGCCATTCCCCGATGTTAGTTACACTTTCTGCTTTGTTTACTTTCTGCGCTTTGTCCGCGTGTAACAATAGGTGATGTGCATAACCGCATTTCTCACATTTGTCGGCGCGGCAGAACCTCTTGGGGTGTTTTCTAATAAGACACTTAAAACACATGTTCTTTTCTTTGATTGTGTCCCAACGCTGTTGAACACTTAACTTTCCAAATTGCTCACATTTTTCAATAGCGTGCTCACCTTTGCACATTACACATTCCTTAGGTGAGAGGGACTCGTCACTCTGTGCGTTCACTCGTTGCATCAGTGGTGGCTTGTTAGTGACATGACGTGCGCTGTTCAATGGTCTAGTTTGACCGTAGACTTGCTTCTGTTGCTTCATGGGAGGTTTAGATGCACTAGGCTCGTTCATGATCGGCTGTACATAATAGGAGGTCGATCGTGCTAAATGTGTTAAGAAGTGTGATATTATTTCTAAGCTTGGTGACACTCTTAAATCCACCCCTTGTGAGTTATCTAGGCCCATAGCAAAGTCACCATACTGCGCGCGTTGCACTGGTGTCAGTTTGTTTAGTAGCTCACTCACTAATTGTGGGTTATTCAAATAACCTTCTGCACGAATATTCTTTAACAATGATACACAGTTTCTCACAGTCGTTGAGAATTTCCTCAGCTCTCGGCAGCTTTCCGTCACTCTGGGTAAATCTCTGACCTTTTTTAGTGCACACTGTAATACTAGGGTCGGATGACCGAACTCTTCCTCTAGGGCACGCATTATTGCTGACGGGTCTGTTGACGTTCGCAATAAGTCTTCAACCGCTATCTTCGCTTCGCCGTGCAGTGAGGTTTTCAGGCGTGCTAGGTTTTCATGTGATTTGAAACTGTACAACTCAGTAGTGTCCCAGTACATGTTTCGATAGGAAATCCACTCGGCGGGGTCGCCATTAAAATGAGGCAATTCATAAGCCTGCCTAGGTACCGGTCGCGGTCGTGCCAGTCCCGTAATCGCTTCTGCCAGTTGGTCTATCTTCCTGTCTCTTTCCCCTGATGACTCTCGCCGTCTTTCTGTTTCACCCACTCTGTCATATCTCTGCCGCCGTGTATCCGACTCAAGCGTTGATACTCGAGGTACACTTGCGACCGGAGTGGTAAAGACGGGATTATTCTCGGGCAGACGGAATCTCACTGCTGTCGACACTGGCAAGTACGCCGGCGTAGTAGGTGTCGTTATGTTGCCCACCGATACTGACGTCGACGACTCTATTATGCGTGGCACATTTATCTCGCTGGACACTGTAGGTTCACGGTACGTAAGAGATACGTTATTCACTCTACTTACGTTTTGTTCCCGGGTCACAGAGGTTTCACGGGGCGCGGCCACTTCAACAGGCGCGCGCGATACAGACTGCAACACTGTATCTTTTTCAATTACTTGGGGCGTTGTGTTAATCCATTCTTCAACGCGATGTGTCGTATCCACATCTGAATTTGAGTCATCACTTTCAGCAGCTGCCTCTATCTCGGCGATATCTGCTTCCACCCTTTTCCTCACGAGTTTTTCTTTTAACTGTACTAGCTCGCGTTCAGCTTCATACTCAATCCTTTTTCGTAAGAATTCGACGCTCTTGCGACTATTCTTAGATGAGCCTTTGCTGCTTTGTCTTGATCCCTGGCGCCTCCTCTCAGTTGTCTGCTCCGTATAGTCGAACACTCGGCCGGGGCCCGTCAGAGGTATATTACGAACGGATGTTGACGCAACAGTTGGTGCGACCGACGGCGAGCCTGGCGTCTTTTCAGACGGTAAACCTGAGTCCGAGGGGACGTCATTCTTGCGCCGCTCACTCATCTCGTCGGCTAATTTACGTAACTTGCTGCGCGTGGTTATAGCACTCTTTTGACTCATTTTATTCCACTCCTCTTGATGAACTAGATCCGGCTCGAAGGACCAAAATGTCGACACACGACACCGGGATCAGGCTAGGCGGGGGTGACGTTGTTCCCTTTACGAGGTAGTGGAATAAAACAAGCGACATAGAGGTAAAAACACTTTGTATTCACGTAATTCTAATACAATCACTCTACTTTACTTGTTAAACTAACGATATGAGTCAAAATAATTAACACGCGCTATTTATAATAAACTCGGCACAACTTTACACAGACTTTTTATACTTTGATACAATTTCACAGCACAGGGAGACAGCGAGTAGTTACTCTGCTGGAGGACAAGTGAAGACTGACTCATTGTTCTAACGGCGGTCTTATTTATAGATTACGCACATGGGCGCAAGTATTGTGTACACTGATTTCTATCTGCGCCGGATCTACCAAGCGTGGGCGCGCAAGCGATGGCCGCCCGCCCCTTCCCCCTTGTCTTCCTCAAGCTTGGCCTGCGACTAACAATAACAAACCCCGACAGGTTTCGACTTGTCGAGCTTGAACCCGGATGTAAAATCTTCATCCAATCAGCGGGTTTGTTTACTTAGATGGATGGAACTTTGTCATATTTACTTGTGGAACATTACTTAAATTGTATACCTATGTTTTCCATCTTTATTATGGTTTAATAAAATACCTATAATCAAAACTATCTCTGTGCAATTACAAACTGTCTTACTTACATTCTAATTACTTATATTCAGTCAGTCAGCTTACTAACAATAGTTATAAGTCAATATTGTAATTACTAACACAACGGGTCTTGACTATCTAAATAAATGATCTATTTATTATTGTTTCTAATCATTTACAGCTAATCGTTACTGTGCTTCACCTACAATTACAACGACAAATGAATAACAATTTAAACAATTCGTATCCTGTACAGATGTCTGTTCGAACAATGCTTGAATACATGAAGAAATCTAAAAATGAAAACCTTATCGTGTGCAATCAGCTTAGAGCAAACGATTACGCAAAAACCGTCAACCATCAGTAGCAAACCAGAAACAATTATTCAAATGATTCCCTTATCTAAAGTTTACTCTCACTTTAACCAAGTATCAAGATCTCTCACTCTCTATATTCCAAAGATAATAACTAAGCCCCGTATAAACGCCATATAACAGCTGGGATCAAGACTAATTGGTCGCAGTAGCAAGGTCTTTGTCATTTAAGATAAATTAATGTTATTACGTCACACTAAGTCATGTTGAGGTGTTATTAGAGCAGTTACCACTGACATGATAAGTAGATGGTATGAGACTTTGATATATCTTTATTTTTACTGATTAAAAGATACAATACATTTTAGAGAATGAGTGATTTGGATTTACCAGCGTTGGCGGCTAAGGAAAGGGGTGAGTGTAACTTATTTAATTCAATTTTTTATTCCATCTTTGCTGTCCCACTACTGGGAAAGGCCTTGCCTGAATTTTTTCAGGTATTCCTATCTCGAGACACCTCGAAATCACACTAAAAATGTTGCACAAATTCTTACTACTAACTTTTTAACGCAAAAACTTCGGAATACATCAAAAGGGCTGGCCTTTTTTTATCAACTAATCAGCATTGCCATTCAACGTGGCAAT
Organism: Hecatera dysodea; assembly: GCA_905332915.2. Lineage (NCBI taxonomy): Eukaryota > Metazoa > Arthropoda > Insecta > Lepidoptera > Noctuidae > Hecatera > Hecatera dysodea. The sequence continues at coordinate 15,909,137 of HG995303.1, forward strand.
GCGGCCAGTGTTCTGGGCACTTTTCCCGTTGACAGCGATGTGGACGAATTTTGCGATGGCATAAGGTTTCGTGACACTGTTTGAATTACTTGAAATTTTATTTTTATAGATCTTAATAAAATTTGACATATTTAGATTTGGATTATAGTCTGGAATAACACAAAGGATACTTTTTATTCCGGAATTACGTTGCTAAGGAATAATTTTCGAAATTCACGCGAGTGAAGAGCAGTGGTGGCCGAGTGGTAACGGCCCGGACTTAAGTAAGTCGCGGGTTCAAATCAGCCAGGCAAATTACTTTGAGTAATTAATTTCATCACCACTGCTCTCAAAACGGTGAAGAAAAACATCGTAAGGAAACCGAAAACCTAGAACCACGACGACGACGACGATTACCCATCAGTAGTACTATCGAAACACAAAGTTAAACTAAAAAAATTTTTTTTTTTTCAAATCATTAAAAAAAGTGTTCATAAACTCGAAAGAGCGAGAATCAATAGTAGTGCACTAGACATAAAGTAGGTAGATACCTACATGAGACGCACGTACCGCCGCGTACCTACATATCGCGCGATGCACTACTGTTGGTTCAAGTCGCTTTCGAGTTTTGTTTATCACAATTGTTAATCTGCCATTTATGGAGTCTAATATTTTTTATATATATAAATCGATTGTATTACCGATACAAACTCATTTCGCTTCGGGAAAACAACCATTAAAATTTCACACTGTATAATATTTTATGAAACGGCCTTCGTGTATTCTTAAATATTGCTTAAATCCCTAGACAGCTCTCATTGGTCCTTCATCGTTATTATAAACAGTAATTTACAGTCAACCTCTGAAAAATAAAATAAACAAATATTGACCACATTCTCATGCTCTGCTAAAAAACTGGTGATCCTTATTAAACCAATACCTAAGTACTAAAGTTTTTTGCTCTTCCTTATAATATAACTAGCTGCTGCCCGCAGCTTCGCCCGCGTGAATGTCGGAAATGATCCCAAGGGAACATAATCCCGGGATAAAAAGTATCCTATGTCTCCAAGAATATGTGTACAAAGTTTCATGATGATCGGTTTAGTAGTTTTTGCGTGAAAACGTAACAAACAAACTTACATTCACATTTATATATTAGTAAGTATAGATTTCTGATATTCCTTTATGTTTTTTTTTTTAATAATTTTGTTCGAAATCTGTATTAACAATAACACTCACACTACTCTACTATGAAACTGCATAATTTCCACGGAAGAGAATTTTTCAGCAGGTGTTCCTAAATATAGGTCTTTTCGACACACATGCAATACATAAATACACATAAAGATGATACACTTATGGACAGCGTTGATTGGATGTTTTTTTTTTAGCGAAATGTCTCCTATAGAGGAGGCCTGAGTCCCAGCAGTGGGAAAATTAAAAGGCTGATTATTGTGCTTATTTATACAAAAGTTATGCACATTACAATATCTTCTCAAAAGAAAATGTCAGTCAGAAACGGAGATAGTCTCACAATCTGGACTGGAAGAAGAGACTAGAGTGGCCAAGTACCCTGCAGTGAAACAGGACAGGATTAAACAGGTTCAGATCTTATTAACAAAACACTCAATCGCGTCTGGTCTCTTGGGCCTGATCCAGGATCTGTAAAAGATAAAGGGTAAAATTACCACGCATTTTTGGACGGGAGCGGTTTATGTTATATAATATTTATGAAACGGCTTTCATGTATTCTTAAATATTGCGTAAATCCCTAGACACCTCTCATTGGTCCTTCATCGTTATTATAAACAGTAATTTACTGTCAACCGCTGAAAAAAGAATTAAAAAAAAACCAAATATTGACCACATTCTCATGCTTGGCTAAAAAACTGGTGATCCTTATTAAACCAATACCTAAGTACTAAAGTTTTTTGCTCTTCCTTATAATATAACTAGCTGCTGACCGCAGCTTCGCCCGCGTGAATGTCGGAAATGATCCCAAGGGAACATAATCCCGGGATAAAAAGTATCCTATGTTACTTCTAATACCTCCAAGAATATGTGTACAAAGTTTCATCATGATCGACTGAGTAGTTTCCGCGTGAAAGCGTAACAAGCAAACTTACATTCACATTTATATATTAGTAAATATAGATTTCTGATATTCCTTTATGTTTTTTTTTTAATATTTTTGTTCAAAATCTGTATTAACAATAACACTCACACTACTCTACTATGAAACTGCATAATTTCCACGGAAGAGAATTTTTCAGCAGGTGTTCCTAAATATAGGTCTTTTCGACACACATGCAATACATAAATACACATAAAGATGATACACTTATGGACAGCGTTGATTGGATGTTTTTTTTAGCGAAATGTCTTTTAACTTCTAAATCAAAGAAAACTAATAAAATATACAATCGTTACTGGAAAATCTTACGTTCTTTAGGCACACGAATTGCTTTTTCTTGTAACCTTAAATTTAGATATATCAAAGTGTCGAAATAAGTAGTCTAAGCCATTTGAGACCACTAGGGAGGCTTATTTTAGATACAGCTGACAGCACACGTGATTTAGGAGAGGATATTTTTATGTAGACTTTGCTGTCTGTTCAATATATGTAGGTCTTGCTGGTGTTACGAAACCCACCGGAATTGAGTCCGAAATTGAATAATCCCTAGATATTCAATTTCGGGGCCAATTCCGGTGAGTTTTGGTGTCAGATACGTAGTTTTCCCACTAATACTACAGCTAAAATATTGGTATCCAATTGCAGCTGATCAAACTGGTACCCGACGCCAGTATAGTTTAAAAAATACAACAAATATTCCATAACTTCATATTTAAAATATACGTAGGTAACTTTTGTAGACAATCAAACACATCACAACGTATTCTGAAAGACAAATCGTGGGTGTACGATACTTGAGCACGCCACCATTGCGGTGATAAGTTCCCTTTTTGGATGGATCTTTGGATGTTTCCTACGTAAGTACCTATTTCAAATTCGGCGAGGGGACACGTCAAAACTGTGTCGATCGCCCAGAGGACATGAGGGAGCATGTGATGGACTTCTGCCCTACTTGGAGTGAGCAACGCCTTGTCTTCGTCGAGGCAATCGGCGGCAGTGTCTTGCTTCCGGCCTTGGTTCAAACCATGGTCCGGAGCGAGGATAGATGGAAAGCGGTCACCTCCTTTTGCGAAACAGTACTACTAGCAAAGGAAGAGGCAGACTGCGTAAGGGAGATCGCCTCAGCCACCACTACAAAAGGAGATGCCCCGGGCGTCGGGAGTCGCAGGGCGATTCCCATTCACCGTAGGCGCTGGCCTATGGATGGTGAGCTATGAGTGGCTCGCCGTCCGATAACAACCAGGCCTGAATCGAAAGCACATCATATTACACGCGCGGTTCAAAGGGATGCCAGCAAAGAAGACGGGGCCCCATAGGGCCAGTGCCTACTAGAATTGCGGAATTTGTTCGAAAGAGTCACCGCGGCCCTGGAACTTAAAGGAAACCTGAAACGAAAGAAGTCATTTGATGATTTCCTATCCATAAAAAAGGTAAGATAGTATGGTACACTCTTTTTTTTGTAATGCCCTTGGCATACCAGGGCCGCGGTGACTCTTTCAAATTGCAATTCAACAAATTCCGCAATACCGTACCTACATAGAAAGATTACTTAAGATGTTCATCACAAAAGAGTCGCCTTAACCTAGATAACTTTTATAAGTTAGTCCCACGCTGAACTGCGAATAGACTGCGAATTAATATTAGATGTCGGATTCATTGGCAGGCTTCCGTTTTCCCTGTACCCACTTACCCAGTTAATCTGAGGTACGACATTGTCCCCGCCAAGACTTCTTCCTTTACTTTCTCTTTATTTCTGAGGAGCCATTATGTCGGAGATGTCCTAAGACGCCTCCAAGGACATGATTGATTAATATATGTCATCGCAAAAATGTAAAATGCGTAAGATTATAAACTATCTTGCAAGATTGTAAACTCCCGACAAATTGTGAACTGAACATCTAGAATACTTTTGTATTCATCAGAATTTTAACAGTCGGAGAACCGACATAAACTGACGAATAATAACGATAATTAGACTACGGTTCTACAATTTATCAGATTTTCTGGCCTAGCCAAGTAGCGGAACATAGGGCACAGGGAACTTAGGTCTTGCCATTAATGTTATTTTTGAAAACCTAAAATTAACCTACATATATATAAAAGAATACTTACCGTTTCGTTACTTGCTATTTCACAATTTTTCGGAATGACTTCTAGAGACCACACAAACACACACACACCACACACACACTATGACATTTCGATGCGTAAAAAAATGGTCCAAATGTTTAGTTGACCATTTATCGAAAGATTAAAATCTGACAAGATATTATATAATCTTAAAAGGTTTGCCATTATTCGGTGAAATATATATTATTGAAAACCTGTGAGGTGGCCTTGGAGCCCAAGGATATCTCAAAAGTTTCTCGATAATATAGAAAAAGACGGCTGACTGATTCCAAATTCGCGTAAGTATTCAAATCCCACCGCAACTTTCTTTCTATAAGAAAGCACCTTTACACTACTTAACAGCGCCTGTGTTCTGAAAACAAGGAAAGTAGTGTGGGAACGGGAACATCGTTTCTCGAAAACATTTATCAGGATATTCATATTTTGTTTAGTAAGTTGAATGTCTCAACGTAAACGTAATTATTAAAACGTAATTCTACGAGAAATTGTTATGGAATCTGCACACATGACTCTGTCTTATCAGTATTGAAACAAACATTTTAAGATTTTACATAATTATCAAAAATAAAACAAAGTAATTTTTTGAAACGGAAATTTATTTTTATTTGTTTTATTTAGAATCTAGGAGCTCCCCGTGATTTCACCCGCATAGTTCTCGTTCCCGTGGGAATATGGAGATAAAATATAGCCTGTCACCCGGGGATATTGTAGCTTCCCAACAGTGAAATATTTTTTCATATCGCTTCAGTGGTTTCGAAACCTATTTAGTACAAACAAACAGTCAAATCTTTCCTCTTTATAATATTAGTATAGATAAATAGGTAACTATTTGGTTGCAACATGTGTTAGGAAATATTTGTTGGATATACATTACACTTATCACTACATTACATTAGTTAACAAATGATTAAAAATCATCGGCACCTAAATTTGGTTAAAGTACGTGTTACGATTAATTTCGATCAATATTAAGCTCGATCAATTCAAATAACTATTAGTTGAAAAGTAACAATTGACTGACGAAATTTTATAACAATACTAGTATTAACAATTCCTTGAGAACTACGGATAAAAAAACTCGCCCATTGTCTATATATCTTATATCGTATACCAACACCCAAATACATATAGGTACCCAATATTAAGGTACATATTTCGAAATCCACAGGAGTTATCTGGTCTGCCAGCGATTTTAATATTCTCGCGCCGATTAAAAGCTTTCAGCTAGTTTCTTGAAGAAAAGGCAAAACGAAAAAATATATTTAAAAGTTGACCTAGAACCATTTAAGACGCTAGACAAAGGCCTTAGTATCAAGACCTTTATAAAAGGACCTAAAAGAGTCGATTCTCTCAACATTATTTTTCTTTGTTGCCGCCACAATTTCTAACACCAACCGATTTTTACTTGTCCAACGTGATTGCTGTTGGAATCGACTCATTTTTTATTCACACATATATTATTAGATAACATAATACAATTGATTTTTTGGTGAGCTAAAGTGGATAAATCTGACTACCGTAACTTGATTTTTTCGATTAATACAACAGAATAACAGTTTCTTCGATAGTAATTAAGTCAATCAAGGATAGAGTAGCTAATTTTATTTACAGAGAGTTGATATTATAAACCATTTTCGATGTCAATATTCGGTTAGACTTTTCCCAACTGTAGGTACGTGAAACATCGTGGCCAAATAGTTACAGGTGCATGGATCTTCAAGGTTAAGCAACACTTGCCGAGGTCTATCTGTGGATAGGTGACCATCTTAACATACCGAAACTCCTCCGTACTTCACAGAGCACGCTAAGGCGTTGGTCCCGGCTGTCATATGAATATCTTTAGCAGTCGTTACGAATTGTTAGAAGCTAGAAAATCTGACTCCAGTCCTGCCAAGAAGTATCGAGTGTTTAATGGGTTGTGGAGATCTGGTAGGCAGCCATTCAACGTAAAAGCTTAATCCAGTTTGATTGGAAGCCGATCCCAATAAAAAAAGGCTAGGCAGATGGTGACTCGGAACAGTTCTCAATCTAACCAAATGACCACCAGTATTTTGCATGAAGAAAATGTCTAGATCTGATTTTCATGACCTAGGCACTGCAGACACTATAATATACAAACCCATTATAAACCTGTGAATTCGTCAACGAAGACCTATTTCGAGGTAACCGGCACACACATTCTAAATTGTACAACAGTCAGTTGTAAAGCGGAGAGATTGTTTAAAAAAGTAAAAACAAAATGGCTGCCATTTGAACGCAACAGCAGGCACGGCCAGCTTACTATAGCTTTAGGAATAAAATACAAAACATTGGCTTATCTCTTTGCACGTGAGTGGATATTCAAACCAACGAGCAGTGAGGTGACTTTAAATTGGACACAAGCACATTAATAACAATCTATACAGTGTTCAGTTAGTTTGTAGTTGAGAACTAAGCGGAAATCCCATACTTAATAATATTATAAATGCGAATATAAGTTTGTTTGTAACACTTTCACGCTGAAAGTACTAAACTAATTTAAAAAAAAAAACATTTATTGAAAGCCACATTATCAGCAAGTAGCATAGGCTATATTATATCCCCGTATTCTCACGGGTGATACCGCGGGGCGCTGCTAGTATTGTATTATATTGACCATAAATACATATGGTGGGGTGTGACGCTAGATAAAATGTTAACCCAGGCGTTACTGCCGAAATTTCAACTCATTGTATCATCATTTATTTACTTTTTGTTTAGGTAACGAAGTAAAAATACGTGTCCAATACTATTCTGTAATCTTAATGATGGACTCAATAATGTACCTACATATTTAAATAATCTACCCAATAAGACGCAATGAAAATCTATATCTATACTAATATTATAAAGAGGAAAGAGTATTTTTGTATGTAACAAATAAACTCAAAAACTACTGGACCGATTTCAAAAAATTTTTCACCATTAAAAAGCTACATTTACCCTGAGTAACATAGGCTATATTTTATTCCCGTATTCCCACGGGAACGGGAACTACGCAGGTGAAACCGCGGGGTGCTGCTAGTTTAAAAATAAAATGAATTATCACATCAAAAATACTTTGAAAACGTTTATTAAAATGTCACAGAATTATTTCCCACCTAGAATCTCTCACAGGCATGTCAAGCCATTCACCAGTTTCATTAATAACGTCTCTAACATTTACTGTTGTTCCCTTAGCTCTTTGTTTAGTTTTCCTAACATACTCATTCTTATAAACGTTGCGCCAATCAGCAACCTTATCGGTCCTTGTCTTTGGAAAATCTCTCTTGTAAAGAAGAGACCACAGGTTATCCTTTTTCAAAACTTTGTTCAGCTTTTTGGAAGATTGTGCAACGTTTAAAATGTCTGTCAGGGACAAACCCAAAAGTATATGATATAAAGCATCATCGGGAAGACCAAATAGGTTGCTGCACGGTTGACAGTGATAGCTTAATATGCTGTTCCTAACAGGGGTAACAATTTTCTCCTTTAATGAATTGATCAGTTCCTCCAGACGATAGAACGAAGATGGAATACCCAAGCAAGAAGTTGTCAGATGTTCATTAACGGGGAGACATAAAGAATGCGTTTCTTTGGTAGCGTCGACAATTGCATTGATAAGCATTGTATCATTTAAGGAACACACGATTATATTAGCTGGAGAATCTTCATAAGGATACAAAATTACGTGTATTTCATAAACTTGACGGTGATCCCTTCTATTGGCTAAAATGTAATCAACAACGTCGATTTCTGTGTTCCCGCTCTGCACAAAATCATTTTCTTTGATCACAATGAGGAGTAAAGCGAAGAACAAGTCCCGTTTCAAAGTTTCGGGCTTGATTAACGCCTCTATCAATTCGTTCAGTGTTCGGCGGAACTGGGGCGGGATTGCCTTATTCCTGTTCAGGGAAAGACTACACAACCACTCCATTGTCTTGTGCTTTTCAAGTTTTCCGATGTTTTATTTTATTGCCTATTATAAATTGCTGTTGCTTTTTTTGCGATACTTCATCATCCGGTTGTCATCTTGACATTTGAGATTCTTTATTGTTATCTTGTTTATGAGATTTGATTTATGTTTCAAATAAAAACTTCTTCAGTTTTTGTACTGATAAATTATTTTTTTATTTATTAACAGAAGGTTTTACCCGAGCAAAGATTTGTTGTTGAAATTTTTGATACGAGGAAATTGAGTCTACTTTTGAGAGCTAAAACCAGGATCCTAACGAAAATTAAACACTTAAATAAATCCGTTACAGAATTTTAATCAAAATTCCTTTTCGAAGGTACATTTTGATTTGAAACAATCTATAATTAAGCTTAGAGAAGATCGTGTATACATACAAAAACTTTCCTAACTTAGAAGTCTTTTGTGTTATCCCTTCATTTCCTATTACAACGAAAATAATACTTTCAGCTATTTTCTTAGATGTTTCTTATATTTGCTTCTTATCTTTACTTGGTCGGAGAAAATACCATCTTTCATAATGTTTTCTGATATTGACACAAGTATTACTCGCTGATATTATAGCATCACGAATGTTTTTATCTTTTATATATATTCCTTCCCTTCGAAATCGTATATAGTTTACTGAATAATATTATGCATTGGTTTACCAGACTTGGATTATAATTTGTTTTCCTTTGGTTCTTCTTTATTTGCTATCTCGTTTATTCTATATCGTGAAAAGAAGTTTTCGAGACCTAATTTTAACTAATATTATAAATGTCAGAGTTTGTTTGTTTGTTTGTTACGTTTTTGTACACCTAAATCGACGACCCAATTTAAATCAGTTTGTACAGAAATAGAACTTGTCCTTTCTCGGGTGAAGCTAGTATCAACGTTAAACTTATTATTGAATGCTCTTACAAATATTTCCGTGATTTGTAATTATATCAGCGTATTTGATCTACAAAACTGGTTGATAAATGATTCTAAAAAAACATATTTTTTTTTCTTTTTAGCCCAAGCCAGAGAAGAATGGAAGACGCCAATGAAAGAAATCGACGCAGCTCTCAAAGCCTGTACCTTCGGAAGATTTCATATAAAACTCCTGCTCATCGCTTTTGTGGGGTTCCTGGCAGGAATTTTAGCTAGCACAACTACCGCTTATCTACTACCAAGTGCAGAATGTGACTTGGACATGGATTTATTGCAAAAGGGGGTGTTGAATGCTATGCCATATGTTGGTACGTAAAATTCATTACATATCTATACTAATATTATAAAGAGTGAGTAACGTTTGTGAGTTTGTGACGTTGTAAGGGATAATCCCTGGATCTACTGAACCGATTTCCAAAATTATTTCACCAATTGAAAGCTGCGTTATTGTGGAGTATCATAGGCTATATTTTATCCCCGTATTACCACGGGACCGCGAACAACGCGGATGAAGCTAGTATTTTATAAATTCCAAAGAAAATTGAAAATTTTAACCACCCAAACTCACCAAAATAGTGATGATACTATTCTTATAACCACAAAAAGTTAATTTTAATCAAATAATCCAAGCAAATATTTCTAATATTAGTGAAAACGTTACCAAACTAAAGTAACCGGGTAAATTTATGGCACCAAGAGTTATGCTGGCTAATGGAAAAGTAGCACCTGGACGTAAATTTATTGCAGAAGGGACATGACCCGAGGTCGAGCGTAGGAGGTATAGCATCGAACCGCAGCTAAACTAGTGCGATCGATTCGAATGCATGATAAATGAAGGTTGAAAGAATGAGTATCGAATGTTCAAGTCATGCACCATAAACAAAATTAGAAAATGCTTGACTGGCGAGTTAATTGCGGTTGTTGAAAGACTATTGTGTCCATTTAAATCAATGTAAAACCTGCGTAGATTAAGGTGATGATTTAAGTGATGATAAGGAATGAAGTATAAATTAGATGATAAGTAATATAAGGAGCGGAAATTAATAATTTAATTTTATGTTATATACAGATGATATTTAACACTATTATTAATTTCTGTCGCATTGCAGACGTCATGATTGTTTTCATGAACTTAAAGGTAGTACCTAAATTATTACCGATTATAAGTTCAGTATTTTGCGACAGTTCCTACTTCATTTCAGTTTTACAATCTTTTTAACAGTAGCTGATTATTGTCCCATTGCTGAGTATAGATATCCTATTGTACAGAGACGGTACTAGTATTAATTTTAGACTTGCTTGAATAAATGCGGATTGGTGAGTTTTGTTTGACTCCGCCACCTGCCCTCTGATATGATGTGTCATCGCCATAATGAATACGCTGTGGACAAAGCAACTAAAATTTAACGGCTAAGAGGTTCTCAATCCTGACGCACAAAGAGAAAATAGATGTATTATCTCCGTCATCTTTTGACAAAATTGACGGCGCGCAGTGGAACTGAAAGTCGTCAAAAGTTATGATTTGTTGTTCAGTTCTCTTCTAAGATGAATACCGGCTTTTGGTCTTGCTTTTTATTGTTGTCCTTTGGTACTTTAGAAATTATTTAAGCCGAGTCTTACCTTGATTAAATCTAGCATAAACGTACTTAGTCAAAGGAAATATTCTTAAACGTCGATGCCTGTTTTTTGGTTGGGAAATCTACAAATGACTTCTCCCGCTCTGGGTGGAGCGGAAGGGAGTGTCAGACTCTAACTGACTAAAACCCACCCATGTTCCTTCCTGTGCACCTTGCGTTCCAGGGCCGCGGTGTCTCTTTCGAACAAATTCCGCAACCCTAAAATGTCGATGCCTAACATTTCAAATCAATTTACTTTTCGGTATTTTTCCGGAATGACCTAGCATTAATCACTATAGGTCTATTTTTATTCAACCTGTCTCTGTGTTACGCAAAGGCCCACCAAAGCTTTGAATTCAATTTCCATAATTCATTCTAAAATATAATTTTGTCGACCTTATTCGTTAACCAGCTAAGTCTATTTCTGCATAATTTACAAGAGGATGAAAAAACAGAATTATATCACTTCATGTTAGCAATCATAATTGATGAATTTGATTTTCGAATATATATTTCTTCCACCAACGTATTTTGTGTATTTTTTTTTATTTTTCTCATTTTTAAATCTTTCAGGAATGCTCTTGTCATCTGTAGTAGCAGGCTTCCTAACAGATGCTTTTGGAAGAAAAATATTCGTCGCAATTGGTTTCCTCGGATTGTTTATTTTTCAAGTAATTGGAGGTTCCAGTCAGACATTCGAAATTCTTGCCACTGCCAAGTTTTTTGAAGGATTATTGTAAGTATTTTAAGTTTTGTTTTAATCTTAATATGCCTAAGTTGTTTTGGTATTAGCACAAAATATAATTAATAATTTTGAAACATCACAGCAATTACCAGAGGTTTAAATATTTTTGGCAAAAGCTCGCTTTTGGTGGATATTTTCAATTAATTTACACATTTAATAGAATTACTATTTTCAATGTGAAATCATTAATAATATTTGTTTTTACAATAGAAATCAATTTGGCATTAACACATAAACGCAATTAAGAAAAAAAAAAACATCATTAAGTTGAATTCATAAAGGTAAAACTAATTTATTATTGCGACAAATTTTATTTTAATTAGCACCAACGTTAAACACTCGATCAGTAGATATGTTTACAGTTGACAAAAAGCAATTTACATCAATCCTAAAGTTAATGGAATTTCCATCATCATGTTCTATAGAAAATACAGCAAACAAAACATATCCTTTCAATAAAATATAATTAATTCGCGCAATCAATAACGTGTTAAAATGTTATCAACGGAACCATTCAATGTTGATTGGATTATTCAATTGAATTTATAATCAACACAACCGTAAACAGATGTAAGCTATACATCATTATTTGGCATTGATTAAAACATATTATATCCTTTTTTAATATAACAGATACATAGGTGTCTAAGAATAGCTTTCATTATTTTATTTTAGAACTAGCAGCGTCACGCGGTTTCTTTCGCGCTTTTCCCGATCCCGAGAGAATACGGGGATAAAACGTAGCCTATATTACTCGCTGATAATGTAGTTTTCCATTACTGAAAAAATAGTTGTCCATCAGAGCCTATTCAATGCAAACAAACAAACAATTAAATCTTTTTCACTTTATAATATTCGTATAGACATCAACTTCATATTTTACTGTGTCTGTAATTTCACTTAGTCTGCCAGCAGTTCCACATGTTTGAAGGGAACATATTCCTAGGATAAAAAGTTTATGTGATATTCCAGACTATAATCTATCTCTTTAAAATTAAAGAGATATTAAAGATATACAATTTTAGCCGTGCTGGCGTGATTGCAAACTCTCGCGTTTATAATATAAATGTAGCTACAAAGGTTTGCAATACTCTTGACATCTTGTTCACTTTTTATATGGATGGGAAATCATCAAATGTCTTCTCCCGCTCTGGGCGGAGTGGAAGGAAGTGTCAGATTCTTACTGACTAGAACCCATCCGTGTTCCTCCTAGAGCCCTTTGCGTTCCAAGGCCCGGTGACTCTTTCGAACAAATTCCGCAACCCTAGCAGACACTGACCCTATGGCAACCCGCCTTCTTTGCTGACACCTCTACGAGGCACGCGTGGAACATGACGTGCCGTCCACCCGGGTCTGGTTGTTATCGAACGCAAGCCACGCATAGCTCGCCCGCGCCTATGGCTGCCGGGAATCACCCTGCGTTTCCCGATGCCCAGGGCGTCTTCTTCTGCTACCGCGGTTGGGGAGTGAGGTTTCCCTCTCACACGCGCGTTCTGCGTCCTCCTTTGCTAGCATTACTGCTTCGCAGAAGGAGGTAATGCCTCCTCGTCCCGTACCATAGATTGAACCAGGGCTGGAAGCGAGAGGTCGCTGCCGCCGAACGCTTCGACGAGGATACGGCGTAAATCCGTCCAAGCAGGGCAAACTTCCGCTATATACTCCACCGGGTCCTCCAGGCGATCCACAAAATGTTGACACCCGGACGTGTCCTCCTCCCATTGAATCCGAAACAGGTACCTCCCGAATCAGCCGTGTAGAGTGAGCACCTGCGTCGGACGGAAGGAAAGGACTATAGGACGACGTGGCGTCTCTCCAACTACTCTTCAAAGAGGGGACTTATAACTGTAGTGGCGTTCCCAACATTTTGCTCACCTGTAGATATAGTTTGGCTAACTCTGTCTCTCTCTCTCTCTCTCTCTCTCTCTCTCGGTAAAAGATATTGAAGACTGCTTTCGGAATGTTTGTTTTCTGAATACCCTCAACGTAATTTACACACAAGAAAGCATATTTAATTTATTGTTTTGTAATCTATTTTGGCTTAATATTCTGAAATTACGATCATATTGGACCTAACCTAAGACAGCTTTTCACAGTCTTAAAAGTTTTCTTTTGTTTTAACAAAATTAATGTCTAGGCTAAGTTTTCTTCAGTCATGTCTTGGTCTCTCGGACCTTTATTCAGTAATATTTCTTTGCCTTTTTTGTCTGGGAGGCCAGACTTGGAATTCTTGGCTTTGTTTCGACACAAAAGAATAATATTTTAAGCTTTGCTGTAATTATTTCGTCACAATAGAGAATTCTGGATTTATCAAGGCGTGGCTGTTATATTTCTTGGTTTTAAAATAAGGCTTTTCATTTGATGGTCTTATCATCACATTTACACGCAAGCAAAAACTTAGAATATTTTTATTTAAATAAAACAAATTGCGTAGTACAATCATTAAGTGGCAGTCGTAGTCTATCTCAGTGAAATATCGCATACACACATTTCTGTAGAATATCGTCGAAAATGCACGCTGCAGCAATGTTCCAAAACTGTATCTGGTTTCCGTTTATCTAAAATTCTCAGGCATTTTGGCATACTAAAACCAGCTCGATATAGGAGCAAGTTGAATCCGACGGATTTCAATTGCAAATAAAACTTAATTGAAAGTCAAAGACAGCATCGAGGTGTTAGAGATTAGTCACGTTACATTTGAAACGTATTTTTAAACCACATTTTTTACAAGTCTGACAACCCCTGAGCTTTTATATAAATGAATCAAGCGTTTTTCGTTTTTATCTTTGTGTAAGGTTATATATGCACAGCAATGGAATACACTTTTTTGTACACATAAAATAGTTACTCAACTCTTTTACACAAACTATATAACTAATCCTATGTTTACAATGGTCTTATTACTGACAGTGATATCGACCAAACATCCTTTTTTATGGCAAATCATGAAATAACTTCTTCCGTTCGGAGTACAGCGAAAGGGAGTATCAGACTCTTTCTGATTACAACCTATTCTTGTTCCTCCTTCCCTTTGCGTTCCAGGGCCGCGGTGACTCTTTCAAACAAATGCCGCAACTCCAGCAGGCACTGAACCTATGGGGGCCCGTCTTCATTGCTGACAGCTTTTTGAGGTGCGCCTTTAATCCGGGCCTGGTTGCTATTGGACGGCAAGCCACCCATAGCTCGCCGTCCGCAGGCCTGCGCCTCCGGCGGCCGGGAATCGCACTGCGTTTCAAGGCGCCCGGTGTGTTTTCTTCTGTTGCGGAGGCCGGAGCATGCGGTTTTCCTCTCCCATACGCGGCCCACCTCCTCCTTCGCTAGCATTACTGCTTCGCAGAAGGAGTTCACCGCTTCCCACCTTATGCTCCTCCGTGTCTTCCGGGTGATCCACACAGTGCTGACACCCGAACGTAAACTCCCGCTGAATCCAAAACAGCTACCTCCCGAAACAGCCGTAGGACCAGACAATCATTGGATGAACTATTTGTAATACTTTCTTTTTTCTTTCCAGATACGCCACAGCATTTAGCGCTTGCGTGTCATTAACCGCAGAGTTCTCCTACTCTAGTATCAGGGATCGTATGTTATTGTGTCAGTCGTCATTCATAGCTGTGTCCCACATAGTAATAGCTGCTATGTCGTGGGTGATCCTAACCAATGAATGGAAGTTTTCTTTGTTTGGAGGAAAATTCGGTAAGGCAATCACTATATTTTTTATTTTCGTATTCAAAAGATTCATGTACATATCCTTATCCTAAATAATATTGCAATTTGTGAAATATAGTTCGTATGTTTGTTATCTCTTCAATTATATGTTTGGTATCCTTTTTCTTGGATTAGGACATAGGATACTTTTTATCCCGGGAGTATGTTCCCGTGGGTGCCTGACGCCAAGCATATGCTGAGATGGTCATCCTTTTTATATGAGCACGTTCAGCTCATTTTGTTATTATGTTTTGAGAAAATAAATAAAAATTCACGATGTCCATAAAGTATGAATATTCTAGGTAAGTTACCATAGACTAAATCGCATGAAAGGTCTATACTTCATCATAGGCCAAAATATCATGTCCAACATACATATATCTAAGACAAAAAAACAACTCGAAGAAAAAAAAAACATTTATTTTAGTTGTTTTTTTGTATCTGTTTCGAATAATAAATAAATATTGTCTTGACCTCATATCAATTTATTAGGCATCGGATCAGCATCTGTTCCTCCATACACCTCTATTTGCTGACATATTAATATTCACGTGTTTTTGGTCCATTTCATCTTCATACAGTCCATCCAATACTTTTTAAATTCTCTATCCCTATATTCATGTATATTCATACCCAAATCTTTCTTTACAAAAAAATGTTAGTCATTTCCGCATCACAAAATACGGTAAAGAAATATGCCCACATATTTACGGAATATTTACCATTTATAAGACTCATAAATATAGTTCTACTAAATAAAGATGGGCTATTAATAGATGATCATCACGTTTTATACGTGTTTGGTGTTCATAACTTATATTTTTAGTTATTCCTTCCTGGCTAAAGAATAACAGCCGCACAGGTCGATCTTCAAGGTTAAGCAACGCTTGCCAAGGTTGGTCTGTGGATGGGTCCACCAACCATCTTAACATACCGACTTTCTTCCGTGCCTCGGAAAGCACGTTAAGCCGTTAGTCCTGGCTGTCATTTGTAGATCTTTGGCAGTCGTTACGGATTGTCAGAAGCCAGAAAATCTGACCCCAGTCTTGCCAAGGAGTACCGTGTTCCCCAGTATTGGGATGTGGAGGTCTAGTAGGCAGCCGCTCCACGTTAAATATTGGTATTCAGCTGAATCCGGTATGACTGGAAGCCGACCCCAATATAGTTGGGAAAAGGCTAGGCAGATGATGATTAGATGTTCATAACTTATATTTTTAGTTAGGTATTCCTTCCTTAATTATTGTTATTCTGGAAATTTCTATGAATGTACCAATGAGTATGTTCAGTTTATCGCAACTATAATTTAGATGAACTCCCGAGGCAACGATTCACCGTCGAAAGGAAAATAAAAATGGCTGCCACAGTCGAGCCTCCAGATATTAATCCTTTACTCGCCCCACATTCACGCAAAGAAATATAAGGTCTATCCCTCAAGGAGTCCCTCAAAACGGCACTAAGCCTAAAAGTACCAACATAACACAGTCCAGGTAAAGTTACTAAGCATGTTTGCTTAGACGTCCGACAATAAATCCCGACCACAAAGGGCTGAACTCAAAAAAAAAGGGATTTTGCTCAATCTTTTTGAAACCGTAATTGTGCCGACGTTACTCTCAACTTTTCACGTTTCAAGTAAAGGAGTGATTCCATTGCTGCGTTGGCTACTTGCAAACATGACAGGTTTTTGGAATTGTCAACCAGCATGTGCGTATGTATTGAATTTATATCGAGTGAAAACACTGCAAACGGGATAAAATCTTTGAGGTTATAAGGCCGCCATTTTTTTACAAATGGTTAGAGGAACGTTATACAAATAAAAAAATGTCAGCAACATGGTGCCTTAAAGTGTCACGTTGCCCAGTTATTTGGAGGTAAAGTCATCATGTAACAACAATTACTATTATCACCGGCCTTCGCACAAACATAACATCTAAATATTTACAATTGCACAACACTAATTTGTATTGTAGCTAGAACCAGTGAGATGATTTCAGTGAATTATTATTATTTATTCGTTCAATTGATTCGTTTTTAATTTTGAAATTTACAAAGATATAGTTGTAATATATAATTGTATTGTATCTACGTAGGTATTATGTACCATATAATACGTAGGGTATGGATTAGAAAAGCTTCTTAATATCATTTTATTTTATTTTTTCCCGTGACGCAACATAGCAGCAATGGAACGGCACCTTAACTCAGGCATTTTGTTTTAACCTTCCAGTTCTCAACACATGGAATTTTTATCTTTACATCATGTCGTTATGGGCGTTGGGAGCCTTTTTGATGTACGTGTTCTGTCTTCCTGAGAGCCCGAAATATTTGCTGACGCAGCAAAAGTATGACGAAGCCAGAGAGATACTTATTAAAATATATAAAGAGAATACGGGGAAACCAGCTGAGACTTATCCGGTAAGAGTTTTTAATTGGCAATTAGAATCTGTTCTGTTTCTTTTTCCTCTGTGTTTTAAGGTAACGTTGAGGCAACGGAATGTTTCTGTATATTTCTTACGGAGGCTTTGTTCAGTGATGGATACTGCCATATTTTTTAAGGTCTTGGGGATTTTTTTGATGTATATATAATACAAAGGTTCATTTTGCAAACGATTATTACTGTCAGAAATTTGAGAGTGCGTGGATTTTTCATTTTGACACTTCGACGAAAGAATGTAATTTTGTGTAACCTTCTGGAGCTGTCTGAAAACACTATTGATTGACACGTGACATCTTTTAAACTTTATGCACCAGTAAAAAAAAAACTGTGCAAAGGCGCACTTAATGCCATAGGCATTTTCTACCAGTCGACTTTAGGGTAGTGCAGAGACAACATGGCAGGTACCAGTGCCCCTTCGCGTAGTGTTCCACGTGCGCCTCAAAGAGCCGTCAGCAACGAAGACGGGGCCCCATAGGGTCAGTGCCTGCTAGGGTTGCGGAATTTGGTCGAAAGATTGACCGCGGCCCTGGAACGCAAAGAGCACAAGAAGGATCACGGACAAGAAGGTTTTAGACAGTAAGAGTCTGACACTTCCTTCCGCTCCGCCCAGAGCGGGAGAAGTCATATGATGATTTCCCAACCAAAAAAACAAAATAGGTCTCACAAAGGTTGAAATTCGCCTGTAACCTACATACTATGTACCAAAATTGTACCTTTTTGAGAGAAATAAACAACTATTTTTATTAATATAACTTAAAAGAAAGACAAACGGAGAGGGAAAAGATACAATCATAAATCATAAATACATAGATAGACATACAAATAAAATTAACAAAGGCGGTTAGAAAAACGAATTCAACAGATTAACGCTGTGATGATTCTACCAACTTCTTGCGAATGTGCTCACGTACCTTAAAGGAAATGGAATTAATTATACTAACCAATGTTTGGGCTTCTTTTACTCAAAACACCAAGAATTAAGACGTACCTATTTAAACTTATCATTAGTCTTTTTTTTATAAGATTTATTAATAAAATTTATACTCGTAAAAGGAATGTTACAAGCCCATTAGGTTCAAATGAAAAGCTTTTGTATTAATTTACTGTTCAGCAAGTCATAAATAGTTAAATTAAAACTGTCAATAGTCTCCTTTTAATTAACTCCAAAAACGGTGTGAAATGCAATCAATAAATTCTTCAATTGTAATTGAAAAGTACCAGTTCTAGCATTTCAAAGTATAAATCAATTTTGAGTCCACCTTTTGCTATAAAATAGATGCTTTAGATTCGAAACGTTCATTTTAAATAATTGTTATCTAAGAGTTGCTAAAACAATTTCAATATCAAAGGGACTTTGATATCAAGATTTGGATACGTTAATATATTTCAATTTTCAAACTAAGGTTGTCACTTTTAATTTATTTTATTGCTAGATGTCAACGTCAGATATCATTTAGAAAGTGAAAATATTAACATTGATATTGTGACAAATTGCATTTTCTGCAAAAGCTACGCATATTCAGACCTCTTTATTTTGTAGCCTTAATTAGAAAATATGCAAGATCTAACTATACACTTTAGAGGTAAAATGTTGGAACCGATATATTCTAATATCTTTTTCTTAAACACGCTATTAAGAAGAACACTTAATCTTTTCAAAATGACCTATCTTGGTTAGCTTTCGTAAAAAATATCGAATCGGGTGCTGTACAAAATCTCTTGAAAATCTACAAGAGTTTCAAGTTCGGACAGTAAAAACAGCCGATTTAATAACCAAAAATATAAAACACCCTCTACAAACACAACCTCTACACACTCATTTATTAAACACAGCACTACTAATCACTTTAATTCGCAGTTGAAGATCTTTTTCGAACTCAACCGTTGTATTGCACGCAATTAATCCAACATTCACTGGTTGCTGACAATGCAAGCCTTATATAGGGCGTCAGTCAAGAACCTTCCATTGTTGAAAGATCTAGAAAGTTCTCGTACAAATTGGTCGTGACTGACCAGGTGTCGCGAATTCTAGAATGTTAATGTCCTAGCACAGAAAAGTCTCTAAGACATGACTGTACCAGTTCTATTATTGGACAGTAAATGACGGTAGTGATAATATATGCCGCTATGTAACAGGCTTTAACTGAGGCGCGCAACAATATACTTTTTATAACGTGGTAACCCTATTTTGAACTAAAAAGTTTTATTAATATACCTTTTGCACTTCGTACATTTTTGTTTATTAAAAAATCAAGTATTATTCTGTTTGAACTCAAACATTTTATAAAAGGTGTCTTGAAAGGTGTGTGAAAATTGCTTTTGATTTTATTGTGATTGAAAAGTTACTTTAAGTTTGACTTATTGGAAACGAAGCTCTTTGGATTTATCTTTTTATTGTAAAAGTTAAGTGATTGATTCCGTGTGGTAAAAAAGGCATTACATATATTTTTCGATAAAAGATTTATCGTCGAAAGATTGTGATCATCATGGATGAAAATGGACGGTTGCAAGCAGCCATTATTTTACTACGAAAACCTTGTACTAATGAATATCAGTAAATATTACGGCGGAAATATCCAGCGATTATAACATACTACCTATTAATACACGAAGAAAAGAACCAAGAAGGCTCAGTAAAATCAAAGTATACTTAATTAGGTATTTTTTTATAATGATTTAATAAACCGGTACTTATATACAAGCTACCGCTACTTCGGCAGGTAGATATTGTCAACTACACATATAAATCACTGCAAAGTTTTTGCAGCGTGGGTGTAAAACGATAAGAAACAATTTTTACCACTTCTTTTTTAAACTTTGACTGTGAAATCTTTACATGACTTCTTCCGTTCTATGCGGAGTGGAAGGGAGTGTCAGACTCTTACTGACTAAAATCCATCCGTGTTCCTCCTAATGCACTTTGCGCCAGGGCCGAGATAACTCTATCGAATAAACACTGCTACCCTAGTTTTACCAACAACGTCATCAAAGTTATTCATAAGAGATGTTTACACTTGGTAACACAATAACTAAGGCTTGAGTGACAACAGCCGCAGTTCGGAACAACTATACACGTTAGTTGATACGATTAGTGGGCTATGCGAGCAAATTCAGTCATGTATCCCGTTTAGGATTCACCTTATCCAACTTGAAGAAGAAGAAGAAACTATGAACCTTCTGCGAACAGGTTTGTTGTGACTTGCGTGTAATATCGTATCCATTTGTAAAAATTATTCCGCCATTCGCTCGCATCATCAACTTGAGTTATTACGTCGATAAATATGTGGAAACTCCACTTATTATGACGATATTTCCTGATTTTGTATCATTGCCATGTCACGGTAAGGTTGTCCTAGTTTTTTTTTTTTTGCGGTGGTTATACAATTACCGGCGAAGTTATGAAGTTTTTCTTTAAAAACTTGATCGTGATTAACGATTCACTTGGAGTTATACAATTTTGTATGAAAAACTTGTGTCATAAAAAAACTTACAATATGATGTTGTTACAGCTCATGTCAAGGAATTAAAACCTTAAAAGTTGAAACTTTTTATTCAACTTTTTAAGAATCAATTTTCAATTAATAAGTTATTACTTAGGAACTTAGAACTTAGGTATTATTGCTAAAACTAGCATTCATAACTGTCCTGCTTCCCTTAATTTCTTCAATAAGTGACCCCGTCAATACTACATATTATTATGTATTTGACTTTTCAAGACCAATTTCGATGATTATAAGTAGAAGACTTCATGGTTAAATAATAGCAGCAACACGGGTCCATTACCAAAGTTCAGCAATGCTTGCTTAGTTCGGTTTATGGATGGGTGACCATTTTAACATATTAAGACTCCTCCGTGCCTCGGAAAGCATGATAAGCTGTTCCCGGTCCTGGCTCTCATTTGTAGATCTTTGGTATTCGGTACGGATTGTCAGAAGCCAGAAATTCTGACTACAGTCTTGTAAAGACGTGCCGTGTTACTCAGTTAATGGGTTGTGGAGGTCTGGTATGCAGTCGCTCCACGTAATGTACTGGTATTCAGCTGAATCCAGTTTGACTGGAAGGCAACACCAATATAGTTCGGAAAAGGCTAGGCAGATGATGATAAGTTATACAGTGACATGTCTATCTACAATTTAAGGAAATCTGGCGCTAAAAAGCAAATAGGTTATCAGCAAATAATCATTTAATTCGCTTCCATTCCAGTACTACAACATTTGGAGAAACAAGAACAAACACTCAATAGACGAGACTCCTGAGCATCAGGTACCGACGAACATTCGACACCAGATCATCGAAGGCCTTTACAATGTCAAGCCAATGTTCCAAAAGCCCTTGGTCATCCACCTCGCCATGACGTGCTTCGCTAACTTCATTACTATGGCTATGTAAGTAAAACTCAAAATTCAAATAAGCCATTTACAGGCACTTTTAATCTGTCAAGGAATCCGACAGCATGATAAAGTTTATAGTATGTTCGAAAGTGTATCTCTATAGCTCAATTAACATCGACGCGGAACGCGAAGTTCATAATGAAATAACTACAATTACTTTTATCGCTAACAGTAGTACTAACACATTCAGAGAGCCAACAATTATACAGTAAATATTATTATTATATTCCGTACACAATATTATTAAAACAGTAAGTTTTAAGATAATTGTATAACGCACAAACTATATTAGAGCCAATAAAACGGTCGCGCGCCTTCCGGGGAATTCTAGCACATTCTGAAGATATCCATCGCTACTGTCAGCGCCATCTGTGGAATCCGCTGGAAGTTTGGCGAAAGAGGGGGAGAAGTAAAAGATCTGAATAGAACCACTAACCGATTTTTATAGGCTCAAGGTATATGTCGCGAGAATTTTCGAGCATTCGCGACAACTCGCGTGCCGATGCAATATTGGCGTTTCATTTTTTTCCATGACAATGTAAATTAAGACTGAAAAGAAGAACGTGCAAGAGCATGAACTTCATTATTACACATATCTTTGTTTTCTCCTGTGTGAAGATTGGTTTGATTCCTTTCCACAAGTTGGTTAATAAACATGTAATCTAGCTAGATTGTTTGACGAAGCACTACCAAGAAGTGCAGTTTGAGAAACTTGGTGTTGTGATGCAACTTTGAAGGCTTATGACCTGGAGTGGATTAAATTTATACAGGATCTGTTGAGGTCCATTGTTAGCAACCGAGTGGGTGCTTACAATGGATTCACAAACAGGCTTAAAGTCGCCCAAAAGGCTATGCTCGGAGTTTTTTTGCTTGATCGAATCCGAAATGAAGTATCCGCGGAAGAACCAAGGTTAGGTTAGATAGCCCAAAGAACCGACATAATTAATTGGCAGTTGACAGGGCACATTACTCTCAGACCAGATAGTGGAAGGGGTTGACAGGTTCTGGAGTGGCGACCGCGCCATTTAAGGCGATACATCATCAGGTTAGCATTGAGGTCGAAAGGTATTAGATTAGCGATCGCATACTGGAAGACGCAGCGTTGGAAGACCTCCTGCAAGTTGGACTGATGAAGGCTGCGGGAATCCACAGGATGTGAGAAGCACAGGATGGGTTGATGTACAACACCTGGGAGAGGTCTAAGTCCACAAGTCACCGTCTTTTGTCAGAAATGATAATAATATAATAATAATAATAACAACTTTATTATCAGACCAGAGATCCATACTAACTAAAACACTAATAACAAAAAACAAAAAGATACACAATAAGCCTACTTTATATACCTGAAAGACGGTCTGTGTACCGCCATCCAGTGAGACACCATCCACCCTGCCGGCTACAGTTGCCACTAACAATAAGCTATTGAGGCTGTCGCGCATCTGACGCATCAGTGATGCGATTCGCAGCCGCAGTAGTGAGCTGAAATCTGGTACGCGCGCGTCCGCGAACTTCCCCGACGCGCTACGAAACGCGGCAACCCCAGCATTACATAGCTATAATGACATTAATTTTTATTTCCCAGGTACAACGTCTTAAGGCTTTGGTTCCCTCAATTGTCAGCCATAGTTGAGCACAACCCACTGACAGAAGGTCAGGATCTGTGCACAGTTCTGGACACATACACATCCCGCTTGAAACTAGTTGTTCACAACACTTCTTACGAACAAGAAGTTTGTGTACCTGTAAGTATAATGTTTTTTTATTTAGTTTGTGGCGTAGTCCTACTTAAAGCTTTGTGCTTATACAATGGCGATGCCTCTACTGGGGTTGGGATAAGCATGTATGGTTATTTTGTTTCTAGACTGAACAGTTTTTGATGAATACTAGAGCACGTACAAAGCTGAATCATCAAAATGTAAAATTTAATCAATTCGTAATACAACTCCCATACCAATAGCCATAGTAACAGCCTACTTAAAAATCAATACGACTTTGTTACCGATTCCAAATATATTGCCATTTAATTAAGCGTGACATGAAAATTAGGTCAAGAATTTCCGTGAAATACAATGTATATTAATTTATCAGCAGTAATTTGGCCGCTGTCACTTCGACCGTCAATTACTGGCCCAGATTCAATTGTCGAGTCAGAAAAATGGACAGGGGTTGGAGGCGCTACACGTATTTTTGTTCGACCATTTTGTTTGTAGTACAGAAACATTTAAAAATAAATAACTAAGGAAAGAAACAGTTAATTCTGACTGAATCTAACTGTCACGCACATAAATGAAACATTTAACTAAACCAGTGCCTCATTATGAACCCCTTATAGTAAAATATAGTAACACACAGTTATTTTACTGCGGCCATTAAGCAACCAAATTATCAAACAACGTAGACACATCGGCAAACACGAACGACTCACAGTCTCCTAGGGTGCATAAACTCAGCAAATCAGCCCGTTCATGTGAATCAGGGGTAACATGACGTTAGGCGTGAATTTGCCAATGTGTGCGCAATCTTAGGCCCCCGGGACGAGACCTATCACCTGCGATAATTGAGTAGGGACTGCTGCTACGCGTACCGGAGCACTAAGATGGTGATTTAGTAGCAAAATTGAAGGCGCAGATGTGAGATTTTTCTGCTAGGGTAGCGGAATTGTCCGAAAAAGTTACCACGGCCCTGGAACGCTAAGGGTATTTGGAGGAACACGGATGGGTTTGGACATTTGAGGAGTCATTTGACGATTTCCCATACATAAAAAAAGGATCTGTGATTTTGTTTTCGTTTAGATAGACGCGTCTGGCGAACAATGACGACGAGTCCTTACCTCAAAGAGAGTGCAGCAGTGGGAACAGTGATAAATTAATTTCAAAGAGGTAGTAGACAAAGTAACATCCTCTCAACCATACCGAATGTCAAAAACTCTAAAGTATTTATTTATACGCAATAGCCGCATTAATTTCTTCGGCAAATCCGGAAGGGGGTATGTCCGGGCGACGCCGCGATCGGGTTTGCCGTACAAAACAAAGCGATGCATACCGATCATCTGCCTAGCCTTTTCCTAACAATATTGGGGTCGGTTTCCAGTCAAATACGATTCAGCTTAATACAGTAAAATACTGGTACTCAGCTGAATTCTGAATGGAGCGACTGCCTATCTGACTTCCATAACCCAATAAGTAGGACGGTAATTCTTCGCGAGACTGTTGTGAGATTTCCTGGCTTCTGACAATTCGTAACGCATGCCGAAGATTTATGAATACTACCCGGGAACAACAGCTATGCGTGCTTTCACAGAGGAATCTAGGTGTGATAAGATAGAATACCAACTACTGACTCACCAACCTCGGCAGGCGTTACTTAACTTTTAAGATGGACTCAGGCGGCTGTTGTTATTTGCCAACATTCACCTTACGCTTTTTAATTTATGTTTCCATAATATTCCTGTAGGTAAGCTTATGCATTCAAGCGAACATAATACACATAGCTATTAGAATGACAAATCGACGAGAGACTAAGGAATGATAAACACATTATACAAGTACGAGTAGGACATACACACATTCATGCTAATCCCCCAAAATATAAGCTCATGTTGTTTCGTCAAAGAGATGTTCATGTAATTCGAGCCCCTATGTCGTATTCGGTAACAGAATTGACAGTAGCTATTTCATTATTTAGCCCATGACGTTTGGTGTTCTATTTCTGTTGGATCCAATTTCAGTGATTTTGCATTGACAAAATTGTTGATGGAGAGGTAAGATGGAAAAATTGTTTTTACTATATCAAGTTTTGGTGCGTTAAGTTGAAAAAATGAAATAGGTTTACATCAAAAATAAGTATTGTAAAACATTTATCATTATTTTTTTATCAACTAGATTGCATGCGTACTACTACGTTACTACTGGAAAAAGGTTTTGGACCTTTTTTTGTCAACGAAAATTAAACCCGTTCGTACAGTTCAAGCTACGAGCCAAATTGAGTTCTCTAAAACTGTAAAACAGATTAGAGTCGGTTATCTGCATAGACTCTGGACATTTCAAGGAAGGAATCTTGGGCCATTTCTACAAATAGCTTATTCCGATTATTCCAACTCACGATCCAGTAATAACATTTACTATTTATACACACTATCTATTCAAGTAATGAAGCACGCGAATGAACTACTAAGGAACGAACAAAAGCCATGAGTGAAATCGTTCATGATTCGAATAACCATTATTTTACTTACAACAGTAATAAATATGGTTGGAACAAGGAATATTGATTCTGATATTATCATATTTCAGTTTGAACATGAATTGCCTCGCAATGCAAACAGTTCAAGGTCGACGCGTGCCTAGCAATAAGTTATGGGCAGTTTAGATACAAATTATCGTGGTGTAAGATTGTACGGAACCGTTTAACACACTGACAATTGGCACTTGAGCATTGATTTGTGAATTTAAACGAAGAAACAAGTTAGAAGAAGCTGTAATACTTTTGTTAAATAGTAGACACACTTTAGACCTTTCGCTTCCCGCCTTATTTCAATCCATGGCCTTGCGAAGGGGCATGGGAGGCATTCACCTCCTTTTGTGAAGCAGTAATGCTAGCGATGGATGAGATGAATCACGCGTCCTCATGCCCCAGCCGCCGCAACAGAAGAAGACGCACCGGGCGTCGGGACTCGCAGGGTGATTCTCGGCCGCCGTAGGCGCGAGCATGCGGACGGCGAGCTTTGGATGGTTTGCCGTCCGATAACAACCAGGCCCTGGTCGACGGCGCGTTGTATTCCACGCGCGCCTCAAAGAGATCTCAACATAGCAGACGGGGGATTGTTGCTAAAGGGTCACCGCATAGGGCATTAGGAGGAACACAGATGGGTTTTAGTCAGTAGAATCTGAATCTCCCTTCCGATCCACCCAGAGAGGAAGAAGTCATTTGATGATTTCCGATCCATAAAAAGGCAATAGTTCGGAGCTCTTATAGACATAAATAGTGCTGATATATTTTTATTGATATTTTAGGAAAACCATACCAAACTTATGTAAAAGAATATACATGTACATATAAGTGTTTTGTGAGTAGATAAATAAATTTGAAAGTACCGTCATGGAGTGCGCTGAGCAGAATCGCTCGCCTTCTAGTTCCTGTCGCGTCACTTTTGGCATCGATCTCATTAGCGATGAACCACTGCGTGATTCGGCCTTTGTATGTTTTCCATTCGTGCACATTGTAATTGAAGTTGGACAATATTCCAAACGACGCCATTTTGGACATCCTCGTCGCCACTGTTGAGAAGGTTGCGGGAGGCGAGTAAAACTACACCGTCGTCGGTCGGCCGGGCGCGCGCACACACACATGAACATCCGCACACATATAACTTACAAAAATAATAAAAGAGTAAATAATAATAAAAGTTTAAAATATCTATAGTGTATAGTTATTCCCATATTTAAAATCTATTCTTTACAATACTCGGGTTTTGGTCAAAGAGATTCGTAATATATGTATGTGTATTTGTCAAATTTCAACCGAATCTGCCCAGTAGCCCTAATTGCTGGATTCTGTTTTTAATAAAAATGTTTAGAACCATGAAGAGGGCTAATAAGGCTATAAGGTCTAATTATAAATCTATAATTACCAAGTAAAAATACCAGGTAGCATAATCCTATTAGTAACTTTTACAACTTTTAAAAGTAACTGCCTAATATTTCCTAC
Organism: Hecatera dysodea; assembly: GCA_905332915.2. NCBI lineage: Eukaryota > Metazoa > Arthropoda > Insecta > Lepidoptera > Noctuidae > Hecatera > Hecatera dysodea. The sequence goes on from HG995303.1 coordinate 15,936,862, forward strand.
CGCATATAAAATAGCTTTAGAATTAGTTTAATATCCAAATTTCTTGTGAAAGCTCTTTTCTTCTTAACGGTGACTTTTCGTAGCGACTTCATTCTACTAAGTTGGAACAATGGGGTCAAGTAAAAAGGGGTTATTTTCGTACCTTTTAGAATTATTTTATTAAAGAAGTATTGAATAGGAGTTAGCTACATTCGCGTTAAAATTATGTAGGTGTAAGAGAATTGTATTTGCTTACAAAGAATTATTTTTAACCACATAGTGGTTAAACGCCACTTTATAAAAATAACCTGTACAATCAATCAATTTATATAAAACTCTTCAGTTATGAATAACAGACAACGCTCATCTGAAACTACTGGTCGTATAAAGCTGAAATTTGGCACGTAGATTCCTTGAGGAGTGTAGATGAGCACTGAGATACAATTTCCCGGAATTCCTATGGGAACAGGAAAAATGGGATATACGCGTACAAAACAATTGACTAAAACTAATTGACTCTCAACATATGTATATTGAATATTATTTGAAGACAAGCATACGAGTGTACTATTCAATTAATGGCTCACAATAGTTAGAACCTCATAATACTCGTTTGTTCTGACTTTGGGATTAACTTTCGACAAATTTTCAAACAAAAAAAGTTTGACAAACACTTAACTTCAAATTCCTAATTTAGAAATTGGGGCTACAATTTTTAATTGACTATTATAATAGACTAGTAGCGCCCCGCAGTTTCACCCGTATAGTTACCGTTCCCGTGAGAATACGGAGATAAAATATAGCTTATGTTACTCACGGATAACGTAGCTTTCCTTTTGGGATAAATGGTTAAAATCGATCTAGTAGTTTCGGAGCTTATTCGGTACAAACAAAAAAATCTTTATAAACTTAGTATAAACAAACGCGTAATTACCATTCCCGTGAGAATACGGAAATAAAATATAGCGTATGTTACTCGCGAATAACGTAGCTTTCGAATTGTGAAAAATGGTTAAAATCGGTCTTGTAGTTTCGGAACTTATTTGGTACAAACAAACAAACAAAAAAATCTTTATAAACTTAGTATAACAACCGCATAGTTCCCGTTTCCGTGGGAATACGAGGATAAAATATAGCCTATGTCACCCGGGGATAGTGTAGCTTCCCAACGCTTTCCCAAGACATATGACTATTGCCAACAAATAACCACAAACCTCAATTCTTTTCCAGACAAAATCCGGTCACGAGACATACATCAACAGCATGATTGTTGGCGTCGTCTGCATCATGCCCTACTTCATAACTGGTATCCTGGTCAATAGGGTGGGGAAGAAGTCACTCCTTATTGTATCTGGTATTATTTCCGTGGTCAGCTCCTGCAGTCTTCGCTGGGCTAACAGCCAGACTTTGGTAGTGGCTCTCTTCTCAATTACTGTGTCCATCGCTCAGTCAATGCTAAGCTTGAACCAGGCTATGACTGTTGAAATGTTTCCTACTACTTCAAGGTAAGATTTTTTTTTTGTATTTCAAGTAAGATTTCATTAACAAAGTCAGAAGAGTCGCAAAACTTAAGTGGCAATGAGTATATTGCTCATAGAACTGATCGTCAAACTTTGGAAGGTGAATCGGTGACTTGGTGAAGGCTGAGGAAATCTGCTAAACGCAAGGTCCACAGTCGATATGATGACACTTATGGGTGGGTTACCTTTGCCCAGCAATGAATGTTTTTACATTAGAATTGATGATCATGTTTATTTAAGTTTATTGTTAATTTTTTCTTTGGAGATGCTTAAGGAGCTAGAAAAATCTTGCAGGAATTTAGGTACACTTCGTGTCTCACTGTAAACAGTTGACTTAAAAACAGCAAAAATTATGAGGTGGGATAAGTAGGGAAGATCAGAAGGTAACATATACATATATGTTAAGTGCTGATTGTTCAACATTCTGATGACTTGTGTCTGAGAAATAAATACCTATGGCACTTTGTCAATATTTGTATAGAAAAGATGTCAAATGACTATATAAAGACCAGCCTTTATCGCAATAGCATTTGAATAGTATTTTTCGTCAATAAAAACACGTCATTTCCAAAAAAATCTGATTAGGTCAAAACACACTCCAGACCAAAATAAGATTTATCAACCACACAAAAACTCCGTAACCCATAAAAGACGTGAACAATTCTATTCCAGGCCCATTGTCAATCTTGCAAGTATTAAATATTAGACAATGAGCTTAGACAGATATTGGTCCATTGTTCTGAGGGTCGAGTGAATTCAATAGGCCTGAACGCCCTGAACAAGCTCAAAATAGGCACAATATGAACGAGATACCATCTGTTCTGTTCTTGTTTAGCAAAACGGTCCCATACTGTCTTGATAGAAAATTAAGATAATCTGTAAATTCAATATTAATTTTGGCAAAGTTATTTCATTTACGGGCCCATTTTAATTACGCTCTTAAGTAATTTATTTATTGTTGGATTTATATAATTTATTGTTGTTATTTACAATTTAGCGTTACGTTTTGGTGATGAAGATAATTTGAGCGTTCATTTGAGTTTAATGTTTTGAATTATTGCAGATGGTGTTGGATTGTTTTCGTTCGGCTTTAAATTTTAACAAATAACGAAGTTATAACTGAATATACCTTATAATTATATATAGTTATAACTTCATTATTTACATTGAATCACATTTTGATATGCTTGTGCACAAAATCGTTCACAGATTGAGATATTTTTATAGTCGAAATATTATTTGAAAGTTTGTAACATTTTGAAAGTATAAACACATTCGAAATTAATATTGAAAAGGATAAGCATATAAGCATAATCAGCCTTTTAATGTTCCCACTGCTGGGACACAGGCCTCCTTTCTAGCAGAGGGAATGGGCCGTAATCCACCACGCGGGCTCAGTGCGGGTTGATGAATGTCACATGTGTTCGAATTTTTAGTTCTAGGACATGCCGGTTTCCTCACGATGTTTTGCTTCACAATTTTGAGAGCAGTGGTGATGAAAATAATTACACAAAGTAATACACCTGGCTGGGTTTGAACCCGCGACTTCCAATTCGTAAGTCGGGGCCGTTACCATAATTGCGAAAACCAGCCCGCTTTTACATACATATGTACATACATACTATTCGACCACCACTGCTCTCAAATATTAAAAAATTTGGACGTAAAACGAACCGGCAAGGTCGATAGCCTCTATATTTGGCCTATTATTATGAATAATCTATTGGAAGAATGGTGTCCTTACATTTTGCACACTAAACTCCCTCTGGTAACTCATCTAAGTAGAAACGCAAACGTTTGTTGGCAGAGAATTCCATCGTTATTAATTCAAATTTAATTGTAAGACTTATTGGGCAGTGTCCACAGACAGAAAAAAAATAGTTAACAACCACAATTTCATGAAAAATATAAATATTTACTATCAAAAGCATTTCCAAATCAAACAAACGTATTTTTAATTAAAAAAAAACTTCAAGCGTCCGTTATTTATCTAATGTACCAGATGTTTAACGTAAGAGTTTCAATGGAAATATAAAATTTATTTCACTTGGAATTTCGCTTCGACGTTTGAATGCTAATATTTAGTGCTTCTCGTAACCGTAGCATACAATATCTCTGCTATCGTTGGGGACGTGACTCCGAGGGTAAATTGTTTTAAAATGATATTACCGTCGAAGGTTCTAATACTGCTATATTGAAGAGTTAATAACTAGAATAACAATAGTTGTAATTAAGAATGGCCTTGTATTTATTTGAATACAAATAGAGTTTTGTTGGCTGATGTCGTTATAGGCTTTTTGATATAATAGTTGGACATTTTCTTGAGTAAAACTAAATATTTGTACAGTGGTATTTGAAAGCTAAAATAAACTTATGAAAGGGTGGCTCGGGTTATTGAACGCTGCCCAAAGTTACGATAGGTGCTATTCAGTTTTATTTAGGAGATGTCAAATGCAGAAGAGATAACTTGCCATCGCACTATTTAGTAGGGAACATGCAATATCTTCATCTTGCTTTTATTTAAAACAATTTCGTGTAAAGTAGACCATAAAAAAAAAATACGCTTTAATGTAATGCCAAAATTGCGATTATAAACTGACTCACACAAACAGTCACTCTTGTCTGCCAGAGATCATGAACTGTCATTTATTAACATTTAAGTTCGTCTTTTCGTTGTCATAACACCAGTGACGTCACTAGACGCTGATTTTTTACGTTCCGTTTCACGTTATATTAAATTGTAATAATTGTTAAAAATAAATATTAACTACGATAAAAACATTGCAGTGGCCCTTCTTATATACTATATTAACATTTCAACAGCAAAATTTTCTTGAATTCTGTAATTGCACCTTCCCAATTTCATCAGCGTCATTTCAGTCGAAAGACGTCCACTTCTAGACTAAAGCCTCACCCAAGTGTTACCACATCGACTAGTCTCGTTCGTCTCACATCCAGTGGAATCTTGTGGTTAGCACCAGGTCATCGGTCCACCTTGTGGGAGCCTTCCAACGCGTGGAAAAGTGAATGAGAGGCCTTTTTCCAGCAGTGATATGAACTAGGCTAGAAGATACATAGAACATTTTATATTAATGAGAAGTCAACCAAGACTGACTGTGGGGATAGTTTTATTGAGACTGGTTGACAGTTAAGTTTGACAACAATAGGGTATTTTACTAAAAAAAATATAATAAGTCCATCAGATAGATTTTTTTTTTAAATATTGGACACGTATTTTTTCATTTTTCACGTAAACAAAAAATTAAGACGACACAGTGCGTTGAAAACTCGCGTGACATCACTACGTGCCACAATTTTTACTAACGTCGTGACGTCACCAGCCCTCACTCTAGAACTTTGATGCGCTTTATCTTTACAATTTCTTTTTACGATGTGAAATGACGATAAATACGTGTCCAATATTTTCTGAAAATCCAACACGGAATAGAATTGATGATTTTTATATTTAGTTAGATACCCAATTAGACTGTTCTGTCAGATTTGTTTGACCAAGAAGTATCGTGTCACCTTTGGGAGGAGCTTGTGGCTAAACAATAACACCCGCACGGGACGATCTTCAAGGTTAAGCAACGCTTGCCAAAAGGCATCTTAAAAAACTGAGTTTCCTCCGTGCCTCGAAAAGCACGCTAAGCACGGTTTTGACTGTCAATTGTAGATCTCTGGCAGTCATTAAGGATTGTCAGAAGACAGTAAATCTGACACCAAACAGGAGCCAGATTTACTAGTGTACGTGGCCAAGAAGTACCATGTAAATAGGTTGTGGATATGTAGGCAGCCGCTCCATGTAAAATACTGGTATTCAGCTAAATCTAGTTTGACTGAACGCCGACCCTAATATATTTAGGAAAAGGCTAGGCAGATGATGAGTTATCTTGTCACGTTTGTTTAGAGTTGGTTGAGGAGGATAGATAGTAGGGTGTCCCAAAAAAATCAAAGTCGGTTTTTTTTAATGCATACCCTCTTATTTTTTTACTTTTAAGTCAAAACAATTATAAATAAAAGTTTAAAAAGGTAGGACCTCGTTAACCCGTGCCGAATCACATCGATACATGTCAGTACTTACTCTCTAAGGCTGACGCGACCTAACGTGTCGATGTGCTCGTGATTACTCGTTAATTAGTTATATAACTCGCATTTCTTCAATCCTTCAACATGTCAGTGCAATTACGCAGTTCTAAAAGGGGTATATTTTTAATAGGTGACGTAAAATATCATATAACGGGTTGAAAACTCCCGTCTAATAGACAAATACAGCAATTTTATTTTACAGTATCCCTGAAGTGAATTTAACTATCAATGAAAGTGCTAATCTTACTATTCGCGAGTGTATTATCTATTGGTATAAGGCCTATTAAATCATTGCCTAATTGTGTGAAACTACTTGTAAATTTTTATCAAGTTTGGAGGGACTTTAAAAAAAAATGAACAAAAGACAAGATGTATTTAAGCAGCGCTATCAAGATATGTCGAAAATTTAAATAATTTGTTTGAAAATGCACTCGCCGATGCGCTTCAATTAATAAAAATAAATGATGATAGAATCTTTTTACAGCGTCAAAGAGAAAAATTGATTATATTAATTTATGTACTGTTACAAGACGACTCATTATCCGAATGTAATGAAAACTTAGATTTACAGGAGGACGTACTGAAGGTTGTCGAAAACACGCAGCCTAGCAAAACACCTCTGCGGCGAGATTTAATTGCTCTAAAATTGGTAGCAGCACTAGATTTCATACAGAAAAACGGAAAGAACGCTCTGAACCCATACAAATTAATATCCAAAATAAGGTACCGGAAGTTGTGACTGACTGATTGAGACGGCAAGCTTTTGCCTGCATTAAATGCTCGGAAATTAAAAGAAGAACGTCTTCCTCTGGTTATTTCTTATGAAAACAAAGAACAACTTATTGCTGCAAGAGTAGAAAGTTCTACAGGAAGAAACCAGTAGTTTGGAACGCGATTGTAGACTGGAATTTAGAAGATAAAGTGCAAATATGTGAAAAAAAATAAAATGAAAATTGATAAAACTATCTGTAAAGCAGACTTTTATCACTGCTTGATGATGATGTGGACCAAGAAACTAAATTTAAAATGGTTCAAAATTTAACCAAAAAAGAGGAAGAAACTTTGCGGAATAATTTTGAGGTTTATTGTATGCTAAATTTAAAGAACTTTGACATTAATAGTTAAAGAAATGTTTACTTTCGTTCCCTGAGATATTATATTTTTTAACACTATTTGCTTATTTTGTTTCAGAATAAAACAATCTCTGAGTTAATTTTAGTAAAAAGCTAGTCCTTGTTCAACCGCCTTAAAATTGAAGACAGTTTTCTACATTAATGTCGTACTTTGTGGTCAAATAATGCTTCGTTTCAAGAAGTCAGAAAGAAAGTTTGGGCACTGAGGGTAGTAAACGATGCAGCCGAAAGAGTGTTTAATTTAATGTAAGACTTTCATGGATTAATCACTGTTGAGGAGGAACAAAAACCATTTTTATTACGTTGCGCACGAGACCACCTGAACATTTATCCTGACTCTAAAAAACAAACGCTAAAAAGAAAATTTGAAAAATAATATTATTTTTTAATATAAATGAATAAATTATACATTATTTGGGTGTATTGGCGTTTTAATTAAGTAACAAAAATTAAATTCTGAATTCCTCCAACACTAAGTCGGTACAAATTTTCATGTCAAAACTTTGGCATCGAGTCGGCACGGGTTATCGTTGTTCAATCACGGTAATATTTATTATTTGAGTCAATGAGGTCAAACCGAATAAAAATAGAGGGTATGCGTATTCGATTCCGCGAAAAAAAATTTTTGCCTTATGTCTTGGGACACCCTAATAGATAGGCAGTCGTTCCATGCAAAATACTGGTATTCAGCTTCATGCGGTTAGACTGGAATCTGACCCCAACATACTGATCATCTGACAACAACAATATGTAGGTATGTGACAAGAATGATTAATGATAAATGATTTTATTTTGTAAGTAAACCTATTTACAAATTATAAAAACATTTACACGTCAATGTTTTTGGCCATTATAAACTAGATAAGGCCGGTGTTTCCTAGCTGACGAATGGTTAGTAAAAACGTGTAGGTACATAAGTTGTATGTTACACCACCTTTTCTCCTAGCTGGAACACTAGAAAGTCGTGACGATTGGGCGTTTTGAAGTACAGTTTGTATGTATATTCATTTTGAAGTACAAGAGCTGATTCTCAGTGTCATTTGAATATTATTTTTTATTTGATGTATTTCTTTTATTTTCAGGACATTGGCGATATCAATGATAATGTTGATTGGCCGTATTGGTACCTTATCAGGCAATATAGTCTTCCCAATAATGTTGGAAATGGGTTGTGCTATTCCGTTCTTTAGTATATCTGGATGTATGGTTTGTGAGTATTTTTTAATAAATATTTATGTTAATTAATAGTGTGACTATCAGTGAATTCACTCTCAATTAATAATTAAATATATTCAGCCCGCGACTTTATCCGCGTGGAATAGTTACTAACCCCCCGATTTTTAGCTCCACTCCTATTGAAATTATAGCCTTCCTCGATAAATGGGTTATCTAACAATGAAAGAATGTTTCAAATCGGGCCAGTAGGTATTTCCTGAGATTAACGCGTTCAAACAAACAAACTTTTCAGCTTTATATATTATTATAGATAGAAGATAGATTAGTTTTTAATATGCATATGAGTGTAGTGAAAGGCCGTGCGTGAATCTCAGTGATTGTGTTGTGAAAAAATGAGTGTGTGATGTTAGCTGGTTTTTTTTCATCCCCTCCTTAGCTTTTAAGTCGGAACAAGGTGAATTACTTCTTGGAAATTCCCCAAAAAAAAAAAAACATAACAAAAGGCGGGAGAGTGATCATTCTGACACCAAGTGGATGGCGGGGCGCGACTTTTACCCTCGGGGGAAAACCAAGCTTAAACTAAATGTAGGATAATTTTTAGGAAAAACGAAAATTTTATTAGCCTTGGGTAATTTAGGAACAGTCACAATAGTAAGGCTCTCTCATGCAACAACGCTTTTTAATATTTCATATTTTAAATACCATTTGGCCTATACAATTATGATAATTTGGTGTACAATCAAGTATATTCCATCTTTTACTCAATAATACATAAATTCAATAATATCTATTTTTGTTTCAGTGGTCACAGCGGTAGCGTGTTTCTTACCGAGCAAGAAACAGTAACACAGAATTTAAAATAGCTTATAGGATAAAATATATTTAAGGAATCAAAGAAACATTATATTAAGAATTCGTTCGATGTATTACGTTGAAGAGAAAGTGGATTGTCTTTACATTACGTTACAATATTAAAATAAAGATCTATCGAAGGATGAGGTTGTTATTTCATTATCTTGATCAATTTTGGAGTTGTTTTCAGCTCGTGGCTAAATAATAACAGCTGCATGTATCGATCTTCAAGGTTAAGCAACGCTTGCCAAGGTTTGTCTGTGGATGGGTGACCATCTTAACACATCGAGATTCCTCCGTGTCTTGGAAAGCACGTTACGCTGTTGGTCCTGGCTGTCATTTGTAGAACTTTGGCAGTCGTTACGGATTTTCAGAAGCCAGAAAAATTTACACCAATCTTGCCAAGAAGTACCGTGTTACCCGGTTGATGGGTTATGGAGGTCTGTAAGGTAGCTGCTGCAGGTAAATTACTGGTATTCAGCAGAATTCGGTTTGACTGCAAGCTGGCCCCTATATTGTTGGAAAAAGACTAGGCAAGTAATGTTGCGAGTGGATTTGAGGATCTGATTTTACCGAATCATGTAGATTGTTATTACTGGAAATTAAATTTAAAAAAATATACCAACTTTTTTTTCTTGATGGTTTCCCCCACCAAATGACCCGCTCGGGGCGGAGCGGAAGGCGCCGGAAGGGAGTATCAGACTCTTACTGACTAAAAACCACCCGTGATCCTTCTAGTGCCCTTTACGTTCCAGAGCCGTGGTGACTCTTTCAAACAAAATCCGCAACCCTAGAATAAATGACACCTAGTGGTATATGAGCGGTGTCGACAGGAGACACCTATTCTTGGGGGACTTGATGAATGCTACCAATGTGAATGCTATACTACCTATTCGGTCCGAATATTCTTAGGAGAGAACCATAGTCTTGAAAAGAAGACTAAGCAGACCTGGATTAGGACACCGAACTATTTTTGATTCGACTGCGGCGTTCCTGAAGGATGATACTTCATGACCGCGCGGGCGATGCATAATTGCATACCTATCCCCTGGTATGTGCTAGTAGTAACTAAATAAGTATGGTCCCATAACTGATTTAAGATTAAATTATAATTAAAATTCAAAACCATTGATTTCATCAGAACCCATTGTGAGCATATAGGATATGAGGCAGCCCCACTAAGAAACAATAGTACTGTTACAAGCTCGGTGTTCGTAACAGTAAAAACATCCAATTGAACAAGAATATACACTTAAATTAACCAACACTAATCACTAGCTATAAACTCACTAGTTAATTATTAAACACAATTGTACTAATGACAATTTTTAATTTGTAGTTCAAAATCACTCTCAAAGTTAACCACTGACGCGGTCGCGGACTATGCAGGCCTTATATAGGGCGTCAGTCAATTTCAGAACCTTCTATTGTAGAAAGGACTAAAATGTTCGCATACATACCGGTCGCGACCACGTGCCGAGAATTCTAGAATTTTCTAGCACAGAAAAGTCTCAAAAGTTCTTGACTGTACCAGTTCTCGCCACTAGATGGCGTTAGTGGTAACTAATGCCGTTATGTTCTTTGCCTGAATTGTGGCGCGCAGGACCTATGGGGTGGTCACGTTATCCCCTCAGCAAGTCATGTCCAATGTTTGCTGTTCTTCTTAATACTTCTTTTAAAGTGTAGGTATACAAAAACCAAACAAAACTTCTGACTTAAAACTAAGTTAATAAGTCTAAGTTATAAGTCATTTAAATTGAAATATTTAGTGAATGATACATCAAACATTTCGTTAGAATCAATCTTTATAAAATAAAACAAATAAAATGTTAATACAAAGGGTTGACTACCAAGATTTTAAGATATTAATTTTGCTAGCAAAATGAGAAAACATCTTTATAACGCCTAACAATACTCCTTTATGAGACTGAAACAATTGTCTGAAACACAAAAGAGAGATCTGATAATATTTATCCTGTTTGCTATAACATTGATTTATAACTAGATAAATTAAATTTATTTACGGTGATATTTGAACACCTGTTTGCGAAATTAAACACGTTACATATTTACGTCTATGTATATACATAGGTTCAGTGAAACAATAGGAGAATGTTTGTGACTGACCATGACGGGTTACCCACGGGATTGTCCAATAAAAACTCTATCCTACTTCTACTTAATTACTATAATATGAAGGTCTATACGTGCGATCTCTTTTGTTTTCAGGACGTTCTGCTAATAAGACGTTTACAGAATTGGACGAGGAGAGGAGTTAGAAATCCTGAAGCCTGAATCGATCCACGTCTTAGCTTATTAAGGCGTTTTAAAATCATTTGAAACGTCTTAATAGTATAAGTCGTTTTAAAACCTTCATGATTCCAGTGTGAGAGAGAAATGGAGCTATATAGGACGAGTTGTACTATACCTTTTTACGACGCAATAATGACGGCAATCATCATCTGCCTAGCCTTTTTCCAACTATATTGGGTACCAGTAATTTACGTTGAGCGGCTGCCTACCAGACCTCCTCAATCCATTAACTAGGTAATACAGTACTACTTGCCAAGACTGGAGTCAGATATTCTGACAATCCGTAATGACTGCCAAAGATCTATAAATGACAGTCGAGACCAACGGTTTAGCGTGCTTTCTGAGGCACGTTGGAAACTCAGTTTGTTAAGATGGTCACCCATCCACAGACCAACCTTGGCAAGCGTTGCTTAACTTTGAAGATCGACCCGTGTTGCTGTTAATCTTTAGCTACGAGCTTGAATAATGACGGCAATAACACTTCATAATACGTTTCCATAAAATTGATTGAGTCAGGCGTTACTTTGCGGAAATCCATTTTAAATTTGAAGGCAAAGCAAAACCCAACACCATTACCGACACGTGTTTCGCCTCTCCACGAGGCATCCTCAGGGGACGTGTTGTAATGGTGTTGGGTTTTGCTTTGCCTTCCTGCATGTGCATAAAATCCTTGCATTTGCCTTGTAATCTTGCATGAGCATAATATTCGCGGATATTAAAGCTAAATATATTATTTTCATTTTCAAACGTCTCCATAACTTATTGTGATTAGAAATTGCCGACCCTCACTGTGCAAAAATAGTGGATTAAATGCTCTTTCCTTTCTCACAAGACGAGCAATTTGCTCTCAAGTTAGACAAGGCCGGTAAAAATAAATGTGACTTTAAAATTTCTACTGAATTCACAGACAATTGCGAAGCTCCTTGTTAAAATGTTCGTCCGGGAAAGTACTGCAAACGTACTTATTTCTGACGCCGCCGGGCTGCTGCGTTTGAAGATGGTACCGGTGAATCTAAGAGCGTTTGAGTTCATACATCTTTGACTCATACTTTGGTGGATTAGTCTGTGATACTTTGAAAAAATCGAAAGGATATTCTATTTCTTTATCTTAGTCGCAATCTTCAATTATCCACCTGATAGAGGAATAGTGAAATATTCTATAACTATTCCTCCTTTTTTACAATCTCATGCATTATAACTTATAAGCGCTGGAACTGAGTTGTACCATGTACCATCTGCTTTCGCTATATTTTGATAGATTGTAACTGAGATACTAATGCGAAGGTTGCTTAAAATGAAATTGGTGGATTCTGTAATCTCTTTGCATTTGAATAAAGGATCTACTAATTAGTATTTTTAAACATGCGTATGGTTTTTTTAACCACCTTCAAAAAAAGAAGGAAGTTTTCAAATTGACCGTTTTTTTTTGTGTGTTACCTCCTCATTATTTTTACTGGGTGTATCGATTTAAATGATTCGTTTAATATTCCAAAGCTGGTGCTTGTCTTGTGGTCCAATTTATTTCAGTTTAATTGCAGAGCGATCTAACGACTATTCATTGAGTTATCCCTAATAAAGCGTATTTAATTATTTTCGACTACATTGATGATGTTCTCATTTTCACTTATAGATGAAAAATGAAAAAAAATGGGTACCTTTTCGTTTGTAGGTATGCGTTTTTCAAGCAATATTTAGCTTCATCAATGGTCATTACTAACAGTTGGTCGAGAATTTGAACGAATAGTTTAACACAATTTGTCAACTAATTGAGCTAACTACGGGTAAAAAACCTCACGCTAAGTGACTTTTTTTACTATCTAACTATCTACACTAATTAAGATTCAGTAGATATAAATATAAATGAATATAAATAACAACAAAAACATTGGATAACAAGGTAAAACAACGAATAAATGCTGTCGCTGTTGACAACATGACAGCGGCAAAGCGAAAATATCTCAATTATTTTAACAACAATGCCCCATTTTGCTACAGAAACAATTGCATGGGAGACAAAAGAAGGCGGTAATTAATAAATAGAATAAATTAATTCAGTGGAGTTTGCACCTGACGTGCTAATTAGGTCATGTTGCATGGATACTGCGACTGTGTATTTTTATACGGGTTTCCTATTTTTGGGTCAAAACCTTTTCTTTTTGGATGTTGAAGTATCAAAATGACTTGTTCCGCTCTAGGTGGAAAAGGAAGGGAGTGCCAGACTCTTACTGACTAAAACCCACCCGTGTTCCTCCCTTTGCGTTCCAGGGTTGCGGTGACCCCGAAGAAATTCCGCAACCCTTGTTTTAGGGTCATACATATCTACTATATATATACATAGGTATGTACATATATGTTAATATATCACAAAGAAAAAAAAATTAGGTAATGTTATTTAATTCTTTCTTTACTGTACAATAAAACAACTTTTAGTACAGTGATATATTTAGAGTAAAATTTTTGACAGCAAATCTTTGAGTGATAGAGAGAGATCCGCAAGTTTTACGCTACGATTTAAGTTTTCGTTTCTTCTGATAACTACATATCATAGTTTATGTCAATAAAAAATGAGTCATGGACAAGTAATAATGTTGCTTCTTGCCGAAATGTGCGGATAAATCTGACACATGAATGTTATGTGATTTTTATATCATCTCGATTGGCAAGTAGATAGAAATATCAACATAGAGTATGGTTGCTCATTATATTTTATTTAGCCTAAAAATGAGTGTAAAGGTTCCCATCTCCTAATTCTATCAGTCTTGGGTGATTTCTGGCCAACTGTGCCCTTTTTCTTTTTTCTTTTTGTCTTGATGGGAAATCATCAAATGACTTCTCCCGCTCTGGGCGGAGCGGAAGGGAGTGTCAGACTCTTACTGACTAAAACCCACCCGTGATCCTTCTTGTGCCCTTTGCGTTCCAGGGCTGCGGTGACTCTTTCGAACAAATTCCGCAACCCTAGCAGGCACTGACCCTATGGGGCCCCGTCTTCTTTGCTGACGGCTCTTTGAGGCGCGCGTGGAACACGAGTCACGACGCGCCGTTGAATAGGCCAACTGTGCCCTGCAAGCATGATCATGATCAGATCATCACACCACCGCGATCAACCTCGACGGCGACGTTCTTTCTCAGGCGTCCAGCGAATGTATTTGAAAAATGTTGACTAAAGGAAAACAAGTCAACACACACACCAGCAATAGCGCATTAGACGTACGTAGAATAGAATACTCTTTATTATGTACACCATGTAAGTTACAGAAAATATAGATGAAGAAAACATTACATAGGGTGACACAATGGGCGGCCTTATCGCTATAAGCGATCTTTTCAAGACAACCTTTGGATGGATTTTAAAGAGATAAAGAAAATAGTACTGTGGGTAGTCTATACATAGGTAATTCAAATAACCACCTTGCACAAATACTTAAGCTTAATAGAACCATGATAGAATCGAAGCAGCCATGTCGCGTGTTCCAGTAAAACATGTACCTGTAACAAGAAATAAAACCGAAATGTTATGATCTGCTTAATCCGGATTTATACGGTAAAGTTCAAAAGCTTTCCCGAGCTTGTGAACAAACAGAGGTGAACTTTAACGCGACGCTGAATTATTAATTAATGTTTCACATTAAGAATCAAATATTTTCTAATATTAGTACGAATTATTATGTTTATAAGCTTTCAGACTGGAGTCAATATTTTAACCAGAAATAAACAGAATAAAAGGAATTTGGGACAAGAAAAACAAACCACAACTCCCAGTGTATAATAGGGTAGTTGACTAAAAAATCTAATTAGTCAACTTAGTTGAACACGTATTTTTTTCATTTTTCACGTAAACAAAAAACGAAAACTATACAGTGCGTTGAAAACTCGTGTGACGTCACTTCGTGCTACGATTTTTACCACGCCGTGACGTCACAAGCCCTCACTCATGATCTTTGAAGCTTTTAATCTTCGTCATTTTTTATAGATTTGCTTAAGCGAAAAATAGGTGTCCAATATTTTTCGGTAATCTAACTGACGGACTAAACAGAATCATATTTTTATTCCTCAGGAAACATCTTTATTGGATTGACCAAAATGTGTTAAGTTGAACAGATTTAGTTATGGCATTAAGACTTCGTTCCGGTCACATTTCAAATAGTTTAGTTTTCTGATGAAAAAGGTCACGTCACTCAACTGTGAGGAATGTGGAGTAGTCGAAGATGTGCAACACGTTTTGATGGAGTGTGTCCAGAATGGAGCACTACTTAAGATTCATTTTACTCTTATACAAATATAATTACGATGTTGGAGAGTGTAATGCCATTCTAGCTTGTCCTTTAACATATCAAGCTAGAATCCTGTACGCTCTGGCATACTTTCGTTTTAAAATAGATAATTTGCAGCTAGTAATTAATTATGTTGATGTAACAGGGTGACGTTATCGCTTAGCGATAAAGCCCTTTTTCCTGTATAGGAAATCATCAAATGACTTCTCTCGCGCCGGGCGGGGCGGAAGGGAGTGTCGGACTCTTACTGACTAAAACCCACCCGTGGTCCTCCTAGTGCTCTTTGCGTTCCAGAGCCGTGGTGACTGTTTCGAACAAATTCCGCAACAGCGATAAAGCCCTTAAAAGATTTTTAAAAAGCTTTCAGGACATATAAATATGTATGTACCGTATGTTAACCTGTTAAAAACTTTTGTTTACGTAAATTTCAGGAGCAGTGCAATTTCTTAATAAAGATATGAATTATGCATACGCTTGGTTATCTTTTGTCCTGACCTATTCTTACCTAGTACCTACTCATATTATGATGCACCTTGCATACTGTTGTAACCTATGTTTACAAAAAGGCTATTGATTATTTGAATGATTGATTCATTGAATGTGGTTGATTGAGAGACAGATGAATGTTCGTTACTTTTTCATGCAAAAACTGCTGAACGAATATGGCTCATTATTTTTATCTCATTTTTTATTTAAGTGCGTTTCTGTGCTATGAATTCCGACTTCTATTAAAATAAAGAGTTGTATTTATGACGCAACTCATAATGTTCTTGTCCTTGTCTTAAGTTATTTTAGGTTAGCGCAACACGCTTTGTACTTTCATATCATTCCTCGTATGTAGCAGTAGTATGAAGTTAATGACTGAAAAAAGTCAACCAATCCTGTCTGAAAATCGTTTTACAGTAGGTAAGTGCGTAGGAGTTTGCGTAGGATACTTCTGTCTGCTTTAAAAGGGTTGTGTAAACATAAAAGTTCTTTTTTTTTAAGTGGATTGGGATACCATAAATAATAATTGGAATTTAGTATTTACTTCAAAAAATATCATTATTAAAAAAAACTTTTTACAAAAAAATACAACCGACTTTTACACAAAAAAATCAAAAAAGTGCAAAATAACTTTAATTTCGGAACTCGGTGTTTGTGGTTGCTTTTTCGTTTTTTGAACACCGACTTCCGAAATTAATACCTTTCCAAAAAAAAAAAGAATTTTTCAAATCGGTTAACAAGCGACGGAGTTATATATATACATATATATAGCGCGAACAAACATAAAAAAAATACAAACATCCGAATTGAGAACCTCCTCCTTTTTTAGAAGTCGGTTAATAAAAATAGAATAGTATATTTTATTCGGCAACAGAACAGTTACAAACCGTAAGTTAAGGAAATAATGGAAAATAATGATATGATTCCTAGCTGATGACCAGCAAATGCAGTTTATATACCTATGTATATTATGTATATTTATATCAAGTCCTCGACACTACATTATCTGCCTACCCGATAAAGTACATACAATTACATACTTCCAACTGCCATTATTTAAAAGAATGTAACATTAAAAAGAACTACAAACATTTAAAGAATAGTGCTAGCTATTCTTTAAATGTTTGTAGTTCTTTTTCATACAAACATACAAACATCCGAATTGAGAACCTCCTCCTTTTTTAGAAGTCGGTTAATAAAAATAGAATAGTATATTTTATTCGGCAACAGAACAGTTACAAACCGTAAGTTAAGGAAATAATGGAAAATAATGATATGATTCCTAGCTGATGACCAGCAAATGCAGTTTATATACCTATGTATATTATGTATATTTATATCAAGTCCTCGACACTAAATTATCTGCCTACCCGATAAAGTACATACAAGTACATACTTCCAACTGCCATTATTTAAAAGAATGTAACATTAAAAAGAACTACAAACATTTAAAGAATAGCTAGCAGCCCTACAATACCCACAATAATATTTATCACGTGAGCGAACGCGCTCGTATGACATAACACGTGCAACGGTAAAATATAACAGTTTTATTGATAACCTAATGAGCTAGGCGGTAGGGCTGTGCTGAGAAAATTGTTTAAATCTATGAATTATTTTTATATTAGGAATTATTTAAAAAAAAATTGGAAAAGTAAGGAAGTCCAGAGGGCTAATTCTACTCATTATACTCATTCTTAATTCTTTAGTTATTTTATTTTTAGTCGAAATCTGTCAAAAACTTTTGATTTGATTGGCCGTCTAATTTAATAACAACATTTTTTTTGCTTTTTTTAAGTACCGTGTTCCCCAGTTAATGGGTTGTGCTGGTAGGCAGCCGCTTCACGTAAAATACTGGTATACAGCTTGACCAAGCAGAGAATCTGGCATGACCGAGAGCCGACCCCAATATAGTTGGGAAAAGGCTAGGCAGATGATGATGAATTCTTTTATTGATAAGCTATAAGAGATACGGTTCCCGTGAGATTTATTTATTTTAAACTATCATTACAGGTTTAAAAACCTAATGCGATAGAAGACTACTAAATATTAACTTTTTTAAATAACATTATTACTAACAATTACAAATAACTATACAATACGTAAACACAAAAATACTTAAAACTAAAACGATACAACCTTATGATTATAACAATGTAATTTACACACAAAATTAACATAAGTATGTTTTACAGTATAAAATTAAAAAAAAAAAAAACAATAAAAGGAACAATAAAATGAGATAGACCACCGAACGGAACTGGCCATACACTGAGACAAAAATTATAAGAAGAATACTCGTATTTCTAATAAATTCTTTGGCTCTGCGAAAAATTAAAAACAAAAAAGAAAATGAAAACAAACTGCTATTAAGAGCCGCCCCTATTCCCAAAGCGCTCGACTGCTGAATATTCCATATATTGGTTTTGCAAATGTACGGCGCGGTACGGCCTCGGTTTATTGCCCGAGCGATTTACGAATCGAATGGTTGTTAGAATAATACCATCTCGATTTTGTATTCTAGAATATTTATACGGGCTCGGGGCTAAATAATCACAGCCGCAAGGGTCGATCTTCAATGTAAAGGCACTCTGGACGAAGTTGTTTTGTCGATTGGTGTCCATCCATAAAATATCAAAACCCTACGTTCTCTAGAAGCGCAATAAACCGTAAATACCAACTTTCATTTCAATATCTTTGATGCCGTCAAGTGTAGTTTGGAGCTCAAAATCTGACAACATTCTTGTCTACGGGTCCATCTACCGCGGCCCTGAAGCGCAAAGGGCATTAGGAGGAACACGGATGGGTTTTAGTCAGAAAGAGTCTGACACTTCCTTCCGCGCCGCCCAGAGCGGAAGAAGTCATTTGATGATTTCCCATCCATAAGAAAGGGGGTAATAGTGTTACCCAGCTACTGATTTATGAAGGTCGGTTAGGCAGACGCTCTTTGTAAAATATTAGTATGTATTCATTGCTTGATTGTTAGAGGCTATATTAATTGCTGTGTGTAACGGACGAATTGAGAATCAATTCATGCTGTGTAGCGTCCGACATCTTATATTTGTACGCCGTCCAGGCAAAACATAACTGTCATAATTATAATTTGATGTAACATCTTGCATGCTATGTGTGTGTATACTCATGTTTTGGACAAATAAAAAATTATCTTATCTTATCTTATTGCACATCGTACTTGTTAAACCTGTTGTTAAGAGCGTATACGGCGAACGGCATTTCATACAAGTTTTGAAGTCGTTATTTTCCGAAATTACTTAACCGATTTTAATGAAACTTAAAACACATAAGCAGGATACATACCTACGTCTAAAAAGTTAATTGAAAACATTTTCGACAAATAGTGCCACAGTTAAATTACCAGTTTA
This sequence comes from Hecatera dysodea, assembly GCA_905332915.2. Taxonomy (NCBI): domain Eukaryota; kingdom Metazoa; phylum Arthropoda; class Insecta; order Lepidoptera; family Noctuidae; genus Hecatera; species Hecatera dysodea. Next base: position 15,956,064 of record HG995303.1, read on the forward strand.
AATTTTCCATAAGTACATATAGAAATATATAAATTTCCAGTTAGCTTTTTTTAATAAGATATTTCGAAAATCTTTTTGACTAACTTTTTAGAAATACGTATCCTGCTTATATGTGTGAAGTTTCAATAAAAATTGGTTCAGTCATTTCGCAAAATAGTGACTTGAAAATTTGTATGAAATACCATACGGCGTACACGCTCTTAACGAAATAAATTATTATTATTATTCATTTACATTTCCTTGATTGGAATCAACAAGGTTGACTTTTATCAACCATGTTCGTATGGGCTAGGAAGCCAGCCGATACGAAAATGTTTGGTAAAAGCCACACACTTTCGTATTAATATTCAATCAGGCTTGATAGAATATTAATACGAAAATGTGTGGTTAGTAATCTAGGCAGGTGGCGAAAAAGTGTAGGTAGATACATATTTACTTCGCCGATTAGGTAGAATAACCGATCCATCTTACTGTTCAGAATTTGGAATAAAATCTCCCTCACTCAAGGACGTCGAAATTAAAGGTTATCAGCAAAACAATCAATCATTACTATATTGCTAGTTTAGGTAGGTCTTTTAGTTCGTTACCAAGGGGATAAAAAAATCACGAGGAGAGAAATAAAGTTCTGTACATAACAGAACGATTATTAAAAGACAGATTGTAACATAGACACAGATAAAGAGTAGACAGATTCAGAGTGCTAAGGTAGTGTAGATATCAGAAGACGGGGGCTCGTTACGGACTGTGCTTGCTAAGGTTGCGACATTGTTTGAAAGAGTCACCGTGGCCCTGCGACGTAAAATGCATTAGGAGGAACACGGATGGGGTTTTAGGCAGTTCTACTTATCGTACCAATGTTTGCACATTGATATGTACAAACATAGCAACAGCATTTCATGGAACTTATTCAACCAAATGCGGTTTACCGTTACAAGATGTTTCACCCTTCTTTATGTAAGAGTCTGACACTCCCTTCCCCTCCGTCCAGAGTGGATGAAGTTTCCCAGACTTCCCATCCATAAAAAAGGTATAAGAGTACATGAGTGGTCTTTTCACTTCAGTATACTGATGATCAGCGGGGTGATTTTAATAAGCTAAGAATTCCACTTTCTGAACCTCAAAGTCCGTGCGCCTTTTCGTGGTTTTCAAAACTAAAATGTATTAAATATATCTACCATACTAAACTTACATTAAGTTACCAAACATTCAGGAACATTAAAATTGCATTTTAGCATCGCCATAAAACACTACAAAGCTGCAACGTCCTCTCAAAAATTCTATCTCAAACTTCAAAATTGTATTAAAATTCTAAACGAACTAAAAAATTCAGGCCCTCTAAAACATCTTTGGCAACATCAAACGAGGCATCATAGTTCAGAAACTACCAAACCGGAGTAGTCAGAAACTGTCTGACTGAAGTTAACAAGTTGAGTCCAGTACCACTATTTATAAATAACTTTACAGCAGCTGCAGAGATGAAATACAGAACGAAGTTGTAGCGAGGATGGAGAATTAAGTGCTTGAATTTTGTGTAATGTTTGTGGGATATTAATATTTTGAAGGGTCCAATGCAACAATGATGATAGTCCATTTATTGTTTAATTCTATGTAAGTACGTCATTTGGCCACTGGATCTATATAGTTGGCTGAGTTGAATACTGGCGTTCAACAGAAAATATTTTGAGACGCCACAGACGTCGGTAGTATAAAACTCCGTTGAAATGATTTAACATTACAGAATTCTTAAAACAAACACTCCAGTGGTTTTCTGCTCCCAATTCTGTCGGCAACGACATTGACTAATGATTTCATTGGTCCCCCATCAATTCAAAATGTCTTGATTAAGAAACGTAAACGATTTCTGATAGGATACTGATATTACGTAAAGCTACGCCAATTAAAATCCAAAAGATAATTGTAAGTGACTAAAGACGGGAACTTGTATCAATGGATTTTACAGAGACTAGACATTTTGTCTAGCCATTACAGGTAATAAACTTATCAGCTAAAGCGATTGTTGAAATGTAACATAAACTATATTTTTTATGTATGTCCGACTGGCCCTGGCGGTCGGGAGTGTGATGCTCACTCAAAAGTCTCTCTGATGGTGGCGTATGTGTTTCATTCATCATTTGGCTCCGTCAGCTGGGACGGGTCATCTCTCAGCTGCTACAGTTTATTTTAATTATTTGTACTTTAAATAATACATGCATATAGTAGTAGAAGAAACATTAGTATCTACATTGCATCCGTGCGAAGCCGGGGCAGGTCGCTAGTATAATATATATTAGAAAGATTTGCAATGCTCTGGACATTTTGTTCACCTTTTAATAGGTATTGATGAGAAATCATCAAATGTCTTCTGCCGCTCTGGGCGGAGTGAAAGGGACTATCACACTCTTACTAACTAAAACCCACCCTCCTAGTGCCCTTTACGTTCCAGGGCCGCGGTGACAGCTCTTTGAGGCGAGCGTGGAACACGCCTGTCGGCCACGGCGTCGCCCTGCGTTTCCCGACGCCCGGGGCGTCTTCTACCGTTGCGGCGGCTGGAGCGTGAGGTTTCCCTCTCTCACACGCAGTCCGCTTCCTCCTTCGATAGCATAACTACTTCGCAAAAGGAGGTGAATGTGCGGCACCCTTTATGCGTGAGTTCGACTCGCACTTGGCCAGTTTTTCGTAATGTTGTCAGCTAGGTATTTTTTTTTTCTATCTCTGTCCCTAGTTGAAAAATATTATCCTCTATAGAGTTCAATACTTAAGAAAAATTCATAAATCTAAATTACCGGACGAAAATTAAAAAATGAAATAAGGTTACGCGATTCATTCCCGTCTGTAGTTATTTTGTTATTTAAGAATTATAGAAGCGAGTCGCGGTTGGTAACTAGTCAACAATAAAAAGTGTGGATCGTTTCTTACATAAAACCTTTTGACATTATCGCTGGTAAAATGTTACTTTTTATGTTTCTAGGAAAAGTCGAAAGCACAATATAATTAATGCACGAACGAGAATGGATTGATTTCTAAGTAAGAATCACGTTAAACTTTACCTGTCAGTGAACGTTAACGAGCGTCTGTTTCTAGGTAAAGTTAACGTTAGTTTGTGGAGCACTGGAAATAGTTAAGAGTATATTTTATAGGTAACTAAGTATTTTACTACTAGCTGCTGCCTGCGACTTCGTCCCCGTGGAATCCCCGATTTTAAAACATTCTTTATCGCTGCTCCGCTCCTATTGGCTTTAGCGTGATGTTATATAGCCTAAAGCCTTCCTCGATAAATGGTCTATTCAACCCAAAAAGAATTTTTCAATTCGAACCAGTAGTTCCTGAGATTAGCGCGTTCAAACAAACAAACAAACAAACTCTTCTGCTTTATAATATTAGTATAGATGAGTGATAGACTAGGCACGTAGTTTATAAAACTACTTGGTAATTCGAATCATTCTGTTAGTAGGAATAGGCATACAAGGTTTTGTTGTTTGTAGCTTTTTGTTCATAAATAATTTTCTTGTCCCTATTTTAATTAGATTGGCACAGCATGTTTGTCTTTTCTATAAATCTCTCATGGTCATTTCAATTTTCATATTATTTTATTAGCCCATGAAAGTCTCAATGGCAATTTGGAACTTCAAGTTATACCTATTTGATGCTGAGAATAAATTAACAGACTAAATATCATAAAACTCTATAAAAAATACCTGTAAACAAACTGCCATTTATATTACTAATGTAAAAGTTGTACGACTATTGAAACATCGCCCTTTAGAATTCTTGTAAAGAATTTATTTGCTTACCATTTTATCATAAGTGCCGTTAGCAAAAGTTTGCGCTTTTTTTTGAAACTTAAAGAAAAATCCAGCATGAAAAGTATTTTATATTAATGAAGTCTACACTCTCTGTTACTATGCAAAAAATACTGCGATGTAGAAGAACAAACATACTCTTTCACATTATAAAACTAGCTGCTGCCCGCGACTTCGTCCCCGTGGAATCCCCGATTTTAAAACATTCTTTATCGCTGCTCCGCTCCTATTGGCTTAAGCGTGATGATATATAGCCTAAAGCCTTCCTCGATAAATGGTCTATTCAACCCAAAAAGAATTTTTCAATTCGAACCAGTAGTTCCTGAGATTAGCGCGTTCAAACAAACAAACTCTTCAGCTTTATAATATTAAGTATAGATTACCAGGAAACCTACCCTCCCTCCTTATTAATAAGGAAGAGTTGAGCCTCCCCTATATACCTTTACTGAGGTGTCGTCACAAACTGAGCGAGGTAACACAGTTAACGTCGTTACTTACTTTAACTTCGTATTAATTCCTGGTTCGGTTCAATTTACTGCGGTCGGTAATAAGTTTACATTGTTTGGAGCTACGAGAGACTCTATTAGCGATGTTAGTTATATTAGAGGTATTTTCTTGTAGAAAAACCTCCTTGATTGTATCAGTTTTTCGTCCTGTTTTGGGTTTCAATAGGTTAAGAAACATAATATCACCATGGCTAGTTTTTTGCAAGTATGTTGTTTAATAAATTTTTTATTAATCTGGAGTAAAAAGAAAGAATAGTATTTATTTAGCACATACAATAAACACGCACAGTATTTAGAAATAACAACAAAAAAACGTTTGTCCGCTTTAAGTGGAAAAAATGCTAAACAGCCACAGAATGATGATGAGAAATCATCAAATGACTATCGGACGGCGAGCCACCCATAACTCACCATCCGCAGGGCCGCCGCTTTGCCCTGCGTTTCCCGATGCCCGGCGCGTCTTCTTTTGTTGCGGCGGCTGGAGCGTGAGGTTTCCCTCTCCCGCACGTGATCCGCCTCCTTCTTCGCTAGCATTATAGCTTCGCAGAAGGAGGTGACCGCCTCCCATGCCTCCTCGCTCCGGACCATGGATTGAACCAGGGCGGAACGCGAGAGGTCGCCGCCACCGATCGCCCCGACGCGGACACGGCGTTGCTCCGCCCAAGCAGGGCAGAGCTCCACAGAGTCTTCCGGGCGGTCCATACAGTGTTGACACCCGGACGTATCCCGGATGTTTTCCTTCACCGTTTTGAGAGCAGTGGTGATGAAATTAATTACAGAAAGTATACAAAAGTATATGTGCTGTGTGCTATGTACTGTGCGTGTTTATTGTATATGCTAAATCAATATTATTCTTTCATTTTTATTCCAAATTAATACAAAGAAATATATTCAACATTTGATAACCAAAAGACATTAACTAGAAAACAAAGAAAACAATGCTAACTGAATTAACGATTAACGATCGACAAAGTCCGACGAAACGAAACGAAAAGAAATACAGCATCGCATTGCTGAAATTAATCTTCCTTGAGTCTCGCAAATTACATTAACATCCAAACATAATGAAGTCTTAACTAAGTTACCATCGGTCTCACATCAGCAAGTCAGATCGATACAAAACAAACAATCTTGGGAGGTGCTTAGTAATATTATTGTAAGTAAGTTTCGCCGACTTTCACGTATTAACCACTCAGAGGTGGCCAATTACGAAAATGGGCTTGATACCCAAATCCAAGATGGCGCTGAATATTCGTTAATATTTCATCATTGGTGTCGTGGTTTTGGATCGCTATAAAGGGTTCATAACTATCTAAAACAACACTATTTATTGTTGTTCAAGCGTGCTTTTCGGGTAACAGATAGCATAATCAGCCTTTTAACGTTCCCACTGTTGGAACACAGGCCTCCTCTCTATGAGAGGGAATGGGCCGTTATCCACCATTTGGGCCCAGTGCTGGTTGGTGAAACTCACATGTCTTCGCATCTTTGATTCTAGGACATGCCGGTTTCCTCACGATGTTTTCCTTCACCTTTTTGAGAGCAGTGGTGATGAGATAATTAACATTAACTGATGCGCCTGGCTGGGTTTGAACCCACGACCTATTTCGTAAGTTGGGACCGTTACCACTCAGCCACCACTGCTATCGGATAGTGGTAGATAGACACAGGTTCAACAGTTACTCAGTCCATATATTGTGTTTTTTTTTTCTACAGTCATCGTTTATAGAATGTCATATACTGGTAGATTAGAGTCTAGATCTTTTTCTAAATGCCAGAGCCCCGAGACTTTCATTATTTTCTCTTTGAAGGTCACATGTCTGCTAACTTGGGCCGACAGCCTGTTTTTTTTTTTGTTTTTTCTATGTATTGATCATATTTTAAAATCAAGGAGTTTTACGCCCTCCCATATCCTGTCAGACTTTCATTTCGTGATTTGCACCAATACAATAAACTATGACTATTTATTTTCAAACGCAGAATGACCTTGCTTTGTGGATCTTTCAGCGGATTTCCCTACTGATTCCGATGCAATAAATACCTGCCCATACTAAGCATAAAACCAGCCACAGGCTAAATCAAGCAGGTTGCGGAATTTGATCGAAAGAGTCACCGCGGCCCTGGAACGCAAAGAGCACAAGAAGGATCACGGGAGGGTATTAGTCAGTAAAAGTCTGACACTCCCTTCCGCTCCGCCCAGAGCGGGAGAAGTCATTTGATGATATCCCATACAAAAAAAGACTAAATCAAGCACCCAAAAATCACGCTTGTTTCGAGCACTGCAATACTGCATCAATTGAAGGACCTGCGTTCACATGCGACTTCATTATTTAATGTAATGTAAATGACATACTCGATTCACTTAGTATGTCATTACGTGTTCTGCAGGATCGCGCTCAACACTCAAATGCTCTCGATAATTTCGCATTGAATTTCAAACTGTACTGTAAACACGCTGTGGTTTGTTTAATAGATTGGTTCTCTCGAATGACTGGTGGTGAGAGGATAGTGTTTGATTTCGTTAGCTGTGACGTCATTCAAGGTGTAATGGTCGGATGTCTGCCGTTGTATTTAAAAACAGCTTCTGCTTATTAAAATGTCAAAAATAAAAATCTTGTTTTGGGGATTGTTGAACTTCGTTGAAGAAAAATGTAGCTGTTCTCCTTTCTGTTAGTTGGTAGAATCCAAAAAATCTGACAACACTCTTGCGTGAGAGTTTTCTATTACCCAGTAACTGAGTTGTGGAGGTCTGATTTGCAGTCGCTTCATGTAAAAATACTGGTTTTCAGCTGCGACAAGAAATCATCTCCAATATAGGTAAATATGTAGTTGCGAAAAGGCTAGGCAGATTGTTTGACAACCCTTTAGCTCACTATTTAATTACACACACAACTTTAAAATACAATACCATGAAAATTAAAGTAAAGTGCAAAATCAATTATAAAAGCTTTTAAATATACAAGCAAAAGTTTTTACTAACTTAATATCTTTGAAAGCATTTGAGGTACAAAAAACACTAGCCTGTCATTAGATCGTGTGGCTAAGTTAAGTGAGCTGTTAGAACTGAGCCGAGTAACTAAGTTAGAAATAAGTTACCTATGTACCTTAACTTAGTTCTAGAATTACGGTTTTGTGGGACCAAAGTAATATGTATGCTTTACTAGCTTTTACCCGCGGTTTCTTGTGTTGGTATAGATAACTCGGTACCAAAATTCATCAAAATCCATTCAGCGATTTAGGCGTGATTACATAACAAACAAACTAACATTCGCAATTATGATATTAGTTAGGATTCGGACAAATAATGGCTATTTGCAATGAGTCTTTTATTATGTGGGTGCGAGAAAGATACCTTTTCTTTTTTTGGATGGGAAATCATCAAATGACTTCTCCCGCTCTGGGCGGAGCGGAAGGGAGTGCCAGACTCTTATTGACTAAAACCCACCCGTGATCCTTCTTGTGCCCTTTGCGTTCCAGGGCCGCGGTGACTGCGAGAAAGACACCTGCCTCTCTCTTCTTGTTCCAATCCCCACGTTCCTTTTTTAATTTTTACGTGTGGTAATCTTCTTGGCTGTCCTCTGACTTGGGGCAGATGGAAGGGAGACTTTGAGTGCTCTCCCGGTACGCCTGCTGAGGGCTATGAGAGCACTCGAAGTCTCCCTCTCCTGAACGATGTTCCTGTACCAGCCTCATTCTGTTTCTACCTGCAATGGTGACTGCGCGACCAACATTTCGTCTTCTAGTGCTTGGACGTCTTTCAGTCACTTTAAATCCATTAGAGTTAATTTTACTGGTCAATTAAAGCTAAAACATCTATCAACACTTAAACGGTCTCCATTGCGAAGCTCACAAATACAATGAACTGTCACATCGCAGCTGCAACAATATTAATAGTGTTGTCAGCATACTTTAATAACGTGATACTTGTGAACATTTGTCACGGTTTAAGAAATTTTGCTATAGTGATGTAGTTAGTATTTGCTAAGTTCTGATGAAGTGGGAATGCTAGATACTTACTACGCTTCGTGATTTATCTTTATGTTTTGATGAAGTTTGACAAGGGTTTTGATTGCGATACCTGCTTTAATGATATGTAAACTATTAATTGCAAAATATGTATGTATACATAAATATGTAGGTATCAGCGATAACAGTTTTTTTTATGATCGGAAATCAAATGACTTCTTCCGCTCTGGGCGGAGCTGAAAGTAGTGTCAAAATACTACTGAATAAACCGAGTTTCTCCATATGCCCTTGGGTAACAGGGCCGCAGTTTCTTATTAGTACAAATTCCGCAACAGCAATCCTCAGAGAGAAACAAATATTTACTAAAAATTGAGAAGGCAGTAAGTGCAGTAAGTGTACAACAAAAACTATAAATAACTTAAGTAACTTAAATCTTGTTTTTTTATGATCAATCAAAGCCACATCAAACTGTAGTCATATTTACCAAAGATTGAAACAGTTAAGTTACTACGCTAGTTGTTTCAATCATGTTCCAACAATCACATAATTTATTTATTTAAACGGAGCGCAAAGATAAGAATAACTAAGTACTTGAGAGACTACCTGAGAATTGCACAATCTCGTGACACAATCCCGTCACACTCCCACTGACAACAAAATTATAAAGTGCTGTGAATAGACTTTAATAAGACAGCACCACGGGACTAGAAGGCACTTCGGGACTTGTGCAACATTTCTCAAGCACAACACTAGTGAGACATTCATTGCATTGAAAACTTTTGTTGAGATGATGAAGTGTGTGTTCGTTCAAAGAGAATTCTATACGTTATGTGAACTAGGAGATAAGCTTTGTATTATGTTGTATTTATGTGCCACTTGTAGTAGTTATTTACGTTGTTGAATTGTAGGAGGAGCGAGTTGTGTGTAAAATGTGTTGGAAATGCAATTTTGTCGTTTATAAACCTAATATCTGCTGCTGCAATATTAAATTTTCTTTCTCTGCGTGCTACAAGAAGTAAATAGGAATCTCTCTATGCTAGACCGGAGTTTGGGAGGTTTGTGGTGTGACACCCCACTTTTACCCCGTCTGGAGCGTAACGCTTGCCTCTTTCTTACGTAACCTGCCCCCGCCTTTGCTAGTAGTTCCAGTTTCGCAGAAAGAGCTGCTTCCCATGGATTGAACCAGGGCCGGTAGCGAGTGGTCACAACCGCCGATTGCCTCAACGAGGACACGGCGGTGCTCTGCCCAATCAGGGCAGACCTCCTCCGTGTCCTCCGGGCGATCCACACAAGTGTGACACCCCTAAGCTGGAAAGCACGTTAAACTAATATTCCTGCTGCAGATCTCTCTCCTAAGAAAAGGGAGTAAATCCATGCCGTTATCGAAATCAGTCAGGAAGACTATTACAATAATAGTTCGTCGAATCGACTCCGTTGCATTCAAGCAGTCTTGGCGCAAGAAAACACCAATCAAACGGATCAATTAAAGCTTACGTTATATGACACCGAGTCTTGTAACCAATCAACTGTGTCAGAAGTCACCACGTCACAACATAGTATTGTGACCCCTTTTTACACGATTGTCCAAAAAAAGGAGAGTACTTTATGTAAAAAAACTATTTTTTTTTCATTAAAATGAAACTGCATAGGTATACTGTCATTGTCCAAAGCTTGCAAAAAAGGTACCTATGAAATAAAAAAAAAAACAAATAGCTAAACAAAACACGCCTACCATGAAAAAACGTGAACTAAAAAATTAAAAACAAGATAGATAATCATCTTTTCATTGCAGTCGGGGGCGTTCCTTTAGATTTACCTAGATCTCGAACGGGATTTTTTATGATGAACCTGTATTGAAAATTACATATGTGAGAAAGTTGTTTTCAACATCAACTTCAAAATTTCAGCTATTCACACTAACAACAGTACATACCCATGAGCGTTGTACATTGTAAACACATTAATGTAATTTACAAAGTAAACTAACAAGTTAACGAACCACTCTCCCTGCCAATTATTAAACAAGTCAAAGATGGTAATGGATAATTCACTTCTGCATAAACCAGGAACGTACGCCCAGTTCAAAACGATCGAAGTCTCGATCATACGTACGTAATTATACTCTAACTTGACTTCAATCGAGTTGCTCATAAGACTAAGGGCTCGTTCATATTACACGAATATTGTAAAAGCCAGATTAATGAATATTTATTTATTTATTTATTATATACTTTTTGTACACCGGGGATAACAAAGAAAAGAAAACTACAAACTAAAACACATGTACAATGTGCGGCCTTATCGCATTCCGCGATCTCTTCCAGGCAACCTGGAATGGACAGTAATTGCCTGGACATAATTGGGGTAATGGGGTAATATCTACTTATATTTTGGAAGATTTCACTAAAATTGCTTATCGCAAGTCGATTTATTTTGGTTGAATCACGGTATTTTTTGTGTTATTCTTCTATCCTTGTCTCGCAAACGACGTTTGTACTAGGTGGCGCGATGTGAGTGATATCACACGCAATAAGTGCTAACTCAGTTCATCATAGTTTGTCATTAAACTCTTAGAAATCACAAGAAAGAAATTTATTTATTTGCCAGAATATAGGTACTTACGTAGTAACATGGTAAAATATTTTTTACCAATTAAAAATAAATATTCGCTAACATCAATGCTATTGGTCAATAGTTAAACACATAATAATAATTATAAAATTTACAGTCTTGCTTCATTAATATTAAGTAGGCCTATTAAACATAATATTCAATTATATTGTTAAATTATATTTCACATTCAAGACAGTTCATCAATTAATTGATAAGATTTATAATAATATCAATTTTTTTTTTTTCAGTCCATCCAAAGGTTGTCTGTAAGAGATTGCCTTGTGCGATAAGACCGCCCATTGTACACTTGTTTTTATAAAAATTTTTCCTGTTTTTATTACAAGGTGTACAATAAAGTATATAATAAATAATAATAAATAAATATTTATAATTAAAATTATATGCAACTGATAGTTTTTAGAAACTTCAAAATTCTTTAATAAACACATCAAAAGTATCTAGGGATCAACATATATTTTTGCAATAACTTTTCTCCTGATTGATATTAATTAAAATTTTCTTTAAGGATTCATCAAATAAAGTGTTTTCGTTTGTCACAGTAACGATAAACCAAGTCACCTTTGCATTAATAAAGAAATTTGCCATTTTCCTAATAAAGGGATTTTTGACATTTGAACCACTAACATTAAAGTTCGAAAAAAAGACTGAAATAACAGTTTTCTTTAAAATTTTATTGGGTAACTTAAACAATTAATAATCCGTGTTTCTACCGCGAACACTAACAACACAAGAACATCGGTTTGGCATACTCAAAATGAGTCCATCCAAATCACGCTGTGGAATGGCCGCCCATGTTCGTTGCAACAACAAAAAAAGGTCTTCTTGCGACTGGATACCCTCCATATTCGGCAGAGCTCTTCTCTGTAGCATATCCCATGCATGCTCAATCGGGTTCAAGTCTGGCGACTGAGCAGGCCAGGGCAGGACATTGATGTTAGCTGCGGCGAGAGTCTGTCTTACAACTCTTGCGGTGTGCGGTCGTGCATTATCATGCATTAACTGAAATAAGGGACCGATTTGCACTTGTAGAGGAACGATGACGTCTGATACAATCGTCTCAGCATAAATTTGAGCGTTGAGGTTGCCTCTGATCCAAATCAACTCAGTTCTTCCGCCGATCCAAATACCCGCCCATACTATGATGGTTCCACCACTATAAGGATGGACTTCCTGGCAGGATTTTAATCGCTGTTGGCGTCCAGGGGTTCTCCAGTGTCGTATACGTCTTGTATCCGGTCTCATACCAAAACGAGACTCATCAGAAAAGCACACGAAACGCCATTGTTCTTCTGCCCAATTTCTGTGTTCAAGAGCCCATTGATATCGAATCCTACGATTGTGCATTGCTATAGGTGGTACCCGTAGCGGTCTTCGGGAATGAAGGTTCACTTCATGCAAGCGGTTTCTGACTGTTTGGTCGCTAATTAAGTTCCCTGAAGAGTGATGAAGCCTCACGGCTAACATCATGGCGGTTATTGTTGGAGCTCTTCGAGTTAAGATTTGAATGTATCGGTCTTGTCTCCGTGTGGTGCAGCGATACCGTCCTCCATGGCGCTCAGCCAAGGTACCAGTGCTTCGGTAACGTGTCCAAAGTCGACTGATAACACTCTGACTTGTATTCAGAGCTAAAGCCACAGTACGTTGCCGGGAACCAGCTTCTATCATTCCCACGGCTCTGAGCATTTCTTCCCTGCTTAAATGACGTCGCCGCTCCATAATAACGTTGGTTTTAATCAGTAGTAGGGAAACAGTAGCACTAATAATGTCTTCAATGCGTTGTATGTTTTTATAGGGAAAATATTGACAGCTTATTTTCATCTTTTACTCGAATTTGATTGAGAGTTCCTGATTCAAATTATGAAATGCACCAAAAAGGATCCATATAAATTTATAAAATCATAAATTTATTACAAAGCCACATCTCAATCTCAAGAAATCCGCATAAAAATGCTTGATCCCTAGACACTTTTGATGTGTTTATTTGAAAACAAAGTTTTAGTTTTAGTTAGGTAGTTATTTATTTAAGTGCAGGAATATATATATTTATATGGTATTTACAGCCAGATAAAAATATTTTATAAATAAAATTGTAAAAGTGTAATAAACCAATTTATTAGCAATTTATCCTATACAAACCTTTATCGTATATTGCCTATAGATAAAGAAAAGCTCGCAAGCAATGCGCCTGTGATTCCTTGGCAAGAAATCTCACTCGTGTATACGCGCCCTTAGTTAAAGTTACCAATAACACTCGAATGCTACTGAGAATTTTCAATTGATTGTGAAGACGAGCAACTTGGATCTTCGATTGAATGTGAATATAGAAGAGCATTCAGATATCTAATGATGTCTGATTGAATAATGTTCGGCATTTGTCAATGTAGATTTTGCATTTGCAGTACCTAGAAATGTTGATATAGAAAAGTCTAGTGGAGTGGGGGAAAAGGGTTCGGAGTAATAAGAAAATGAATCGTGACCTTTAGATCGTCTCGTCGTTCTGTTTCTTGAAATAAATTATATCAACACATCTCAAATTAAAGTCAAGAGATGCGAAAAGCTATTATTGAACATTCATTCAACAAATCATAGCAATAAACGCGAGTTTTGACAATTTGTCACTTTATTTTCATAATTTAAGTTTGAAAAAAAATTTTTTTGTAATAATATAATTTTAAACTATGAATTATCATTATTTTACTATAGTCTACATTTTTAAGAACCTTCTCTGTGAACTCATTTTTGTACACAACTTTGTACGAATGGAATCGGGACACATTATCATCAAAATTATTATTTCTCTATACTCCACTATAAGATTAGTCATTGAAATACATCTTTTTACAGTCCGATCAACCGATTTTGACTTCTATTGCGTTGGTGGCATGACACATGGTAGCTGCAATAAACAGTTGGTTTTATAATCACGTTTTTGCTTTTAATGCCATCCTTATGCGTACGTTATAGAAGTAAAAATCGGTTGAATGGACTGTAAACAATTTTGTTCCAATGTCTGATTTTATTGTGAATAGAGTACATATATGTACTTGCGAAAAAAGCAAGACACCTGAGAAAAAGCCTGTGAGCACAAAATAACAACACCTTTTATTTTTTAAGGATGTAAAATCATAAAATAACTTCTCCCGTTCTGGGTGGAGTGGAAGAGTCTCAGACTCTTATTGACTAACAACATCAATCCTCCTCCCATTTGTTCTAGGGTGGCAAACATATCGAACAAATTCCGCCACCATACCAGGCACTAATCCTATAAGGCCCAGTCTTCTCTGACATCCCTTTGAGGCGCGCGTGGAACTGCACGTGCCATCGTTCTCGCCATCCACAGGCCCGCGCCTACGGTGGTCAGGAAGCCGGGAATCGACTTGCGACTCATCTTCTTCTGTTGCGGCGGTTGGGGCGTGAGGTTTCTTTTTGCCTCATGCGGTCTGCCTTCTCCTTCGCTAGCATTACTGCTCCTCAGAAGGAGGTGACCGCTTCCCATGCCTCCTCGCTCCGGACCATGGATTGAAACCAGGGCCGGAAGCGAGAGGTCGTCGCCACCGATCACCTCGACGAGGACACGGCGCTGCTCCACCCAAGCATGTTTCCGAGGTGACTGACATGTTGACAACCAGACGTGTCCTTTCGTAAAGCAAAACTTGCAATAAGACTTTTTGTATTAAAATATACAATAAGTATCAATATATAAATACACAGAATTCTTAATCAAACTCCAAGGAGCGACGTTGGATATAACACCTAAACTAAACTCGGAAACACTAACTAAGTTTGTCATTTGACGCAAAAGCTGAGTTGGACACAGTTTCAACTGTATTTCAGCTTTGATAAATACTGAAACCTATGTAATTCAGTTTCGGAACTTAAAACCGGAGACCAAAATTCATGCTCCTTTGACATAAATAATTTATGGCACTTTAGTTTTACTTTGATGTATTATGTAGTGGTTTTGAGAAGCTGTAGTGCAGGGATGGTAAGTTTGTGGCACGCGTGCCTGTCTTTACTCGTGACGAAATAACTCGCATGCAAATCTATGTAAGTATGTATGTACTTGAACGTAGTATTAGAGTCCTCGAACGCAAGGGGTATTTCGAGAAACACGGATGGGTTTTAGTCAGTAAGAGTCTGACACTCCATCCCGCTCCGCCCAGAGCGGAAGAAGTCATTTAATGATTCCCCATTCATAAAAAATATGCTCGCGGCTTTTCAAAGGAACCGTGCCCGTACGTTTGAATTGTTCTTTCTAGGTCCCCCGGCTGCAATGATATAATTTTATGTCATCGGATAGTTTTAAAATGCTTAAGATTATAAAACATCTTGACAGATTAAACTCTTCACAAATTGTCAACTGAACATTTCGAGTTTATTTTCACACATCAGAATTTGATTTCTCGTCAGAACACACATGAGAAATCACCAACTTTTCATTCAGTTTAAATGACCATAAAAAGTAGATAAACATTAAGGTTGCTACAAATATTGGTTTACAAACAAATCATCAAGAGCTTTATTTTGTGTCACCCCAAAGCTTTATTTTTACAATATTTGGAAATCATTAAATCACTTTTTCCGCTCTGGGCGGAGCAGAAGGATTCCCTTCTGCTCCGCCCAGTCTTTACTAAATAAAACACATCCGTGATCCTCTTAATGCCATTTGCGTTCCAGAGCCGCGGTGGGTATCTGTATGTACTTTGGCGTCATGTCATGAAAACATTTAATATTATTAAAACAAAGGTTCGAACACAAAGGTTTGTCACCCTTGCTTTACTGGGTACATTAGGTGCCATTAGACCATGTTGCTGCATGTCTAATGACCTCTGAGAGATCTTAGAGTACCTGGTACATATTACACAAGACATTCCAGAGATACTCTGCATCAGCTAACACACTCACGGAGGGAGTTTTAGCGAATTAAACTCGTAAATGCACCAGGAGACTGAGACTACTGAGAGTTGGGTCTTTTGCAGAAATTCCAGGGAGATAATGGGTTAAAACAAACTAAACGAGATTTTTTAGGTAAAATAATATGTCGTAACCTGCACTATTTTCAACCGATTTCCAAAAAAGGAGGAGGTTCTCAATGCCATTGTATTTTTTTTGCGTGTGTTACCTCGTAACTTTGTAGTGGGTGTACCGATTTTGATCATTCTTTTTTTTATATTCGAAAGCTGATGCTTGTTGAGTGGGCCCATTTAAATTTGATTGAGATCTGAAGACTAGTATTTGAGTTATCCCTAATAATGAGTGGCTTAGTTTACATTGATGATGTTCTCATTCCCTCTTGTCGATGTAAAATGAAAAAATAAAATTGTGTACGATGGTTTAGAAGAGCATCTTAGTTTGGTGAAGATCTGATGTAGAACAAAGATAGGAAACGGAACTCTTCAAAACATGACATCAAATCTTTCAGGATAGCTGAAATCGCAAGTTTGTTTATTGTTTACACCAATTTATACCACGTACGCTGTGATAGGTATGTTTAGCTGGGAGTGAACCACCAAAAAGTGAAAAATAAAAAAACTTTTTATAAAAAAAACTACTGTAAAACGGTTTCTTATTAACTGAAAGTAAACTAGCAAACTAAATAACACAAAAAGAAAAATACATCCTTGTGCATTGAATTCCGTTCCATTAAGCACTGTGGTAAAGTTCCAATAAAGTAAATCGCGTATGTTTGCACAAAAAGTAAGTGCCATTCGGTGCAATGTGGTTATATAATGGTAGTTCACACATAGGCCAAACTTAGCAGAGCAAAAGGTGTGGTGGAAATTAAACCTAGTGTAAAAATGTGTCCACAAATGCAGGTACATTTGCTCTTCCTGTATTGCTATAGTCGATGGGAAGGTAATAAGCCATGACCAGAGAGATCAGCCCCAAGATTAAATGCGTTACGTCCTAATGCAGTATAAAAAATAAATCAAAACAAATT
Organism: Hecatera dysodea; assembly: GCA_905332915.2. Taxonomy (NCBI): domain Eukaryota; kingdom Metazoa; phylum Arthropoda; class Insecta; order Lepidoptera; family Noctuidae; genus Hecatera; species Hecatera dysodea. The sequence continues at coordinate 15,972,911 of HG995303.1, forward strand.
TACTGCATAATATCGAGATAGTACGTCTCATATGTACGGTTTAATTAATTTTGGTTTCACACACTCTCTCTCAAACAAATGACTATAGAATAATACTCTCTAACTACAACTAAAAATGCGTAAGTTTCAATGGATGTATGGATTTTTGTGATTCAATCATGCCAAAACGGCCGAACTGATCTGGATCTGGAATGCACATAGACTAGGTTTTTTACCTTGGCAGTACGTTCCCCTAGATTAATTTCTGACATACACGGGCAAAGCTGCTGACAGAATTTAGTGCTTGCCTAAAGAAACAGGCAGTTATTGTAACAAAGCACCAAAGATGAAGGTCACCTTAATAACTCCAAAAACACCCCATCGTAACAGATATGAAGGGTTATCGGAAAAGATATATGTAGAAGGGCGCTGAAGAACCCTTACTAAAGATATATTGGGGTCCCTCATATACTATGCGACATCCGCGTTGATCTATGAACCCTGGTCACGGCTTTTACAGATTGCATTTTTGGGAGCTCTGGCAGTTTATGATTCGAGATTTGGTGAGGCTCAGGTGCTGGGTCGATATGTTGGTAAGGAAGTTGATTAGACTACTAGAGTGACGTGACTTATGATTTTGGGAAATACTGTTTTAGATCTTAAGAAGGTAGGTAAGGTAGTGTTCGTCTGCGTAATACTGACAACCTGCTTGCGTGAATGCAAATTGAAAATCGTTTAAATCTTTTGCAATATTTTGATAAATAAACTAAATATAACAGACCGAATACTCACTGATGTAGTAGGTACTTGTTGTTTCAACGTGAAAGTAAGTGTCGTTAAGTCGTAAGGTCGTTTGTAGTGAAACGACATTAATATTTTAGATGCTTCTCCTGAATGCGTGCATGCTTGAATTTTGCAAGTGACAGTGTTGCACCGGAGCGCGGAGGTGCGATATCATCCCAGGATAAGTAAAAAAATTCTCAAAATGTAGCGAAATTAGAGTTGTTTTTCAACAGAGATGCGAATGCGAATGCTTCATAAAAAATACTTTTATATAAAAAAAACAACCGACTTCTAACTTTTTCGGAACTTGGTGTTTTTGGTTGTTTCTTCGTTTTTTGAATAATGAGTTCCGAAATTAAAGTTTTTGTTTAGAAGTCGGTTATTTTTTTTTTGTAAATAGTTTTTTTATTTTTCCCTTTATAATGATACACAAGCTAAACGTCTCCATCACAGCGTAAGTGGTATAAATTGGTGTTAACAATAAACAAACATGCGATTTCAGTAATCCGGAAAGATTTGCTATCATGTATTGAAGAGTTCCGTTTCCTATCTTTTTTCAACATCAGATCTTCACCAAACTAGAAAAAGTCCACCTTGAAATAAGATACTACCTAAGATACTCTTCTAAATCATCGTGTACAATTTTATTCTTTTTCATTTTACATCGATAAGAGTGAATGAGAACATCATCAATGTAGTCGAAGCCACGCATTATTAGGGATATCTCAAATATTACCCAGTACAAAATTATGCGGTAAAACACACAAAAAAATCAGTCTACTCGAGAACTTCCTCCTTTTTTGGAAGTCGGTTAATTACGAGAATTTCCCCAAAACTCGACTATCTCAAATTCTTAACGATAATTATCATTGTAAAGAAAAAGAGGGAATCTGAGGTGATATTCAGGTGTAGTTTTTTGGGCTACTGCTTACCTCTATCATATGGGTAAACGTCGTGAGTTTATAAGTCAAAAGTTTTCTTTTTCACACTACTAAAAAGCCACTTAATCTTCTTCAAATTGCTTTGTTTATTAATGCAATATTATTTTAGGTAACAGTTAAGTAATTTTATCCTAAATTTTATTATATATGTATATAATCGAGGTTGTTTTGAATAACACATAGGATACTTTTTATCCGGGAGTATGTTTCCTTGGAATAATTTTCGGCAAATACTCGGGCGGAGCCGCAGGCGGCTGCTAGTATAGGTAGTGTGAATAGCGGAAAGTTAATTACAGATAATAATTAGATGCTGATGATGATAGTTATACAATTCCCATACGGAAGGAGTCATTAACAGGAATGCGTTCCCCTAATACATTTTTATCCTTACCATCAGAACTAACGGTAATTAAACAGTCAGTAGGAAACACAAATGTTAATATAAATTAATTAACAATTTCCCCGTAAACGTTACACTGTTTGTAATTCACGCCACAATGTTGATCGAGGTTGGATTCGAACCCGCAACCTCGTGGTTTTGAGTCAACACACACCCTTCGAGTATTGACTGATAAGCCCACAGTATTACAGAGAAATTACATAATCGTAAACTATGTACAGTAGTGTATCCGGTGATATTTTCAGTTTTGTACTACTTGGCAATTAAATATGTAGGTAACTGTTTCTGTTAAATATTGTGGTAAAAATAGACTTTTTATTATATTATAACATATAGCATAATCAGCCTTTTAATGTTCCCACTGCTGGGACACAGGCCTCCTCTCTAGGAGAGGGAATGGGCCGTAATCCAGCACGCGGGCCCAGTGCGGGTTGGTGAATGTCACGTCTTTAAATTTTTGATTCTAGGACATGCCGGTTTCCTCACGATGTTTTCCTTCACCTTTTTGAGAGCAGCGGTGATTTAATTAATTACACAAAGTAATGCGCCTGGCTGAGTTTGAACCCGCGACCTACAATTCGTAAGTCGGGACCGTTACCACTCGGTCACCACTGCTCTATTATTATATTATTTTTTGAAAAATTTGGCTCAGTTATCTTTACTAATGTTATAGAGCTCAAGAGTTTGTTTGGTTTAACGCGCTTATCTAAAAAATCTATTGGTTCGAATTGAAAAAAAAGTGTTGGCTAGCCCATTTATCAAGAAAGCTCATATAGGCTATATAACGTCACGCTAACGCCAATAGGAGTGGAGCATCAATGTAAATGTTGCGTAACGGGGTTATTTTCTTCTGTAAGAGACAGAACGCAGCCGAAGTCGCGCGGGTCAGCTAGTTTTTTTATTTATTATCAGCCTATAATGCCCCACGCCTGGGCAAAGGTCTCTCCCATAGCCATTCCACTCTTCCCAGTGTATTGTCCTCTCCAACTTCATCATGAACGCCTCCAAGTCGTCACGCCAGCATTTCTTGGGCCTTCCTCGCCACGACAACAGTCCTCTGTCTCCCACCACGTGATTATTATAATAGCCAAATAAATCTTTCCCAATTTCATTAGTTTACCAAATTACTCTCTTAAGTTAGGCCATCGACCTGTTCGCCAATACATTTAACATGAAAAACTTTTATATTTTCATAAACTTTGATTGAAAATAAAACTTTTAGATTTTCTTTTCACAACTCATCAAGCCTTTTTCAATTGTGTAATAGAATTTCATATGAATTGACTGCCATCTTGCCAACTTAGTTTCTTAACTCAATAATAGTGATATATATGTACCAACCAAATGTTAGACGTGTTCATTATGTTTGGAATCATGATTCAGATTAATAACATTTGAGTCGTATAGAATAAAAAACAGCTGATAATCTGATAATTTTAGTTATCTGTCTATTTAAATATTAAAATAATGAATTCAAAATTCTAAAGTATAATACTCGCTTAAGTCAAAAGTCAGATTGCTGTTTTCGATTCTATACGACTCATTTTTGGCGTAAAGACTTTTGAAGATGTCAAATGAATAAAGGATTTCCAAAACTACACACACAAACACACATTATATTCTTTTCACTTCGTTTTTTGAAATCCAGACTGGAATGAGAAATCTAATGTAAAACAAGACTAATAAATAACACATTAATTGTACACAGAACTAACGATTGATCTCGACATGCAAAGGATGTTCACCCGTCCAAACCCTGGCAGCGGGTAGGCCCATTAATTTTAGTCAGCAAACTACAAGGTCCCTTGCTTTAGATTCATATAACTACCACGAGAATTTATAGTCAATCAACCACCATATTTTATACCAGCCTGTTTAAATCAATGCTGAATGAAAGCTTCTTCTTGCATAAAGAAGCAAGCCTTTGTTAATGCGTTTGATCATTTCCTGTGGCCGTTTTCAGGTTAAAAAAAGTATATAAGCTGTGCTGTGTGTGTGTGTGTGTGTGTGTGTGTGAGCTGTGTGTGCTGTGTGTGTTTTTCTTTATTTTCTTCTTTCTTTTGATGTTCAAACTAATTTTCGTTGGAAGTATCTGTAAAGTGCTCGATTTTTTTTAGAATTTCCAACCTCACAGTTTAAAAGTTAGAGGGGGGACACATTTTTTACAAATTTGGAAGCACATACATATCTCAAAAACTATTGCCTTAATAAAAAACTCGCGTAAAAACCTCTATTTCATTTTGAAAGTGGATTATGTTTGTTGGAAATTATTTTTTCATCCCTCAGTTATTATGTATGGAGTGCCACGCCTAAAATTTTTTTTTTTAGTGTCAAAGCACTATTGAATAGCGGTTAACAGGTTTCACCTACCTACCGATTTTCATTTATGTAGCTTTAATAATCTCCGAGTAAAACGGCTGTGACATACAGACATACGTAAGGACAGACGGACATGACGAAATTATAAGTGTTCCGTTTTTTTCCATTTGGCTACGAAACCCTAATAAATGGGTCTTGGAAAAAGTGGTGGAAAAATGATGATAAAGAAAAATAGTTTAAATATTTGCACATAATGCAAACTATAAAAAATAATCTCAAAGCAAAATGAAAGAAACTAGTAGAGCAACTATGCTATATATCCGCGCACAATCACCATCGCTCAGCATAATGCTGGGACTTGTGTGCGAAACAGAGTTTTCAGCGACCCCTGGCGGAACAGCAACACATTAATTATAATATAGTAAAAAAATAAAAAATATCATGGATGGTCTTCGATTGTCATTTAAAAATGTTCGGAAGTAACCACAGAGATATTTTTTGTGAGTGCTTTTGAATCTCAACAATCTTCATATCAGATGAAATTATAAGTCTAGACATTGCCTTCACTATATGTAACTCATAGCATAGACCATATTTGAATGAAAAAGCTTTATTGATATTTCAAGCAGTACAATAAATATAGACATAGGTACATAGGTGATTCCAATATTCATTTATCAATCACATTACAACGGATCGCTAAATCCAAATATAAACCCTCATACATCTAAATGCATTGTCCAAGTGAGATTTCAATCAATCTATTTATAATCATTACAGATTGTAGCGACGAAATATCAATCTATCATTTTATTTATTTTTTGTATCAATCATAATATTTCTATTTATCGGCGATAAATGACAGTTACAAATGGTTCTAAAAGTGAGATTATTTTACATTTAAAGGTCGTCATAATACCTTTTACTTGTTCTAAGATAAATGTGTTTTCAGCCTAACTATCGCACCTCACATCACGCCTATCACATCACGCCTATCACATCACACCACACCACACCACACTATACCACACCACTCCACACCACAACACCACATCACTCCACTCCATACGATACTACGCTTTAACATACTCTACTATTTATAATTTTATTTTGTAAATCTAGTTTTTCCGCTTGTTTTTACTGAGTCCTTCTACTAAAGGTTAAAATATTTGTTATCATTTAAGATTTAATACTGAAACACCGTTGCGGGGGGGGCCTGGTAATCTGTATGACAGGGCTTTCCTAGTGCAGATACCAGTCTCCCACAAAGGATTTATTTGATGTAGTATATTCATATGTTTAAAGCGCCTTTGTGGAAGAGAAATAAATGTTTATTATTATTATTATTATAATGTCAGATCCTCTTAAATATAGAGAATATATATTTAAGAGTCGGGATAAGGCGTTGGACGTGCTCTTTAAATATAAATAATGTCAAACGCCTACAGTTCCAGGAATACTTCCAAATAACTATCATGGCAAGTATAGAAACCAAAAGTACAAAAATAGATATAAATAGGGTTATAGGTTTGTATAATTAAGTATGTTAAACATTTTATCTTAAGTATTGGTAAATAACTCTTTATTTATCATACCAATATTTAGAAAAAAATAAGAAAGATAAATTTCAGTGAAGCTAAGTCTAGACTGAGATAAAGAATCTTTGTCAAACAATCTACAAAAAACTTCTTTGTGAAGATGCCTGAAAAATAACTAAATGAAAAATCCATACACACTCGTGAAAAAATCACAAAAAAGACCCTTTTAAAAATCTACTTCATCCTTAAAAAATAAAGACGAAATATTCGTCCCTCACGACGATAAATGTTGTCCTACGAATCTCCCTCGGGACGAAACTTGAAGATGTAATAAAAAATCTGAGAAAACGCCCGTCATATTTCTGTGTAGGTATCTACTTGTTACATGTTGCCAAAGAATCTTGACAAACTGTATTCCGGAATGAACGATACAATTTTTGCGATCATTTTTCTTTGCAGTTTTAGCTTGATTAAGGGTTAATTTTTCATCAGATACTTTTTCTTCTTTAAAAAAAAGTTAACTACTACCCTATAGTTAATACTAAACTAATTACGAGACCCTTTTTACATTACGGTCACCTAGATATTTCAATTATTTATTTCAGATGGCTCTAAAACAGAGCCAACCCGCACTGGGCCCGCGTGGTGGATTACGGCCCATTCTCTCTCCTAGAGAGGAGGCCTGTGTCCCAGCAGTGGGAATATTAAATAATTAATAATTATAAATATTAAAATAAATAAATAAATAAATAAATAAATAATAGAAAAACTTTTATTTAGGACAGACACAGCACAACGGTTACAAACACATATTAAAGAAGAAGAAAAGTACAGAATACGCCAAGCGTGTCCGAACCGAAAGGGTTACCACCTCAGCATTTGTTGGGCGTCAGACACCCAGCACTGGTATCTCTGCAAACAAATTAACTCACTATCCGAAAAGCAATTCATCAAAAACAGAACTGCGAAAGCAAAATGGCCGCCACAGGCCTAATAAATAAATCCAAACACATAGCTCCTTTACCTAGGTATACCCTACTAAGCCCACGTCATAATAATCTTGAAAAATGTCCCAAGGAATGATGTGAAAAAACGTATATCTCTTAACAAAATCTCTGAAGACGGTATACAGAGGAAAAAAACTGTCATCTTGACTGTGTATAGGTCCACAAGTAGAAAAAGAAAAATAGGGACAGATAGATAAATAATACATGAATTGTAGTGGCCATTTGTCAGTATAACCGAGAGTTACATATGGGTGTACAATAATATAGGTAGTATCTAGGGGAAGAGGTTTTGGTAAGTAAATAGCGACCAGTCATGGTCGCTAACCAATCGCTGGATATTTGGTTACATAGGGCGAAAGGTTAATATTTTGGTAGACAAATAGTCAAGATGGATGAGAATTTATTTTATGTGTATGGTATGAGTTTAACATCATATATTTTGATTCACAGACTTTCACAGATATCGGGAGTGTTTCAAGCAATCTCTCCAAAACGTAGTTTTAGGTATAATCAATATTTGGGCTTGCTGATGGCGAGCTATCGGTGGCTAGCCATCCTATAGCAACCAGGCCCGGGTCAACGGCGCGTCATGTTCTACGCGCACCTCAGTGAGCTGTCAGCAAAGAAGACGGGGTCAGTGCCTGCAAGTGATGCGGATATTTTTCAAAATAGTCGCCGCGGTCCTGGAACCCAAAGGGCACTAGAAGAAACACGGGTGGGTTTTAGTCAGAAGAGTCTGACACTCCCTTCCGTTCCGCCCACAGCGGGAGAAGTCATTTTCAAATTTACATCCAGAAAAAAAAGGTATAGTCAATATTCATAAGTTATCACCTGCCTAGTCTTTTTCTGGCTCTTTTTAGGATCGGCTTTCAGTTTAACTAGGTTCAACTGAATAGCAACGCTTATAAAAAATTAAAAAAATGTTTGTTGTTTGTTTGTTTTGTTTTGTTGTTTTATATGGACTTGAACATGGAACATGGACGTCTATCGATCTGACGTCCACAACCAAGTTCGTGGGCAAAGTTGGTAGCCGACCATAATAATTATAAGTATTCCCGATTGAGCACCGATGATTTACGAACACCAATGCTTAGAGCACCTAAGCTATTCCCATTTAAGCAATAATCAATATCTAAGCTTCGTGCTCAGTCGGGAGTTCTTTAGTTAATGTGCTTTAGGATAAGGCTAGGATGATTGATTATGAAGGATTTTACGATACTTAAGCTGTAAGGAGAAAATTCACAAGATTTAAGTAACACATTTACATGACGGTTTGTTTTACAAATTACTTTGAAGCTCAATTACCCTCACGTAAAACATATACCGCAATGGTCGTAACTCCAAGGACTATATTTGACACAAATAACTAACAATGATTTACGACTATTTGCCGCTAGGGCCTCCCAGTTGTGTTTTAATTTATTTTGAACTGTCATAACCTTTTTAATTTAAGAATCAAAATTTAGTCCAGCGTTATTACGATTAATGACTAGTTAGCGGCAAAACTTTTGTTTATAAGTATAACAGGCTTTGTCTTTTCTGCAGGCAAACGTCTTGGGACCAATCCCATCGGCGCATATTGATAAGCATCGACGTTTCTGGAAACTGTTTCTTTTTTCTTCGTTTTTTCTATGTTCTGAAATATTTTTGAAGAAAACATTGTTTCCTTATATAGTTTCTCCAATAATCTAGTTCTAATTTCTTCTCCGCGTAGGTCCCCACCTAAGAAATTAGAACTAGCAAAATGGCACAAATGGCACTTGCGTGAAGTTACCCCCGGTAACTGGCTAGCAAGTGGCATTTGCTTAGCTAGCATAACACTATTATAGGTTATAGTGGTCACAACCTGCAGCCCTACCATGACGTCTTAAATCCATCATGATTCCTGTGGCAGAGAGAGACGGAGTTACATAAGATGAATAGCACTATCCCTTTCCCTCACACTGAATCATTATAGCATTGGCACTTCGTAATACGGCCTCTGCTTTGATGATATTTCTACAAGTTATTTATTATTTATTTTTATTTTTTTTGATGGGAAATCTTCAAATGACTTCTCCCGCTCTGGGCGGAGCGGAAGGAAGTGTCAGACTCTTACTGACTAAAACCCACCCGTGATCCTTCTTGTACCCTTTGCGTTCCAGGGCCGCGGTGACTCTTTCGAACATATTCCGCAACCCTAGCAGGCACCGACCCTATGGGGCCCCGTCTTCGTTGCTGACGGCTCTTTGAAGCGAGCCACCGTTAGCTCGCCATCCGCAGGCCCACAAGCGTCCCCCTGCATTTAGTAATAGGTATACACGGTGTCCGAAGCTTTAGTGTTCAATAACGAAACTTGAATTTAGCCACCAGCGTGTTAAAGTAATACTAAAAGCAAAAAATCCTCTTAGGATGTTGCCTTTGACATTACCAGTGACCTATTTAACGAAAAGAGAGCTTAGAAATGAAAACCTTTTCCCAAAAAATCTTTTAAGAAACCTATTTCCTAGGTTATATCAGATTCTTACGAACTAAAGCCTCACAGTGGTCCTCCAACTGACATTTGGGCAGATGCCCAAGTTTCGGCGCGTTCAATGACATCTGCACAGCGATAGCGATCAAAGCACAATAGATTCGCGCTTGATCAAGTGTGGGGAGGATGCTGTTCTGTTTCCACTGTAATGTATTTTTCAGCAAACAATGCACGTGACAGCTTTATCGTCATATAATTTCATGCCATCGTGTACAAGGTGGTAACGTTATTTTGTTAATGTGTCGAAATCTAGAAGTGTGTCAGAGATGATATGTTGGAACGCTATTATTTTTCAAGTCAATGATATTACCCATTTAGGATAAAAATAATATTGTAAGTACTAGCTTTTGACCGCGACTTGGTGCTCGTAGTTCCTTCATGAAGTTCGTTCATCCTATTTTTCCTGTTCCCGTAAGAATTTTGGGAAATCCAATCTTAACGCTCTTTCACACTCCTGAAAAAAGCAACATGCCAAATTCTATGTGGCTACGACCAGTAGTTTTGGCTGTACGTTAAGTATCTATAATCAGTTGCTCATTAACGGAAGAATTTTCTACACTAATATTATAAAGAGAAAAGATTTGATTGTTTTTTTTTTTTGTTTGTTTGCGTTGAATAGGCTCCGAAGCTAGTTGACCGATTTGAAAAATTCTTCCACTGTTGGGAAGCTACGCTATCTCCGGTGAACATAGGCTATATTATATCCCCATATTCCCACGGGAACGGACACAACGCGGGTGAAACCGCGGGGTGATGATAGTTCATATATATTGATAACACATTTGGTAGATCGTGAAGAAACGTCTAAAAGTTCTGAACATCTCCAAATAATAAAGTTGCTAGGTATTTAATTTTTAACAGCCGCTATTGTATGTCAAGAAATTATGTGGAAAGTACCTTAAAACAGTGAGCAGTTGTGTTGTTTACAAATACAAGGTACGGTATTGGTTCGCGACCTGATAACCCAATCATGGTTTTGGGGGCTTCAACTCGATTAGGGCTATCGCTATTAAATGAACGCAATTAAGCTGAAATTCTTTAACATGAATTTCCACTCACAAAAAATAAAACATAAAAAGTAGGTACAATCGATTTCTTATAAAAGTTAAGACACAAACCATTTGAATTTTCGGCTCGGAGCAAAATTAATATATAGAAAACCATTACTACTTTATCGCTAGAAAACATAATTATTAGTAATAAAATATTGTTCACGAATATCTTGTTTTCATCAAATTGAAACCTTTTTAATGTACTGACCATTTTATGAAATACTATCTTTCGCTAGTGGCTTCTCCCGCTAGAATGTCGGAAATTATATCAAAGTAACATAGTATTTTTTTTTAATTATTGGTTGTGGTTGACCACTATCTCACCTGATGGTAAGCGATGATGTGGTCGAAGATGAAGCACGCTTACCTAGAAGTAACCTATTCACTCTTGACTTAAAGACTCCCAGGTTGTATAAATCAGGAGACACAGATTATGGCAGTGAATCCCACTACATAGCTGTGTGCACATTGCACAATGAATGTGTTCCGAAAACGTGTAGTCCTGGTAAAAAATTCTAATGTGTTATTCAGACCATAATCTATTTCTGTGCCAATTTTCATCCGGAACCGTTCAGCCGTTCTGCTTTGATTGAGTAACAAACATCCATTTATCTAAACTTTTGCTTTTAAATAGTAGTATGGTAAATAAAATGAGTACTATGACTGTACATTAGAACTGGCTTTTGCGTACCCGTCTCCTGACAGAAATGTGTACAAAAAAAAAAAATCTGTCCAATAACTTCAGCATGAAAGCGTTAAAAAAGCTAACTTCGGCATGATTAATTTAATCTACACTAATATTATAAAGAGGAAAACTTTGTTTGTTTGGTTGGTTGTAATGAATAGGCTCAAAAACTACTGAACCGATTTCAAAAATTCTTTCACCGTTAAAAAGCTACATTCACCCTGAGTAACATAGGCTATATTTTATCTCCGTATTCCCACGGGAACGGGAACTACGCGGGTTCAAACGCGGGGCGCTGCTAGTATATAATATTTACCGTACCTTGTATTCGTATTATAACAACTACACACCAACCTACATGTATTTTTTCCATTACAAGTTTAGGTCACCGTACTGAAAAATAGGTTCTCTTCGAAGTAGTAGTCAGGCGTCTGACAGCCCTTATTTATCGATACAAAGGTAGTGAACAAGGTTGCTGTCTGTCTTTAGTATATTGAGCAGCGGTGAGGTAAGGCCTTTGTTATACAGCAAGAGGAGCGGGAGCGGGGCTAATTTATCGTAGACTTTTGTCAGTGGTGTCTGACTAAAGACATTTATTTTATTTTTCGCCTTAGTAAGTCTAAGTCACCTTAATGAAAAATGGGTTTTCCTCGACGTAGTAGTCAGGCGACTGACAGCCCTAATTTATCGATACAAAGGTAGTGAACAAGGTTACTGTCTATCTTCGGTATATTTAGCAGCGAAGATGGCTCAGTGGTTGAGTAATTGTCTGCTGCACTGCATGTCGCGGGTTTGAGTCCCGCGCGTAACAAAGATTTGTATGGCCTACAAATAGTTGTTCCAGGTCTGTCTGTTTATGTATATGAGTTTTGGTTATGTATGTATGTGAACTTTTAAACGCGCCCATGATACCTTCAGGAGAATTTACTATGATGGAACAAAGTAGTTTTTGAAAAAAAAAAATTACTAGACTAGTCTTGTGTCTTACTAATATTTGTTATAATTAGTTGGTATGAAGTTTTAATAAGTATATCTATTGGCGTATACTAAAGAGGGTTCATAAAAAAGGAAATTAAAAAAAGTGTGGCTTTTCAGTAGATAAGGCGCTTATCTTCTGAAAGGATACACGTCATGTTTTATCCCTTTTATAGGGCGCAACTTTTTAATCGCCATAACGAATCGTAAAAACAGGTATTAGCAAAAACAGAAAATCTAATGCGTCCAACTTTCAGCATGACCTCGTTCTTACAAGACCAGAGCCGCGATTTTTGTCTTTTATAACTACAAAAACGCTTTCTATGAGACATAGCCCTAATTCTCAAAGGCTGTCTTGTATACATAGAAGTACAGAACATCTTGTACGTTCTTGTCTTGTTATTCAGGTTTAGTTTATTGAAGATATTGATAACGTGCTTAAATGATGGGTTACTGTCTTAATAATTCCAGCCTTTTTGGCAACGTACCAAAGCTTTTGAGAGTGGATCAGGATGAAATAAAGCCACTTTCTATGGGTGTGGTAAGTGGGTGATAATGTGGTTTAAATAGAGTTACGTCGTCGTAGAATTTCTTGGCGTTTGTAAACACTTTGAGAGTGGTACCTTATGTTTATTGTTGGTGATAAAGTGTGGAAACTATTCACGGGAATGTCATGCATTAAAATATCCGAACTGACTAAAACCTTTTAGATCATTTTTAATTACAAAAATCTATGGAAAAATGTGCTACTTTTTTGCTTAAAAGGTGCTAAACGGAGTTTTAAATGTAGACTTGATTTTAATAATTTGTTTATGAAAAGGAGGTTAGGGTAGGTAAATATAAATATTTCAGATTTTTCATCTGTTTTAGTTAAAACATTTGATGGAACAACCCTTGACTATCTTTATACATATAAAGATATCGACTGTTTGAAATCAATTAAAATGAAACACAGCGGTAAGTGAATAAGATACATTAAGAAGAGATATAACGTAATCTTTTTGTTTTTGATAATGTATTTTTAGACGTATTTGCTATATCAGTATTTCTACGAAACTGAACTTACTTCATAAACTTACAAGTAATTAAAAATAATTGTAACCTATTAAATCCTGAAGTATTTAGCCAAGAGTAAACCTTCTTGCACGAGCGAGCAGCTTCAAATAAAGAAAACGGAAAGATTAAGAAAGAAAGAAAACGACGAAAGTTTAAATTGATGTGAGAAACCTAACATATGGAATTTATCTTTCGAACAGAAAATTCACGAAAACAAACGAATAAAAGTAGGTAGGTACACCTTAAGAGTTTTTTAGTCAAAAATTTTATTTTACGAAATTACACGAAGTTCAGAATTTTATTTTTACATTCGATTGCGTTTCTAAAATGGAATAATGGTCGGGAAACTTGTAGGTAGGATGTAACGAATCGTAAAATCGGGATTGGAGAGGTCCCTTTTTAACAGAATTATTATTTTGTACCTAACGTCCGCCCAAGCTTTCAAATTATATTTTTCTATTCAAGGTATGTTCAGGAATAAATTAGAATTACGGCTGATTGTATCGGTCCCTATATAGATTTTAAAGTGAATTAACAAAATAACGTAAAGAAAATGGATTGAATTGCTACAAAACGACATTCATTCATGGATTACCCAGTAAAACCTGAACGATAGTATTAGTATTAGTAGTATGTAATTAAATGATATTAGTAAAGACAAAATACAATTAAATAAAAGCCAACTAACTTTTCATATTTTAGAAGAATAGAAAATTTATAAGGTTGGTAAGTTTTATACGATGGGTCCGTTTACAAATATGGAAATTGTACCTTGTTCTTTAAAAAATAATATTTGATCGGCAATTATGACTTTCAAAATATATAAGATATTTCACACGTGCTTCTGAAATTCTGCACGCTATTCTCGTACTTAGTAAAGTCACAATAGTAGACAGATTGCGATGTGATGCAAAAGAAACAGAAATACGAGGAATGCCTTTTTAAAATTTCAGTTACTTTTAACGGTATTCATCTTACGACGTTGGACTTATCTTTTCCACTACCAAAGCTAACGAAATAATCAAGTAAAGTAAATACTGACGCAAGAAACAGAGATAGAATCAGCCTTCCACTCAAAATCTTACACATCGTCGTTGCAAATTTAAAATCTCCTGTGTATGGTAGCAACTTTTACGAGAAAACAAAAAAAAATAATTGTTCCGTTGGTTATAAACAAAAATAATTATATCTATACTAATATTATAAAGCTGAAGAGTTTGTTTGTTTGTTTGTTTGTTTGTTTGTTTGAACGCGCTAATCTCAGGAACCACTGGTTCGAATTGAAAAATTCTTTTTGGGTCGAATTCATTTATCGAGGAAGGCTTTAGGCTATATAATATCACGCTTAAGCCAATAGGAGCGGAGCAACGATAAAGAATGTTTTAAAATCGGGGATTCCACGGGGACGAAGTCGCGGGCAGCAGCTAGTGGTTAATAAAAAGAAAATACTATCAAAATTATTTATTTTTTTGTAATGTAAGGTTATTCAAAATCACTTTCATTTTCGACATAAATGTCACAAAGGAGCTTTTAAATTTGCAACGACGACATAAAACATCGAAAATCCACTGTAAAATTGCAAAACAAACTAAAATTAACACTTCAATACAGGTTGGATGTTTGCCAAAGTACCGTTAAACACCACCTCGTCTGCTAAACAGGTTCACAATGAAAATCCTTTGCTCCCAACAAATGAAATAGGAAACTATAAGTGAAGGGTACAAGAAGAAGTGGCGCTTCTTAACCCCGGGATATATTTTGATAGATGAGCGTAAATCCTCGTGTGTCGATCGGGTGAGAGAAAATACTAAATATCTTCTGTTTTGTTGGATGAAGAATTGTTTGGAGGATTTAGGTTTGTAAGTTGAAAAGAAAGAAGTACATAATAACAGTTCCATGAATCGATCTTTCTGTCAGGATTGTGGAGTTTGATCGAATGGGTCAACGCGGCCGGGAACGCAAAGGGTATTAGGAGGAACGCGGATGGGTTTTAGTCAGTAAGAGTCTTACACTCCCTTACACTCCCTTCCGCTCCACCCAGAGCAGTAGAAGTCATTTACAAATTTACCATCCTTAAAAAAAAATAGATCGATCTTTGAGAGTAAGCAACGCTCGCCGAGGTCGATCCTAAGATGGGTGACCTTCTTAACACACCGAGATTTCTCCGGGATCGGAATGTACGTAAATCCCCCGATTGTCATAACAACCCGGTTGTCATGACAAACGTGAGGGATTGTCAAAAGCCAGAAAATCTGACAGTTGGCTAATGACAAAGTGAGCGGTACAAAAAGAAATGGCGTTTCTTAACACCGGAATATATTCTGAAAAATGAGCATAAATCCTTGTGTGTCGATCGGGGGCGAGAAAATTAGAAAATATCTTTTGTTTTGCTAGGTCTTGTTTGGACGAATTTTTGGTGTGAATATTGGGAAAGAGTAGTGTGAAATATATTCTGTGTGTATTTAATGTTGATATTTGAGCATTTTGCATTGAACATAAGACGTGGCCCAGCAGTGGGCAAATTATGGGCAGACTTTGCAGATTTTCATTGCAAAGTCTAGAATTTCAAAAATCTTATCTTAGTGATCACATCTAATCTATACATATAAATAAAATTAGAGCGTCTGTTTGTAATATTGAAATAACCGTTTTTTACTACATGCATATGAATATATAACCTATATATTCATATGCAAGTAGTAAAAAAAGCGGAGTGGTGTTACGGTACATACACCAAAATAACATTTTTTTTCAATTTTTGTCCGTCTGTCTGTTTGTTCCGGCTAATCTCTGAAATGGCTGGACTGATTTTGACGGAACTTTTATTGGCATATACCTGATGTAATACGGAGTAACTTAGGCTATTTTTTTGTATTTTAGAAAATATCTTTTATTTTATAAAAATAAAGTAATGTTGCAATATCCAAGTACTGTCCAGTACCGCGCGCAGCTCACGCGCATGCCACCACTGTGCCGTCACGTCGGGCGCCTCCCACTAACGAATCAATATAACAAAGAATCGGAGGGTTAGTAACTATGACACGCGGAAGAAGTCGCGGGCAGAAGCTATACATAATAAAAGGAAGGCTTGTGCTAAATTTCATATTCTTAATCCAAGTAGTTTCGGCTGTACCTTGATACATAAATGTCAGGCAATCAGTTTCAGTCAGTGGGAAAATCTCTCAAGATCATAAAATATCTTGAGGGATTGTAAACTCTCGATAAATTGTCAACTGAATATTTGGAACACGCTTCGCTTTTTACGCATCAAAATTTGACAGTCTATAATTACTCGAAGTCATCCCGAGAAATAAACTAAGTTCGTGCGCTCACTCAAGCTTCCATTATACCATTCGCATTAAACCTATCCGTGTGGGAGAGCACTAAGTCACACGTGCCCTATGTCTGGCTACTTGACTAGGCCAGGAAACCCGATAAATAGGGTATTTTACTGTAAAAATCTAATTAGTCCGTCTGATAGATTTACTCTTTAGACAGATAACTCACGTGACGTCACTACGTTGCTACAATTTTTACCAGTGACGTGACGTCACGTGAGTTTTAAACGCACTGTATCGTCTTCATTTTTTGTTTACGTGAAAAAAGAAAAAATACGTGTCCAATATTTTTTGTAAATCTATCAGACGGACTAATTAGATTTTTACAGGAAAATACCCTATTGTAGAACCGTACACTGATAGGTTGCCAATATGTCGTCAGTTTATTTAGTTCACTATGTCTCGGAATGATTACGAGTGATTATTGATCCCAAATGTTCAGTTAACAATTTACCGAGACTTTACAATCTCTCAAGATATTTTATAATCTTACGAATTTTATAATTATCCGGTGACATATCCAATGTGAGACAAAATATGGAAAACAAAGGGTACTCAAAAACACGTACAGTTTTATTAAAACCATCTCAGACATCTTCTATATTAAAATTTGTCTAAGTCTTTCATTAAAATTGTATACATATTTTCCTCAAGGACACATTCTCTCGTCTTCCTATATTCTCCATAATTATTCCACCATCATCCAGCTACTTTTAATTAGGTTTAACACACGCCATTCCAGTGTAATTAAATATCGCACTTATGTAGAAACGTTCCGATACACGAAGCGCTTGGTACCGAGAAATTTTCGACACAATTTCCAAGCAGATAATTGCACAGGGAAATTAACTTTTGCTTGTAAATTTATTTTTAATTATGCGAGTATATGGGACGATTAAATTGCTATTTGAGTTTAAGGGTGTTAAGCAAAAATTTTGCATTAAATTGGAAGAATTCATTGCTTGAAACCTTTTTCAAATAACTTTTTTATTTATTTATTACCTTTTAATCTTGTTATCTCGTTTGGAATGAAGTATAGTAGAAATATACATATACTTATAGCATTGAAAATTTTGCGCAATATAAAAGTAAAACAGGAAATTCGAGATAATCTAAGTATTAAAAAATACCAGGCGAAAAGTATTACAGATTATTTATTCACGAAAATTGTATGTTAGATGAGATAGGTATTTCGTTTAATTATAAAGATTACGATCACGTTTTACGAATGACAGTCAGGGAAATATACAGAATTATTATGAAATAAAAGCCAGCTAAAGTTTTTAATATCTTTCATAAGTAACTCCCACAAGGTTTAACAAACTTAGGTAAAACTTTAAGCCCTAAGCCTTGAAATTTCAGAGTAGGCCACACAAAAAGTAATTACTTAGGTCTTTCTAAATTCAGGGTATGAAATATTCTTGTTTTTTAAACAATCATGAATATTTTCTAACGTAATCGAAGAATATTTGAGACTTTTCATGCCTCATATTTCAGCCATGAAAGGTCATGAAATTCTACGAAGGGGCCTTGACAATGATTAATTATTACAACAGAGCCTGAGTTTTTTTTGATTCCTTTGAAGGTAAAATTACTGCTGACAGGTAGAATAATTGAGTGTGTTAATTGCGTAATTCAAGAGTTAACCTATCAAGCTTTGTTTAACGAGACACAATTAATGTTGATGTTGTTTGTAACTTCCAGAGGTCGCGCTTCAATAAGTTAAGAATTGTTTTTGAAAATACATTTTGAACATCTAAAATAAGAGGCAGTTCTCAAACATAATGTATAGCAAAATTATCTTTCTCATTTATTTCCAAAAACCGGGAAAAATTATACCATTACAAGACCGAAATGAAGCTTACAATAATTGCACCATGTTAAAAATTAAAAGAGATGCTCAAAAAAAAAACGAAATGTACATTCTACAGGCGCCAGCCATTTTAGAACATCCACTTACAACTCTCACACTATATGCCCGAGTACCGACCCAATCCCTTTTTTGCAGAATACACAAAAATGGAATAAAAAGTAAACTGTATGCGAGAGCAAACAGCCACGATCCCTCGGGTCGAAAGCTGATGGAAATCGAATGGAAACATGACTAACACGTTTGCGATGAATACGACGATTCTCTCAATTAAAATGGTGCCCGCAATATGCTGGTTTAGGGGTGTCACGCACGAAATCTAGAATAAATGCACACAATCTAGAAAAAATAAAGTTATTTTCACATAGATTTTTTTTCTCTTTTTTAAATTTATTTTTACGTCAGCCTCATCGTAAAACGATATCTTTATAAGGTCTCTTAGCATTAGTTTTTCAGGAAAAAAATGATTTTGAAAAAATCAAATATAAATTTATATTTAACAAAAACATAATCAAGATATGTAGGTCAGTTAAGGCATTTATTTCATTTTTTATTATGTGAAGTAGTTAAGACATTTTTACTGTGATAAGTTTTATTATAAGCTTCCCGTAAGGAGAGAGGGGCGGGCTGTAAATCAGCGTTGACCAGCGTTGTGACTATGCTGTGCTGCACACTGCACAACATTTGCTGAGCCAGCTCCTTTTGCCATACTGAAAACTGTAATTTTTATTAGAAATCTGTTTTTTTTTGTTCCTAATATTGAAACAAACAAATTGTTTTTTTTTTTGTTTTTTTTTTATGGATTTAGGACTTTACACACACTTTGTTTTTTTTTCTCTTCGTCTCTAATACTCATAATGTCAATATCATGCATACCTGTTATTTGCATGGTTACTGAAATGACAAATTTAATTACAAGTGACAGTGTTGTTGTTGCGCTTATTTTAAATAAATAAATAAGAATATTATAAGCAATAAATGTTACTCATTTCTTTCAAAAACTAAAATATTTTGTTTTGTTGCTACTATAAATACGTTAAAATCTACTGTTTGAAAATCTTCAGGTAAGTTTTACTTGTTCACTTGTGAATCAGCCGGCTGTTCTAAGTAGAAGGGTAATATTTTCTCTATTTGATTCTGTATTGATACAGTCTAAATGTTAGCTGGGCAGTCTAACACTGCTTTTTTATCAGTAAAAGAAAATAATTCTACCAGAATGAGCCCACAAAACTTGAGTTTACTTACTGTTCAGTTAATTTGAGTGGTGCCTGAGTATTTTTTTAACATTAAAACGGCTAAAACTTTTGCCTTTATTATTTCAGTAGCAGTATACGTACATTAGTTCTTTGAAAGCCATCACCGCTCTTTCTGTAAAACCATTTTAAATTCTGGTTGCTTTGCATAAAAATGGAAATGAGTACAAAATTACGTGAGTAGGTCGTTTTTAATACCTTTTACATAAAGAAACGTAGAAAGACTTCAACATCGACATCAAAATACATGAAAACATTATAATAATGTGTCTTCAACATGTCAACAAATGATTAATGGGGCTTTTTAATGTATTCATATAGTGACTTTGTATTCAGTTTTGTTTGGCGTGTAAATAAAATGAAAAATATTTACATAATAATATTATTAGTGTCCATTTAAGTTGATGCGTTGTTTTATTTTTCACTGACATTAAGCAATTTGTAAAATGAATAGGTAAGTTTAATCATATTAAATTTGTGGTTTTTAATGGTGAGAAAATCAGATACTTATGAATGATTTTGGTCCAATTACAAAAGTTAACTGTATTTTTTTTAAGAATAGACAAAATACTTTTTTTTTGCTTTTCCAAAAAATAAAATAAACTTAATTAGTTAGCTTAAATAACAAATTTTAGGAGAATTCTTGGAGTTACTAAAACATACATTTTAAAATGACCCTCAATGGTCACAAACACTTCACTATAATAATTGTGTTTTCTAAACATAATTTAAAAAAAAAATCCGTTCCAAAAAGTTTTTAGTACATTAAAAGAAACGCTGCTTTCTTGGGAATGCGATTAAAGGATTAAATCCATTGGAGCCATGAGCTCAAACGAAACTTTATTCTAGTATAAAACCTAGAATTCCAGACAAGCACGTTTTCTTAAAGAAAGCTGATATCAGATGATGTACCAAGAGTTTGTTTGCGAGAACTAGAATTTAAGTTCGTAACTTGAACATTATTCTGAGAAAAGTCCTTGCAAGACAAAGGAAAAGAACGTTTCGAGAAATTAATAGGTTTTAGAGTGAGTTTGACTAACGTTTTGGGAATAATCCTAAATATTGTTGTCATAGGAGTTCTTTTTATTGGTCACTTAACTTTACTTGATATTAATTTATACAAAGAATTAAGACCAAGCTGAAATATTAACAGTTCAATAAATTTACCTATCTACACAGGGTGTTCCAGAAATGCTAAAATCAACTTTTATAAAAAAAAAAACTACCCAGAACGATAAAACGTACCGAACAAATGACTGTTCAAGCAGTTTGTTAGAATTAGAAAATTTGTATGAAATGCCATACGGCATACACGCTCTAAAAGCAGCGATAAAAGCAGGTCCATCTCTCAGAATTTATTTTTATAAATTATTCGAATTCCCTCATCGTTTTAACCTACCACAAAAAGTTTGACTCAATCTTATTGAATAAGAAGATTGTAACAAGAAAAAGAAATCGATGGAAAAATATTTCCATAATTTCGGGTCTAAAATTTTTTGCTTGGCAGCCCTAAAAAGCGTAAGTCTCGCAATATGGCGACCGTTCGCGCCGGTATCGGATTCAATACGAATCTCTCATTATTATGCATGTTTTTTTTATTGAATCTATTCAATTTTTTGTTGAAATCATAACTAACGGTTTGTTTCTGTTTACACGTTTTTAGTTGGCTCCGGGATGTATGTTTTTTGTCTCAATTTTGGTGCCACTGCTAAAGTTATAGCGAATATTGACTAGAGCGACTAGTACCTGTAAATGTCACATTTATAGACACTAATGTTCTCACAAAAACACTCGGTGTATATGTCAACGGAAAACTGCAAACGCCGTAAGATTGTAAAAAATCGCGTATTTTTCTTCATAAGTCACGGATAAATTGGAAACTATTGAATTTATTCTTTACAAAAGGATTTTCCATAATATATCGATAAATTATAATGTAACTAGCTGATTCATGCAACTTTGTTTGTGTCACATTATTCATGACTGCTCCGCTCCTATTGGTCTTAGCGTGATGATATATCCTCCTCGATAAAATGGGCTATCTAATAATGAAATATTTTTTCAATCGGACCAAGTTCCTAAAATTAGCGCGTTCAAGCAAACAAACAAAGAAACTCTTCCGCTTTATACTATATTAGTAGCTATAGATAATGATTTACTACAAACTTACTGAGTTTGCAATTTTCCGGTGATATAGTGTTGTAGTTTATTTTCATCTTAAGAACGCTTTATTCTAACTTATGTATATTGTAAATGCGAAAATGAGTTTGTCTGTCACCCTTTCATTCTTTAATCGAATAACCGATTTTGATGTATAGTATTAAGATAGATGGGACTCTAAAGACGGTTATAGGCTACTTTAATGCGAGCGAAACCGCGGAAAAAGCCAGTTATTTCATGTTTGAATCAATGAAGAAGAGGGAATATAACTCCATTTTGGAAGAGGCGTTTATAAATTGGTGGAGGTTTATGTTAATTTCAGCCCCGGAAATCAAGGTGTTGTGGGAAATGTCTTGCTTTAATAATTCATTCGATCAACAAGCTTAAACAATATTTTTAATCTTCTTTAGGAAAGAGTAGATTTACAGGTCGTGGTTCGACCTGAATTCGCTCATTCAAAATTGTGTGTATTCTAATTTGAGTTGTGACTGGTTTGAAACAATTGTGGACCCCGTCGGGCACACGATTTTTTGTAATAATTAGTTGTACGAAAGAAGTGAGAACTGATACTCTTTCTTGTTACTGAATAATAATTGTTGTCTGCTTTTTAATTATAGTTAAAGTATAAGTTTTTTTATGTATGTATTCATTTATTTAAAGAAAGAAAAATGTTTATTTGGGACTTGCAAACAATAGTAAACAAAAAAAAAATCGAAATAAAACTGATGGTAAAATTAATTTAAAAAAGCTAACAATATTACTTTTGTTGTAGTAATATTACACACACACACATAATCACATATTTATATTCTCTTTAATCTAATTTATAATGTAAGACTAAGTCGTTATTTGTTGTTAGCATAAATTTATTCATTGTTTGTTCTTTCGTCAAAAGGCCTTTTCTTCCCAAATCGACTGTAAAACGTACCTTCTCAGCAATGGTACTCAACGCTTTCTGTGTATTCGTCAGACTGTCAGGTAAAAGGGCCCTACACAGATAAATATCTTTCCTAACATCACAGAAAAGGCTCGAAACAAGAAAATCTCGAGCAAAAGCTACAATTGGCAGATAGGCAGGCTGACGTAAACGTAAGTACGGTAATTGAAAGGGAATTATTTTCAGCCTCGCGTCACAGAAAATTCTAAGCAGTAGTGTAAGTGCGGATGAGGGATGAGTTTCATGGACACTTTTTTGAAAACAAACTTATATACTACTAGCTTCTGCCCGCGACTTCGTCCGCGTGGAATAGTTACTTTACGCCCGATTTTGAAACTCTCAGCCCGATCGGTTTAAAATTGACAAAGTTTCTTACAAACTTTCATCCCCTATTTTATCCCCTTGGGGGTAGAATTAATCAAAAGCCTTTCTTAGCGGATGCCTACGTCATAACATCTACCTGCATACCAAATTTCAGCCCGATCAGTGGTTTGGGCTGTGCGTTGATAGATCACTATGTCAGTCAGTCAGTCACTTTTGAGTTATATATATTTAGAAGATAGAAGATAGATATTATTAAAATGTTTTTTTTTTGTTTATTTGTAAGCTTCGAGAAAGGAGATAACCCTTTACAGTCTCCCACGGATGTGCCCTAACAGAATTGCATAAAGGGGATTCCTGGTTAGTTTTTCAAGAGCTCCTGTTATGCTTCTTCCTGCTTATTATTACAAACAATAATGTGCTCGACCGGGTCCATAATTGTTTCTATGGGTATTTACCACTTGTATGTGTACACATCACAAAATCTTTTATAGTAATCTATGCGTCAATGATACAATGAGAAACTTCCTTGACCGACAGAATGTCGTTTGCACGAAGAACAAGTACTCTCTTTCCGTTTAGATGGAAAGACAGGACTTTGAAGAGAGGACGTCAAAGATTAAAAAGATCTAAGTGGAATTAGAGTGCACACTCTAATAAAATGACATTGTTATTTCAAGGACACGTCCTAGTTGAGCTACTGTTTCAAGTTATACTGTGTTTGCGATTCGCTAAACTTTCGAAGGATAAAAGGGAAGGCTTTTATTCTCTGGGAGAACTCCTGAATCGAGTACAAATCTATACATCTAGCTTGTACCGGCGTATCAGATAAGGACTACCCTCTTACGCTCTATTTATCTTACGTTTATCATTTGGAATACCGAAATTATGTATTGATGTTATAAAAGCTTTTTCGTTAATTTTTATTTCGGTTGATTTGTGTCTGTATGACTTTGTCCTTCAATGTTCTTTTTGATCGTTTATTTTTAGATATATTTTTGTCATAATATTGTCTGTATGTTTTGTACAGTCAACCGCACGATACTATGACAATTTGAAATTAAACCATTTTTATTTATGATATTATGGTTGAAGTTCTAGTGCGGAAGCTTTGATCACACTACCAAAGTTTCAGTCAGTTATTTTTAAGTACATATCATAAATATAAATTTCACAAAAAATACGGTCAGTAGATTGTTTGGCAATTTTAGTGTTACTAGCCCAGATTTCCAAACCATATTTTCTTACAACCATTTCTTTCCAAGGTTTGCTCCTAATATAAACAGTAATACAGGCATATTAAAACTAGTTCTTTGGTATTTTAATAAAATACCTACTGGCTTCTACTAGCTCATAAAAATAATTTGACTGGAAGCCGACCCCAATGTAGTTGGGAAAAGGCTAGGCAGATGATGGTTCAGTATAAATATAAATAAAATCTGCGTAAAGTTCACTCATGTTTTATACTAGCAAGGTTTTATCAAAACTAAAGTAATACTGAAGTATATACAGAATATTTTCTGGGAGTTTTTTTTTTTAATAGGTACTCTCGCAGTTCAGCACACTAAGGCTGTTACTGCTTAACCGATTATTTCTGTGGTGGCCTCAAATGAATTTAAGGCCACTAGCCAGGGCTTAAAACTACTTAAAAACTAAATGACTGCTCGCTAAGGGCATCCCGTGTGGGACACGGGCCTCGGCTTAGCGGGGTCATTGAGGGGGGGGAGGCAGCAAGGGACAGACTGGAGGGAGAGTTAACAACACTCACAAATATAAACACTTGAGGCGTTGTAAAACCAAAAGAAAAAAAATATTCAAAAATCTGGTGTGAAGTATTTTTTTTTAATCTTCTGCCACTATAATATTATTTTTGTTTTTAGCTTCATTTGAAATTCTAAAAAACGTTTACAGCCTAAAATCTTAACAATGCACGACAAGTAAATCAGTGTAAAAGACAAAAATAATTATATTTTTAACATTCTCTAATCATCTGCCTAACCTTTTGCCAACTACATATATTGGGTTCGGCTTCCAGGCAGCTCGGATTCAGCTGAATACCAGTATTTGTATAGTATTTCTAGTGTGGAGCAGCTGCCTACAACACCTCCACAATCCAATAATTGTAACACGATACTTCTTGGCTAGACTGGAGTTAGATTTCCTGGCTTTTAGATCGGGTGCCCACCAGACCCCCACAACCCATTAATTCGGTAACAAGGTATTTCTTGGCTAGACTGGAGTTCCATTTCCTGGCTTTTGTCAAATCGTAAGGACTGACAAAGATCAACACAATAACAGCCGGGACCAACAGTTTAACGTGGTTTCCGAGGCACGGAGGAGTCTAGGTATATTGATGACCTTGGCTGTTATTATTTAGCCCTCGTGGCTCTTCAATATTCTCAAATGCAATATAAAAATAATATCTACGTAGGAACTAGTGAGTGTCTTATCGCCTCCCGCAAACGCTAAGAGCCCATTCAGAGCACCGCACGATAGCTATTAGGTACGTGAAGTACTTTATTTTCATTCCCATAAATCGTTCGTATATCTAACACACAAATGCGCTTAAAACAGTGAAAAAAATGTTCGTTTTCATAAATTATATTATGGAGATTGGTAAATGCTTTACTAATATTTCAGAGATTCGGCTTAATTTATACATTACCAGCAGCGCCCCCCCATTTTTACCCGCGTAGTTCCCTTTTCTGTGATAATACGGAGATAAAATATAGCCTATGTTTACTCAGGATGAATGTAGCTTTCTAATGGTGAAAGAATTTTTGAAATCGGTCCAGTAGTTTATGAGTTTATTCGTTACATACAAAAATACAAATCTTTCCTCTTTATAATATTAGTATACTATAGACGAGCGACCCGACCCGGCTTCGCACGGGTGCTATGCTGTAAAAAGTAAAGGATAAAAATGTTTATTGAGGGTTCCCTAAGAGATACACATACATCATCGCGGACTTTTTTGTAGACCTTTTTAAGGTGTACAAATACTGTATTACATTATTTTAATCTGGTTCAGCCAATTTTTTGCTCATTCACCCCAAAGGTGAATGAGCAAAAAAAAAAATTCTTTATGACACCACAATCCTCTAAAATGATGAGTGTTGCTCTCCTATATTATGTATATAAACTTTCCGCTTGAATCTCTATGTCTATTAAAAAACGCATCAAAATCCGTTGCGTAGTTTTAAAGATCTAAGCATACATAGGGACAGACAGACAGCGAGAAGCGACTTTGTTTTATTCTATGTAATGATAGTATCGGCTTTCCAGTTACTGAGCTATAGAATTCAGATGAGCAATTGCATTCATGTAAAACACTGGTATTCGGCCATATGTGCATCCTATTAGACTGGAATCTGACCCTAACAGATTCGGGAAAAGGTGGATTGATCAGTTGGCAAGAAAACTTGTACACATTATGTTGTTTCGTAAACATAAAATCAATTAAATGAGGGTCAAATATTTCAGAAAGCTGTAACTATATAAAAAATAATATTTTTTTAAACAATTAAATAGGACTTAATACCTTTTTTTCTGGATGGGAAAATCATCAAATGATTTCTCCCGCTCTGGGCGGAGCGGAAGGGAGTATCACACTCTTACTGACTAAAACCCACCCGTCCTTTCAGTGTCCTTTACGTTCCAGGGCTGCGGTGACTCTTTCAAACAAATTCCGCAACAGGACTTGGTACCCTTTTTTTTTTTATATTGATTCTCCTCATACAAATGAACAATTGAACATCGCAGAACAAACACAATTCCTATTTTAAAACAAACTCATTAACAGACACTTCCAAGCAGTGTCAAATGCATCTTCTATCCGAATTCCCAAAAAGCGAGCACCTTTTCAAACTCCACCGAAATTAATGAACACAGAGCCAAAACTTCCGAAATGGATTGGATACAAATCTCTAAGCTGCCTTAAACCAGTAATTATTAATCGCCATTAAAATGCTTTGGATTGTGTAACCAAACAAAGAACAGAAGGTCAACTCTATATAACGAGCGAAAACGCACGCAAACATAGATATACTCCACATATATCAAGTGCTATATTCGAACTATCTGTTTGTTTGAAACATTTTTTTTTTTTGAAGAAGTAGAACTCTTCAGTTCGCGGGGCGATTCTATTTTCGGATTGGATGAGAACTCAGAGTGAAACTTAAGGCACGCGTGACTCCTAGGTCGACTGTCAGAAATATGCCTAAGGTACAAAAGCCGTTTTTGTTATGTTTTTTACTGTTTCATAAAGTCTTCAATATATCAAAGATGGTTGCCTAGAATGAAAAAAAAAACGTGCTGTGTCGAGAAAAAAATAAATCGAAATAAGGGCAGAAGCATGGCAATTTTAATATCTATACATACGAGTCTCCATAGCAAAGCGGCGGAATTGGTAAGCGTATTAGGAGCCGAAGCCAAATCGTAAAGACCCCGTTAGACATTTCAAATTATCCTTATTATGAACCTTCTGTGTTTTGTCCATGTAGTGGCAACCAGGTGGCCGCTTGATTAAAATTGCACGACGTATAAAGAAACCGCTTTCGCTTAAATCAAAGTTGATTGAAACTCTTTGGTGGTAATTTTTTTACTGAAAACGTTGATTGTTTATAGATTCAGGTTTCACTGTGGGGGTTTATTTATTGGTTGGCCTTTTTATTGATTTCTGTGTTAACTTTGAACTTTATGTTTTTATTGTGATTTTATTGGAGCGTACGTTAAAAGCCCTATCGGATGTTATAGTTAATAGTCAATAGTCAAAGCATTTATTTCAAAGAAACCCTTTTGAATTGTCAAGTCGAAAGAGGTGAAGCTATCTGCACGTTCCAAAGCGTAGTTCTCTATGGAGAAAAACGTGCAAGAAACTCCACGGACACTCTTTTAAATCATGTTCTGTATATCATAACTACTATCATGTTCTGTAGTACATAAATACAAAGATTATGATGATATGTAATATATATGTGAATAAATGAAGTGATTTGCTTGAGATGATGACTTTTTATTAAAGAAAGTGTCTTTGTTTGTGACGCTGTTACGCTTGAATCACTGAACTGGTATCTTCCAGTGATAGATGACCCTAGAGACGGTTAAATACCACTTGTGCTCATTTTAGGGTTTTTCCGAACTTCTGTACGGAAAAAAGGTACCTTTATAGGATCACTTGGTTATCTCTCTGTCCATCTTTTCTCCGAATCCACTAGACCGATTCAGTTGAAATTTATTATACATATTTACATACATAGGTATATATAACTTCTGTGACCAAAACGGATGCGTAACGAAACTAAATAAATTTTAGGTAATCGGGCTCTTTGAGAAAGAAATAGAAAAAAAAATGTTTACAGAGTGACACGCCTAATTAAAGGTTTCATTATAAAGGTCGATTAGATTAAGATTTAAGATTAGATATTACTATATTATTATCGATTTATTACATGATTTTAAGTAAAAACCATAAATTTCAGATTTTTGTTCGAAATTGTACCATATCGTAAATGTATAAATCCCACCTATACAGTTACCGGAGTCACAGGAGTCACAGGAGTGTCAGACTCTTACTGACTAAAACCCACCCGTGTACCCTTTGCGTTCCAGGGCCGCGGTGACTCTTTCGTACAAATTCCGCAACCCTAACAGGCACTGACCCTATGGGGCCCTTCTTAAAAAGGGCAACCCTTACAAATTTAACCCTAAACAAACAGTCAGTAGTACATTCCTCACCGCTGTCCTTTCACGGCGTCAAATGACACAGAATTTAATGAATGCCCGTCATGGCACACTTCCATCTTATATTTGCGTTTCATTTGTTGTGTACCCTGTCCCTTTGAAAAGTGACCTTGTACCCTTCGGCCTAATAAACGGCTGATCGTATCTGCGTATATATGTGTGAAAAATACATCACACATATATATGAAATGTCATAAACATGGAT
This sequence comes from Hecatera dysodea, assembly GCA_905332915.2. NCBI lineage: Eukaryota > Metazoa > Arthropoda > Insecta > Lepidoptera > Noctuidae > Hecatera > Hecatera dysodea. Next base: position 16,001,984 of record HG995303.1, read on the forward strand.
GATATTTATTCGTTCGGTGTCGGAAGTTGAAGGTTGATTTTTTCGGTTATAGAATTCATACCGTCCAGTGTGTGTCCTGTCCAGTCTTGCCAAGAATTACCGTGTTACCCGGTTAATGGTTTGCGGTGGTCATGAAGCTGCTGAATCCGGTTCGACATGGAACCGATCCCAAGTTAGATGGGAAAAGGCTAAGCAGATGTGATTCTGAAATTAATACTGTCTGATAATTTAGATTTTAGGGTTCGCTATATTTAATGAAAAGTTATCTACGTGAATGTAGAAAACATTCTGCGCTAATTCTGAACCTACATATATCTTCTACTAATAGTATAAAGTGGATTTTTTTTGCTTATTTATATGGTTGTACCTTAAAATCTCAGAAACCACTGAAGTGATTTTAACCATTCTTTTACCATTAAAAAGCTACATTATCAGCGATTAACACATATGATATTTTATCCCCATATTCCCACGGGAACGGGAACGAAGCGAGTGAAACCACGGGGCGCTGCTATTAATCGATAAAAATGGGACAGTGTTCGATGAATTCCCTCAGTGTATTATGACATATTGATACCAGCACCTAAATAGCACTACAATAGGAAACAAAATATTGAAAAAAACACCATAGTGTTTATTATTCGATCAAAAAAAGAAGGTCTTGTGTTTTAAAAATGTATTATGTTATTGAGGCAAATATTTAACTTTTAAAAGTCAAATAAGTAGTAGGTGGTGGTGGTGGTGGTGGTGGTGGTGGTGTGGTAGTAGTATTGTTATTTTTTTCTTTTTAAGTTTGTTTTATTTTAGTTTTTGTGCGTCATCTATGGCGGAATAAACGAGTTTTCTTTCTTTTTCTTTTTTCTTTAAATATAAAAAAAAAAAAGTTATTTAAATAAGGTCAATCAAAAGCCCCTATGTATGCATTTATATGCACCAATAATTCAACGTTCATTCTAAAAGAAATAAAAAAAAACAACCAGCCTGTTCTGCCACGCCATATTTCAACATTCAAAAACAATAGCCTTAAAAAAATAGTTAAACCCGCCCCACAAACGATCCATCAAATGCAGAAAATAAGTCAGAGTAAAAAAAGCGAATCTGAAATAAATAAAATTCGAAAAAAAAGCACTTCGAACAAAATCAAGTTAGCCGTTTGCCGTCACCGTGTATAATAAAATAATAAGGCGACCAACCATTTTTCATAATTCCCGGGACCAGGCGGGTACGGGTACCCATAATTTACTTTTGTTTCAATTGTTACGAGTTTTAGAAGAAAAAAAAAAGATTCATTTCGCTGCTTCCTCCTCTTTTGTTGTTAGTCGCGGTGCCCTCAGATTCTGATGAGATTTCTTACATTTTCTTTGCGAATATTTCAAGAGGTCCAAGGGTGTTGCGTTTCTATTAAATTTTGAAGAAATTGCCCTTTTATTGTTCGAACGAAGGGGATTGTAGATTAGTTTTGTCTTCCTGGAGATTATTAAGGTTGGAACGTGGTTGCTAATATAGTAGGTTCCCTTTTTTGCTCTTATTTTAATTTCTTTTTATGAATGTTTGGGACTTTGGATGGGAGCAGATATCGTAAATGTCAGTTTTTATAATCTCATAAGATTATATAGAGGTGTACAGTGCAGGTACATTTTCAAGACTTTATTTTGGAGCCCGTTGTAGGATGCGTGTATCGAATTCAGTCTTTTTTTTTCTGGATGGGAAATCATCAAATGACTTCTCCTACTCTGGACGGGGCGGAAGGGAGTGTCAGACTCTTACTGACTTCATCTGATGATTTCCCACCTATAAAAAGATACTTCTTCACATCTGAAAGCCTGAATGAACTTTTTATCCCTGGAGATCCACCCGTGATCCTTCTAGTGCCCTTTGCGTTCCAAGGCCGCGGTGACTTAAAAAAAAATTGTACTCGTAAGTTGTAAAAAGAAAAGTTTGTAAGCTGTAACCCAGTAACTGTCCATTTAAAGATACTGGTATTAAAATACGAGTACAATTTAGTTGATAATCTATACTAATATTATAAAGCTGAAGAGTTTGTTTGTTTGTTTGTTTGTTTGAACGCGCTAATCTCAGGAACTACTGGTTCGAATTGAAAAATTCTTTTTGGGTTGAATAGACCATTTATCGAGGAAGGCGTTAGGCTATATATCATCACGCTTAAGCCAATAGGAGCGGAGCAGCGAAAAAGAATGTTTTAAAATCGGGGATTCCACGGGGACGAAGTCGCGGGCAGCAGCTAGTGACTATATATTACAGAGGTTTACAGTTGGATATCCTCACTTTAATGGGCAGCACTTCCTTTCTAGTATTGACGAACTACAAACACCAAACGTTCCACAAGCGCAATTATTGGAATTTCTTCTTTGACCGTTCGTCCTGCCCATTGGGCAATCGCTTTAAATAGAAGTGATTTACGGTCTTACATTACCATTCCAGTATCAATGGAACATTGGGCATCAACTTTTGATTATTTTATCAGATTTAACCCTAAATGAGGATAGTTTTCTAGACCTCTCAAAAAATCATCATCGTAACCTTTTTCAAATGTTGGGTCGCAAACGTGCAATCTCACCGGATAGGTTCTGCAAATCAGCAGAATATTACACGGAAAAATCTCATCTCTGCAACATTTTTAGGTAACAGGATACCTACCAACTGCTAAGTAAGACTAATGACAGATTTTTTGACTTCTGACTACCGGTAGCGACTGTCAGAACCGACCTACTAATGAAAGCCGGGACCAACTTAAACGTGTCTTCCGAGGCTTCTTGGAGTCCACAGACCCATCCCTGGACCCTGACCTTGGCAAGTGTTGTTTAACCTGGAAGATTGAAAAGGCTTGTAGCTTAATAATGACAGATGGACAGCTGTCATTATTAAGCTACAAGCCTTTTCAATAAAATCAAACAATAAAAATAATGACAGATGGACAGCTGTCATTATTAAGCTACAAGCCTTTTCAATAAAATCAAACAATAAAAAAAACTCGTTCATTATTTTATCTCGTCATGAAAGTAACCTTAACGTCTTACTATACCCGGCCATGTTCGATCCCTCTAAAGCTATAGATCCGGAAGAATTATAGAGTATTAACGGCTTTTTGTTCCCACGTCAGTTGTAGCAGTCAGCTGAGTGATGGCTTATTTAGATGGGATGGGGGCGACCCACCCCATGAGGAAAAAGGTATTGACCAGTCACGCACACATGTCTAAGTCAAAACATTTATTTTTCAATCAAACCAGAGGCACTTTTGAATATTAATAAAAAGTATATAAAAATGCTACTTGGATATAAAAAGCAATGTAGTAGCCATTTTTGTAAATTATCAGATACACGAGGCACCAATATTTTTGGCTGCCATATTGCAAGCCATTTTTACAGATAGTTCATTTCGGGGTTAGATAGTTACTTAAATCTTTTTTGACCAACTAATACACGAGGCACTAATGTTTTTTGCTGCCATAATGCATTTTTACATATAGTTCATTTCGGGGTTTGATAGTTTCTTAAATCTTTTTTTACCAATTAAGATGTGAAAATGATTTCAAGCTCGGTTTCAAAACAATTAAAAGAAATACAAAGGTACAATATTGAGGCTGAACTGTTGTCCAATAAAATAATTTTAGATTATTCATTATTTTAGAATGGCGAAACCACGAGCGAGCCATGACCTTTGAGAAATTTGGCAACACAGTGATTCACCTCCAGCCATATCTTATCTAGTCACTATTACGAACGGATAGAAAAAACATGGGGAGGTGATGGCTTCTAATGGAATTTTCCCACGAAAATGAGGAGGAGGCGATGTGAATGCGAACTTTGCTTAAAATTAGTAGAATTGGCACTCTGAGCGCTGACTCCAGGGTTTTAAGCTGATCAGAATAATTTATGACTCCTACTAAATAATTTCGCCGTTTATGGAAATTTAAAAGCCAGTGCGACACTGTGACATCTTCGGTACAGATGGAGCGGTCGCGCCCGTCGTAAACAGCGATCAATCATACCGCGCTGGTTTAGCGGTTAGGGCTGACGCTCGGAAGTTTTTTGTTGGTGTTTTTTTTATCATTCATGACACATTTTCGTATTTGAAAAATGAAAATAAGTTGCAAAGCCATGGTCGAGAAGCTGAGAGTGTAGTAAAACGTTTTTCGAATTTAAACGTGCTCAAAGTCTCACATTGGATACTAGAAGTAGGACGTCGCCGTTGAGGTCGATCGTGGCGAAGCTGGTGTGAAAGTCTGATAGTTTGTGGGTTTAACATGGCCAGAGATTGGTCAGGATAATAAGGGATGGAAAGAACAATAAACTGCCAAGTGCGAATTGGAGTGGCGCATGAAGAGTTTCGTACCATTGACTAGGAAACATAAAAATAGGCAAACATGGCGTTTTCACATGGAAGCCTCACTTAAATATTTATTCTATTCAGTTTTTTTTTTTTGTATTTGTTGTCTGGCTATCGTGGTTCTTGAGATACAGCCTGGTGACAGACAGACGGACGGACAGTCTTAGTAATAGGGTCCCGTTTTTACACTTTCAGTACGGAACCCTAAAAAGAGGCCTAACAGCAAGACACAAACTGCGCTAGCAAAATAAACAAGGACGACAACTAAGTAAGACAAAATAATATTAATATTGAACGCAAACATTCCCAAAATCTATCAGCGTGATTGCAATCACGTTCAAAAATTCATTCCCAATTAGCGCTTTGCTATTATATTGATTAAATTTACCTCAAACAAAATCCATAATTCATGCTCCCACCTAAAATGTTAGCGAATCTAAACACCAATGTTTAATGCATAAATTAATAACCGAACACCGATACCTACTCTAAAAGATACCTATTCTATGAACAACAACAACTACTAACGTAAAACTCTAACCCGAAACTGCCTAAGGCATTATGTCAAAAACAAATGAACTTACTTATAAACAAATTTCTGAATCACTTTTGACAGGTGTCAATGTCAGATTGAATTAATTTAATAGAACTTTCGGAGGATATTTGCAGGGCTCGTTTGAAGGTTAAGCTCCGCTTACCGAGATCAGTTATGGGTGATCATCCAACATCCATTACATACCGAGACCCTTAGGTGAGTCGTAAAGCAGATGGTCCCTTTTTTCTGGATGGGAAATCATCAAATGACTTCTCCCGCTCTGGGCTGAGCGGAAGGGAGTGTCAGACTCTTACTGACTAAAACCCACCCGTGATCCTTCTTGTGCCCTTTACGTTCCAGGGCCGCGGTGATTCTTTCGAACAAATTCCGCAACCCTAGCAGGCACTGACCCTATGGGGCCCCGTCTTCGATGTTGACGGCTCTTTGAGGCGCACGTGGAACACGACGCGCCGTCGACTCGGGCCTGGTTGCTATCGGACGGCGAGCCACCCATAGCTCGCCATCCGCAAACAGATGCTCCCTGCTGTAGTTCTTTGGTGGTCGTTACGTGTTCTGTATCTAATCCGTGATTGGTCAGATTTAGCATTGATTATCTGTGTGTGATCACTAATCCAAAGCTCGGTTTAGTGGTACCGAAGGTTTCCGTACCATTGACTAGGAAACATCAAAATAGGCAAAAAATTGTGTTTTTTGTATGGGAGCCTTCCTCTAATATTTATTTTATATTAATTTTACTATTTATTATTAAAGTAAAAATACAACTGCGTATTTTTTGAATATTTCAAGTGCCTAACTGATCCCATTATTGATATCGAACAAAAAAAAGGGCAAAAAAATCGTGCGCTCACTAATCCAAAGCAAAGCCCCGCGCCATTGATTCAAATTCGATGCCATGCGTTAAGAAAATCTATAAACTGATCTATATCGCGCATCATCGTGTGTTGTATGTTGTTCGTGGTCATCCAGCTACCCAGAAACCTCTCAAACCTTCGAATAACTGGGAAGCCGGCCGCAGCAGAGAAAAAGGTGCCAGATGTCACGCCATAGACAGAAGTTTAAATGATTGTGTTCTGTTTTGTCCGTGGTGTGACGAGAGGCTCGTGGTAGTCGAGCCCGGTCCTGACATTGTTTTTAGATTTAAATGAAATGTTTATTTTCTGTTTGTTTTTAAGTTTGTTTATTTCATTTTTTTTTGTGCGTCATCTATGGCGGAATAAACGAGTTTTCTTTCTTTTTTATTTCTATACTCAGTTTTCTTTGTTGGGTCTGACCCGTCGACCAGTATGAGCGTAGAGCTCCGCTCAATACAGAACTAACTTCGATTCAACCAGCATTTTTTACAGTCCACTCCTTTATAAGGTAGTCAGAAACTCGAAATTCTGAAAGTCTGAAACCTAGCTAACTGGCAAATAGTGGTCAGATATGCAGTCATATAATTTAAAATACTGGTTGATAGCTGCATCCATTTATAGCGGAGGCTGACCAGACGAAATCGTAACTAGTATTTTCTTCTTTGTCAATTCTGTCGAAGATATTTAAATCTATGGATCCTCAACAATACCATAATAATATAATATTATATATTATAAATATATATAATAATATACAATCAAAGTATCTTGACTTGGCTCGCGAGGCTGTCGACATGTGGGATGTGAACACAGCAGTCATTGTGCTGATAATTGTGACGGCCAATGGCATAATTGCCAAGAGCCTCGACCAACACTTCAAGAGGCTCTCGTTAGGCAGCTGGATCAAGGGCCTGATTCAAAAAGCAGTACTTCTGGACACAGCTCGCATAGTCAGGAGGTTCCTCTCTCGGGAGCCCTGACCGGCCGGTAGCTTAGACCCTGTTCGCGATACCGGTGAGCTACTATTTTTTATATTTTTAAATGTTTTTATTTTTATTTTTTTATACAAATATTTAAAAATGTGATAAATATGTACATATAATGAATAAATGGAATATATTATATTACCTCTCCAAATCATTTGAATCGTATTGGACTATGCTATATGGCGAAAATCAGGGCCGTGCTAAGGGTCTCCCACGGCACAGCATTATGCTGAGCGGAAGGCTTAGTGGAAGCCGTAGTATTTATACTTGCTCACATTTGTTATTTTTACTCTTATTTTTGTTTTTAATTTGTCTTTACTAACACAATTTAAGAACTAATAACACTATCGTTGAAGTTTTAGTCAAAAGTCTACAAATGTATTATGTCGGTTTGCAGCAATTAAATACTTTTTCTTTCCTTCATTCAGTACGGCTAACACAATCGAAAATTTATTCATTAAAAGTCCAAAATATTTTTAAACGAGTGCAGTCCACGGTTTAGAGTCCACCCTTACATCTCGGAGGTCATCGTGTAAGGGTTCTTAATTAAAAAGGGGCCAGAAAAGTCCTTTATGACCTAAACTTAAACAATAGTACTTTGTGGCGAGAGTCTCGTTGACATTTTGAAAATTCTGATGAGTACAATTTACTTGATTATCTTAATGTGTTTCACAAAATGAGGTTACTTTGAATGTCAGTGTGTCTAATTTCGTTTTATTTTCACGATTTCAGTAATTATCTGGGACATTGAAGCGCTTTTTGATATAAATTAGTGACTTTATTTAAATTATAATGGGTCTGCGTTTTAGGTTTGTGGCTTTTAACTGATGTGGTTTAAATTAACGGTCGTTTCGTCTGTTAGTTTTATACGAAAATATATTTTAAATACTTAATTTAAAAGAAGTAAATTTAATTTTAAAAAATACCAAATAAAAGAGATAATGTAATTGTGGTATTTAAATATAATTAAATGGTTTTCTTGTTTAAAATACAATATTTTATGGTCATTAGCTTTTGCCGGTAGCTTCTCTCGCATTAAAGTTTTAGTTTTTGCGAAAAAAAAAGTAGTCTAAAACCATCTGCACGGTTTCTTCTATCTCTGTATGAATCTCTTCTGCGACTTAGGCATGAAAACTGAATAACCCAATGCACTTTGGCATTTAAAATTAAAAAAAAAAAACTTTTTACAAGGAAATACAACCGACTACTACACAAAAAAAAAAAAAACAAGAGGTACGAAAATAACTTTAATTTCGGAACTCGGTGTTTTTGGTTGCTTTTTTCGTTTTTTGAACACCGACATCCGAAATTAAAGTTATTTCATACTACTAAAGTTTTTTGTGTAGAAGTGGATTGTATTTTTTTGTAAAAAGTTTTTTTTATTTTTCACTTTTAAGTGATATACTCCCTAAACGTACCAATCATATTGGTGTAAACAATAAACAAACATGCGATTTCAGCAATCCCGAAAGATTTGCTATCATTTTTTGAAGAGTTCTTTTGTCTGTCTCCGAAATCCATCATCAGATCTATATGAAATTTAAATGGGACCATTTCGGAATAAACTCCTTTCGAATAAAAAAAAATAATTTTGCAAAACCGGATATTTGACGGAATTATGCCCGAACAGACATAAAATAAAAATACAGACATCCGAATTGAGAACTTCCTCCTTTTTTGGAAGTCGGTTAATAAGATAGAATTAAGCCGCTTTCTAATTAAGAAAAGTGAACAATATAACGAATTTATCTGTCTAAGATCTATAAACCAAAGGATTCTAGACTTTTGTCACAAAATATTAAAACTAGTTTTATGACACCTCATAAAAATCTGGTCGTATTCCAAGAAGCAGATGGCCATATCAATAAATAAATTATGAACAATAAAATCGTATGTGTGTACTTAAAATTAAAATGAATGTGAATTTTACGACTGTTTTGAATACTGTACCAAATGAAATTTGTACAAATTAAGGTCATAACATACATACTTATACCCCTAATTCTTCGAATCCCGTTTTGTCTCTAGCTACCAACACAAGTAACTCGTGTTATAAATAATAATAGCCATACAGGTCGATCTTCGAGGTTAAGCAACACTTGTCGAGGTTAGTCTATGGATGGGTGAACATCTTAACTCACACAGACTCCTCGAAAAGTACGTTAGGCTGATGGTCTAGCTGTCAATTGTAGGTATTAGGCAGTCGTAAGTCCTAATAGATTGGGTAATTATCTATAATATTACAAGCGCGCTTGGTCAAATCGGTTTGTAGACGTGTGTCTACGAATCGATTTTACCAAGCGCTGCTTTGCTTTGAGCTTCACTATTGTACTAGAGGATCATAAGACGGTTAACACTGACTGGTATGCCACTGTTTGTTTGCCACAAGTCATCTTTTTTTTATGGCCATAAAAAAAAAAAAAATCAAGATATATACACTTCACAAAAAATATATAGACTTCACAGAATCCACAGAATGTTAGTACAGTAACACTTATGAAACTAGTGTTAGTAGTAAAAAAACACACACTTTCTAATGTGTGTGTTAACCCAGTGCTGGACGAAACGCGTGTCTAGCCTATCCGTAATAACGCCAGGATACTGAACGTTCTGGCGTGCAACCTGCTGAGTGCAGCTCATTGAAGCACGCCGTAGAAGCTGTCAACGTGTAAGCTAGTACACACACACACATACACACACACATACACACACATACATACATTATGTGAGCTGCCGAACCTTTAAACCTAAACTAAGTTTCAACTCATGAATGTCAAAATATCGATATCAAAGAAAATGTATTTAAACTGAATGTATTCTATCATATTGTTGCGCGCCAGAATTAAGTTAGGATGATGGCGGCATTCGGTACCACTAGCGCCATCTAGTATCGAGTAGCAGAACTAGTGAAGTCAAGGACCTTCGAGATTTATCTATGCTAGAATTCTCGGACCTTAGTCGGTCGCGACCGATATGTACGCGAACTTTCTGGAGTTCTACTCGGCGCCCTATATAAAGCCGGCACATGTGCCGACCGAGTCAGTATTGGAATTGCGATACAAGTGATAACTTCGAGAGCGATCTTCGACTGCGAACTCAAGTGATTAATAGTGCGATTGTGTTTTGTGATTAGTGAGTTTATTGTGTAATTAGTGTGGTGTAAATTAAAGTGTCATTTTTGTTTATTTAATCGGCTGATTTTAATTGTAACGAACCCGAAGCTCGTAACAATTGGTGTCAGAAGAGTGGATTTAAAAGATGCCGATTCTACCGAAGGACGACACTGAGGGTATCCGTACCCGTAGTCAACGCCAGCAAGAGACGGACCAGAGGCGTTTTGGAGGTGCAACGCCGCAGACGACGGAGAGACAGTTGCCAACCATGGAGGCCGGCTTGTCCGCAGTAGCTCCAGCATCATCATCAGCACCAGACTTTGCTGCTCTGATGATGATGCTGCAGGAGCAGACTCGCCGCCAGGAGGAACAGGCCCGTCGCCAGGAAGAGCAGGCCCGTCGTTTAGAAGAGCAGCTGCAGCGTGACAAGGAGGAGCAGGCCCGCCGTCAGGAGGAACAGGCCCGTCGTCAGGAGGAACAGGCTCGTCGGTTGGAAGAACAGCTGCAGCGTGACAAGGAGGAACAGGCCCGCCGCCAGGAGGAACAGACCCGTCGGTTGGAAGAACAGCTCCAACGTGACAAGGAGGAGCAGGCGCGCCGCCAAGAAGAACAGATGTTCCTCATGAAGGATCTGCATGCCACTTTCGGCAAAGAAATTAAGGTTGTAAAGGAAAAGGTGGTTCAGCACGAGAATCGCCTGACGGAAGCTGAATCACGAATCGACCAAATTAATCATCGGGTTGACAACGTGATAGTTGACGTGAGGAAAACGCTGGACAACCTTAAAATAGGAGATGGAATCGCAACCTCTGTAGCTACTACACCTCCTCTACGTGGATTCAAAGTGCCGCCGTTCGATGGAACATCTTCCTGGTCGGCATACAAAAAGCAATTTGACGCTGTTATGAAGGCGAACGGGTGGAGTAAGGACGAGGCCATGACTGCTCTCACCCTAGGCCTCCGCGACCAGGCCCTCACTATCCTGGAAGCCCTCGGTAACGAGGTGACTTACGAGCAGTTGATTGAGGCACTGGAAGCAAGGTATGGCGACGCTCATCTGGAACACGTGTTTCGGGCGCAGCTAAAGGATCGCGTGCAACGCAGCGGTGAAAACCTGCAGCAGTGGGCCCTTGAGGTGGAGAAGCTTGTTAGAAAAGCATACCAGTCTGTACCTGCGCTCATTCAAGGGAACCTGGTGCAGGCGTTCGTTGACGGCATCCGCGACCTTGAAGTTAGAGCTGCCGTGAGGCTCGGGCACCACGAGAAGCTTAAAGACGCCTTGGCACATGCTTTGGAGGTGGAAGCTGTGCGGCAGGATAATCGTTCCCATCGCGTCAGGGAGGTTGCAGCGGCTACTGTTCGCGACCGGTTTAAAGGATACAGCCCTAGATGCTATGGCTGTGGGGAAAGGGGCCACCTACGGTCCAGTTGCCCTAAGCGAACTGTAGATAGGGAAGATAGTCGATCTCCGGAGAGTAGGGCGGTTAACAGCACCGCCCAGCAACTGCAGGGAAACGAGTAAAAGCCAGGACTGCGGGGCGGGTGCTGGCTGATGTTCAGAGAGCCCCAAGGATTTCGATCTCACAAACCCATGACGGGAACAGCCTAATCATCAAGGGCGAGGTCAACGGAACGCCATGTAAGCTGACAATAGACACTGGAGCCTCACGCACGGTTGTCAGTTCCCAACTAGTAAGTCGGTTCTTTGGGGACTCCGCATACAACCGAGACCGCATAAATTTGGTGACGGCCACCGGTCAGCGCATACCCGTCCGCGGAGAGAAAGAGATGGAGTTGAAGCTAGGAAACAGGATCTATCTTCACAATGTTATCGTGGCTGATATAATGGACGATTGCATCCTGGGCCTAGACTTTATGAGGAAGAATTGTTGTGAGATCGACGTTAAACAAGGAGTTTTGAAATGTGGACAAGAGGAACTTTTCATGGAAGGGGCATTACTAGGAAATGTGTACAGCCTAAAGAAGATTGTTCTTCCGCCGAGATCCGAAACGATTGTGCCGGTTAGTCTTCCTCGGAATTCTGGGCAGACTCATCGTTGTGTGCTTGTGGAAAGGGTAGACAATGACCTTCCTTGGAAAGTGGCCCGAACTTTGGTTAGAGCCACTGACATTTCGGGGGTACGTGTGCTGAACGTTTGTGATAAGGAACAGATGATAGAAAAAGGCACGCTGATTGGTACTTGCGAGGAAGTGGATTGGTTGCGTCGGTGCCAAAATCTATCGACTGGGAACCTCAGCAAGGACGCCCAAACGAAAGTGACCACACTTTTAGATGACTGTCGCAGCGTTCTGTCTCAAAACGAAATGGTCATGGCGAAGAGAATGTTACTGAAGTATGCCAATGTTTTCTCTTCAAATGATGCTGACATCGGGAAGACTGATTTAGTTCAACACAAGATAAACACAGGAGAAGAGTTGCCTATCCGTCAACGACCAAGGAGATTGCCGGTAGCGCGTGAAAAGGAAGTGGAAAGCATGATTGAGGGAATGGTTAAGGATGGTGTCATAGAACCTTCATCAAGTCCATGGTGTTCACCTGTAGTGCTGGTAAGAAAGAAGGACGGCACCATGCGGTTTTGTGTTGACTATCGTCGTCTGAACGACGTTACGAAGAAGGACAGCTATCCGTTGCCAAGAATCGATGACACGCTGGACATGCTTACTGGAGTAAAGTGGTTTAGCACGCTGGACCTAAAAAGTGGCTACTGGCAGGTTCAAATTGATCCTAAAGACAAGGAGAAAACTGCGTTCTCGACAGGAAAGGGTCTGTGGCAATTTAAAGTCATGCCGTTTGGTTTGTGCAACGCTCCGGCAACGTTTGAAAGGTTGATGGAACTAGTACTAACCGGGTTAATTGGCGATGCTTGTCTGGTCTACTTGGATGACATCATCATCGTAGGCCGTACGTTTGATGAACATCTGCAAAACCTGGAACGCGTGCTCATGAAGATCCAGAGTGCAAACCTCAAGTTAAGTCCGAAGAAGTGTTCATTCTTCAAACGGCAAGTTAGCTTTTTGGGATACGTAGTGTCGGAAGAAGGTATCCGCACGGATCCCGAGAAAATCGCCGCTGTCAAGGATTGGCCAATTCCTAAAGATAAGACGCAGGTCAGAGCATTTTTGGGTTTGTGCTCCTACTATCGGCGATTTGTCAAGAACTTTGCTGACATAGCGAAACCCCTGCACAAGCTTACCGAGGAGAAGCGACATTTCTGCTGGGATGAGAGTTGCGACATTGCATTCCAGGAGCTCAAGGAACGTCTGTGCAAAACACCTATTTTGGGGTATCCTGATACCGACAAGGAATTTATAGTTGACACAGATGCAAGCGACATAGGACTTGGCGGGGTGTTATCTCAACGGAATGGCGATCAAGAGGTTGTGATAGCGTACTTCAGCAAATCTCTGTCGAAGCCAGAAAGGAATTATTGTGTCACGCGACGGGAATTACTTGCTGTGGTCAAGTCATTGCAGCATTTTAGCAAATATCTGCTGGGAAGGAAATTCCACTTACGAACTGACCATGCTGCGCTGAAATGGCTATTGCAATTCAAAAATCCAGAAGGACAAGTTGCGAGATGGATTGAACTACTTCAGGAATACGACTTTGTGATTGAACATCGCAGCGGGAAATCTCATGGCAACGCAGATGCATTATCAAGAAGACCTTGCCCTGAAGACTGCAAGCATTGTACTCGACAAGAGGGTAAAGAAGTCGTACCTGTGAGGTTGATCAAGACAGATCTTAGTAACGAGTGGAAGGAAAACTTGGAACGTGCACAGCAGGATGATTTGGACATCAAGCCGATCTTGGAGTGGATGAAGGCCAGTGTTCCGAAGCCTACGTGGAGCGATGTCTCAGCGATGAGTTCAATCACAAAAAGCTATTGGGCCCAATGGGACAGCTTAGTGATTCAGGATGGAGTCCTGTGCCGTAAATGGGAAAATGCTCGGGGAGACAACTGTCATTTGCAAATGGTTGTCCCTAAAGCTAAAGTACCGGATGTTCTACAGCTGTACCATAATGGTTGTTCGGGAGGCCATATGGGAGTTAAACGAACTCTACTGAAGATACGGGAACGGTTTTACTGGGTCCACTGTCGTGACGATGTTGAGGACTGGTGTCGCAAGTGTACAAGTTGTGCGGCTGTTAAAGGACCTCAGACTCGTAGCAGAGGTGCATTGAAATTGTACAATGTTGGTGCACCATGGGAAAGGATAGCGCTAGACGTTGCGGGACCGTTTCCGGAAAGTGAAAGTGGTAACAAGTATTTCATGGTGGTTATGGATTATTAATTATGCAGTTCGACACCAACTAACCTATAATGTGAAAAAGACAGAAGTAATGATTTTCAAATATGGCAATGGCCCTGATAAAGTATTGCCAATTACTTTGTGTGGCTCAAAATTAAATATAGTAAGGCAATTTAAGTATCTTGGACACATCATAACGGAAAACTTAAAAGATGACGATGACATAGAAAGACAAAGACGTAGCATTGCATGTAGAAGTAATATGCTAAATCGACGCTTCTTCCATTGCTCGAAGCAAGTCAAAATAACCCTGTTCCAGGCTTACTGTCAGTCGTTCTACACCAGTCAACTTTGGTATAAGTACACGAAGAGTGCATACAACACTCTTCGCGTGCAGTACAATAACGCGTTTCGGCTCATGCTCAACCTGCCCTGGCGATGTAGTGCGACTGAGATGTTTGCTGAGAGCAGAGTTACCGACTTCTTTGCGCTCATGAGAAAGCTCAGAGCGTCGTTCTTTTCGCGTGTGGTAGCAAGTAAAAATGTTATAGTAAGAGCTGTGTTCTATACGGTGCATTTACTGAGGGAGACAAAATAAATGTGCTCACTAATTTTACGTGGTACGTTTGTTTTGGCTTCTTTTGTGTGAACTGGTGGGTGGTTTTTACCGTCATATCTTTTATTTTTATTGTTTTGAAATTTACTGTTTGTTTATGTGTGTAGTTTTTATGTGTATAGTTTAAGTCCTGTTTTTAGTATAAGTTTCAATTTCAATTTTATGGGTGATAATGCCTGAAATAAACATTTATTATTATTATTATTATTATTATTATTTCACTAAGTGGCCCGAAGTCTTCGCCATTCCAAACCAAGAAGCTTCAACAGTTGCGGATAAACTAGTTCATGAAGTCTTCTGTCGTTTTGGAGTACCCTTGGAGATTCACAGCGATCAAGGAAGGAATTTTGAGTCCCAAATATTCCAGGAAACTTGCCGAGTTATGGGTACTCATAAAACTAGAACAACTTCTTACCACCCACAATCGGATGGAATGGTAGAACGATTTAATCAGACATTGGAGAGATATCTGGCCAAAGTTGTGGAAAACCGGCAACGAGATTGGGACAAACACATACAACCGTTTTTGCTGTCATACCGAAGTGCTG
This sequence comes from Hecatera dysodea, assembly GCA_905332915.2. Taxonomy (NCBI): domain Eukaryota; kingdom Metazoa; phylum Arthropoda; class Insecta; order Lepidoptera; family Noctuidae; genus Hecatera; species Hecatera dysodea. The sequence continues at coordinate 16,017,277 of HG995303.1, forward strand.
TTCATGAAAGCACGTCAGTGACACCAGCTTTCGCAAACTTTGGGAGAGAATTGCGGCTACCTGCAGATCTGATCACCGGAATACCTCCTGATGCCCCACGCAGTATAACCGATTATGCGAATGACTTGCGGAACAAAATGAACGACATTCATGAGCATGTCAGACAATCGGGCCAGCAAATGTCTGAAAAGATGAAAACCCGCTATGACCGCAAAATGAACAATAAAGGGTTCGAGGAAGGTTCACTAGTGTGGTTGCACAATCCAGTTCGCAGCAAAGGGAAATCTCCTAAGCTTCAAGCTAAATGGGACGGACCGTACCGGATTGTGACGAAGATCAATGACGTGACCTACCGTATACAGAAAGGTACAAGAAGCGCTCCTAAGATCGTCCATGTTGATCGACTGGCGCGTTATTATGGCGCTGATAATGCTCGGGACGAGCATGTCTTAGGAGGGGGCAGTGTTGCGCGCCAGAATTAAGTTAGGATGATGGCGGCATTCGGTACCACTAGCGCCATCTAGTATCGAGTAGCAGAACTAGTGAAGTCAAGGACCTTCGAGATTTATCTATGCTAGAATTCTCGGACCTTAGTCGGTCGCGACCGATATGTACGCGAACTTTCTGGAGTTCTACTCGGCGCCCTATATAAAGCCGGCACATGTGCCGACCGAGTCAGTATTGGAATTGCGATACAAGTGATAACTTCGAGAGCGATCTTCGACTGCGAACTCAAGTGATTAATAGTGCGATTGTGTTTTGTGATTAGTGAGTTTATTGTGTAATTAGTGTGGTGTAAATTAAAGTGTCATTTTTGGTTATTGAATCGGCTGATTTTATTGTAACGAACCCGAAGCTCGTAACAATATAAATGGAGCCATTTATAAAGAAAAGTACTGAATATTTCATGTATGTGTTGAATGAGCCTGTTTGTATGTTTCTTTTGCTTTAAAAATATCATTTTTATTGAGACATAAACTGTCTTGATTTTGTGAAAGTTTTTATATTGCACATTTGTTAGAAACTTTAATGGACTCCTCTGGCTATATATAACTTATGAAATCAGTTCAGAAAAATACTAAATTTTTTAAACACCTAGTGATGATTTATGATTTTGTGATTTCGAGCTCATTTTGTGGCTACAACGAATCTATCTTCTATCTATCTAATCTAAATACATAAAAAACGAAATGTCAGTCACTCACTCACTCATGTCGAAATATCAAAAACCACTTGACGCATAAAGATGAAAGTTGGTAAGGTGGTAGATTGTGAGTAGACACGTCAGCTAAGAATGGATTTTAGGAAACTCCCCCCATAAAGTGGTGAAAAAATTTGTTCCTTTGGTTTATAAACTTGTAAGTTGGCTTGAACACTGGCTTAAGTGAATTATAATGGTTGTTATTATTAATTTTTCAGAAGTAACCCCAAAAATACGATTTACGGGGTGTTAAGGTTTGCATTGAAAAATGTTATTCCTTGGGTTTATAAACTTAAAACTTGGTACGAATAGGTACTGGCCTAAATAAAAAATGGCATGATTAGTTTTTCAGAACCGCCCCCAGTGAAGGATTTAAGTGTTAAAGATTGTAGTTAAAGGAGTTGAAACTTGGCATTGTATGTTTTAATAAAAAATATGAGAAAATAAAGACAAACAACACAAAAATGGTTATCTAATTATTATAAATCGTTTCGATTAATTTAGTAAAACTACCCGTTACAGTCTATCCCCATTTACGGGGCGTTAACTTTACTGGAGTAAATATGAAATCCCCGCGGACGAAGTCGCGGGCAAAGTGCTAGTTTATATTTTTCATGATTAATAATGATAAACTTATGAAAATGTTCGATGTTCTCGGCTTAAAATAAAACTCTACGAGATGAAAATTCATATTTTAAACATTTATTTCATTTAAGTATTAAAACAAGCCCATTATAATAAAGTGGTACTCGTATGCCGATTTCATTTATACTAAAACCTTTTTTGTTTACTGTTCTGTACTAGACAGAAAATATTTGAAACTTAATTATATCGACAGTGTAAATTTAAAATATCGTGAGTGACATACATGTACTGTTCGATTTTCAACTGTCGGTACTGAACGGAGCGTTGGAATTCCAAAAGAGAAACGTTTGTCTTAGGACTTTTGAAATTCCAAGCGTCGATATTCGGCTATATGCCACAGTAAATTTAGGGAAGCTCTCTGTCTATAGTCTGCAGTCTCAGCCTTTATGCAGCTTAACCGTAACTGTACGATCTCATAACGCAGTCTCTCTGTTCAGTCTGTCAGACTACTGAAAGTGTAACTTGTTTGGCTAAGTTTAAGTTAAAGTCACTGAATCTTACTGCACAGGCTTTTGGCTGAATATGTTATTCACCGTTGGAAAAATTCTTAGAACATTATTTAGTACTATGAGACTTTTCAAAGTCTCATAGTATTTATGTTTATGTAATTAACATGTCCCTCGGAACATAAAGTGTAACTACCAGTATCTTCAAAACATTTTGTTTTGCTAATGACAGCTATCAAAATGCCAGTCCCGCGCGGCTCTGGGCGATTCCCGGCTAACGTAGGCTTGGGCCTGCGGACGGCAAGCCACCCAACGTTCGAAAACAACAAAGCCCATGCCAACAGCGCGTTGTTTCCCACGCGCGCCTCAAAGAAATGTCAGCAGAGCAGTCAGAGCCCGCAAGGGCCTGGGGCTTTTTTTTTTTTTTTTATCGTGGGGAAATTCTCATGGACTATCCCCCGTCTGGGGAAGACGGGGGGGTGTGCCGGACTCTTACCGGCTAAAACCACCACGGTGTTCCGTCACTTGACCGTAGGCCGGGGTCGCGGGATTCGCAAAAGCATGCACCGCAACCCCGGCAGGTCTCGGTCCGCCAGCCCCTGGCGGACCTCTCTTCTGTGGGGCCTAGCCCCACGTCCTTCTGAGTGGCACGCGTGGAACACGTCGCGTCGCCTACTCGGGCCTGTTACTGATCGGGCGGTGGGTCCCCCAACCCAGCGCCCGCAGGCCACACACTAGGGTGGCTGGAGGTCGTCGCCTCTCTCTCCCTCTCCGCTCCCTCTTTGGTAAGGGCCTGTGCCTGCCAGGGTTGCTGAAGTTGTTATAGAGAGTCACCGCGGCTCTGGAACGCAAAGGGCATTAGGAGGAACATGGATGGTTTTTAGTCAAAGGGAATCGTGTTGCCCGTTTACTCTTTTTGTAAATGTCAGGTAGGCAGTCATGCCATATAAAATACTGGTATTCACCCGTATCAGGTTGGTTTGGGAGCCGGAAATCACAAAGTTGGAAAAAGGTTAGGCATTATGATAGCTTTATTTATGGATCGGAAATCATTAAATGACTTCTTCCGCTCTAAGTGGAGCTGAAGGTGTCAGACTCTTACTGACTAAAACCCATCCGGTTTCCAGGGCCGCGGTAACTCTTTCGGATAAATTCTGAAACAAATTAAGATGTACCTACAGGTTGGGTGGTTATTAGTCTTATCATTCGAAACTCCAAATTCTCAATGCAGAAAGCAAAAAAGACACTTCAAATTCATCCCATAAGAAATGTAATATAACTAACAAATATTGAAAGACACTGTTTTTTGTTTTTTTCTGTTTATCATCACACGGAATACGGGGTTTTTTGAAAAACATCAACAACATCTTAAGAGGTCATTGTACTCATCATTATGAACAACGTTTTACTATGGGACCAAAGATGAAATCGCACATTTACACACAATAGTGATCTCACAAGGGTAGCAAAATAAAAACTATCACCAACTTATCAGAACACACTAAATCCTGTATAAGAACGTTTCTCTCCCCTCCCTTTTCATGTATGGGGTGCTTCAACCCTAAAAAAATACATTTTAGCTTCGTATTCATCTTTGTTTACTAAGAAAACATTCTCACACATGAGATTATTGAATATAATGGTGGGTTGAAAGAAGAATGGAAAATGCTTATAAATAAGGATGTTTTTGAAACGGGTGCGAAAGGAAATAATATACAACTCGAGCGCTAAATATAATGTGGTTTGTACAATCTGCATAGGAGAGGAGAATGGTTTTATATTTATTGCGTAGCAAATCTGTCATGCTTTTAATATATTAAATAGCTGCCACTCGCGTGGAATTTATACTACTTATGTAAATAGAAGTATATACAATTTTGAACACTGGTGAGTTTTAGTAAGTGAGAGTCTGACATTCCTTTCCGCTCCGCCCAGTGCGGGAGAAGTCATTTGAAAAATCCAAAAAAAAAGTGCACAATACGTAACAATATAAGAATTAAAAGGCAATATAACAAAAAAATTAAAAATATATATATGTATTGAGACACAATAATGTTTTATAATAAACAGTAATAAATATTCAGAACACATATTTGTATAATGATAACTTAAGTTTTCGAATTTTCAAGCAGAAATATATAATTATCACTTAGTTTATAACATATTGTCAAGAAGGAATTTGTCAATTAAAATATATTTAGTTTCCGTTGAAATTTTGTCAAGTTTAAATCTTTAATGTTACTTGGTATTTTATTGAATATTTTGAAAGCCACGCAGAGGATACTTTTTTGAGGCTCTTTAGACATAAATCGTGATGACATTGTCGTCTTTTCTATTGTCTATAGCATTTCTCTGAGGCTATTTAAAACTTTTAACTATTTTTATTAATATACCATCTATCTGTATACCAAAATTTAGTCGTCATCAAAACTTGTTTAGCGTTTTAAACGTGAAGCCGTTACTTTGTTTCACATTAATAATATTATTATGAAAATGACATTCTAATGTATAATCTATACATATTACTCCTCGCAAAGTTTCGCCTTTGCCCTGGTAAAATATGTAAATGCGAGTAAGATCTTACGTAGAACAGAATGCCTCGTTGATCTAGTGGTCTCAAGCGCTACTGCTGTGTGAAGTCTTGGGTTTGATGTTGATCCAAAAAAGTGTCTTTTATGGGTCTAATTGAAGAAAACCTCACGCCCATGCCGCTGCGACAGACGCAGATGCCCCGGGCGTCGGAATTTCATGATCATTCTCGCCACCATAGGCGCGGGCCTGCTGACGGCGAACCTTGGTGACTCGCCATCCGATAGCTACCAGAGCCAGGTCAACGGCGTGTTGTGTACCAAGCGCACCTCAAAGAGATGTCAGCATAGTAGTCGGGGTCCGATAGGGCCGGTGTCTACCAGGAAGGCGGAATTCGTTCGAAAGAGTTACCGCGGTCCTGTAACGCAAAGCGAAATGGATGGATTTTAGTCAGAGTCTGACACTCCCCTTCGCTTTGCCAAGAGCGGGAGATGTTATTTGATGATTTCCCATCCATAACAAAAGGGTCTAATAAATGTTTTTACTTTGATTCTTGGGTAGGATACAATTTTATAGAGTTCATACTTCTGGGTTTTTTTTTAATAGCGGCCCGCAGTTTGGACTCGCGTCTAGTGGATGGTCATAGATAAATTCGATACTTACTATTTTGTTCAAGCAATATTGCCATAACTTTTATCAAAACCAAAGTAGCTCACAATTTAGGATCCATTAGTATTAGTGTTAATATATGTACATATATATAATCCGTGGTACTAGTGTCCGTGGAGTTTCTTGCACGTTCTTCTCCATAGTGATCTACGCTTTCAAACGTGCAAATAACATCATGCTTTTGACTGACCGACCTTGAAAATTCAAACAAAAGTGCCTGTAAATGGTTTTTTTAAAATAAATGCTTTAAATCTTGTATCTTGGCAACTTGGCTCTATCCGATTGTATATTTCTCTCAGTGCCTATTGGCCTAACTCTGTTCTGTAAGAAAGAAAGTCGTTTTTTTCCGCTTTTTAGTTGAATCTCTTCTCCGGTACTCGTCGTGTTTCACTGACTCGGTGTTTTTCTGGTAGTTGCTACTGTTGATTCTGACTTTCAGGAGTTTTAGTGGTTGGGAATGATTCGCGGGCTCGTCCCAAAAAATACACAGTTGTTTAGCACGCTTTCACGGCTAAATGGCCGAAACGATATTAATGAATTTTGATACAGATATTGAGTAGACCATTTTTTTTTTTTTTTTTTTTTTTGGATGGGAAATCATCAAATGACCCCTCCCGCCCTGGGTGGAGCGGTAGGGAGTGTCAGACTTTTACTGACTAAAACCCACCCGTGCTCCTCCATGTGCCCTTTGCGTTCCAGGGCCGCGGCAACTCTTTCGAACAAATTCCGCAACCCTAGCAGGCACCGACCCTATGGGGCCCCGTCTCTGGTGCTGACGGCTCCTTGAGGCGCGCGTGAAGCACAACGCGTCGTCGACTCAGCCTGGTATCGGACGGCGAGCCACCCACGCTCACCGTCCACAGGCATCAGCCACTGCGCAATAGCACAGCGGCCGACTTGTCTCTGGAGGAGGCCGAAATGGGACCATTACTGGCACTCCATTTCAGCCCCCTCCCGAGTACCGGGAGTCGCAGCACCCACAGCAGAAGCGGCAGAAGCGGCGACGGAAGCCGCGGCGGCGGCAGAGGCGGCGGCGGCGGCGGACCTCTTGCCCTTGGTCGGGGCGGATGGCGCGCAGGCTCTTCCCCCAGCCCAGTGCTCGGCCGGCTTGCCAACAGCCGCACATGCACTGCAGTGCGGCGTGGCCTCGCACGAGCCGGCCCGATGACCGGGCTGACCACAGCGGAAACAAAGTCCGCTGCGGTCCACCTCCGAGGGGCACATAGCTCCCGTGTGGTTGCCCACATGGTAGCGGTAGCACCTCAGAGGTCTGGGTTCCAGCAGTTTTACCCGCGCAGAAACCCACCCCACCAAGAGCCTTCGACCCTCCGACACTGTTCTGGCCGCCGTCACGGGGCAGCTCACCACAAGGGTTTGCATGCCCGTGTTGTCAGGCCGGAGGGTGCCCGCCTTGACGAGCTCGGCAGAGCACCCCCCAGTCCTGGCGACGGCGGCCACAATATTGAGTAGACCATGGAAATAGCTATAGGTACATTAATGCGAATGAAGTCGCGGGAGGAAAGTGTGACTAATATGTGTGTACGTATGTGTGTGTGTTAATATGTGTGTGTGTATGTGTGTGTGTATGTGTGTGTGTATGTGTGTGTGTTTGTATGTGTGTGTGTTGTGTGTGTGTGTGGGATTAATATTAACAAGCTTAATATTGATATCTAAAAAACGATAAACCTACCATCAGAAATGTGAGCAATTGAAATAATAAACCGTCATAATACGCTTAAACAGTATCACACATGGAATTTCGGCTAAAGCTATCCACATAAATATTAAAACCACCCAAGAATAGTTATTAAATCAAACATTTCTAAGTCACAAAAATAATAACCCCACAACAATTTAGAATCACCATATATTTAACAACTCTACATTGATATAATAGCGTACATAAAAGTCAATAGTGCGATCAATGAAAATGCTCGTAAACCCAAAAGGTCACGGAATATGACCAATATACTGTGATCTTACATTTACAGAGGTTTTTGAGGTAGGTTAAAGGCTCTCAGAGACAGATGAGATGCGACTAAAGTAGAATAAGCATAATAAGCCTTTTAACGTTCCCACTGCTAGGACACAGGCCTCCTCTCTAGGAGAGGGAATGGGCCGTAATCCACCACGCGGGCCCAGTGCGGGTTGGTGAATGTCACATGTCTTCGAATTTTTGGTTCTAGGACATGCCGGTTTCCTCACGGTATTTGGGTTGAATGGACTGTAAACAATTTTGTTCAAATGTCTAATCTTATTGTGAATGGAGTATAGGTAGACTCAATGTTGTCACATCAATCTCACGTTTTAGCATCATTGTTACGTCAATATCACACTGTCCTACCTTTGTCACGTTGTCGCAGTTTACTGGGTGAGCTTTCACGTAAAAGTGGCACAAACTCACCAGTATTATTATCGTTGATGTAAATGAAAGATGTTAGTTTGACTTTGTGAGGTTTTGTAGAAGGAAACTTTGATGCAAAAGTTTTATACAGCCATTTACTGAAGGGTTAATTAGTCGGGCTACTGAATGGGCATCAACCACGACCATAACTGTGAGTAAAGAACCATGGTTCGTCTTTTACTGTAGTAGATAATACAGTAACTAACTGAAGATATACTATTTATTGTAAGGTATGATATTTGGTTACGCTATTCTAAACTTTCCCAATTATAATATTTTAAGTAATAATTATTCATAATATTTTAAGTATACTTAAGTTAAAATATATCAACCGAGGCTACTTAATACTTAGCTAGTTCACAAGTACACAAAAATGATAAAATGATTACTGCCTCCCTAGCCAAGTTAAAAACATTTCGTGTCGAATTCTGTTCTTCAATCGCTAACGCCTCGGTGTCAAAACGAAAAATTGGTAGCCATGTTGACGCGCCAGAGTCAGCCGCTCGTTCTACAATGTCTTTAGAAAAACGACCTATTCTTTAGTCTCTGGCGAGCGTTCCTACAAACATCAAACAGGTTAAAATTTAAACTCTGTTTAAATGCTTTAACCATTAAGTTTGAACATTTTAACAAAGTATGTGACGTTGAACATTGTAGAAAGGATAACAATTCATTCTATCATTTTGAACGATGTGAACTTGGCTACGAATTTTCTATTCGTTTGTTCAAACCACGTGACTTAACGTTGAGATGATTTCGTTTCAATACATTTGATTCATTTTCGACTAGCGTTAACGATTGCAGATTATCAACTTGGCTAGGGGGGCTGTTAATGATAGATGATGAATGATATTTAAATAACACTTTTACACGTCAATCTTTTTGGTCATTATAAACTAGATGAGGCCGCTATTTCCTAGCTGACTACCCTATGAAAAAACACCGAAACAAACTCAGAGATCAGTCTCTTTTGAAGTCCAAACGTACCTACTGGTCAAATCATATGAGAACCATGTAGGTCGATGTCTGAAGTGGTATTTTGAGGAAAGTACCACGCAGATTTGAGTGGACCTGTCCAAACAGTGCAGCATTTGTCTATTAACGAGTAGCTCAAACTTAGAACTTTAAGGAACTCGTCGATTTGAAGATCAATACTAAAGTAAGGACATTTGGGTAGGCCACATAAAGAACTCTAACCGCCAAACTAACATGGAATGAACCCCTAACTTAGCGATCTACATGGTCCTCACATTCACAATACGGTATATGAGGACCATGCAAATCAGTGTCTGAATAACTATCTATCACTACCATACAACAAAGAGGTAGTCAGAATTTACCTTATATCGAATTGTGTTTGGGAATTCGGCAGCATACATCGATATGACAGAGACTTATCGGATGAGTACATATCCCCAACAAAGAAGTCTATGAAATCAACCCGCTAAACCTATAACCTTACCCAAGAACATTTGATCGCCCCCACTTTACTCCCTCGCGTACGATATTAGGTACAGTATGGCAAAGAATTTGATATACGGGCAAAAATATAAAACCAATCTATGTATTAGTATTTTTATAGAGCAGCACAAGAGGTTTACCCTTTTTTTTTTTTTTTTGGATGGGAAATCATCAAATGACTTCTCCCGCTCTGGGCGGAGCGGAAGGGAGTGTCAGACTGTTACTGACTAAAACCCACCCGTGTTCCTGCTTGTGCCCTTTGCGTTCCAGGGCCGCGGTGACTCTTTCGAACAAATTCCGCAACCCTAGCAGGCACTGACCCTATGGGGCCCCGTCTTCTTTGCTGACGGCTCTTTGAGGCGCGCGTGGAACACGACGCGCCGTCGACTCGGGCCTGGTTGCTATCGGACGGCGAGCCACCCATAGCTCGCCATCCGCAGGCCCGCGCCTACGGTGGCCGGGAATCGCCCTGCGTTTCCCGACGCCCGGGGCGTCTTCTCCTGTTGCGGCGGCTGGAGCGAGGGGCTTCCCTCTCTCGCACGCGCTCCGCCTCCTCCTTCGCTTGCATTACTGCTTCGCAGAAGGAGGCGACCGCTTCCCATGCCTCCTCGCTCCGGACCATGGCTTGAACCAGGGCCGGCCGCGAGAGGTCGCCGCCGCCGATCGCCTCCACGAGGACACGGCGTTGCTCCGCCCAAGCAGGGCAGACCTCCACCGTATGCTCCACCGTGTCCTCCGGGCGATCCACACAGTGATGACACCCGGACGTGTCCTCCCGCTGGATCCGACACAGGTACCTCCCGAAACAGCCGTGTCCGGTGAGCACCTGCGTCAGGCGGAAGGTGAGGACGCCGTGGCGTCTCTCCAGCCACTCCTCAAAGAGGGGACTTACCGCCGCAATGGCGGCGTGCCCAAAGAGGTTTACCCTGGTTCTCATATATGTACATTTCTGTATCTATTTATTGTTATAATCAAATTATGTTGTTATTAAACAGGGTCAAATTAATTATTTTTACCCAACAAAACCGCAGCAGAAATTATTGATTATTCTTTGTTTCTAAAACACAATTTGAAGTAACTACACTATCAGCGGCAGTTGGTGCAGTGTCAGCTGATTTTGCTTGACAAAATTATTGTTTATTTATTTTATTATTTATGTACACACAGAAAATAAGTAACAGATAACATTATATTTTTAGTACAAAGGAACTGCTTATTTCAAACAAAATTTCTTCCAGCAGATAGCCTAGCAATAGACCCCACCAATCAGCTTCTCACTTGATCTATGTGATACGGCGCCGAACATATTTAAATAGGATTACAAATAATTCTGAGTAGTATACGATCTAATTTCACTGCAAAGGCGATGACCTAATAAAAATCCACGCACAAACAATAATATCGATACCTTGATTTGACTCTGCAGCTACTATCAAAATTTCATGTATACCAAATAACTTATTCTACTGTACATTATTTGAAAGGGTGTGAAAAAAGATCAAGGTTGCGTCACTCCTATAATATTACATTTCACGTAACCCAAATATTTTGGAGCCCTCTTTGTGCCCTCCTTAATGTGTGAGGGAGGGGGTGATTTATGTACTATTCAAGGTACATTATGTGGTAGTTCGAATAATCTGATATCGTGTTACTCACTGATGGAATTCATGGAGATTTTGTTGAAATATATTTGGCGAGTGGCCTTTGTGGGTAGGTCGATGACTTTGCGTAAAGTTTTAAGGCGATTATGTAGAAAGTAGTAGGTTGCTCAAATGTCAAAATTAAAAGTTAATTATTAAAAAAAAAACATATTCTATAAATAAACTTTAACTATGCCAAATCTCGCTTACCATTTTTTTCTAGTACCTACGGGTTTTCTCATTACGTTTGAATATTCCCATTTATAATATTCAGATAATTATATTTTTAAGAAAAATTGTTATAGTTCGTACTTCAAAAGAAAGCATCGAAATGTAAACATTTTTAGATTGACCACACATATTGCTTTTTTCACTATTTTTGGTTATTTTTTTTTTTTACTCTTGTCTGTAATATAATGATATATTATTTATGTTTTGCTTTCCAATCCGATTGAACGAGTAATCCTATTTAAATGTCAAAAGGATTACTTTCTGCGTTTTTCATCGGTTGAGTTTGAATTTTTAATTTCACCCTTTATGTCAAAGTTTTTTTTTAGCGTTTGAGGGCTTTAGCTTCATCAAAATATTCTAAGATATTATATTATTAGAAGAAAAAGAAAATATACATGTCTCTGTATTTTACATACTTAGATGAAAGCAGAACAAAATCAACCTTTTTTATTCTGATATGGATTTGCTCTTGACTCTAGTCTAGGTCACAGGTGACAGAGACAAAGTCTACGATGGAATGAGCTTACCCAGAAGAAGCCTGTTCCCTCTAACTTTGAAGAGATTAGGGTTAGCGAAAAAATAATGCGAAAAATTAAGGCTAACCCTAGGAAGATGGGATTAGAGGCTCTAGATATAGAACCATTCTATCGGAGAATGCGACTGTCAAAATATCAAATGTGATGTTACATTTTCATTCATTTTTGACCTTGACCTTCGAGTCGCTACCGCTGACAGAATGATACTTCTATCTTCAATTATTAGTAGAATTGGAACTTCAGAGTGACATTTCTACTTATGTATGCAATTTGTTAAAAAAACTTCAAGTCCCATACATTTTTGACAGAGGGCGAATGACATGCGAATGTAGACGTTGTTTAAAAAGTATAGTTGTAGTATTACTTACAATAGAGTAGAATTGACAATCTGAGATGCCAATTCAACGATACGGTTGGCGTAGTGGTTGAGCGTTCGGCTGCTGCGTTACGTGTCGCGGGTTCGATCCCCGCACGGAACAAATGTTTGTATGTTCCTACAGATAATTGTTCCGGGTCTGGCTGTCTTATGTATGTGAGTATTCATGTTTGTGAACGCACCCACGATACAGGAGGAAATCCTAGTGAGGGCCAACGTATTTTTTAAAAGAAAAGAAAGAATTCTACTAATAATAAAAGTGATAGAAATATCTTGACTTGGCTCGCGAGGTTGGCGACATGTGGGATGTGGACTCGGCAATTATTGTACCGATAGTCGTGTCAGGCTTAATAGCCAAGAGCCTCGACCAATACCTTAGGAGGCTCACGTTAGGCGTTCGGATCAAGTGCTTGATTCTGAGTACCTCTGGACAGGGCTCGCATTGTTAGGAGGTCCTCTTTCTGGAGCCCTGACCGCCGATAGCTTGGACCCTCGAAACCAGTGGGCTACTATTTTGTTCTTTTATTTTATTTACAATGGAATATTTGAAAATATATTTTTATTTATGTTCTAATGAATAAACAAAAAAAAAGTGATAGAACTGGTCTTGTTGTCCAGAAAGAAACAATAACATGTGGGCTGTATTCATAAATCACTACAATCAAACAAATACTAATTGAATCAAAAATAAACGAGCATCGCGGGTCACGATCGGATCTATTCAGCCCCTATTGCAAAACTGTTAAAAGGTTTCTCTTTTAAAAGTGATTTCTCCCGAAGAAGCCAAACTTCGTAATCCTGCCCGATTTTAAATATAGAAAAATAGACCGGTGAACTTCGTTCCAATTGAATGAACTGTAACAGTTTTGTATGAACTGAAGTTGATTTGCTGAACTGTGCTGAAGCAAGCAACTATCGTTTTACTTCCCGATAAATTAGCACAGATAACACGTAATAAACATTACCTTTATTCCTAAACTACTCCAGTATGGGGACACAAAATAAAAATTCAAATCAGTAGAGCCAATTTCAACTTAAATGCGGGACTAACGCAATTCATCTGTACATATTATAATAAAATTTTCAAAGGCCGATATCTGTACATTGTAAACTATTATAATATATATACATATGGGTGTCTTTATTAGAGAAACAGAAATCAAGTCTGTCCTTCTGTCTGTATGTTTGTATTCACATCACGCAAAACTATGCATGCATGGATTTAAACACAGTTTTCACAACTCTACAGCCAGATACTTAACTTATAATGGGGTATATTTTACTACTTACAAATACTATATTTTAAGTACTACACTTACAAAGTCGCTATCAAAATCTAGTCATATTGTATGAACAAAGATTTTTTGGTTGGTCCTGACTAAGCTCCGAAACTACTGGACCAATTTGAATTATGTTTTACCAATGGAATGCTACATTATCAGTAAGTAATATAGGCTATATTTTACCCCCTATTCCCACGGGAACGTGAACTAAGCGAAATCGAGGGGTACCACCAGTTTGATACTAATAGCTATGTAGGTAGCTTGCCGTTAAAAGACTGAATTCCCTTAGACACTAAATGTTTGAGTAGATAGACACTAAAGATCTACCAAAAGTTTCAAGGAAAAGTGGATGTGTAATTAACGTAACAATCTACGCAGTTCTATTAACATTATAATTAAGATTAATGTTATTATCACAACAAAAACAAAACAGCTTAATTGTACGCCCGAAATCTGTTAGAAACCCATCAAGGCGTAACGTCATGCCAGTAATTGAACGCCACATTATCATATTTTCTCACACAATGACAACTCCACATCGGCAATATTCTCCTTTATGGCCTTCCTTTGTGTTCCCATGGGGATCCACGGAGTTTTATCGTCCAACTTTTATCACCAAAACCTGTTTTTGTTAGTAATCATTGATTTTGATATCCTTTTTATACTGTACGAACTATGTTTTTTTTTTTCATATATCGAACGACATCGATGAAAAATTCTAAAAGTTTCTCGAAACTTGTTGCGTGTTGCTTGTTTTGCTGAATTTTGTTCGAGTTAAGTTACTGGCGAGCTTAGAAACATTCTAGGCACGGAACTGAACCGAAATGGTCCATTAAGTTTAAGTATTTTTTTTTTTAAGTCTGACACAGAACTGGCGGGCTTTCAGATATAGTACAGCTGTAACTTGATTTACGGTCAGAAATAAAAATTCTTCTGTATTGTGCAATTTTCCTCCATTGCAGATGAAACTTTATGTAGCTGAACTAGGTTTGTTATTAAATTGACCCTAGACAACATAGATCTTCTACAGTCGTCGATTTTATGGTGGCCATATTCTCCTTATTTTATGGCCTAATATGATTTGATAAAGTACAGTAATAAAACTGTATCAGAAGCGTTTGGGACATATTTATCTTGTCCCTAAGATAAACAAGGAAGGGAGAATAAGACAAAAACAAAAACGTACTAAATCACATGTTAAAGGAAGGGTTAAATAAGTTTTAGTAAGTCAGTCGTAGACAGTAGCAATTGCAGCCACGTTGCTACGGTAATTTATCGTAGCTCGTAGCGCGTAGCGGTCGGCATAATCTACGCCGTAGCCCTTATACGCATATGTTGCCTAATGTATTACGGCAGAGAAAGTTTTCTTAAGACAAGTACGTAGGAGTATTATGAATGTGTGTGTGCTTAATCCGCATGGACCCTTCATATTTTAGGGTTCTGCATGTACCTACAAGGCTCTACAAAGTGGGCACAGTCGACCGCAACACTTTGACGTGGTGCTTTTGACAAATTGACGACAATATCAATGTGTCAAAAGAACCACGTCAATGTCAAGGTTACAAATCCCTGACATTAAGATTGAGCACGTGACATTTTAGAAATACTTTTGAATTGTTTGTCATTTGCAATCAGTTAAAATAATAGAAGGTTTATCTGTCTACCTACCTAGACTAATCTTACATCTGAATGTAGAATTTGAAGATAAACAGGTATTTGCGAAACTCTTATTTAGCATGTGAATCTGACAGAATACGTTGAAAAGTTTTTTACTCCAAATTCTTAACTCAGAAACCGACCCTAAGAGGCCAGTTTATTAAATACTGGTTATGATACCACTACTCGTATATTTCAATATTGATAAACAGAAATATTTTGTAGTTTTTTTTAACACCAATAGAAATCGTTTGCCATCGCTAGAAAATACAGTATAACGGTAGCAACTTTATACAAAATACACATTCAAAATCCCCAAAGACGTATAGGGAAGTTAGAAAAAAGTTACAGGTACGACACCCTTACGTAAAGCTTAGGGGTGAGGGTGAATATTTACCGAGAATTTCCATCGAATGGGATTCCTCCGAATGACTTTTTTAAAGAGAAAAGTAACATTCTAATATACCATTACACAACACAGCTTCAATAAATACAGAGCAATGTAGACTTCTTGAAATAAGAAAATCAAAAGCTTGATAAAATAAATATCGAAGAACGGGTAATGGTGAGTTTTTCGCTCCGTTAACTCAATCAGGGGTTCAACAGTATTTTAACATGTCGTAAAAGGGGTTTTTCGATAAATTATTTGCTTGACTACTGGTGACATCATCATTTTAGATGATACTCAATTACTACTAGACCACAGAGTACGCCTTTCCCAAGTGCCACCCTACTAACGGAGTAAAGATGCTTACATCCAGTGGATGCCAGCGTCCTGTACCAGATCACCGGTCCGCCTTGTGAGAAGCCTTCCGATGCGGCTGATGAGCTGGCCAGAAGGGGATCTGCAACTGCCAAAGATCTACAAATGACAGCCTGGACCGACGGCTTAGTGTGTTTTCCGAAGCACGGAGGAAACTCATCTACAGACCAACCTTGGCAAGCGTTACTTAGCCTTGAAGAAAGCCATCAAATTCAGAAATTTACATTATTATTTACATTACATTTCTGTCGGATTATGAGACTGATAATTATGATTTATCTCAGAGGTATAAATCACGAAGTAATAACAAATTAAAATTATTGACGGAGTCAGTAATGCCGGAATTTTATGTTTTAAAGTTTGTACTCACTTGTATGCTATCTGAAGTCTAAACATACTCGTAGTTTTAATGTTTAATTATTCTAATTAAAAATATTATACTCAGCTGAATATCGGCATTTTTTAGTTAGTTGACTTATGTCATTAAAATTAATATGTATTTGTACACCACCTAGTGTGGCAGGACACAGAGATTCATTAATTGTTTCACCATCTTTTTTATAATAATAAAAACAAATAAGTTCCTGATACAGGTGGGCACTTTTAAATGTTTTTTTTTCATAATTTAAAATATTTAAACATATAATTGTATGTGACTTAATGAATAAACGGAATAATAATAATACCTGGTGTACACAAGTAAACGTATTTGATTTGATTTGGTTCATTCAATCTTTCATCACATTCATTTTGATACATGTCACCTTTGGCACGACTTTGTCATGGTAAAGAAAGGTCGATTTATTGGGTTCGATCCGCCCACTCAAAAACAAAACTACAAGCTCAAAGGTGGACTTAAAGTCAATAAACAACTTCCAGAAAAACTTTCAGGTATGAGGACTTCGAACCCTACGTGTGGGGGCGAAAGGGTTCGCGGCCCCCATCGGATGGGGTTGCTCGTTTAGAATGCATAGAATTGTTACGGTGTATTCGCACTATAATTGGCCGTTTGAATAGGTAAAGGTGCTGGGTAATGCCTTCCTTCCGGCGTTTAGTTGCTGAGGCGAATAGCGCTGTAGGGTTAATCTGCGTTGGGTTTGTATTATGGGTGCTTTTTGTAAATTGAATTTTGCATTGTAGCTAGCAAAATTGCGAAGCGTCACTGTTTCCTTAAAGTCGATATTAGCATGATTGCTGACTGGCTCCAGCTATTTTGGTTAGGTGAGTGAGAATTTATACTTATAAAATTATAACAGCGTTTCTAATATATGTAAATTAATTTCTCTTATACTTTGTATGGAAATATTTTTTTTTACATTTCATTTCTTGTAATAATTACCGAGTTGATGGAAATTAACTTGCCTTATTATTGTTACATAATGCATAAAAATAGTTATAGTAAAATCATGCTCAAAGACGAGCTTGGCTAAAAGTTGAGTTTTCTCGAACCTTTGAGTAATAAGGAGAGATCACAATAGACGATAGAGCTTCCCTTTACCACTGAAATGATATCATATCATTATCCAAAGGGAACATACTCCTGTGATGATGTCCTGGAATAGGCTTATCTGTGTGCCAAATTTCATATAAATCAGTTCAGGCACTGAGACATGAAGAAATTACAAACAAACTCATTTTCACATTTATAATTTATTTATTTAAACTTTATGTACAATAGTGGTACATGGGCGGACTTAATGCGACAAGGCATTCTCTACCAGTCAACCTTTGGGTTAAAAAGACAACACTGTGGTAGGTGTACAACAAATAAATAAAATACAAAATATATTGAGTGGGAAAGAAATTACAAAATAATAAATATATATATATGTATGTATATGTATGTGTATATATATATAATACTAATAAAATACAAATATGCTAAAATAATAAACTAATAAATATGATATTTTATAATATTGTTTTATGTATAAGAGAATATAAGAGAGTATAAGAGAAAGGATTCCTAAATGTACAATGCAAGTTATTCATAATTGCCAGGGCTGCAGACTTTGTTCGAAAGAGTCACCGCGGCCCTGGAATGCAAAGGGTATTAGGAGTAACATAGATGGGTTTCAGTCAGTAAGAGTCTGACACTCCCTTCCGCTCCACCCAGAGCGGAAGAAGAATTATGATTATTTCCCATCCAGGAAAAAAAGGTCGACAAAAATTTGGACTTCGTTAGGTTGGGTTATGAAATAGGTGGAGTATGAAATATCGATACATTTATTGATAAGTTTGAAAACTAATAATAATACTTTTGCGCCAAAATAAAAAAAGTCCTTAATAATAACAAAAAAATCCTACTGTATAGTGTGTAGCTCCATTAAAAGAATTTTTAGCATACCATTTAAGCGATCGATCGCAAGGTTCAAAAGATAAGCTTGGAACCTTTTTCGACAGCTGATTTATGTGCTTCTAGATAGCACCACGTACCTAAAGGCCTGCTAAGTGTTTTATACAGCTACACACATCAACAAAATGTATATATAGGCTTAGAGAACCTGTATATTAAAAAGTAGATTTATGTTCTAGTACCTACCACCTTGGCTCATTTGTTTTGTTCTCGTAATACATAAAATTTTATTTCTGACACGGTGTGTTCTTATATTTTTAGCTGTATTTTTTTTCAATCTATATTTTTTTTTCTCTAGAGACGTAAGAATTCTGCAGCTGTATATCTTTAAGCCTTATTTAATTTAATCGTTTTATGGTTCTACATTCTAAAAAAAATTAATCATCTCGCTTGCGTTTGTCAATCCCATACATTTTTGACAGTCGCCTTCTGGCGAAGGCAACTGTCAAAATCACAGAAGAAAACTGAGCAGAGGCTGTGATCGCCTCACAGCCTCTGCTAAGTTTTATTTCAATGAGCAAGAATCTGGATAGCCGTTTCCCAGCTACGTTGGTATCGGTTCCTTGTCTAATTTGTCGCAGCTAACTACCAGTATTATCTTCTGTATATATAAAAGCAAAATACCACTGACTGAAGTCAATCACGAAACGGATTTTACGAAACTCCACCCCTAAGGGGTGGAAATTGTTTGTACTAAATCTGCGCAGACGAAGTCGAGGGCAAAGTACTAGTATTATATATGTATGTACATACAGCGACAGTTGCTATGACCTTCGCACTGTTTGGAGAGCACAATAGGTTGCTGAAAAGACTGTTCGTCAGTCACCTGGGCTTCAGACTCGTAAAGGCTGTCTAAAGTCCTCGAATGATAGCCGGGACCAAGTACTTAATACGCTTTCCGAGGTAGAGAAGGATCTCGGTACATAGAGTATGTGGTATTTTTGACATAAAATGAAATTGATTATGAATATTGAAATTTTACTTGCTTGCATAATCATATTATGACGAATTTATATTTTAACTAGCTGCTGCTTGCAGCTTCGCCCGCGTGAATGTCGGAAATTATCCCAAGGGAACATAATCCCGGGATAAAAGTATCCTATAATACTTCTAGTACCTCCCAGAATATGTGTACAAAGTTTCATGATGATTCGTCAAGTAGTTTTTGCGTGAAAGCGTAACAAACATCCACGCTTTCACATTTATAATATTAGTAAGGATTTAATAGTATAATATATTTTTCTTAATCATTTGTATGTCAATTGGCAAAACAATATAATTATATACAAGAGCTTAAAAAATAGTTAATGCGCTATTACCTAATTTTTAAGATCTTTTATATAATTAGTTATCACCTATGTTTACGAAAAAATGATACTGATTGTGATTCAGACCAATTTCAGTAAGCTTTGCTTAACCTTGAAGATCGACCCGTGTGGGTGTTACGAGTATTATTTAGTCATGATCCTCTCTTATTTCACTGCATGAGGGCGCAAATTATACAAATTGAGCAGTATTCAGTTCAACTAAACTGAGCTAAATTAAGGTCCTGTGGTATTATTTTGATTATTGTTGTAATCAAGCTAACTAAGTTATTCAGACCTAGTTTGTACGTGGTCTAGATATCAATTATATGTACAATACAGGATTATTGACCTCACCGCTATTTTAGGGGTTAATTATAATAGCAACCAGGGCCGAGTCGACGGCGCGTCGGTCGTGTTCCACGCGCGCCTCAAAGAGCCATCAGCTACGTAGACGGGGCCCCATAGGGTCAGTGCCTGCTAGGGTTGCGGAATTTGTTCGAAAGAGTCACCGCGGCCTGGAACGCAAAGGGCACAAGAAGGATCACGGGTGGGTTTTAGTCAGTAAGAGTCTGACACTCCCTTCCGCTCCGCCCAGAGCGGGAGAAGTCATTTGATGATTTCCCATCCAGAAAAAAAAGGGGTTAATTTCATGCCCGGGTGTCCCCATTGCATTGGTGTGCAGCATACGGAGCATACGGTGGAGGTCTGCCCTGCTTGGGTGTAAGTACCGCCGTATCTTCATCAAGGCAATTGGTGGTGGCGACCTCTCACTGCCCCTGGTTCAATCCATGGTTCAGCAGATCGCGTGTGGGAGAGAAAAACCTCACACCGGAGTCACAGAGCGATTCCAGCGTGATTTTAAAAGAGACTTTGACCACTGAGACGGTGAAGGAAAACATAGTGAGGAAACCGGCATGTCCTGGAACCAAAAATTCGGAGACATGTGACATTCACCAACCCGCACTGGGCCCGCGTGGTGGATAACGGCCCATTCTCCCTCCTAAAGAGGAGGCCTGAGTCCCAGCAGTGGGAACATTAAAAGCTGAGTATGAGTTAGTATCGGTGTTTCTTCTCAGGGTTTTGAGTTAGCTAGGAAACACCTGGCTCTTGTAGTCTAAAACAACCAATAAAAATTGACGTGTAAAAGTGCTATTTTCAACCTACTAACAAAATAAATTAATTTTATCACCATCTAGAATTTATATACGGTCCCCCAAGAACAGCACATTATTCGCCAAAAACATGAGTAATTTCATGTCTCTATTAATATTCTTACATGCCATGTCTAGTTGCAATTATAATAACGTTCAAAGTTTACGAGCTCTGGCGTTAAATTAAATTAATTTGAACTAGGTTTAATTTATAAAGAAGTGTTTTAACTATTATTTTTTAATAGTCCATGATTCTCAACAATCATGGACTATAAAAATAATAGTTAAAACACTCATTTATAAATTAAACTCATTTAGAAATATTATTAAAAGAAATCGTTGAAATTACTTTGGATAGTTACTTATTATTTGTCTCATTAAATTAACAACATTTGATGTACAAAAGTATTGCTCGTTTTCATTAGTCTTTCAAACACATCCTAACAGAAAGCGATCATCGCGGGGCAAAGCGATTGTCACGTTCATTTGTGTGATAAAAACGGAAGCACCGTCGCGCCGATAGAGGGCACTCTCCGGTTTTGCCATACAACATTGACGCGGCGGTCAGGTATTTTTATTGTTTTCTATGAGAACACCGCCTATTACTTAACAATAAATATATTTACACGGTACCAGCAGTATAATTACGTCACATTTAAACAGCGACAGCCAACCGCTGTTAAAACATAACCCGATAAAACTTTCCTTAACTCAAAACCATTACCGCTCACCTACCTCACGACCACTAACGGAGTTAATTCATTCAGGGGGCAAGCTCAGCGCAATTCTGTACCTACTATTATAACTATTACTTGATCTGTTTGACTCTGTGCTGAATATATGGTTTCTCTTCTATTCTACTTCATCTACCTAGCCTTTTCTCAACTATTTTGGGGTCAGCTTCCAGTCCAATCGAATTCAGCTGAATACCAGGTTTTTACGCTAAAACTTAGTAACGAGGTAGCTTGGTATTTCTTGGTAAGACTGGTGTCAGATTTTCTCGCTTCTGAGAGTCCGTAACGACTGCAATGACCAACAAAAGAAAGTCGAGATCAACGGCTTACGAGTTTACGGAGGGGTCTTGGTATGTTAAGATGGATTCATGCACATACTGACAACACACAACAACAACCTTGAAGACCGACCCGTGCAGCTGTTATTATTTAATCACGAGCTTTTTCTAAAAGGGGTACAGTGTTCCACAGTTAAAAGTATAACCCAATAAATTCCCTTAACCTTAACGTCTATAACCGTTTCGTAAAGAAAGTCTTTTGGTAAGAATCAATTAACCGCGTAGTGGTCGGGTTACTTGATTCTTACCAAAAGACTTTCTTCACAAAACTGTAATGCCATACTAACTATGTTTTTGGTATTGAATGGACTAATGGTGAATCGGATGAAGTCACGAATGTTTTATGGTATTTTTATGGGCCCATTTTGTTCTGTGGTGACAAATGCTAAGAAAATGTAGAAGAAGGCTTAGTAGAATCTAAAAAAAGTAGGATATTGGACAGAACAGAGGCTCTAGAAAAAATCTTGAAAATCCCATATATTTTTGATGCTTTAACAATCGCCTTCACCACACTAAAACTGACAGAATGTCACGTGTCGTAACGGATGATACTTGACGGGCAGTGTAACTGAATATCAATAAAGTCTCAGGAGTCAGCCTGAAAACATCATCATCATATCAACCAAAAGACAACAATTGCTGGTCAGGTCTCCCCCAAGTGTCGCCACAACAACGGGTCCATTGTGTCTCGTATTCATCGGCAACGCAGGTCATCGTTTACCGATGACCTGGTGAGGACCAGGTCATCGGTAAACCTTGTGGGAGGCTTGCCAATGCTGCGTCTTTCGGTACACAGTCGCCTGAAAACCTACTTATCTCCATATAGTCTAAAACTGGCCCTAAATCAGTTTGAAGGATCTCCAATCGACTCAGTCTACATTACAATGGGGAAAACCCTTGAGGAATGCCTTTTTTTTTTCTGGGTGGGAAATCATCAAATAACTTCTCCCGCTCTGGGCGGAGCGGAAGGGAGTGTTGAGACTCTTACTGACTAAAACCCACCCGTGATCCTTCTTGTGCCCTTTGCGTTCCAGGGCCGCGGTGACTCTTTCGAACAAATTCCGCAACCCTTGATGAATGCCCACGACGGAAATTTTTGTACACCCGTGTTACCCAGTTACTGGGCTGTGGAAGTCAGATAAGCAGTAGCTTTACGTAAAATACTGGTATTCAGCTGCACTCTGTTTGGCTGGATGCTGCCCCAACATAGTTGAAAAAAGGTGAGGTAGATGATGTGTGCATAGTTTATCTGTAAGTGTCGCTGTGGAGCGTCGCCTTCATGTAAAATTCTGTGTATGGTGAAATGTTTAGAGTGGGGCTTCTGCACCCAATAAATTGCGGCAAGCTATGATGACGTCACATTACCGTTGACGCGAACGTTAATATGCGACCATAAAGTCGTAATTTAATGTTACTGGCGTCAAACATGACACGCGGTTTTAGGACACCGCGCCGTTTATTCGCGCTTTTACTTGATTTTGGAAGTAATAAACATTAGGTTTTAGGTGTTTGTATGCCTATTAGAAAATTGTGCGTTTTTCTCTGGTGCGTCGAAAATTATTTTAAAAGTAGCTTCTGCCCCACGGCTTCGCACGCATGATAGTTGAAAATTATCACGGAATAGAATAGTTGACTAAACATCTAATTAGTCCGTCAGATAGATTTCCAAAAAGTTTTGGCCACGAATTCTTCTTTTTTCACGTAAACAAAAAACGAAGACGTGCGACAGTGCGTTAAAAACTAGTGTGACGTCATTACGTGTTACTACAGACTAGGTCGCAAAAATAAGGAACCTTTATTTATGTTTGCAGGAATAGTACTGTTTCAGGAACATCGTTCAAATGTGTATTCACTGAAAATTTTTGATACTTTTCAAATACCCTATTCGCTACAGGCTGATATAATAACTTTTCTTGCATAACAGATTCAAAACTGACTTTCTAATGAATTCAATTAAGTTAATGAGAGAAATTAGAAACGAATTGAATAATATCTAGTAACTATAATAAATTAAAATTACGAGATCTTAATTAAAGTTTCAAAAGACACTAGAAACAGCTTGGGCTCAGTCTAAAATAATGCGTAGATACTCGAAATAATTTAATAATCTTTAATGTTTTCATCAAAGTCACATTATTATTAATTGGTAGATGTAATACTGATATTTTTGATACATTAAAATGACGATATTGCGAAGTATGTTAGTAAGTTCATGCATGCATTTGCAAAAGTTCTTTATGGATTTTCGTGAGAACATTTTCTCTTAACGCATGTTAAAGGATTAGCTGCCTTACTAACGACCGATCTATCACATTCTGGAGATAGAAAAACAAATGAAACAACAGAGAAATTATATAGGCTTTCTGTTGTTTCATTTGTTTTTCTATCTCCAGTGTGTGATAGATCGGTTATTGGGTTCAGCCGTAAGGGGTTTCATGTTGCCCAGATACTGGGTTGTGTGGGCCTGTTATGCAAGTATTTCATGTAAGACATTGGTTTTTAGACAAGACTGGATACCGCCCAAATCTCGTGTCAGTGTTTGTTATCGAACTCCTCCGACACGATTTGACCGATTTTAATGTTTTTTTTTTGTGTGCATTTGATAAATCGGAGAATGGATCGTAGAATATTTTTTCTGCCTCTCAGTGATAAAAGTTCTCCAGAAATAATTCATACGGCAAAACAACTTTTGCCAGGCCAGCTAGTATAGTAATAACAAAAAACCTAGTCAGACTTTTTTTTTCTGGATGGAAAATCATCAAATGTCTTCTCCCGCTCTGTGCGGAGCGGAATCAGTGTCAGACTCTTACTGACTAAAAACCTACCCGTGTTCCTCCTAGTACCCTTTGTGTTCCAGGGTCGCCGTGACTCTTTCAAAGAAATTCCGCAACAACCTGGTCAGATCTTACAACAATTTTAAATGCGGAATTCAGTGAGAATAGTTGGATGTTTGTTAGTCTTTTTAACCGACTGCCAAAACAGGAGGAGGTTCTCAAGTCGACTGTATTTTTTTATTGTGTGTTACCTCATATCTTTGTACTGGGTGTCCCGATTTTGATGATTCTTTTTGTATTCAAAAGCAGATGCTTGTCATGTGGTTTTTGAATTTGAATGAGATCTGACGACTAGTATTTGAGTTATCCCTAATAATGCGTGGTCTAGACTAAATTGATTATTTTCTCATTTGATCTTGTCGATGTAAAAAAAGATATATATATATATATATATACGATGGTTTGGAAGAGTATTTTTGTATTTCAAGGTGGTCCCTTTCTAGTTTGGTGAAGATCTCATGAAGAACAGAGACAGGAAACGTAACTCTTCAATAAATGATAGCAAATATTTCGGGATTATAAAGAACTATCAAAAATATGTATCTTTCCTCTTTATAATATTAGTATAGATAATATAATAACTTCGAGACTAGATTTATCGCAGACCATACTCTATTTAGCTAGCTGATTTTAATCTGTAATCTGAACTTCACACTAATTAATTAAAGATACCGTTAGTTACAGATATTCTAAGTTTAGACGAATTCTAACTAAATGTAAGATTCCGGTTAGGTTACACGTCGCAGAATTAGTTCGAAAGAGTCACCGCGGCCCTGGAACGCAAAAGGCATTAGTTTATAATTTTATATCTTCATTATGGACTAAAACCCACCCGTGTTCCTGACACGTATAGGTTTGGTCAGTAAGAGTCTGATACTCCCTTCCACTACGCCCACAGTGGGAGGATTTCATACTCAGAAAAAAAAAAGGTATAGGTACCTAATTAGGCAATCGAGTAAGCTATTTAATTGTTACAAAATTAATCATGTTCGTGTTTTTTTTAGGGTTACGTAACCGAGAGTCACCAATGGAAAACTTTTACTAAACATTCGCTGTTTGTCCGTGTGCCTGTCAGCGGGTTTTATGTTGTAGATAGTTGAATTTTTCAAGACACATCGACGGTTATAATTTCAAATGTCGTAAGTGACATACAATGCACTGTTGGATTTTCAACCGTTGGCACTGAACAGAGTGCTGAATATCCAAAAGTGAAACATCTGCGTCTTACGATATTTAAAATTTCAAGCGACACCATGTTTTTTCGACTAATCCGTGTATGAGTTCGTTCATTCAAGTGAAGGGGAATCAATCCCACTGGGTTTTTTGTGTCACCAAGTAATCTAAAACTATTGTAGCATCCTAAGACCTAAAGAATGTTTTGTTCAAAGACTTAAAAAAAAAGAATATCCGTGCTCATTCCATAAACGATTTAAAAACTCAAATTGATACTTGCCAGATTAAAAAAGAAATAAAACGTATTGGTAATCGTATAAAGACTAAAAAAAATCTATACTAATATACTCGGATAAAGCTGAAGAGTTTTTTTGTTTGCTAGAACGCGCTCTCAGGAACGACTGGTCCGATTTCAAAAATTATTTCAGTGTCAGATAGCCCATTTATCGAGGAAGGCTGCACACACATAAAAATATCTTCACGCTAAGACCAATTGGAGTGGAGCAGTTATGAAAAAAGTGCCACAAACGAAGTTGCGTGGTTCAAATAGTAAATCATGTACGTAAACTAAAATTCCTGAACGATAATATTAGTAGCATAGTATGTTAAAACTTCTTCCTTCGAGAAACAGCGTGGTACCGTTTTTTTACTCACCGAACCGTGACAGAATTACGCATTCATACATTATTTTCACGAAATAAATAAACATTGTTTCCATACGCTGCTTTGGGAGTTCTCTCTGGCAACTTTTAATTCAGTTACGATGTCGTATGTTATCTGTTCCGTAATAAATTTGCCCTGTCTTTGTTATATAAATAAAATGTGAAATCAGATGTTTGTATGCAGCCAGTATTTGTGCGTTAAACAAATTGGGAAGTCAACGTTTACGAGATGCAAATAATTCGAGACATAAAGGCTCTTTTTTTTGTAAAAGTACAATAAACTGGGCGTCGTTTCCATGGTCTATTTTGCAGGAACCATGCATGAATTCTGGATAAATTTTAGATAATGATAATCAGCGTCATCGTAGCCTTCCATATCTATACTAACATACTAATTATAAATATTATAAAGAGGAAAGATATGATTGTTTGTTTGTATTGAATAGTCTCAGAAACTACTGAACCGATTCGAAAAATTCTTTCACTCTTGGGTAGCTACACTATCCCCGGGTTATATAGGCTATATTTTATCCCCATATTCGCAAGGAAACGGGTACTATGCGGGTGAAACTGCGGGGCGCTGCTAGTGAGAAATAAATCCTAAATAGAACATTACGTCCAGAGAAACCATAAATTTGTTTATTTTTAGGCCGCTCTGTCCTATTGCAGAACAAAGGGTCTTCCTTTCTTCATTCCATTCCTACCAGCTCTGATAACAAATAAACATGAAATTCGTTGAATTTTAACTTGTCTTTACTAACATAGTATAAGTACTACTAATATTATTGTTTAGATTTTAGTGGAAAATCCATTAATGTATGTCGTTTTTAAACCCCAATGCAAAAAGAGGGGTGTTCTGGGTAAAAGAAGGATCTGTCTATCTGTCTGTGGCATCGTAGCTCTCAAACGGATGAATCGATTCTGAACTAGCGATACCCCGAGGCGACATTAAGTCACTACAAAAAATATAGGTATATTTATTACAAATATCGTTGAATTGTGTATGTATGTAGTCTATATTTGTTAAGTTTCATCAGAAAATACAATGTTTAGAGACGGCTTGTTAAATATTTTTCAATTCACATTTCGATAAACATTTGTTTATTTGGTTTCTAACGACTGAAAAAGGATAATTATTTTTTACGGGGTATGCCTTAAACTATAAGTAATTTTTGCACAAGGGTTTTTTTTTTAATTAAAACTTAAATTTTTTGTAGTAATTAAATACTTTTTCTTTCTTTCTTTCTATTTGTTTATAAACTATCATAGGAGATGAACTGCTGACCAGGGAAGCGAGCGGTAAGGGAAGCATGCAAGGACTTTATTGTAGCAATGCGTGATTTGTCTCATTCTTCATCTTCTATGATAGTTTAGGGAGGCTGGGGCATCAGCTTCTGTCGTTATACCTACTATAAAATTTACTGCCTAGTATTGTAGTAGTAATCATTTTATGTCTCTTTTCTATGAAAATAACCTAACGAATGGAAAATCGTATCCGACAGCCATTGCAACTGACGTAAGCCCACTTCGTGTGTCACACGAATCTACGTTAGTATATATTTTTTAATCAAAACAAATATAATTGTGTTGGGGGTTTTACCCCCACGGTTTTACCAGTATCGACGAAATTATTTGTTTCCCTATCCATGCAGGAAAATGACAGGGGAAGAGATACGAGCGTGGACAATCCACGCTCACGCGATCTCCAGGGGAAACTTTTTAATTCAATTACAATGTCCACTGTTATTCCTGCTCTAACAAATTGCATTTGTTACCACCGCTATTTGCAGCGAGTTTTTATATAAAGTTTGTTTCAAAATACTCGCATTTGTTGCCAGTAACATGAGTTTTCGCTTTGCTCATGATAGGTATTTTTAGTGTTTTTTTTTTTATTTATTTTCGATGAGATGCGCAAGTATTGTGTTTAGGAGATTGTAATAGCTGCAAAGTTCAGTGTATCAATACAAGCAGACAGACGGTTTATTTGTTTACGTATTCGTTACCATAGGCAGTAATAAACTGCCACATAGAGACGTCACTCTGAAAAACTCATCAACCACATTAGCTCCGTTAAAAGTAACGCCTCGTAGAACTGGAAATTGATTGCGTGCCTAAATATGGGATGTTTAAGAGCTAATTTACAAGGTACTTTATAATGTATGTAATAAAAATACGTTACATAAATCCCAAATTTACACCCTACGTGAATTTTATCATAAAACATTAATAAGCGAATTTCAGCTTTGACGCCAGTTTTTTTACGAGAACAAACTTTATTAATGAATCTAAAATAAACCTCATTACGCGATAATTAATTAAACAGGACTCGCCACCTTCTCGCTTGAATCCATTAAGTGGGCACTCCTCTTGACGATATTCCAGGGGCTAAAATCTGGTTTACACGGATAGAATTTCTCGCTCGTCGAGAAGCGAGTTTCTAGCCTAATGAGAGGTAAAACAATATCCATGCATCTCTAAAGCAAGACTCACCAAATTATTTTCACATTTAAATGTTTACTCTCATGAGAGAGAAAATCCAGCTTTTCTCCCTATAAGACTTGAAAATAAGTCTGTATACCGTTTTCCCAAATATATTGAGGTTGCCTTCCAGATTTCATAGATCAATACCTGTATTTGACATGCAGCTATTGCCTATCTCGCCTCCACAACCTTAGTGTCTGGTATCGATACCCCCTTTTTTATGAAATCAAGAAATGACTGCTTCCGCTCTATGCGGAGCAAAAGGGAGTGTCAGACTCTTACTGACTAAAATCCATCCATGTTTTTCCTAAAGCTCTTTGCGCTCCGGTGTCACGGTAATACTTTCGAATAAATTCGGGAGGTTAGATACCGTAACTCTTGGGAAAGATTAAATACTTAATGGTTGATTATCACTTAATTATTTCATGACCATTTTTACCTTCGAAATACATTTAATCACATCTTATCAAACAGAACATACATACGTCTAAATATTATAAGTTTTAAAACCATATAAGTTAACAGCTTACATATTTCTTGCAAAGGTTTTGTCAGAAATTATCCAGTTCAATAGTGATGACCAATACAATAAAGACAAAGACCAAACCTAGAATTTCTGATAGTCACATCACTAAAACAATCAGTCTATTGTCCAAAACATTTATGTTTGCGTAATTCGATTTTTTTTACCGAATAACTGAATTTAGTCATGGTTTTGGGGTTCGCCCCACACTAAAAGTTGTTCATGGTGATGAATACAAAGACCCAATCACAGTTCAATCAATGGTCATCAAAAAATACACCAACAATGTTTCAATGGGAAAAGTGCTCAGAACACTGACAGCATTTCCACGTTGAATGGTAATGCCGCTCGTAGTACTTTAATGATGAAAGGTAAGGATTATGACTTTGGAACGATACCACAGCTGTCCAAGCACTTAATAGGTCAATAAACCGGTTCAGGCCAGTTATATTTGGGTCAAATTCCGGTGAAATGTGCCAAAGAGTCGTTGAATGACAAGTATCATTATTCAGGTGCCTGAAGCAAGACTCAAAGGTTTTGTTCAACCATTTACAACTTATCTGCCAAATAAATTAGGATATTGAATGAGAGGTTCTGTACTTTTGAATTAAGAGCTGAATACCTTTAAAAGGCGTCCTTTAGATGTGAAGGTAGATTTAAAAATTCAAAGGGAAGATACAGTTAAAATGAAATGGGTTTCAGAGTACCGTACCTCTGTCGGCATAAACGGAGTTATATTTTTTGTCAGTGTAATGAGAGTGTTTTCATAGTTTATAAACTTCTGTAGGTAATGTAGATAGACTCGGAAAAAATGAGAAGACAAGACTCGATCGGTGCTCTCCAAGCGAGTCCGAATGGAACTTATTCGGTTTTTTCGGACGAGACATACTTCTGAATACTAAGGAAAATATAATGGAAGAAGTGTATACTTGATTGAATTGGCCTCTTTTGCTTTTAAAATGATTGAAGTCCATACTTATATTGTACTAGCAGCGCCCCGCGGTTTCACCCGCGTAGTTCCCGTTCCCGTGGGAATACGGGGATAAAATACCGCCGATATTACTCAGGGTGAATGTAGCTTTCTAGTGGTGAAAGAATTTTTGAAATCGGTTGAGTAGTTTTTGCGAGAAAGCGTAACAAACAAACTTACATTCACATTTATATATTAGTAGGGATATGCGGAAGTAATTCTGTCTAACTGTCGGTCTGTCTGTCTAATTGGTACCTGTTTATGGCTTAACGTATTTGGACGAAACTTTACCCTTGTTCAAACCATGTCATGGTGAAGGGAAAATTATAAAGTGCATGACCGTGATGGCCCGATCAAGTTTAAATGGTTACAGAAATCAAGCTACTTAGTAAATTTAAGCTGACCTTTAAAAATTTGTAGGACAGTGTTACAAGTTGGTTACCAATACGCACATAAATTAGAGCATAATCATGACAAACAAACTGTCCATGCTATTAGTTTATTTCAAGGCGAACTTCAGAAAGCCTTTAAAAAACTAATTGACTCGCGTCAGAAGTCAGAAAAAAACAATATGGAAATGACAGTATCTATATCTCAAGCAGCGACCCTGAGAAAATTCAATACTAGGCTCAATACATTGTTGCGGAATATGTTCGTAAGAGTCACCGCGGCCCTGGAACGCAAAGTGCACCAGAAGGATCACGGGTGGGTTTTAGTCAGTAAGAGTCTGACACTCCCTTCCGCACCGCCCAGAGCGGGTCAAAAAAAAAGTCATTTGATGATTTCCCATTCAGAAAAAAAAGGCTCAGTACATTCCACCTCTCAGCGCTTCAAGCGAAACATTCCCGCTGATTGCAGCGACACCCACAGATTATAATATTACACGCCTTTTAAAAGTTAAATGTTTCATGATTTTTGCAGCAGAATTGCTGAGCCCCCAAAATAAAATTTGTGTAACTATATCACACTATTTTGTTAACTATTCAGGGAGTTGTTTTGATATTTAGTTTTACTGTTTAAAATGTCAGATGTGTTTTTTTTCGGGTGCGGTTCATTTAAAAAAAAGTGTATAATATAAATATAAATAATGGGTATGTATTATTCATAATTAAATAAGGTATCGATTTTTTTTTGTGACGAAGTAAATAACTATTCATTTTCAGTTTCAGGATTATTGTGATTTATGAGACTTATTTTCTGACCAGCGTTCTATAAAACGCTAAATATCACCTAATCACTTCACTACATGACTACTTATTATAAAAGTCACCTTTATTAGGATTGCCAGTTACGGTTTTCAGTAAAGCTCTATTAGTGCTTCGGAGGATGCTTTAAGTATATAATTACTCATTCATGATCACTAGTTGTCCCGCGCAATTTTGTCTTCACATTAGAAAGAAACAAAAACAACTTTATTGCAAATTTTTTATGTAGTGTGTAGCCTTCCTGTATAAATGGGCTATCCAACACTAAAATATTTTTTCAATTCGAACCTGTAGTTCCTAAGAATAATGCGTTCAACCAACCAAGCAAACAAAGTCTTCAGTTTTATAATATTATATTATACTAGCGACCCGCCCCGGCTTCTCACGGGTGCAATGTAGGTAATAATGTTTCTTCTACTCTAATATACATGTATTATACATATAAACCTTCCTCTTCAATCCCTCTATCTATTAAAAAAACCGCATCAAAATTCGTTGCGTAGTTTTAAAGATTTAAGCAAACATAGGTATTTATGGACAGAGAAAGCACTTTGTTTTATACTATGTAGTGATAGTAATATATGTAGATTATTGTATCGCGAAAGTTATAATAAAACTTCATCTATAAATAGGCTATTGCCTCATTAATTTTAGTTTTGAAAATTGAGCAAATGATTATAACGCGTTTGAGGAGTGAAACCAAATATTAAGACCAATGAACAATGTTCATTGTTGAGAGTTCTTCATAACTTTTGGTAACAGTAATATCTTTTGTGTTAATGTTATGAAAGATAAAGTTTATTGTATTGTATTTCACTTGAATAGTAAACTTAAAAGTAGACTTAATGGCTTAAGACTCTGATCAATGCACTGAGAATTGTCACAGGTGAGGGTTTAAGCCGTTAGTAAGTACCTACAGGACCCTTTATATAGACAGTGACTCTAAATACTAGATGTAATATAACCCGTCTTTGGAGCGAAGAGGCAAGGGAAGCGATCACCTCTATCTGCGAAGCAGTAATGCTAGCGAAGGAAGAGGCAGAGAGCACGAAGGACAGGGAAACTTCACGCCCCAGTCGCCGCAACAGAGGAAGACCTACAAGGCGACAAGAGTCGCAAGAAAATGCCCGACCACCGTAGGTGTGGGCCTACGGATGGCGAGCGATGGGTGTCTCGTCGTCCGATAACAACCAGGCCCGGATCGTGTTCTACGCGCGCCTCAAAGACTTGTCGAAGACGGGGCCCTAAAGGATCAGTGCCTGCTAGGGTTGCAGAATTTGTTCGAAAGAGTCACCGTGACCCTATGACCTATAACTTAAAGGGCATTAGCAGGGTCATGGGTGGGTTTCAATCTGTAGAAGTCTAATACTTCCTTTCATTCCGCCCAAAATTCATTCATTTGATGTTCTTGTGTTGTTGTGTGTTTGTTGTTTTGTTCTGAAGTTTATTCAATGGCATTTGAGACATATTTGAGTAGGTGAATACTTCAAAATGTCACGCATTTAAGCTCGCGTAGATAGGCGTGATGCATAGAAGCTACATAGAAACATCAAATGGTTTTGAATTAAAGCTCAAAAGACAGACATGACGAGACAAATAAACATGAAATGTTCCACGCGTTTTTGTAAAGATCACACAATTGTCAGGCATTCTCTTGTTACGGGTAGCAGCATTTACCTGCAAAGACTTATCTAAATTTAGCGTGACCTTTTAATATAAAGTATCGAGTGCCAGAAGTTGGTACATTCAACACAGCGTTAATTAATTTTTCTTACTAACGTTGTTAATTTTATTTGTGTGTATGCATCTATGTAGCGTTCTCAGGATGATTGGCAACGCGGGCCTGCGGATGGCGAGCTATGGGTGGCTCGCCGTCCGATAGCAACCAGGCCCGAGTCAACGGCGCGTCGTGTTCCACGCGCGCCTCAAAGAGTCGTCAGCAACGAAGACGGCGCCCCATAGGGTCAGTGTCTGCTAGGGTTGCGGAATTTGTTCGAAAGAGTCACCGCGGCCCTGGAATGCAAAGGGCACAAGAAGGATCACGGGTGGGTTTTAGTCAGTCTGACACTCCTTTCCGTTCCGCCCAGAGCGGGAGAAGTCATTTGATGATTTCCCATCCAAAAAAAAAGTATGATTGGCAACAGAACCGATACTTCTCTGCTTAATAGGTTCACTGAACTGTGTTAGAAGACATATCAGTTACAAGAAAAAGGGGTAAAAAGAATGAACTAGCCACCCTCACTACCCCAGGGCCCCAAGTTTGCTATTTTTATAAATTTGTCATTCCAACACGATCCCATTGTCATTTTGCTAAAAGTTCGTAATCTGCTAAATTCATAATGGTCGATCATTGGTCGGTCAATGGTCTCGTAATACTTTTTGATAACCAAGCTATAAAAAGATATGACAACACACGACGTTCTAATGATAGGTCACTGATCAAAAGAACTGTCAAAATTTTAGAAGATTACCGCATACGTCTGTCATTCAATTGTCATTATGTACGAAATTACCATTCTATGCCATTTCATTCAATGGAGTGTCAGTGGTTGACCATTAGAAAGTCATAATGACGCTTTTATGTTAGTAGATTACCAAAATTGTCAAAATCGACCATTATGAGACTGTAATAGCAGACTTGCGGCACTGGTATACGGTGCGACTTGTTTTTCTTTTTACACGATTGTCCAAAAAAGGAGTATTATGTTTTCTGGGTTCACGTATGTGCGTATGTATTTTGAGTTTCTTTATTCCACCATAACTTCTTAACGGCTTTACCGATATCAATATATCGTTAGAAGCGTTGAGTAATCCAGGGTAACAAGGGCCAGTATAAAATTTTAAAATTAGAAAGGGGGTGGTTCACATATAAATAACCAAAATATTTTATTTTCATGAAAATTAGATTTAGACGCTTGAGTTAGGGTATATTTTTTATCATAATATTTAAAGTTTCGCATTTGACCACTATCTCAACACTCAATACTTCATTGCGTTCCATGGCTTACATATTATAACGAAGTATAAGCAATATGGACCCAGTCGGGCACAGCAAAATAAGGAGAGAGGAACAACAAAAACATCTCAACTGATGAAAAGCGATGATTTGTGATCGATGATCACGCTATCCTAGACGTAACCTATTCACTTTTGACTTAAAAAAATAGAAAACACGTTTATTCTAGCCAAAATAATGCACAAACATTAAAAGCGTCAACTAAAAAAAACAAAAGCCAGTTTCACCGTCAGCTATGTCAGAACGGAACATTAACTATTTCTCTGAGTTCTGGTCACACCATAGACAGAACAGCCGACCTTATTCTATGAACATCTCACATCTAAACAGAACATTGAGTGTGCTGTCAATCCATACGAACAAGATAGAATGACAGTTCCACGGTTGACACGGTGATATGTTTATAGAATTGCTCTTTTACGCAGTTGTCTATGGAATGATGTTCGACATAATCATCTGCCTAGCCTTTTTCCCAACTATATTGGGATCGGCTCCCAGTTAAGCTGGATTCAGCTGATTACCAGTATTTTACGTGAAGCGGCTGCCTACCAGACCTCCATAACCCATTAACTGGGGAACACGGTACTTCTTGGCAAGAATGATGCTCGACATCGAACTCCGAAAAAAAAAAAGAACAAGGTAGATGATTTCCAGCTGTGCTTACAATGAAAGTAAACCCAAAACCTTTGCTTGTAAATTCTTTTTAATGCCCCCAGAAAATGGAAAAACAACAAGTGTAATTTACTTAATAAAACGTACAAATCGAGGTCACTCGGGATCGTGTCAAGGCTAACCTAATATCAGATTCGCTGTACATGTTGTTTATACTTCCCTAAAAATTACTCTAAAGTGTTGGTTTTAACCTGTTTTTACTCGTTTTCCCTCTTTCTGGCATGATTATTATGTAAAGTTATTTAGGTTTTAAAGAGTAATTTTCTGATTTATGGTACCGTTAAATTGGCTTTTTAATTTTTCTTTTTTTATTGTCTGTTAAATGAAAGCTTTTGGCAAATACTTTTTTTTTCTCTTAAAGTTCGTTCCAAGCTTTGACGTTTATTAGGTACTAGCTTCTGTCCGCGACTTCGTCCCCGTGGAATCCCCGATTTTAAAACATTCTTTATCGCTGCTCCGCTCCTATTGGCTTAAGCGTGATGATATATAGCCTAAAGCCTTCCTCGATAAATGGTCTATTCAACCCAAAAAGAATTTTTCAATTCGAACCAGTAGTTCCTGAGATTAGCACGTTCAAACAAACAATTCAGCTTTATAATATTAGTATAGATTTATGCTACAATGGAGTACTATTTCATGGCGTGTTTAGAAAGCCTATGGGTAAATTGGTTTCGTCGTGAATTGGAATGGTATAAAAGTACATTCAAATGAAACGTTCCTCTTACAAATTGATAACCTACTATACTAACTATGGTATAGTGGGCGATTTTATTGTTAGCCAATTGGCGAAGCGAACTATACCCTACAATCAATAAACATTATTGTAACCCGTTCCATGCAAAATGTATGAAAAAATAAAATCCTAATTGGTATTTCTTCTTTCATGAAGTTTCTGATATTTTAGTCGAAGCCAAATCCAACATCTTGAGATATAAATAGTGTAACTAACCTTACTTAGTATTATATTTATATGGTTTATTAATTGATTAAATACGGATGTTAAAATTATTATTCTGTTTACCACAATTACTTGGTAATATTTTTTCATAATTACAAAACCCACTAATTTGTGGGTTTCATAGCTCCCCAACCGATTTTACACTAAAAATGGAACGTTAACATTCCTTTGGACGGGAATTTAAAGGCAAATTCCGCTAGAATCCCGAATTACTGGCAAGTATGAGAATTTCAAATAAATTCTTAGCAATTAGAGCGTGCACACAGAAAATGGAACGGAAAATATAAAAACGGTCCGGCAGCGGTTTCGAAACGGAGTGGTATTTTATGTTTTTTTTTTTTTTGTGCACTTAATGGCATTTATCCAGTATGTTGTAAGATATCGGAGGGTATGTGGTGGGGTTATGAAAGAATTTGTAATGAGGTAGTGTTAACCAGCCCAGAACGACGATATGACGACGACTTGCTGCCTAATTGCAAAATAAAACAAATAATAGCGTGTTCAACGATGTCGAGCAAACGAATTTTATACCAAACTAGCTTCTGTCCGCGACTTTGTCCGCGTGGAATAGTTACTTTAACCCCGATTTTGAAACTCTCAGCCCCATCGGTTTAAAATTGACAAAGTTTAATACAAACTTTCATCCCTTTCGACCAAATTTGATTACCATAAAAACGGTTCTAGTGAGTTAATCTTAAAAGATAGACATATACTGTCGCGGACATTTTTTTAGATCATTTTAAGAGTAATAATTCTTTCCTACATATTTTTTTGGTATCTTGAACCGTTTTCGCAGCGCACGCAACGGAAGCCCTCAAAGATGAATATTTTTCCCCGTTTTTCCCACATTTTCCATTTTTTTCTTCGCTCCTATTACTCGCAGCGTGATGTTATATAGCCTAAAGCCTTCCTCGATAAATGGTCTATTCAACCCAAAAAGAATTTTTCAATTCGAACCAGTAGTTCCTGAGATTAGCGCGTTCAAACAAACAAACAAACAAACAAACTCTTCAGCTTTATAATAATTACTAGTATTTCGCTTGGGGGCGCGAGTTGCAAGCAACCCGCGGTGTCTTTTTAGTATTTTTTGACTAACAACAAAGGGGTTGAAAGTAGGGGGTTGAAAAGGGTTGAATTTTTATTGGCCATATACTCATCTAAATACCCTTTATACAACCTCGACAACTATTTTTCTCTACTATGTCAGATTTCTGAGATACGCAAAAGGGTTGAAAGAAGGGGGTTGAAAAGGGTTGAATTTTTTTTGGCCATATTTTCATCCAGACACCCTCTATACAACCCCGAAGACCATTTTTCTCTACAATGTCAGGTTTCTGAGTTACGCAAAGGGGTTGAAAGAAGGGGGTTGAAAAGGGTTGAATTTTTTTTAGCCATATTTTCATCCAGATGCCCTCTATACAACCCCGAAAACCATTTTTCTCTACAATGTCAGGTTTCTGAGTTACGCAAAGGGGTTGAAAGTAGGGGGTTGAAAAGGGTTGAATAGGGTTGAATTTTTTATTGGCCATATACTCATCCAAACACCCTCTATACAACCCCGAAAACCATTTTTCTCTAAAATGTCAGATTTCTGAGATACGCAAAGGGGTTGTAAAAAGGGGGTTGAAAAGGGGTAGTTTTTTTTTTCGTTTTCTACTCATCCAAACACCCTCTATACAA
Organism: Hecatera dysodea; assembly: GCA_905332915.2. Taxonomy (NCBI): domain Eukaryota; kingdom Metazoa; phylum Arthropoda; class Insecta; order Lepidoptera; family Noctuidae; genus Hecatera; species Hecatera dysodea. The sequence continues at coordinate 16,055,177 of HG995303.1, forward strand.
CCCCGAAAACCATTTTTCTCTTCGACGTCAGGTTTCCGAGATAAGCAATGGGGTTGAAAGAAGGGGGTTGAAAAGGGGTAGTTTCAGATTTTTCCCATACTCACCCCGACACCTTCTACACAACCCCATAAAAAGTTTTTCCCTCCTAGCACGGGAAGTGGGAGAACAATTATGTCAATCAGTCAGTGGTTATTTAATTGTATATAATATAACTAGTATTTCGCTTGGGGGCGCGAGTTGCAAGCAACCCGCGGTGTCTTTTTGGTATTTTTAGTAACAATTATTATCTCTACAATGTCAGATTTCTGAGTTACGCAAAGGGGTTGAAAGAAGGGGGTTGAAAAGGGTTGAATTTTTTTTGGCCATATATTCATCCAGATGTCCTCTATACAACCCCGAAGACCATTTTTCTCTACAATGTCAGGTTTCTGAGTTACGCAAAGGGGTTGAAAGAAGGGGGTTGAAAAGGGTTGAATTTTATTTTAGCCATATTTTCATCCAGATGCCCTCTATACAACCCCGAAAACCATTTTTCTCTACAATGTCAGGTTTCTGAGTTACGCAAAGGGGTTGAAAGAAGGGGGTTGAAAAGGGTTGAATTTTTTTTGGCCATATTTTCATCCAGACACCCTCTATATAACCCCGAAGACCATTTTTCTCTACAATGTCAAGTTTCTGAGATACGCAAAGGGGTTGAAAGTAGGGGGTTGAAAAGGGTTGAATAGGGTTGATTTTTTTATGGGCCATATACTCATCCAGATACCCTCTATACAAGCCCGAAAACCATTTTTCTCTAAAACGTCAGATTTCTGAGATACGCAAAGGGGTTGTAAAAAGGGGGTTGAAAAGGGGTAGTTTTTTTTTCGTTTTCTACTCATTCAAACACCCTCTATACAACCCCGAAAACCATTTTTCTCTTCGACGTCAGGTTTCTGAGATAAGCAATGGGGTTGAAAGATGGGGGTGGAAAAGGGGTAGTTTCGGATTTTTCCCATACTCACCCCGACACCTTCTATACAACCCCATAAAAAGTTTTCCCCTCCTAGCACGGGAAGTGGGAGAACAATCATGTCAATCAGTCAATCAGTGAGTGGTTATTTAATTATATATAATATAACTAGTATTTCGCTTGGGGGCGCGAGTTGCAAGCAACTCGCGGTGTCTTTTTTAGTATTTTTGACTAACAATTATTATTTCTCTGTGAAAATACGCAAAGGGGTTAAAAGAAGGGGGTTGAAAACGGTTAAATAGGGTTGAATTTTGATTCGCCATATACTCACCCAGATACCCTCTATACAACCCCGAAGACCATTTTTCTCTAAAATGTCAAGCTTCTGGGTTACGCAAAGGGGTTGAAACAAGGGGTTGAAAAGGGTTTAATAGGGTTGATTTTTTTATTGGCCATATACTCACCCAGATACCCTGCTGCCTGTTTCTGCTATAATGACGATATCATCTGCAAATCGCAAGTGAGAAATGTACTCGCCATTGATGTTAATGCCACGTTCTTTCCAGTTCAGCGTCTTGAACATATCTTCCATTGCATTAGTGAACAATTTCGGGGAAATAACATCCCCTTGTCTCACTCCTCGATGCAACGGTATGGTACTTGTTTGCTGATTCTGTACTTGAACGGACATGGTGGCGGCCTCGTAGAGACATCTCATCACTTGGATGTATCGCCAGTCTACTTGGCAGCGCTGCAGGGACTCCAGAACAGACCAGATTTCAACAGAGTCAAAGGCCTTTTCATAGTCCACAAATGCTAGACACAGGGGCTGATTGTACTCTTCGGGCTTCTGTATAATCTGCCGCACTGTGTGGATGTGGTCTATGGTGCCATATCCGCTCCGAAACCCAGCCTGCTGCGGTTGGAATTCGTCGAGTCTTCGCGCAAGACGGTTCGTGATCACTCTTGAAAACAGCTTATAGACGTGGCTTAGAAGGGATATGGGTCGATAGTTCTTCAACAGGGTCTTGTTTCCCTTTTTGAAGAACAAAACGACCACACTTCTACTCCACGCCTCTGGAGTTCTCCCTTCAAATAGGACAGCATTAAAAAGCTTCTGGAGCTCCCTAAGTACGGGGTTACCTCCAGCTTTCAGCAGCTCTGTGGTAACGCCGTCTTCTCCAGGGGCTTTTCCATTTTTAAGCTGCCCAAGAGCGATCTCGATTTCGCCAATACTGACTTCTGGCAGGTCTTCGGTGAAATGGCGTGTCAATGTGGCTCTAAGACCCTCATTTTCGGGATCAGGACGAGATGCATGCGATGCGTATAACCGGCTATAGAAGTCCTCCACTTCCGAAAGGACTGCTGGCTTCGAAGAAACGACTTCTCCACTTGCTGTGGTCAACTTCGTCAGGTGGCTTCTTCCGAGAGATTGTACGAACACCTTTGACCCCCGATTCTGCTCGATTGCTCTTTCAACCGAAAGAGCATTGAAGCGCCGGAGGTCGCGTCGTACGTGTTTGTTGATCTCTCGGTTTAGAAACCGCTTTGCCGACGAAGTGGTGGGTGGGTTTTCACGTCGTTCCTTCATTAGCCCTAAAGTCCCTTCTGAAAGCTTGGACTTCTTGCCCTTACGCTGCATATCACAGAATCTCGTACCCTTTTCCCTGAGGATCCGAGTCACATTTTCGAGGTTCTGGTTTACGTCTCTTGTGGTTTCCACGGCAGCGAATCGGTTTACCAGGTTTGCATGGAACGTTTCAGATCCTGCCATGGTTTTTAGAGCAGAGTTGGTCGGAGTCTGGACTTCATCAGATAGACACGTTCGGCCTTGAAGTTAATATTCATAGAGCCTCGTACAAGTCGGTGATCGCTACCGGTATTGAACCTATTGAATTATTGATCACGGAGACGTCTCTGAATATATGCCTCTTGTCCATTATGATGAAGTCGATCTCATTTTTGGTCATAGTGTCGGGGCTTTTCCACGTCCACTTCCTAAGACACACTATACAACCTCGAAAACTATTTTTCTCTACTATGTCAGGTTTCTGAGATACGCAAAGGGGTTTCAAAGGGTTGTATTTTTTAATCGCCATATACTTGTCCAAATACCCTCCATACAAACCTGAAAACCGTTTTGCTCTACTATGTCAGGTATCTGAGATACGCAAAGGGGTTGAAAGAAGGGGGTTGAAAAGGGTTGAATTTTTGATTCTTCATATACCCATCCATACATGCTCTGTGTGACACAGATGTTCACAGAACTGTATTTGTTCATAAACTGTATCTCAAAGTGTGTGTATCCTAGAAACTAAGATGTATTTTTGCATGCAAAATAAAATAAACTTATTATTATTATTATTATCAGTTATCTTTTTTTTCTCAGCTCTTTTTTGGCTGGTTTTTACCACATTTATGGGCCAAGCCAAGTAAATGTAGCGTGTGGTGCGTTTAATGGATTGTGTGATGAGGTCTTACTTCGTTGTCATCTATCTGCATAAATTTTCTGACAATTCTGCATGTATTTAGAATCGCAGCCTTTTGCAATGTTATGTAGAGGGTTTCTGTAAGATCTAATAATTTTAAACTATGGAGGAGATAATTTGGGATAACACCTGTGGTGGAAAGTACTATTGGAACTACATATACTTTTTCTTGACGCCAGATTCTCATAACTTCATCTTTGAGTTCTGCGTATTTACTTATTTTTTCAGTGATCGTCTTCTGAATGTTATGTGTATTGGGTATTGCAATGTCTATCAAATAAGTTATTTTATTTATTTTATCCTGTAATGTTATATTCGGTCTATTATAATGTATGGTTCTGTCGGTGAGAATGGCACGGTCGTAGTAGAGCTTGTGTGTAGTACTTTCTAAAATGGTTTGTGGTGTATAGTTGTAGTAAGGGGTTTTAGTGTTTTGAATGAGTGCGTGTTTGAGAGCTAGTTTTTGATGGATGACGTTTGCTACTTGGTTATGCCTATGAGTGTAATCGGTCTGCGTGAATGTTGTGCAGGCGCCAGTAATATGCTGAATGGTTTCAGGTTGGGTGTGACACTTGCGACATTTATCGTTTGTTACTGTAGGATCTTTAATTATATATTTTCTGTATTTTTTTTTGTGTTAATGATCTGTTATTATTATTATTATTATTATTTCCTTTATTCATTACATAAATACATATAAATTACATTTTTAAATATTAAAATACAATTATATAAAAATATTTAAAAATATAAAAAATAGTAGCCCACCGGTATCGGGAACAGGGTCCAAGCTACCGGCGGTCAGGGCCCCAGAGAGAGGAACCTCCTAACAATGCGAGCCGTGTCCAGAAGTACCGCTTTCTGGATCAAGCCCTTGATCCAGCTGCCTAAAGAGAGCCGCTTAAGGTGTTGGTCGAGGCTCTTGGCTATTAAGCCATTGACGGAAACGACTATCGGTACAATGATTGCTGAATCCACATCCCACATGCCGACAACCTCGCGAGCCAAGTCAAGATATTTAATTTGCTTATCATTCTCGGCTTTCACGAGGTTCTCGTCATGTGGAACAGTTATGTCTACAATCATTGCACGCCTCACGATTCGGTCCACCACCACTATATCAGGCTTATTGGCAACAATAGTCCTGTCAGTGATGATGGACCGATCCCAGTACAATGTGATATTGCCATTATCGAGAACTGGGTCGGGCACATACCTGTAGTACGGCACCTCCGATTCCACAAGTGAGTATTTGCCTATGCAAATACTCTCAATACTTATTATTGTTATTATGTAATCCCGAAGACCATTTTTCTCTACAATGTCAAGTTTCTGAGATACGCAAAGGGGTTGAAAGAAGCGGGTTTTTGAAAGGGTTGAATAGGGTTGAATTTTTTATTGGCCATATACTCATACAGACACCTTTTATACAACTCCGAATAACATTTTTCTCTAAAATGTCAGATTTCTGAGATACGCAAAGGGGTTGAAAGAAGGGGGTTGAAAAGGGTCGATTTTTTTATAGGCCATATACTCACCCAGATACCCTCTATACAACCCTGAAAACCATTTTTCTCTACGATGTCAGCTTTCTGAGATGGGTCTACCCTTTATGCCAGAACTTAGTGTCATAATATTATTTTGCATAACAACGGATAGCATAATCTTCACTTCGCAGAAAATTGTTTGGTGTACCCTCATTTATCATACATCAAAAAGTCATAATTTTGTAAGTCAGAATCATCTTTAGGCATAAATTTCATATCCATAATGATTAAAAAGTAGAACCATCTTATCGCAGAAAGTTCACAGTCAGAATTGTCTTTTGGCAAACATTTCATATCGGTAGTCATTAAAAGGCAGAACTGGCATATTTCCGAAAGTTAACAGAATCATCTTTTGTCATACATTTTGACATCCATAAATAGAAAGACACATCTGTTATATTACAGAAAATTCAGTTACAATAATTTTGCATTTCTTACCAGAACAATAAAATTTGTACAAGCAAGCATGCAGCATGCAAGCAAGCACGCAGCATGCAAGCAAGCAAGCAGCATGCAAGCAATCATGCAGCATGCAAGCAAGCAAGCAACATGCAGCATGCATGGTTTCTGTCACGGCTACAGCGCTGCGGGGTTCCGGCGGTCCCACGCGAGTTTATCGTTGCAGATGGGTTTAACGCTCACCACCGCAGCTTCGGCTTGCTGCCCGGCTTCGCCGGCCAGCCTCAGCCGCGGCGGCGAGTGTTACAACCACCTGCTCCTCAACTCGCGGGCCGCCTCACCCCTCCGCGCCTTCGCAGTTTTAAATTACACTCTAGGGGTAGGGCAGACAAGACTACGTGGAGTCGGTTTTGCAGCGATTTGTTTCTGTCACTAAATTTTTAGTAAAAAGCGTTTACTGTTAAGACAATGTTTAAATTTTAATATAAGTACCTAAGATTAGATACAAATGCTTTTTTTATGGAAATGTTTAAAGAGATTCATCCCAGGTGAAATTCTGCCATCTTCATAGTATGCCATGTGAAATTATGCGAAATGATCGTTGTTCCAAGTAAACATTGTGCTAAACGAAATTATGCGATGTTTTAACAATGCTAAAGGTAATTATGCCAAATAAAATTCTGCCATCCTAATAGTATGCCATTGTAAATTCGGGCATATAAATATTCGGCCAAACAATAGTTATACTAAATATTTTTTATGCCTTACAAATACTCGTTTAAAAAAGATTATGCCAAGTGTGTTATGCCAAGTAAAATTCGGAGCAACAAGATTCTGGCAGATAGAGAGAACCCTTCTGAGATACGCAAAAGGGTTTTTTTTTTAATTTACAGTTCATTACCGCGGACTTGATGGTCCGCGCCTTTTTTTACAGGTTAAACTTGTTTAGATTTTTTTTTACATTACATATAGTATGTGCTTCCACATAGGACACTTTTCCTTAATCTACGCACAAGTTATTCCTGTGAGCATACAATAAAAGCATTTCGTAGCTTATGGTCTATGTGAGTCCATCATTTTTTTTCTTTTTTTTTCTGTGTTTTTATTTTGTTTTTTTTAATGTTTCTTTTTGTTTTTTTTTTTATATGTATAATCTTCAGACTTTTGTTCTAAATTACTTATTACTATATTAGTTAAAACACGGATGTTTTGACACACTTAAAACAAATGGATATACATAAAGGGGTGATGCATGGCAGTTTGAGCCGGCCAACCTCGACCTTGCGGGAACGTGAGTATGACAGACTCACTCTGCCATGCAGCTTTACATAATGGTATTTTATTTAACATTATGGAGAATACAGAGTTTGGGTGGAGTTTATTATTGGGGACAGGGATTAGTTTAGGTGGGCCTAATGACCAGGGACTTCGCTAGTTTCTTCTTTCTTCGCAGGGAAGGAGAAAAGCTGGGTATAAGCTTCTGCATAGGCTCAAGCCGACCTAGAGCCCGAATACCTATCTCACCTTGCCTTGCAGCTCTGATCAACGGAAGCACCAGCAAAACGACCATAAAAGGTAGCAAGTATGCTGCACTGCCCCAAATGGTAGTTGCCACTCACCGATGCCGTATAATGCGAACCAAAGGGAAGACGATCGCATTATTCGAGTGGAGAGAGGAGACTCCATTTGCCCAGGCGAGCTCACTGCTCCAACAAATCAGAGAGGCAGGAGAACACACGGTCACAGCTCGCACTATAAGTGTTGACGCGGTGGTGGTCGGAGGGGAAAGAGGAGACGTCGCAGACCGCTTCGGCTGTTTAAAAGCCTCAGGACAGCATGAGTTAGTCGTCTATGAGGACAGAGGGGAAAGTTTGAGCTTTCTCAGAGCCCCAAGAGACCCAACAGCCAGCGCGACGAGCTCCAGAACGAGTCCGACCACTCAAAGTGGATCCGAGAGGGCCCAGGAGAAGGCAGCCGCCGAAAAAGCTGCAAAGGAGCAGAGCAAAACTACCAGCCCAGAGGACCAAGCCCGGTCGAGGAGTCGCCTGAAAGCAATCGGCACTTTCCTCAGTTCTCTACTCCCTAGCACCAGCCGCAAATCACAAGCTGATAAGCAGGGGGAAGCAGTGGAGAGGTTCTTCAGAAAAACACCAAGAGAACCATCACCGAAGAAGCCCACACCAACAAGAGCCGACAAAGGGCATGTTATCCCACCGACCCTCGCAGCCAATTCAGGCACTACGGACCACGTGAAGAGCGCTTTCCTCGAGTACATAGCAATCGTGAGAGCGACCAGAGAGGTTAATCTCATGACATGCAAGAAGATCCTGCAGACCTTCCAGAGAAACACTGAAGGACTGCTAAGGGTACTGCTCGAGGAGGCCGAGGCGGCCGTATACGACAACGTCAAATCTCAAGTCATCATAGGAGAAATGACGGGGTCGTATATGGCAGCTTTCAGCGCGGAGAGTGGCTTTGTGACCCTGTACGAGGAGGAAACGGAGCGCTCAGGCAAAATAAAATTCAGAGCACCAAACACCGACCCGATACTGATTACCGCCAAGTGTACCAAAATCATGCTGGATGACAAGATCCTTGAAATGGCTCAGTCCATTCTGGGGACTTCAGACATCCAGGAGCATTGGGCGGTACCCAGTATCAGGTGGGTAAACGGCAGTGGCGTGCAGTGGTTCGAGTTAGGGTAGGCCAGAAAATAATGTCCAAAAAAAAACACCACATTATTCAGGGTTGAAATTTGGTGTTTTTTTTTTTTAAATAGGCAATAAAAAAAAAAGCAACTCATTTCATTAAAAATCAACCCTAAATAATGTGGTTATTTTTTAAATATTATTTGGACATTTTCTCTGGCCTACCCTAACTCGAACCACTGCACGCCACTGGTAAACGGAGTTCCGGGTTGCGGCAAGACAACCTGGGTGGTGGGTCTTGGGAGTGGGGGTCTTGGGGGATCGTCACTCGTGTGGTGGTTTGTAGGTTTAAGTTGGAGGGGGTATTCCCAGGTTGAGTGGGGGTGGTTGTGAAAAGTAAGGGGGGGGTAAAGCTCGCGAACGGTGCTGAATTCCGGGATTCGCTAGGGGCCAGATTTTAGGGCTCTTTATGCCCTTTCAAACGACACCAATCTCAGTCTTCTAGCACCAGGGGTTACGAAGATAACTTGCGGGGGGGTGAGGTAGTCCCGAAGGGGGAGGGGGGGAGGGAAAGGTTTCGTGGGGAGACGATAGGCGGTGGGGTCTTGGGTGGGGGTCCTGGGGGTCTCGTGCGGAGGTAAGAGTGGGTGGGGTCTTGGTGGGGGTCTTGGGGGTCTCGTGGGGAGGTGATGGGTGGTGGGGTCTTGGGAGTGGGGGTCTTGAGGGATCGTCACTCGTGTGGTGGTTTGGAGGTTTAAGTTGGAGGGGGTATTCCCAGGTTGGAAGGGGGTGGTTGTGAAAAGTAAGGGGGGGGGTAAAGCTCGCGAACGGTGCTGAATTCCGGGATTTGCTAGGGGCCAGATTTTAGGGCTCTTTAATGCCCTTTCAAACGACACCAATCTCGGTCTTCTAGCACCAGGGGTTACGAAGATAACTTGCGGGGGGGTGAGGTAGTCCCGAGGGGGGAGGGGGGGGTTTCGTGGGGAGACGATAGGTGGTGGGGTCTTGGGGGTCTCGTGGGGTAGGGTGAAGGGTTCAGGAGTTCCCTCAGGACTTACGTATGCGGAGCGTGGTGCGGAGCTGGAGCGGATTCTTCACGTCGGTCCGCGTGATGGCTGGTGTGGTAGAATAATTCTTCGGCCGGCTTCGGAGTCTTCACACAAGGCTAATATATTAAAGAAAAGCACGTGGTGACAAAAAGTGTGGTTATACAACGCGGTTTGAGGTTGTTTTTTGGTAATAACCTCGTGCTTTTTGGCAATCTTGGTACCTTTATGTCTTTATTGGTATCCAAGATTCTTACGCCGTTGAATTTGCCTTCGCCTCCTCTCTCTGGGTGAATGTGGGAGAGGTAATCCGACTACGCAAAGGGGTTGAAAGAAGGGGGTCGATAAGGGTTGGATAGGGTTGAATTTTTTATTTGTCGTATACTCATCCAGATACCCTCTATACAACCCCGAAGACCATTTTTCTCTAAAATGTCAGGTTTCTGAGATACGCAAAGGGGTTGAAACAAGGGGGTTGAAAAGGATTGAATAGGATTGAATTTTTTAGTGGTCATATACTCATCCAGACACCTTCTATACAACCCCGAAAACCATTTTTCTCTACAATGTCAGGTTTCTGAGATACGCAAAGGGGTTGAAACAAGGGGGTTGAAAAGGGTTGAATAGGGTTGATTTTTTTATTGGTCGTATACTCATCCAGATAACCTCTATACAACCCCGAAGACCATTTTTCTCTAAAATGTCAGGTTTCTGAGATACGCAAAGGGGTTGAAACAAGGGGGTTGAAAAGGATTGAATAGGGTTGAATTTTTTAGTGGTCATATACTCATCCAGACACCTTCTATACAACCCCGAAGACCATTTTTCTCTACAATGTCAGGTTTCTGAGATACGCAAAGGGGTTGAAAAAAGGGGGTTGAAAAGGGTTGATTTTTTTTTGGCCATATTTTCATTCAGATGCCCTCTATATAACTCCGAAAACCATTTTTCTCTACAATGTCAGGTTTCTGAGATATGCCAAGGGGCTGAAACAAGGGGGTTGAAAAGGGTTGAATAGAGTAGATTTTTTTATTAGCCATATACTTACCCAGATACCCTCTACACAACCCCAAAGACCATTTTTCTCTACAATGTCAGATTTCTGAGATATGCCAAGGGGTTGAAACAAGGGGGTTGAAAAGGGTTGAATAGGGTTGAATTTTTTATTGGCCATATATTCATCCAGATACCCTCTATACAACCCCGAAGACCATTTTTCTCTACAATGTCAGGTTTCTGAGATACGCAAAGGGGTTGAAAGAAGGGGGTTGAAAAGGGTTGATTTTTTTTTTGCCATATTTTCATTCAGATGCCCTCTATACAACCCCGAAAACCATTTTTCTCTAAAATGTCAGATTTCTAAGATACGTAAAGGGGTTGTAAAAAGGGGGTTGAAAGGGGGTAGTTTTTTTTTCGTTTTCAGCTCACCCAAAAACCCTCTATACAACCCCGAAAACCATTTTTCTCTTCGACATCAGGTTTCTGAGATAAGTAATGGGGTTGAAAGAAGGGGGTTGAAAAGGGGTAGTTTCAGATTTTTCCCATACTCACCCCGACACCTTCTATACAACCCCATAAAAAGTTTTCCCCTCCTAGCACGGGAAGTGGGAGAACAATTATGTCAATCAGTCAGTGGTTTTTTAATTATATATAATATAACTAGTATTTCGCTTGGGGGCGCGAGTTGCAAGCAACCCGCGGTGTCTTTTTAGTATTTTTTGTATGATATGCCCAGGGGTTGAAAAGGGTTGAATAGGGTTGAATTTTTTATTCGTCATATACTCATCCAGATACCCTCTACACAACCCCGAAGACCATTTTTCACTACAATGTCAAGTTTCTGAGATACGCAAAAGGGTTGAAAGTAGGGGGTTGAAAAGGGTTGAATTTTTTATTGGCCATATACTCATCCAGATACCCTCTATACAACCCCGAAGACCATTTTTCTCTACAATGTCAAGTTTCTGAGATACGCAGAGGGGTTGAAAGTAGGGGGTTGAAAAGGGTTGAATAGGGTTGAATTTTTAATGGCCATATACTCACCCCAAATACCCTCCATACAACCCCGAAAACCATTTCTCTCTAAAATGTCAGATTTCTGAGATAGGTACGCAAAGGGGTTGTAAAAAGGGGGTTGAAAAGGGGTATTTTTTTTTCGTTTTATACTCATCCAGACACCCTCTATACAACTCCGAAAACCATTTTTCTCTTCGCCGTCAGGTTTCTGAGATAAGCAATGGGGTTGAAAGAAGGGGGTTGAAAAGGGGTAGTTTCAGATTTTTCCCATACTCACCCTGACACCTTCTATACAACCCCATAAAAAGTTTTTCCCTCCTAGCACGGGAAGTGGGAGAACAATCATGTCAATCAGTCAGTCAATCAATCAGTCAATCAGTCAGTGGTTATTTAATTGTATATAATATAATTATTATTAGTATAGATATGAAGCAATGGATCAGAGAGTTCATACGACATAAACCCGAAGTACTCTTCTGTCTACATTGCACCTTGAAAGCTCAGCTTTACAGTGAGTATCGACATATCACAAATGGATGTTTATAGAATGGATCGGCTGAAATGGGATGAAAGTTCACTTCACGGTTACTTCACCTAAGTAGTTATGGTGATGTGGGCACGAAATATCAAACGTCAGTAAATATTCCCTGGCTGCGGCCATTCCATGGTGAAGTAACTATGACGAGAGTCTAGCTCGATGTGCCGAAGTGGCTTTGCAAGCGAGCGATCGTGTGTTGTTTTTACTCTGAGGAATCCTGTCAGAGTGGCAGTGGTAGTGGCACACCAATGCACGCCATAGACAAATTGTATATTTATTGCTTTGTTTGTAATGGCTGGTTCAGACAGTGGGACTGGTTTAGTTATTTGTAAGTTTTTATTTATTTTTAATTTTCGCTCGCGTCAAAAACGAGCATGAATAAACGCTTTTTCTTTCTTTCTTTTTCTTTCTTTCAAAGTGCCAATCCTGCGGAATTGCACTTAACTGCTCCACACTAGGAATTTCTCCTGAATCGAAGGTGCGTTTACAAACATAAACTCACATACACAGACAGCCAGACCCGGAACAACTGTCTGTAGGCCATATTTGTTCCATGCGGTAATCGAACCTTCGACACGCAGCGCCAATTGCTCAACAACTGCGTCAACCTTGTCGGTAAAAGTTGAATTGATTCATCCCCTATACTCGCTACAACACCGATTGATTGATTTGACGACACGATTGGCGCAGTGGTTGTGCGTTCGGCTGCTGCGCTGCGTGTCGCGGGTACGATCCCCGCACGGAACAAATGTTTGTATGGCCTACAGAAAATTGTTCCGGGTCTGTTTGTCTTGCGTAAATCCTAGTATGGGGCAAAGATTTTTTTTTTAATCTTGCGGTGCTTGGTGCTATCAAATCGCGTCCGCCACCGCGCCCGCACTCGCCCCGCTCTCTTCCTTCTCTACAGACAGGGCCTAAGCCAGGTACCCAAAAAGCCGGAACACAAATCAATCAATCATTCATGTCAACCACAGCTGACTGCTAAAAAAAAGCCTCCTTTCCAATTTCTCCCTTTAATACCTTACACGTGAGGTACACGATGAGATCAAATCCAATATTAATATTAAATTATGACCGCTTTTCGTATTTGCAAAACAGAATGTAATAATCTTATTTTAATATAGGATATGACGTCAAATCAGCCAGGGGAAATCGTATAATATGTAGGTGTCTCGTTTGGTTGAGTTCACGTTGAGTGGAATTACAATTAGATTTGTATTAGGTTTGTATAGCCTTCCTAGATTGTATATTCTTGTTGCTATTTTTTTTTTATTGGGGTGAATTACATTGTGAATATTTATGAAAGTGTTTTTTACCAATGACAAAACGCAGTGTGAGCAAATATGATACGGAGTTGTAATCGGATACGGCCTGAAGTTTTTTTTCTCATTGCTTTACTTGTGCGGTAACTTATGCTTAAACATTTAACTTTTGGTCAGTGTAACATATGTAGTGAAAAGAAAAGAGGAGAAAAGAAAAGAGGAGAAAAGAAAAGAGGAGAAAAGAAAAGAAAAGAAAAGAAAAGAAAAGAAAGGAAAGAAAAGAAAAGAAAAGAAAAGAAAAGAAAAGAAAAGAAAAGAAAAGAAAAGAAAAGAAAAGAAAAGAAAAGAAAAGAAAAGAAAAGAAAAGAAAAGAAAAATAGTTACTCACAGACAGACGCACATTTCTGATTATAAAAAACCAAAAACATGAAAAATGATAAAGATGATATTGCTTGCTGAGAAACAGCCTCATTCACGAGAGCTCCCAACCTTACTCAGCGGAAGCATCAATCAACAGATTCACTACTCAAATTCTCTTTAAAGAATTTCCCTAAAAACAATCTCTGTGGTAAATAGCCAAATTATATTATTGTTCTTTTGTTCATTTTCAAAAGATTTTGATGTTGTAAGAATCACCATAGCGAATGGTCTTTGCTGTAAATCTTTCTATGAAACCAAGTTTAAAATGTGGTAATCTGATTAAAAGTGGTATCATTGCAAGTCAAAGAGTATAGAGTAACATTTTGCACGTAGCTATACAAACCCTCGAAAACTAGATCAACTAGTTTAAATTATGTTAAGATAATTATACCAACTTCATCAGGCCAAGACCTACATTTTCATAACCTCACAACAAAGAAAAGCATAGAAATATGGTAATTGTATCCTCAGTCATTTGCATGAAAAAGGCATGAAGTCATTAAGATTCTAGATCGGAAAATAATCAAAGATAATTTCGCTTTCAAAGGGAAGGAAATCAGATAGAAAATATAAAAAACAAACTCGGCAGACTTGAAATATGTCAGTGATAAAATTTTATTACGTCATTGTTTTCTAGACTTCTTGCACCAATCTATCAATTTATTTTATACCAATAAACAAAGTAAATGTAAATATTTGTATGGCCTACAGATAGTTGTTCGGGGTCTGGTTGTTTGTGTATGTGAGTATATAATGTTTGTAAACGCACCCGCGGTACAGAAGATAAATGATAATGATAAATGATAAATGATAAATGATTTATTTTTGTAAGTAGGTTGTAAAAAACACTTTTACACGTCAATCTTTTTTAGGCCGTTATAAAAACTAGATGAGGCCGGTGTTTCCTAGCTGACTACCCTGAGAAGAAACACCGAAACAAACTCAGAGGTCAAGGTCTCTTTTGAAGTCCATACAATTGTACTGGTCAAATCATATGAGAACCATGTAGGTTGGTGTCTGAAGTGGTCTTTTGAGGAAAGTACCCCACAGATTTGAGTGGACCTGTCCAAACAGTGCAAGCATTTGTCAGTTATCGTGTAGCTCAAACTTAGAACTTTAAGGAGCTCAACGATTTGACGAACAATACCAAAGTAAGGACATTTGGGTAGGCCACGTAAGGAACTCAAACCGCCAGACTAATATGAATGAATGAACCCCCGACGTAGCGATCTACATGGTCCTCATATTCACAATACGTTATATGAGGACCATGCAGATCAGTGTCTGAAATGGTCTTTTTAAGAAGGAACCACACCGTTTTGAGTGGACCTGTCCAGTCAGTGCAAGCCTTGGTCAGAGACAAGTAGCTCAACTTAGAATCCACAAGGAGCTCAACAACTCGACGAACAATGCCAATGAAAGGACATTTGGGTAGGCCACAAAAATACTCAAACAGCCAGACAACGTTAAAAAAATACTTTGAAGGGGAAAATGCTAATAATAACCCATATAGTCCTCATATTCACAATAGGGAATAAAATTAAAATAATAAAAAAAATGATACTTTACAAAGTAGGTATTCATGTCAAAATAAGAAATTGTAATGAAATAAAAAGAATACTTTAAAAAGTAAACATTCATGTCAAGAGTAAATGAAAATGAAAATATAAAAATGTCAAACTGTATAAATATAAACAAAAAGCGCACAAAAGAGAACAAATCAGGAAAAAAAAAAACATTAAAACATTGGGCCGTGTACAAAACTGAAGCAGCTCAATCCCAAGCCTTCTTGTCCTCAAGATAATCTTTCACTGTATAAAAAGCTTTCTGGCATAGCTTACGTTTTATAAATAATTTGAATTTATTTATGCTTAGTTCTTGATGAGATGCCTAATGTGGGCAGCGAAATTTAAAGAAAAAAATAAATAAAAATGGGGGGCATAAAACCCTAAGCATTCTTTACCTGTCCACAGAGAGTGGTAAATAGATAATATGGCAGGACCATTGCTTAATATTTTTTATCGTGCCCACTAAATTTTCAAATAAACATAAGTTAGGACTAAAACTTTCATCAGAGTCAGGTTTAGGGTGAGGCTTTAGAGAGAGAAACTCGCCGGCGGGTGGCACGTTCGGCGCGTTGTGTCCAATACGCGTCTCAAATTACAAATCCTTGACAAACCGACGTAGAAAACACTCCTAGCCGGAGAAATCAGTTGCTTAATAATGATCCCACTGTCACATAAATAAAAAACCACCAGTAATCTTTTACCTATAAGCCAATATTAATTAAGCAAGTCTATTTAACTCCTAAAACCAGATTCATCGTTTCTCTCAAATCATAAGAGTAAATACACAAACGAACTCATAACTATAGCTATCCCTGATTACAGGACACATCATTAACCCTTTTCCTCAAATACCTTGAACCATTCCATCGTAACTAAGAATTCCCTTCAAAATGAAACAAATATTCGTCAGCATGAAGAATTACCCTTTAGCAAACAAATGAGTACTGACCTTTGGTTGTTACTAAATAAAATGAGTGCTGACCCTTTTAGTTGCTAAATAAAATGGGCGTTTACCCTTGACCCTCGAATAAAATGAAGTATGTCAGAATAGATGGCGGACTTTATGTTATTGATACTTGGGTTGAACAGGGGATGAATTTGCATGCTGATTGGGGTAGGAAGCTGTGTTCTGTTTTATTTGGTCATGTTTTGCTAACGTGGAATATAAATTGCAGAATGGTAAATACCTGTTGCGGAATTTGTTAGAAAGAGTCACCGCGGCCCTGGAACGCAAAGGGCACGGGTGGGTTTTAGTCAGTAAGAGTCTAACACTACCTTCCGCTCCGCCCAGAGCGGGAGAAGTCGTTTGTAGATTTTCCATACAGAAAAAAAAGTATGGAGCTTCTGGAAACACTCAACTTGAGTTAGAAAAGTGGATCTACACTCAGATATTTTTAAATACAAAAGTAACAGAGTAAAAAATACCTCTGTTTAACACCTGACTAGTAACTGATCGTTAAATTGTCTATACGGTTATATGGTATTTCTTGTAGGTTTATCTAATTAGAATAGAAAAGAAAATAGTTCCTCCCAGACAGATGCACATTTCCGATTATAAAACATACGATGATAAAAAAAAGAAAAATTGCTTGCTGAGAAACAGTCTCATTCACGAGAGCAAGCCCCAACCATGCTCAGCGGAAACATCAATCAACAGATTCCCTACTCAAATTCTCTTTAAAGAATTTCCCTAAAAACAATTCACCAATTTCTGTGATTTACCACAGAAATTTGTAAGACAGCTGGGAAGCCAAATTATTGTTCTTTTGTTCATTTTCAAAAGATTTTGATGTTGTAAGAATCACCATAGTAAGCAAGCGAATGGTGTTTGCTGTAAGTTTTCTATCAAAACAAGTTTTGTATGTGGTAATCTGATTAAAAGTGGTATCATTGCAAGTCAAAGAGTATAGAGTAACATTTTGCACGTAGCTATGCAACCCCTCGAAAACTAGATCAACTTGTTTAAATTATGTTAAGATAATTATACCGGCTTCATCAGCCCAAGACCTACATTTTCATAACCTCACAACAAAGAAAAGCATAGAAATATGGTAATTGTATCCTCAGTCATTTGCATGAAAAAGGCATGAAGTCATTAAGATTCTAGATCGGAAAATAATCAAAGATAATTTCGCTTTCAAAGGGAAGGAAATCAGATAGAAAATATAAAAAACAAACTCGGCAGTCTTGAAATATGTCAGTGATAAAGTTTTATTACGTCATTGTTTTCTGGACTTCTTGCACCAATCCATCAATTTACTTTATACCAATGAACAAGGTATGTAAATATTTGTATGGCCTACAGATAGTTGTTCGGGGTCTGGTTGTTTGTGTATGTGAGTATATAATGTTTGTAAACGCACCCGCGGTACAGAAGAGATGCCTAATGTGGGCAGCGAATTTTAAAGAAAAAAAAAACGCGGCACATAAAACCATAAGTAGGTATTCTTTACCTGACCACTGAGAGTGGTGAATAGATAATATGACAGGCCCATTGTTTAATATTTTTTTATCGTGCCCACTAAATTTTCAAATAAACAAAAGTTAGGACTAAAACTTTCATCAGAGTCAGGTTTAGGGTGAGGCTTTAGAGAGAGAAACTCGCCGGCGGGTGGCACGTTCGGCGCGTTGTGTCCAATACGCGTCTCAAAGAGATATACATATATCATAATAGACGGGCCCCGCTAGAGCCAGTGCCTCCAAGGCTGCAGGATTTATTCGAAACAGTCACCGCGGACCTGAAACGCAAAGGGCACTAGGAGGAACACAGGTTGGTTTTAGTCAGTAAGAATCTGACTCTTTATTCCGCTCCGCCCAGAGCGGGAGAAGTCATTTGACGATTCCCTCCCGGAAAAAATAAGGGTCAGGTTTCGTGTTAAACCCAAAGTTCTCCATGTTAGATTATTCAAACATTGTTGAAAGCAATATAACGCCTTTTAAATAAGGCCTCCTAGATTATGGTCGAAAATTACAAATCCTTGACAAACCGACGTAGAAAACACTAGGAGTGTTTTCTACGTCGGTTTGTCAAGGATTTTTGCCGGAGAAATCAATTGCTTAATAATGATCCCACTGTCACATAAATAAAAAACCACCAGTAATATTTTACCTATAAGCCAATATTAATTAAGCAATTCTATTTAACTCCTAAAACCAGATTCATCGTTTCTCTCAAATCATAAGAGTAAATACACAAACGTACTCATGATTATAGCCTCCATTACAGGACATATCACTAACCCTTTTCCTCAAATACCTTGAACCATTCCATCGTAACTAAGAATTCCCTTCAAAATGAAACAAACATTCGTCAGCATGAAGAATTACCCTTTAGCAAACAAATGAGTACTGACCTTTGGTTGTTACTAAATAAAATGAGTGCTGACCCTTTTAGTTGCTAAATAAAATGAGCGTATACCCTTGACCCTCGAATAAAATGAAGTATGTCAGAATAGATGGCGGACTTTATGTTATTGATATTTGGGTTGAACAGGGGATGAATTTGCATGCTGATTGGGGTAGGAAGCTGTGTTCTGTTTTATTTGGTCATGTTTTGCTAACGTAAAATGTAAATTGCAGGATGGTAAATACCTGTTGCGGAATTTATTCGTAAGAATCACCGCGGCCCTTTTTTTTTTTTTTTTTGGAACGCAAGGGGCACTAGAAGGATCACGGGTGGGTTTTAGTCAGTAAGAGTCTGACATTCCCTTCCGCTCCGCCCAAAGCGGGAGAAGTCATTGATCCCATAGAGAAAAAAAAGGATGGAGCTTCTGGAAACACTAAACTTGAGTTAGAAAAGTGGATCTACACTAGGATATTTTTAAATACAGATTTTACAGAGTAAAAAATATCTCTGTTTAACACCTGCTTAGTAACTGATTGCTAAATTGTCTATACGGTTTTAAGGTATTTCTTGTAGGTTTATCTAATTAGGTAGTTTCTAATCAGGTTTATGAGAAAAGGGCTCCTCATTTAGCACATTTTTAACCATTTCTTTATTGACTTTTTAATTTTAAATATTAATTATGCTCCTGTATGAGAAAATAAAAATATTTTCAAATTCTGTCCAAATATCAGTCATTTACAATCATACATTACATGAACACCTTTAAATTAAAGAAGCTTATTTCAAGCTTGAAATACACAATCTCATATCAGCGTACTAACCAAAAACAACAATTTTAAGCCAAAAGAGACACCAAAGCCTTACGCTCGTATTACCAAGAACCGTAAGTCTAATTAAAACCAATAATAATGTTACGAAAATACACGCAAAATAATAACACCTACCTACACTGAAACTTGAGAAATTTTAAACCAAGTACACAATGTATAAATAAATACAGAAGGTCAGTTTCACACAACGAAAAATGACGAACGCCCACATAGACATGCTTTACGTACAGCGAGTGCACTCGCGAACGGCATTTGTCTTTTATCTCAATACGTATGCGTCTATTTAATGTTCTTCTCAAATCTCCATGGTACTTGTTTCAAAATACCACCTCAGATATTAACATACATAGTACTCACATGATTTGACCAGTATGAATTGTATGGATGTTAACCTAACCTGAAATGAGACACCGGCCTAATATTACAGTATTGCAAAAGTGACACTTGGCTCACCTCGTTTAAAATTACCAAAAAAAAGTTGACGTGTAATGCTAGTTTTAACTTATTTTTAATTATTTGTATTTAATGTTGTGTGTGTTTGAATTTTATGACTATTTTTGCTCGCTGTATGAAACTGGCCTTCTGTGTCACTTATACTGTGCCTAAACAACGAACGAAGCGTAAGATATTCAAACTACTTACAGAATTTCTAAAATATACACCCCCGGGCACTATACTGCAAAGATTAGCTATACAAATGGCTGAGGAATAAGAGAATTGAGGCTAAGCGAGTAAGCAAGCTTAATACAACAAGTATTGGAAAAATTGTTTTGATTCAATCAAAAAACGATTTCGAACCGCTGGATTTTACTCTTAATTACTTTTATGTTGAGTTTTGCTGTACTTGTTCATTTTTCCTTCTGAATGATGTTTCGATTCTTCACCTCTTCATATTGGGATGAAATAGAAATTTCTAAACTATTATATGTAAAAGCGAAATACCACTCACTAATTAATTACTAAATCTCAGAAATTATAACAACTACAATCTTCTAAAATTTGGCAGGTACGTTCCCTATAGCGTGTAGATATCCGCTAAGAACGGATTTTACGAAACTCCCTAAGGGGGTACAACGGGGTAAGAAAATGTTTGTTATAAATCTGCGCAGACGAAGACGCGGGCGAAGTGAATATTATTATTATTTTATAATTTGAACGAGTTAAAACTGTTTACTTCAAATAATTCCTGAAATCACATGTCCGCTAACTTAAATTCTTTCGCTGATAGAAAGCGATACTATAGCTGAGTACCTTAGGGTACTTGTACTCCTGTTAGGGTTGCAGAATTTATTCGAAAGATTCACCGCAAAGGGCATTAGGAGGATCGCGGATGGGTTTTAGTCAGTAAGAGTCTTACGCTCCCTTCCGCTCCGCCCAGAGAGGAAGAAGTCATTTGTTGATTTCCGATCCTTAAAAAAAGGATAGGTACAGGTACTAGAAAAAGCAAAGAAAACTACTTGTAGTCTAGAAGCATAGCCGCGGGAAAGAGCTGTTGAATTATTACCAGTTCCCTCGTACGTCAAAATTGTAACATATTAGTTATGATGTAGGAACAATTAAGTTATTTAGTATATGGTATTCCATCTTTCATAATGATTTTAAGCGCTTTTAGCGATAAGGTACGAAGTTAAGTTAAATTAAAACTTCATATTTATTCTATGAAACATTACTGTGGTTCAAATGAGTCGTAAGAACGATTTTTAATTAATAAACACGGGAACTTTATAATAACATTGACGCCCAGTCCACACGCGATATTTTTAATGTAAACTAGTATTTTTATGACTACTGCAGCATGTTTCACAAATGTATTGATACTGCAGAGGCATGATATGAAATAGCGACAATATATATCTACCTTTTTTTTCTGTATGGGAAATCATCAAATGGCTTCTCCCGCTCTGGGCGGAACGGAAGGGAGTGTCAGACTCTTACTGACTAAAACTCACCCGTGATCCTTCTTGTGCCCTTTGCGTTCCAGGGCCGCGGTGACTCTTTCGAAAAAATTCCGCGACCCTAGCAGGCACTGACCCTATGGTGCCCCGTCTACGTTGCTGACGGCTCTTTGAGGCGCGCGTGGAACACAACGCGCCGTCGACTCGGGCCTGGTTGCTATCGGACGGCGAGCCACCCATAGCTCGCCATCCGCAGGCCCGCGCCTACGGTGGCCGGGAATCGCCCTGCGTTTCCCGACGCCCGGGGCGTCTATTTCTGTTGCTGTACCTGCTGCTGAATATCGACACTTTACTTTGCATTGTTTCCTTTGACATCTATAACATATGTAGTATATGGAAACTCAAACTCAAAGCATTTTATTTAAGAAAGAAGAAAGAAAGAAAGAACCATTATTTTTATTTATTTATTTTTATTTCAATTAAACCCTTTACAGGCACTTTTGAATTAGCAAGGTCGGCCAGTCAAAAGAGGTGAAGCTATCTGCACAAAAAAAATCTAGACTAATATCATAAAATTGAAGAGTTTGTTTGTTTGCTTGCTTGAACGCGCTAATCTCAGGAACTACTGGTTCGAATTGAAAATGAAAAATAGTGTTGGATAGCCAATTAATCGAGGGAGGATATAGGTTATCATTACGCTACAATCAACAGGAGCGGAGCATCAATGAATAATGTTGCAAAAACGGTTTGTTCCTTTCACTAACTTATGTGACGCAGACAAATTACGCGGGCCAGCTAGTTGGGAACATTTTGGCAGTTTTACAACGCTAATTGTAACCGAACTCATCTGAGTAACTGTGAGTAACAGTATTTTAAATGGTTTCACTGCCTATCTGACTTCCACGACCCAGTAACAGGGTAAAACGATACGCCTTCAATAATAATGTCGGTTTTCTTGGCTTCTGTCTACCCGTGACGACTGTTCAGTAAGTTATGATGATCATCCATCCGCGGTAAGCTTTGCTTAACTAGAACATCGATCCTGACGGCTATTATTATTTAGTTACAAGTTCTTCAACCTAGTAACAAATAAATATAATATATTTGGTGTACGTAGGTAATAATTTGTGACTCACAAAGTTGAAGAACGCCAAAATGTAATGAAAATCAAAAATTACGTTACAATGTTATTTCTACAAAGGAACAATATTTACCGACGGTTCTTATTATAAGGGAACCTACATATTGGATGGTTGTGACCTTGGTCGCTGAAATTGACGATAAAGATACGATATTATAATAACTTGGATAACATTATGAAATAAATAACATAGTAATAGTGTGGTTATTGTTGCGGAATTTGTTTGAGTCACCGCGGCTCTGAAACGCAAAGGGCACTAGATGGATCACGGGTGGTTTTAGTCTGTAAAAGTGTGACACTCCCTTCCGCTCCGCCCAGAGCGGGAGAAGTCATTTGATGAGTCCCATCCAGAAAAAAAAGTTTGGTTATAACCTGGTGGCCAATTCTACAAATTTTTAAGCTACCTTTTTGCTTCTCAAACGTAACGTGAAAAGTAAAAAGTAAGGGTTTTTTTTACGGATTGCGACCAAGACACGAATGTGGACGCTGTTTAAAAACGAATGGTATTTGCTCTCTGTTCTTAAACTTGTGTCCTCAAACGTATGTATGTATATCATCATCATCTGCCTAGCCTTTTCCCAACTATATTGGGGTTGGCTTCCAGTCATACCGGATTCAGCTGAATACCAGTATTTAACGTGGAGGGGCTGCCTATCAGACCTCCACAACCCATTAATTGGGGAACACGGTACTTCCTGGCAAGACTGGTGTCAGATTTTCTGGCTTCAGACAATCCGTAACGACTGCCAAAGATCTACAAATGACGGCCGGGACCAAAGGCTTAACATGCTTTCATGTTAAGATGGTCACCCATCCACAGACTAATCTTGGCAAGCGTTGCTTAACCTTGAAGATCGACCTGTGCGGCTGTTATTCTTTAGCCACGAGCTCCTCGAAAAACTTATGTCTATATTTAAATATGTTGAAATGCTTATTTAGTCTGATTTTTGTGTCTTCGATCAATTTGTAACTCAAGATACCAAAATAACGACTGCTGAGATTTTCTTATAAATAATAAATTATATCAGTAAATGTACAACTTTAAACATTAACTGTAGCACAGAACATTAGTGTGTTGAATGTGTAAGGTTTTAATAGGAGTTCGCTTTAGTTAGTGCAATTTGGCAAGCTATTTAAATGATAAATCTGCTTTTTTATTTCAATATCTTACTTTAGAAGCATAAATATATGTACATAATGTACCTATTTTAATCGTATGACTGCATCGAATTTCAATTGGGTTTCAAAGTTGCTTTTGGTTCCACATCAGATTATTCGAGGAATCAAAATAGAACCCTTCTTTTGATTTCCGCCACAGTGGGGAAAAAAACTATTTTTCTTTCTATATTTCTCACTAGCAGCGCCCTGTGGTTTCACCCGCGTTGTTCCCGTACTCGCGGCAATACGGGGATTGAATATAGCCTCCACAATAACGTAGCTTTCTATTGGTGAAATAATTTTTAAAATCGGTTCAGTAGATCCAGAGATTACACTTTACAACCTCACAAAGTCACAAACGTTACCTCTTTATAATATTAGTATAGATGATGAGTTATATATAAAATTCTCGTGTCACAATGTTAGTTACCATACTCCTCCGAAACAGCTTGACCGATTTTTATATAGGTCTGAGAATCGGCCAACATTTCATCGCAATTTTTTTAGACATTTTTTTTTTATACAACATACAAAAATACATACAACCCTAAATGTTCACACCCTCTACGATAACCCTAAATATTTTATTTTGTACTAGCTTCTGCCAGCGACTTCGTCCGCGTGGAATAGATACTTTACCCCCGATTTTGAAACTCTCAGCCCGATCGGTTTAAAATTGACAAAGTTTCATACAAACGTTCATCCCCTATTTTATTCCCTTGGGGGTATACATGATTTCTATGTAACTTTAACCATTAAGGCTACACACGCGACGGAAGCTTAAAAAATGGAGTAACTTCTCCCGTTTTCCCAATATTTTCCTTCACTGCTCTGCTCCTATTGATTATAGCGTGATGAAAAGTATACTATAACCTGCCCAGGAGTATGAAGAATAATTGCACCAAGTTTCGTTAAAATCCGTCGAGTAGTTTTTGTTTCTATAAAGAACATACAGACAGACAGACAGACAGACAGACAAAAATTTTACTGATTGCATTTTTGGCACCAGTATCGATCACTAATCACCCCCTGATAGTTATTTTGAAAATATATTCCCTGTACAGAATTGACCTCTCTACAGATTTATTATAAGTATAGATAGATGGCAAAACAACGTTTGCTGGGTCAGCTAGTATATCTTATATATTTTGAAATGCGCAGTCTTAATCAATTGCTATATTATATAATAGATTCAATTTATTGACACCGTTTTGTGCACCCTTTCTGTATGTTTTCAATTCTATTACCCTAATGCAATATCTGTGGTTGCCACTGGTTGCGCCCGTAAAGTGAACATGATCCTTAATACACGAACCTTACAATGTCAAGACAAGGTCAATATGTTATTGAAATTCAGATATAATAACTAGTTCGGGTACACTCAGCCTTAGTTGTGTGTTACAATATTATTTTGAAATGTTCGCTATTATTTGGGAGTAAACCATCTCGATAGGAATGAAATTGAAGGTATGTAGGTAATTGCTTTCGAGAACATTTCTAGAACCTTGTATTATGTTTTTAGATATGAAGATAAATAGTAGGTAATAGTTTCTTGTTTCAAATGCTTCTTAAATCTTGTTTAAAATGTCTTAGCACATAAATTACTCAGCAATATAATACATTTAAAAGGCACTTCTATATACATACGTACGTAATTTTTTAAAGAAATAAACTAAAACACACTACATTAATTACTAATGAATTATTATTAAAACATAAGGAAATTCGCTATAAGAACTTTAAAAATCATAACAATAAATCATAATCAGCCTTTTAACTTTCCCACTACTGGGACACAGGCCTCCTCTCTAGGAGAGGGAATAGGCCGTAATCAACCACGCGGGCCCAGTGCGGGTTGGCTGTCGGACATGTCAGCGAAAAATCAAGTTCACTTAGTATGGAGGCTACTATTATCAACTCTCATTAATCTCGATACCTATGTAAGCCATCTGCCTAGCCTTTTTCCAACTATATTGGGGTCGGCTCATAATAAAAACGGATTCAGTTGAATACCAGTATTTAATATTTTACGTAGTGGCTGCCTACTACACCCACCACCCATTAACTGGGTAACACGGTACTTCCTGGCAAGAATGGTGTTCTGACAATCTGTAACGAATGCCAAATATCTACAAATGACAGTTGGAACGAACGGCTTAACGTGCTTTCCGAAGTACGAAGGAACCTCGCTATGTTAAAGTGGTCACCCATCCACAGACCGACCTCATCAAATTGCTTAACCTTGAAAATCGACCCGTGCGGCTCTTATTCTTTAGCCACGAGCTCCTTCATAATATGTAAATAAACCTAAATATCACTTCGTATTTAGTTATGATAATACGGCTCAAAACAATGCATTACTTATGTGATAAGCAAGGCAAAATCTCAAGAGGCAATAAGCTAGGAGACCCAGTGTTCATAATTATTAATATTGGTGCTTAGGCCATGTATCCACCTTACTATAACTTAGTCCATGTTATATACACTTAGGTAATTTACTTAGGTAAAGGTAACTTGTTGAGCAGAAATAGGTAAAGGTTAGTGCCCTGTTGTAAGTTTTGGGCTTAAATTAAAGTAATTAATTCGGTTAATTATAATGAAAATATACGTGAAGGTCATTAAAACCTATTTGGAGTAAAATCCTTGAGCAATACTAAATTGATGTTAATTATGCCCAAATTCGTAGTAGGTACGAGTCAATTTCCATTGATTATTGACTAAAGAGTAGTATATTTTAAGTTTATTTTAAAGGAAGCATTTTTTCTAAAAAAAAAGCCTTAAAAAGTTTGGGCTATAACTTTGTTCTGTAAAACAAAGAGATTATTGTGTGTTTTAGAGATTATTGTTGAAGAAATTACTTGTCAGTGACAAGTAATTTTATTTCAACATGATTTTCCTTTAATCAATTGTTTTTTCCTGTAAATTTAGTAAAAGTACTTCATATAGTTCTATCTGAAGTTTATTATCTATTTGACTTGATTCGTATAACAATAGTCAGTCGAGACTATTATTCGACGACACGGTTGGCGCAGTGGTTGAGCAATTGACTGCTCAACTGCTGCGCTATGTGTCGTGGGTTCGATTCCCGCACGAAACAAATATTTGTATGGCCTACAGATAGTTGTTCCGGCTCTGGCTGTTTGTGTATTTGAAATTGTATGTTTGTAAACGCACCCACGACAGAGGAGAAAATCCTAGTGTGGGGCAACGATTAAAAAAAAAATGATTTTCAGACAAACTAATGCTGATTTAATAGTGAATCGTCTTTTTTATGTTAGCTTACATTTGTGTCCCATTGCTGGACAACACTCGACGCACTAACGTATCATCGGTTGAGTGTGTATGGTCAAGTGTTTTTCTATACATTTGTCTGTTCTGGCGTTACGCGACATGAACCTTCCCTTAGCCTGGCTGGTTAGTTATGGAGCGCAGTAGCCCTACCATGACCTCTTAAATCCATCATGCTTCCTGAGTCAGAGAGAGACGGATTTATACAAGACGAATAGCACTATCCCTTTTTCACACAGATATCATGATAGCATTAACGCTTCGTGGTACGGCCCCAGGCTGACTGAATATTATTGTATCCAACAAAATGTAGTCTTTACTAAATCAAAGTGATACTGAAGTTCCACACAACGTAAGGTTCTTGGAGATAGACAATGCGACAATTAAGCGACTACTTAGTTTAATAGGGTATTTTGATTCGCTGGTAAAAATTGTAGCAACGTAGTGACGTCACGTGAGTTTTCAACGCACTGTCTCGTCTTCATTTTTTGTTTACGTGAAAAAAGAGAAAAAATACGTGTACAATATTTTTTGTAAATCTATCAGATGGACTAATTAGATTTTTACAGTAGAATACCCTATTAAGAAATAATAAAAAAATAATAATAATTTAAAAAAAAACACGCCTGCCACGTCAAAAAGCAAACTTACAAATTAAAAACAAGATAATAATCTTTTAATTGCAGTCGGGGGACCTGTAAAGATCTGTTCAAAGGCCAACCGTCCGCTTTTAGTTTACTTTTTTACACTCCTTTTTTTGGGCAGTCGTGTAAAAATTGGAACAAATTCGGTGTAAAATTGTTTTTGTGTCTTTATTTCAATTCATTAATCATCACTCATACAATATACGAACTAGTATAAAATATGTCTAAATGACAAGCTGGACTAAAAGGCGATGGGAAAGAACTCATAGGCCATCAAAAAGTTCGTCAACGGAAAATATGCCGAGGAAACTGGCTGCACTGACACGTTGAGTAGAGCTATAGATTTCAATTGATTTTTTTTTCTTTTTTTTTTTTAAAACGTTGCCCACAACTAGGAATTTCTCCTGTGTCGTGGGTGCGTTTACAAACATACAATGTCACATACACAAACAACCAGACCCGGAGCAACTATCTGTAGGCCATACAAATATTTGTTCCGTGTGGGAATCGAACCCACGACACGTAGCACAGCAGCCAATCGCACAACCACTGCGCCAACCGTGTCGTCATGACCGTCAAATCACGTGCATAACATTACAGATTCCACCACCTAAGGCGTTGTCATCTGCCTAGCCTTTTCCCAAACATCGGCAGCTCCCAGTCAAACCGAATTCAGCTGAATACCAGTATTTTACGTAAAGCGGCTGCCTACCAGACCTCCACAACCCATTAACTGAGTCAGATTTTGACAATCTGTAACGACTGCCAAAGATTTCCAAATGACAGCCGGGACCAACGACTTAACGTACTTTCAGAGACACGGAGAAGTCTCGTTATGTAAAGATGGTCACCCATCCATAGATCAACCTCGGCAAGCGTTGCTTAACCTTGAAAATCGACCCTTACGTCTGTTATAATTTTGCCACGAGCTTCTCCTCCTTAGGCGTTTAACAGTCTAATACCTAGAAATAAAAATAAAATCCTAAATTAGATACAGTACTAATATAACATGATTTTAACACCGGGACACAGTACATTATTAGATGTCGCATTCTTTCAAAAATTCAAAGTTTCTAAATTAATCAAAATTAAACTGCAGTCATTTGCCAAAGTTTTTAAATAAGATTTGGAATACCTTCGCTAATTAAGATCGTCGAGCTAATTCAATGTAAAGTTTGTTTAATTTTAACATTTACCAGATGTTACTTCGCCTCAGTATCTCTTTTAGTTTAGTGAAAGAATGAAGAAACTTGTATTAGCAAAGGCGAGTAAGTATTTGATCCGTAGTCGACTATTTATTTAAAGCTATGGTCGCGGAAATTTCTTTTAATGTGCGTTTTACGATCAATATTTAACTAATAGCTTGACCAATGGTCAAATAAATAACTATAAATTGAATAGCTGTTACTAACTTACTAATAACTGTTATTTTTTTATAAAGTAATAATTGATCGAAAAATGCATTCAGATCATTTTTATCATAATTTTTATCTTGAATTGAGCTAACTAGGCTATCATACTTTTACTTAAGTTTTATTGCACACTAGTTGACTCACATAACTTCGTCTGCATCACATAAAAACCCCATTTTACAACATTTTTCATTGGTGCTATACTTCTATTGGTCGTAGCGTGATGTTACATGATGCTTATAGCGTTCCTCGATAAATGGGCTTTCCAAGACAAAAATATTTTTTCAATTTGAACTAGTTCCTGAGATTTCGTTTTTTTTAAAATCGTTGCCCCACACTAGGATGTACTCCTGTATCGTTGGTGCATTCACAAACATGAATACTCTCATATACAAGACACCCAGACCCGGAACAATTATCTATAGGCCATAAAAACAATTGTTCCGTGCGGGGATCGAACCCGCGACACGTAGCGCAGCAGCCGAACGCTCAACCACTGCGCCCACCACTCCCACCGTCAACCACTCGGTATCCGTTTTTACAATAAAATTCCACTTTCTTTGACTTGCTTAACCTGCCTTTAAACTCATTTAAAGCTAAAGTTAAATCTAATCTTTGTTCGAAGGCATACTATTCTATTAATGACTATTTATACAATATGAATAAGTTGGTCGCTGTGTTGAACGCAAAACAGAGTGTCTTATTTAATTTTATCAGGTTGAGTTCATATAACATTGTTTTTTTTTATGACTATGTAGGTCAATCTGTTTTTACTTTATTGACTGAATCTACTCTTTACAATGTTTTAAAATGAATTGATTTATGATTTCCATTTTGGATATATTTTTTTCTACCTTTGTCATGTATTAATGACTTTGCATACTATTGTATAAATTCAAGTTCTTAAAACGCAATAGACAGTGTTGCCGGGGAGTTTGTAGCGCCACTTCTTCTTCCCAGCTAGCTAGCACTAGGAAGTGGTGACCTTTATGTAAAATTTGACGTTCAAAAAGTGCTGTCTCTCAGCCTAGTTTGAATAAATGACTTTTGATTTTGTTTTTTTTTTTTATTTAGGTATATCAGTCTAGTCCTGGCTAGAGAAAGAGCGACTGGCGCAACCCGACGCTGGACCCGGCTCGGCGCTTTGTGTTCTACTCGCGCCTTAAAGAGATGTTAGCAAAATAGCCGGAGCTCGCTAGGGCATAGAAAAGGGCTCGTTAGGGTCAGTGCCTGCCAAGGTCGCGGAATATGTTCGAAAGAGTCACCGCGGCCTTGGAACGTCAAGGGCATTTGGAGGAACACGGATGGGTTTTAGTCAGTAAGCAGCAGACACTCCCTTCCGTTCCGCCCAGAGCGGAAAAAGTCATTTGATGATACTAGTGTTGGTTCCAAAAAAAAAAAAACCGAAGGACCTAGTCCTTCGGTTTTTTTTTTGTGGGTGTGACCTGTGAGAGGCTCATAAAAAAAATATTTATGTCTGTAAATATTAAACTGTCAGTTAGATTGAGAATGACTGAGTCGAAATTGAGTCAAGTGGAGAAAATTACTTTAAAATACAGGTCCTTCTTGATTGTCGCGGCAATTCCAAACCATGTAGGTACCAACCTACTGCATTAATTTATTAGTAACTTCCTTTGCCAATTTATATGCGTGAGGGGTACCCAAAGAACCTAATTAATTAAACCTCCGTATATACGTAAATCAGAACCAACCAAACATGAATGTGTCAAGAAAGTTTTAATTAACAAAAGAAACATCAATTCATTTTCACGATATAACAAGTAAACCTCCAGATATTAATTATATAACAATAACAGGAAAACCCAAAAATGTTCAACAAAATTTTGAAGTTACAAGAACAATTTACGTGGGTATCTATCACAGTAAAAACAAAAGACAAAGGCGTTAACTGACAAGAGAGGCTTCCTTAAATGCAAAATAT
Source organism: Hecatera dysodea (assembly GCA_905332915.2). Taxonomy (NCBI): domain Eukaryota; kingdom Metazoa; phylum Arthropoda; class Insecta; order Lepidoptera; family Noctuidae; genus Hecatera; species Hecatera dysodea. Next base: position 16,085,715 of record HG995303.1, read on the forward strand.
CCTTTTAAGACATGAAGTATTCGATTCAACTTTTAATAACTTTTCAGCGGCTTATTTTCTCAATTGCCTGGAGGCTAAACGTTCGTCTGGCTTTAATTTAAGATTTTTTATTAGTTTGAACTAAATGGCTGTTTGCGAACTTTCTGTTGATGGATAGTTGAGGAGTGACTGGTTTAGGAAGGAAATTGGAGATATCTTTAATGGTTACGTTGTTTGATACACTTTTCTGTATTCAAACTGTATGACTACTTTATAGTAATCTACGTTTGTAAATATAGGACTTTACTAGTTGACCCGCGTAATTTCGTTTTCGCCAAATTTTTCATGAATGCTCCGCTCCCATTGATCTTAGCGTGATGTTGATATTACTGTCATTGCTGACCGCACACTGTTTTATAGACCTTTGTTATCACAAATTAATAATGAATATAACTAACCTGACAATATGGGATATCCGCTAAAAATATTAAATAAAAGAAAAATATATACCTACTAACATAGAATCGAAGTTTTTAAACTTATATATTATTATTTGTGTCTTTTGCGGAATCGCAGACACCTGCAGTTTGGGTGCCACGATTTTTGAAGACTATTGAGCTAAAGTATTTAAAGGCTTAGTAGAGATAATTATTATATAGTCAGCTAGGAAACCTCAACTAGTTTTTATAATGGCCGAAAAAGATTGACGTGTAAAAATGTTTAGGTAGGACTTACTTACATAATAAAAATCATTTATCATTATCATTTATACATGTACATATTTTTATTTATTTATTTTATTAGGTTCACCAACAGTTGTTTACACTTTGGAGCTTAAAAATAATAATTATCAAAACAAACTTAGCTAAGTGTAACAACTACTTAAAGGTAAACACCACATGAGCCAAGTAAAATTAAACTAATTGTAAGCTAGTTAAAACATTATCATTTTTACAAGCCAACTTAAAGCCAAGAAAGAATACAAAACAATTACAATAGCTCTGGCAAGATATTCAATATTTTTGATTTTTGCTTAGTAAGAGAATCAAAGTGCAAATCAATTATATCGCTACAACCATTTTAACACCCTACAGAACCTAGCACATGGTGAGTTAATAAGCCCATACTATCCCTCTGCTGGGCAAACGCTACCCCTAAGTTCTTCCGAGAACTCTTTTCCCGCGCCATCTCGTACCAGCTCTCATAGTACACGTGTAAGTCGTCTCGCCACCTCTTTCTGGGCCGGACTCGGAGGCGCCATCTATTTTCCGGTGCCATCAGTGTTATATTTATCAAATTTAGTTATTAAACTAATAGAATTCATTTGCCTCTAGGAAGTCGCCGTGTAAACGAGTCCTTCGATTCCAAACATAATACAAGTAACAAAGATAACGCGTCACCGCATGTCAACCGCGTCAACACGCCGCATAGCGGTAGACAATACAAAACTATTAACAATTATCTTTTTATATTTATAATGTCAACACTATACGTTTTTGCTAACCCCGGCCAATATATAAATCAAGTATTTTTTTATGTGCAAGTGGTTTGTAAAATGACTTCAAAACGTAAATAAAAATACCATTAACTTTACACTCTCTAGTAAAACTAAAGATAATAAAAACTTATTACAGGCACCTTGAAAGTACGTGTTTCTACCTACACAAGATCCTTATTACCCTATCTCCAACATCCTTCAGAATTTAAAAAGACCTAGAAAATCTTGTAACCTACTAAGGTATTAATAGCAGAGCACAGACACCTGAAATCATCATCTACTTAGCCTATTCCCAACTATATCAGAGTTGGGTCCCAGTTAATCCGGATTCAGCTGAATACCGTACCAGTATTTTACGTGGAGACGCTGCCTACCACACCATACCCTTATCATGGGTAACTCGGTACTTCTTGGTAAGATTGGTGTCGAATTTTCTAGGTTTTGACAATCCATAATAACTGCCAAAGATCTTCGAAAGAGAGCCGGATCTAACAGCTTAACGTGTTTTCCGAGGCACGGAGGAGTCTCGAAATGTTAAGATGGTCACACCCATCCACAGACCAACCTCGGCAAGCGTTGCTTAACCTTGAAGATAGACCCATGCGTCTGTTATAATTTACCCACGAACTCCTCACAGACACCTACCCGAAATTATTACTGCTTTTATTGTCCACCAGCTTTTCCCACGGCTTCAGTCGCGTTAAAGTAGCCTATAATTGTCTCTAGGATTCCATTTATCTCTGTAACAAAACACTTATCTATGCATTTATTCTCTAGTAACACAAACAATCTTCAAAACACAAGTACAGACTCTTCAAAGAACGTGTTTCCATTTACACGAGATCCTTATTACCAGTCTCCAATATCTACCAGAAGTTTTAAAATACCTGAAGAATCTTGTTACTAAGGTCTTAAAAGCAGAGCACGGATGCTTCCTAAAATGGCTTTAGCGTAGTATCGCAGTGCGCACTGCAGCGGGTATGCAGATCGGTACTAAAAGATTTACAGACTGATACGAGTAGTTACGACGGGAACACGAATTGAGTACAGCTTTAGCTTCCTGGTTTGAAATAGTCAGTCAAGAAAATGGCCGTTCTCGTATGGAGAGAGTACGTAACTGATCTGTGTATTTAATCAGTGCAGGTCGTTGAATCCTCTTAGTCTATAAAGTGATATTTATTACGAGGAACATCGTTGATAAAATCTCCTTCCCGTTGGTATATTCCGTTGGTAAATTCCCTAAATTTTATTAGTCGTATGGTTCTCTTCCATACATCAAGCCAGGGCCCCAAGTCTGCTATTTTTATAAATTTGTCATTCCAACACGATCCCATTGTCATTTTGCTAAAAGTTCCTAATCTGATAAATTCATAATGGTCGATTCATATGACATACTCACAATACTTTTTGATAACCGAGGTATTAAAAGAAATGACTGCACAATGACGTTCTAAAGGTAGATTACCGCATATAATACGTCTGTCATTCATTTGTCATTATGTACGAGATTATCATTCTATGCCATTTCTTTCAATGGAGTGTCAGTGGATGATCATTGGAAAGTCATAATGACGCTTTTATATTAGTAGATTACCATTGTCAAAATCAATCATTATGAAATCAATTATAGACTATTTTGACACTATTGTAATAGCAGACTTGGGGTCCTGCTTCATCGTTAAGTAATTTGAAGTGGTTAGTCCGTGGATGGGAGTACGTCTGGGTTTGACTTCGAATCCATGACCGTATGTTGGAATCATTACCACTACGCCAACTTGTATGAAGAACTAGGATCTGTCAGCGGCTTTGCCCGCGTGATGCTCGAAGGGAGCATGCTACCAGGATGAAACGTTAAATTTGACGTCCTAATTCTTGATGGTCTATTCGTATGCCATGTTTCATCAAACAAAAAGAAATAACTCACTTCCTTATTCCACGAATTTATCCCGCTTGTAAATTTTAACATAATTTTTATTAGCTTTCGTATTAATAAATATTAGATTTTAAACCATTGTAATTTCAGGTTTCTTCACTATAATTCCTTTAACCACAGTCATTGCTTTAATTATAGTATAATAGGTAGTTGATCGATTGTTCGTGACAGGCAATTTCGTATTAAATCTGACGATCTACTGAAAGTAGGCCAACTGAAATGATTAATATTTTTACGAATCTTACTTGTGTGAAACCTAAAATTTATTTATTTAGTATAGAAAAGAAAACCTGTATTCGACACATACACAAACAAACAAAGTAACACAAATAAAAGAAGGTACAGAATTGCCCTGAGCGTGCCCATACTGAAAGCTTTGGTTACCATCTCAGTATTTGTTGGGCGTCAGACCCTATTTTGAGATTAAAAAACCTAAATCCATCGTACTACCCGTACATTAGGGATATATTTAAATATCTACTGAAGATCTCTCTTTTTATTTTGAAAATCACTGTTTATTGTGTCTTTTTTGTAGATCGCTACTGGTTAACTTATTTTTATTTTAGGTTTTATTCTCGGGTTCGACGAAGTCTTACTGAGTTTTTCCTTCTAAAATATCTTTGTAGTGGCATCATTGCCGCTACAAGAAACTAACCAAGCAAATTTGTACGGCACCAAAAGGAACCGCTACGCCATCTATTCAGACAACAATAAACTAGTAACGAAATCCTGCATCGCGGTATCAGAGTTTTCCGTGCGATTTGAATATATACAACAGCCCAAATATCAAACTATCGGGCAGTTGCCCACCGGATATAACAATCCACTCGCAGAGGTTCCTCGCTTTTCGAAGGAAGTTTGCGGGACTATACTCTCTGTAGCCGTATACCTCCATATCTTAAAAGAAGTCTAGATTTGTGCCTGAATAATTGAACTTTTTCCTTACATATGACAAAAACAAAACTGGCACTTTTTCGGATAATAGATTCGTGATTTCAAAACTGTTACCAACAATTGTATCAAATAAAAAAAAAATACAAAAAACATACATCCGAATTCTAAACTAAAAACGCAAAAACTATAAAATTACTTTAATTTCGGAAGTCGATGTTTTGGTTTTTTCTTAATTTTTAAAACACTGACTTCCGAAATTAAAGTTGTTTCATAAATGTTGCGTTGCTTATTTAAAAAAAAAGTACAGACGATTTGAGAACCTCCTCCTCCTTTTTTGGAAGTCGGTTAAAAATAAGCCGTTATTGCTGGTTTGATTATAACTTGTTTATAATTAACTCAATATTAAAGTGTTGTACTACTTATCCCTAATATCTAATTTTATTACTTATCAATTTTCCTTTCTCGCAACCTGGTTATCCTTCCCTCAATCCAGCTGGTCTTCCAACAAAGGCCTCCTCCAAGGCTCTCCACTTGTCCCGATTCTTTTCCTAAATTTATCCATTTTGGACCGGATGAAACGAAACTACCTATGTACATACTCTCGAGACAGTGATAGGTCAAATCATATAAAACATCTACCTATATCATATTAATATGATAAAGAGGAAATATTTGTTTGTTTGCATTGACTAGGCTTCGAAACTACTGAACCGATTTGAAAAATTCTTTCACTTATGGCAAGCTTCATTATAAGCAAGTAACATAGGCTATATTATTATCTCCATATTTCTACGGGAACGGAACTACGCGGGTAAAGCCGCGGGGTGCTGCTAGTCATTAATAAGAAAATATCTTTTTAAGTACCATTCTTTCATGTATATAATCTAAAACTAAAAGCATATAACTAAAAACCAAACAAACACCAAAACTACCAAACATTAGCTTATCAAAACATCCTTGATAACACCAGCCTATGAATATTACAAAATCCAATGAATATTTATTCGTAATAATTTAACTACGCAATGGTAATTGCACGGTCCTAAGCAAACAGATTCCTATTTTGATTACAGGACTGTTTTAGCAAATAAAGCCTGATAACAGAATGTGTTACTGGATTTTTTTCTTTCAGGTTACTTTTGATATTTTTTGAGGGTTTTCGTTTTATAAATTCGGGAATTTACATAAATACAAATCATGGATAACTCAAATGTATACCACTTTTTAGGTCGAGAATGTTAGTTACGTAGGCCGATTAATTTATTAGTCAACTACCTTCTTACATTCGTAACCCAGTAACTGGTTCACAGGACACCTTTGATACAGCTACTGGACAGACTTTGTAGGCTTCAGACTTCCTGTACCGACTTTCAAAAGTCTAAAATGACAGCCGTGGTTTTTCAAGGCACGGAGGACAGAATTCAAGGTTGAGCAACGCCACTTGTTCAAAAACTAACAGCCGACTATGAAACCACGTTCTATACTAGAACTCAAAACTCTCAAGTGGGTACCTTTGAATTTTCGAAGTCGGTCAGTCAAAAACATAAAGCTAGTTGCAAGTTTGAAAGCGTAGGTCTTCATGGAAAAGAACGTGCAAGAAACTCCATGCACACTCTTTTAAATAAGTTAATAGTTACAAATATTGGTTAGATGTTGGAATTATTCATGCATAAGTTTACATAATACTTAAAAAAACTATGTAGGATATAAAAAAAACTAAGGTAATCCTTTGTTTAAAGAGCCTCACAGATTTGAGAGGACTTGTCCAGACAGTGCAAGTATTTGTCAGTTATCGAGTAGCTCAAGTCAGTTTTGAGGAGCTCAACGATCCGACTAACAATACCAAAGTAAGGATATTTGTGTAGGCTGTACAATGTACTCAAATAATAATAATAATTTGAGTAGATGTGGCCTTCGTATGTTGCTTTCCCTGAACCACACATGATCGCGCACCTAATGTTACAATGTATTGATTTTTAACTAGGTATGTATGTTGAGATAATGATAAAGATAGTTTTATTTGTCAAAACATGCGTAGACATGCAAGCATGCAGGATGTCACAGTATTTAAGGTGTACAAATTTATATAATTTACAAAAATCAAAAAGAATTACAAAATTAAAAACTAAATTACGTTTGAGGTAGGTACGTGTGTTCTTTTTTTTTATTTATAAATTTTGTAACCGTGCCCATGATGAAAAACATTTTTTTGTAACATTCAGAAATAAGGCTTATGTTTACCTAGAAACAAAATATACAGTTTTATCACCAAATAACTTCCAACCAATTCATTAGTAGGCGTACCAATTAGACTGATGGTTAAATAATTACATAAGGTCATTTGTACTGAATTTAAGTGCCTTAAATTATGGGTATTGGATTGTATTATAACAGAAACAAACACCAGAATTCTAAGTTTAAAAAATACTTAATAATTATTATAATGATAATATCTACTTCAATATTTACCTAAGTCGTACCTATTTAAATTGTGGATTTAAAAAACGAGAATGAAATGAGACGTTTAATTTAGTTCGTGATTTCATGATAAGACGTATATTATTGTAACATTTTATAAAATGACCGACTACTTCATAATTGGCTAATTTAACGATCCGTCTGCGACACTTACACAGGAATTTTAACAAATTAATTTCATGACAGCGCCAGTTTTTGCTCTACGATCAAATCGCAGCAGGAGCAGTTAACCTTGCAAGCTTGTCATTTTTTCCACATCTTCTAAAACACGTGAGATTGCAATAAAGATTTGGAATATTGATCTTCAGAGACAAACTTTTTGGTACATAGAAATATAACTTAAGCCAGTACCAAGGATGATCAAGGTTACTGAAAGCTGAACTCATCACTACAATTTAGTTCTGCGGTAAATGACGCTGGTATTTTTTTACGAACGCCCTACACTTGGAATTTCTTATGTGTCGCGGGTGCGTTTAGTAACATATAAACTCGCATATACATATACAACCAAACCCAGCCAGAGATCAGAAAATCTATAATAATAATACTTTAATTTCAACTAATTTCAGAAACATTTTTTGCCAACACTTTATTTATAATATTATGAACATAAAAAAACATATTTCTTACATAAATAACGGTTTTCAGTATGCATCATAGCCACAACGCTGGTCAAAGCTTACAATAAAACTTAACATAATAAAAACATAAAATTAATACCTTCACTATCCTACATACATATTATCTTGATTATATTTTCAACCAAAACATAAATATAAATACCCATAGTCATGATAAAACAGACACTAATACCCTTAACAGAACCCAAATGAAATTTTAGTACTTAATTACTGTAGATAAATGAGAAACCAAATTCTTATACAATTAATCTGTAAAACGTTAAGAATTTCGCTTCAGAATCTCATCCTAAACCTCTTAAGCCATACAATTTCGTAGCTTCACTATAAAAGCCTTAGTAAAAACTGCTCTATACACAGGTCCCTCGTATAATCTCAGTTGCAAGTCCTGAGACAAACAGGCCATTCTTCGCAGAGTATAATGAGAGCGCCTAAGAGATTATGCTGCTCGAAAGCTGGTACTTTCGCTAGACGTAGTCTTCAATATTTGAGCTAACTCTAGATGGGTATAGGTTAAAGGATATTCTTTTACCGTGCGATAATCCTTTGAGGCTACTGGATTGTTAAAATTACATTTGGACGTATAAACTTTTAAAAAAGGAAGAACTTCAAATAGTTCATTCCGCACAAACAAAATGATATTTTCAAATTAATTTGAAAGCCAAAAGCCCTGTACTCCAAAAAAAAAAAACATCAAAAATAAAATAAACATCTCGTCATTAGTTAATGGGTTTTTACGTAACCCTGTCTCGGCAGTTTTTAACAGTAGATATGGGTTGTCGGGAACTCGTACTCCATAAACGCACAGGAGACTGGTAGCGACATCTCTAGACGAGAAACGACACCATACACAACGTCGATCGTGATTGGTTTTATCGACAGAATTGTTCCTTCAAGATGGCGAATTTTGTTCCTAACGTATCGTTTTTATCTAATAATAAAAACCTCACCGCTGCCAATACATTTTGGACCTTCCAACCAACTGTTTGCCGAAATTCTGACAACCCATCTCAGCAAGGAGTATCGCCGTATTACTCAGTAGTGGAGTTTTTAGATGGTCCAGTTAGACTGGAAATCGATCGCAACAGGTTGGGTAAAGTCTTGGCATAATGACTGATTGACATGTTCTTCGATAGTTATTATAAGGTACCTCGAACGTATTTACACATGTCAAGTCAGTCTACAGACCACATTCCCACTGTACGTACGATGCTCTTCATCAAACCTCTTTTACCTGTAATTGGACTTTAATTAGCCCCAGTGTATAGTCAAAATATACAATAAGTATCAATTAATTTGTCGTGATAATAACTCGTAAAAAACCATATGCTATTTAAGGTAACAGATTCATAAACAGGTATGACACGACAAGGCTACAATGCGTTTTTATTAAAAAAAATATTGACAAAATTGATTGAAAAAAAAAAAAATGTTCATTTCCGTGCTACGCTTGTCAGTGAAAACTTTAAACTAGTATTTCACAATGTACAATGACGTCAAACAGACACAGTTATTGTGTTTAATAATAATGTAAGAATGTAAAAACTCATCCGAATAGATCAAGTTGATATTACTTCGTGAGTAAACCTATTAGCTATACATTTGATATCCATATAAACATTTATAACTACTACCAAAACCAAATAGGTTGAACATGCTACAATATTACAGAGTAATAAACGAAAATTGTATTCACAAAGCTATGTACCAATGCAAATCGATTGAAATCATATACTTACCTGAATACATGGACCTAAAATATGATATGGCAATTACTATAGTACAGAAAATATGTGCCCTATAAGTCGAAACCACGCAAACATTTTGTTTTCATATATCGATACATGTAGGCTCAAAGGTCATTTTAGCCAAAATGAGATTTGAAAGTTATATTTTATATTTCATCCTTTTTAGTTTGGTATATATAGAATTTCGATATTCGTCAATAAGTGGTAGATACAGCCATAAATTGTATCGCGAAAAATTGATTTCATTTAAATTGTTGGTATAAATGAAAAATATTTCATTTCTAATTGCCGCGAATATCGTAACAGGTAAACATAACAAAAAATTGTGTCTTTTAGCGATTTTTCTATAGCTATAAGCACAAAAAAGTTCTGTTGGAAAACTGTTTTGTTGAAAATTCGTGTTTTGGTGGATCGCCCTTTGGGCCTAAATATGGGTTTGGCCGCTTGACTATAAGACCAAACAACCTGAATAAAGAACTATTTTACGGTCAGCCTTCTTACTAGACAATAAGCTTGATTTGAATACGGAGAAACTTGGATTTATTAACCCCCAAAGCACTTCCTTCACTCCACTAGTCCTCAACTCAACCTCCACTCAGTATCATTAACAGTTATAACTTGTTTTTTTTATGTCAATCGAGTGTAACCCGCTTTAGGCCCACGTAGTAGATTACGGCCCATTCCCTCTCCTAGAGAGGAGGCCTGAGTCCCAGCAGTGTGAACATTAAAAGGCTGATTATGCTTATGCCTTTTTCGCTGATAGGCGAGCAGAGTGGAGTGGAGAAAGTTTTATTCTAAAAGTCCTTAGAATATAGGCCAAAGTCAAATTTGTATATAGCTTAGTGGTTAAAACGTTCGCTCGTAAGAGCGAGGTCGAGAGTTCAATCTCCAGTCGTTGCACTTTGTGTTTGTATGTAAATGTGTACTCTTGGCACAAGCGTTGCAAAGTAAGTGTTAAAAGAAGAGTAGTACTATACTATCACACTTTAGTAGTAACATTTGAATATACAATAACCAACTTATTAGTATGTTTATAGGAAATACAGTCGTCAATCAGAGTTTGTTACTGAACCCCTTTGTTAAAAATTTATGAAAAGGAAACGAGGCACGTCTTTTAAAAGGTGGAAAGCATTCGTGGTAGTAGGTATAACTTAAATAAAAAATCTAAAAAAAACATCCCATTTACACCGCTTACATCCATTTCAATGTAATTTTTGCACACTTGTTTTTATAAATGTGAGTATTTTCCTTATCAAGACAGTAGGCAGTAAATGTAAATCATAAATATTCAGCGCCTTAAACTTGACGAAGTAAAGAAAGTATTATTTCACGATGACAAATTCGAATTGATTAAATTCGTCATCATTTATTTAATCATCAAAACACGAAGTTTTTAGAAACATTGTCGTAAGGCAGTACATCAATCTTTGCGTATAAAAGCAATTAATTAGTCCCGTTTTCATTGATTGCTCGCTTCAATAAAGAAATAGTATAAAGTACATTGTTTTTTTGTTTTTTGGTGGCACGAAGATCACCGAGGCATGCCATTCTAAATGGTTATAAACCGTTCAAATTCCTATCAAAAGATTTAACATTCAAAGCATATATTTTAAACAGACCATATACAGGCTTTAAATTGTCTAGGTCATCTAAAACATTAAAACTATTTGCACTTTCAAAAGCGTAGATCACTATGGTGAATAACGTGCAAGAAACTCCACGGACACTCTTATAAATCATGTTAGGTATTAGGGTAAAACCGGGATAGATGCCCAAGTATTATAAGTGCCCCGATTATAATTACCTACTCTAATTTCTTTGTCTTTCTAACCACCACTAAGTGGACCGTGTCTCATGTCTCTTTGCGATTGCATAGGAAGGCAAAATGCGATCATTTTTTTCGGGAAAGATGCCCTATTTGTCAGCGAGACGTCTATCTAAACGTAATTTATATAGATTATGCAACTATCCCATATATATATGGGATAGATGTCTCAAAAATTAGAGGTCTGCAAAAATTACTCGCGTGTTTTTTTTTTCATAAATTTGTAAATACAAAAGCCAAAGTACTTGCCAGGTTTAAAAATCAATGTTTTGATTTTTGTGTGACTGGGAGATACAAAATGATTTCTATAAGTGTGGCAACTATCCCGGTTTTACCCTACATAACACTTGGTTAGACTATCCTTGTTGCACACGCACAAAAGCACAATCATTTCGTCCCACTTCCCAGTAAACAGTAACGACATGCTGTTTGAAACCTTCTTCGCTCTTGATGGTCCGATCTTAGCTGTAATCTTGAAGCTATAGTTAGCTTAAGCTCTGTCGTAGTTTAAATGTCGTTAGCGAACTTCGGTTCAAGACTTCAGCTCGAATAAAAGACTTAATCTGGGGTAGATTTGCCATTGAAAGTGCAAAAGCCCATTTGGCATGATACGTTGATTTGCAGTGTAATTTTGATAAATTTTAGTATGATAAAATCAACAATTACAGAAGATAATGCGAATTGGTCACAGTAACTGAAGGATAGTTCTCGTTCCAGAAACAACCGTATTTATAATAATTCTAATGACAAACTTATGTCATGAGAATTTCATCTGACTTCTTTACTTATTCATGTATAATGTTATATTGTAAAGTTAGTTTAAATATTACCTTTTCAACGTTGTATGCTACGCTCATTTATAGTAAACCTACTTTATGTTAAATTCTAAGATTCTCATGTCATATAATTGAATATTAACTGTAATTCCTATGCGAAATAAAGAATCATAACCAAATAATATTTATTTCTTACCTACGTATACATTTTCTGCTATTTTGTATGTTATAATCTCATTTAGATGATCGAAATCATGATCAACTTTTTTGACTTTACCGTACACAAATAAAAAAGCCTCAAAATAATATTACTTAAAACATAGTCTTTTCTAAAAATATCACAAAGCACATTTTTCCTCTCATTTCAATACCATTATATTCTTCTGAGTATTCTCCCCTCCACGTTATTTTCTCGAGAACAATCACCGTCACTGCATCAAATCAGAATCGTACTGTCGACAAATAATAAGAATCCTACCGAGACTGAATCGAACGCAGAGATATTGACACTGTAATGTGAATCGTCACGAGAGACAATTGAAGAACGTCTCTACGAGCCGAGAGGCGCAGTTTTCATAATAGAAATTGATTCGTAGTTTTTGCTTTACGTGGCTCGATATTTTTTAACACAAGAAAAGTTAATAAGAACGTTTTTAAGTTTCAGGTAGAAAACTTAAAAAATATTTAAGTTTTGTGTTTAATTAGTCCGCTAATAAAACCCATAAAAAATCCTCTCCAAAAATCCCGATGTAAAATTACCGTATAAAAAGAAAAAAAACAGTCTTAAAATACTGTTTTAAGAATAATAGCGAGAAAAAAATCTCCATAATTTTTATGAAACAACATCAAACCTTATTTAACATCTTCACAAAATTTTAAACTTGCTAAATTAATTAAAGGCTCTCAGAGAATCGTTAAAGAAAATTTTCGTCCATAAAGACGTTAAGCGCTGCCATTAACTAATCATACTTATCATTAAAAAGTATCCATACCATTTTTCCGAACCATCAAACAGGCTTATCGGCAACCACGTAACTCCTGTTATCCAACACACACATCATTTGAGTACTACACCAAATTATTCACACATTCGTTTCAAACTATGACACCAAATAAACCACATACACCGAAAAATGAACAGCACAGAGCTACGCGGCGTAGTAGCTACGTGGACTACGCGCGGCCGGTGCTACGAAACTGCCGCTACGGCGGTACGAAGTTAGCCGAAGGTCGGCGGAAAGAGCCGAGCTTTCGCAGGGGGAGCTGGGGCGAATTTCGCTCAGTCTTTCATATTTTATATCGGTTGGGACGAAGCGGAATTACAGAGTTTGCTCGGGTGGGTTTTTATAGCGTAACGGAACCATAGCGGCTGCCTGCCATTCTATTTCGTAGGTATTTTTTCGACTCGTGAGCTGTGCGCGAATTTTTCTACATTGTTTGCCTTGCCCTTACACAACTTGTGATTTTAATAGTGTGACGTGAGCACAAAGGCTCTATTGCTGTTAACATGAATTGACGCGTGTGATGTTATTGTAACGACTGGGAATTATTCAGGGAAAAATTCAATTTTAATGACCTTTTTTGTGTAGGTATTGTATTTTATATTGTTCTTTGCGTGAAATTTGTGCTATTTCGTCGTGTATTGCGTTCTTAGTCGAAAGACAGATCCTTTGAAATTCTTGGCTGAAGTTCAGATTGAATTATTTATATTAATATGTGTGTACATGTGTAGGTAATATGAGATTCACCCATGGATTAGTCGGTGGTTGAAACACTTCTGAGGAAATACCACCATGGTCTTTTTGTCAAACGAATCGGTTTCAACATTTTGTTTTAATATTCGATAGGTACACACTGAAAGTGGCCTTGATCACTATAATTACTTACAATATGTTGTTAGCATATCGAAAAACTTTAACACCTGTATTCCAAGCAATTTCCTCCATTTGAATCAATTAAATTGATAATTTAATATCAGAAGGAATTATCTATACTACATAATATAATAAAGCTGAAGAGGTTGTTTGTTTGATAGAATGATGTCTGAAATACTAGACAAATTTGGAACATTCTTTTTTTATACGATATACACAGTCATGAGGAAGGCGGAAAACGGAATATGCGCGTACAAAGTCGCGGGATATGCACGAACGAAGTCGCGGGCTAAACATAGCGTTATTGATATTAATGGATAGCAAGCATTTTAATACGCGCTCGCTTTCGTACTTAAAAAACGTTTATGTTAAATTTGCAATATCATATCGGCGACAATCGCTGTCAATCACTTATAAAAATGTAGGGAAATTACACACGTTGACAGTTTGCACTGTGATGCGATGTTGGAATTTTATAATTTCCCTCCTTGTGTATGAACGTAAATAAAGTAAAAGGAGGAGCAGTAGTGGCCGAGTGGTAACAGCCCCGACTTACGAATTGTAGGTCGCCGGTTCAAACCTAGCCAGGCGCATTACTTTGTGTAATTAATTTCATCACCACTGCTCTCAAAACGGTGAAGGAAAACATCGTGAGGAAACCGGCATGTCCTAGAACCAGAAATTCGAAGACATGTGACATTCACCAACCCGCAATGGGCTCGCGTGGTGGGTTACGGCCCATCCCCTCTCCTAGAGAGGAGGCCTGTGTCCAAGCAGTGGCAGCCATTAAAAAAAAATCAGATTCCTTAATTTCAAACTAGTTAACCCGCGCAACTTCGTCTGCGTCACACGAGCTCGTTTTTGAAACATTTTTCATTAATGATTCCCTCCTATTGGTTATAACATAATGTTATATAGCCTACTAGCTGCTGCCCGCAACTTCGCCCGCGTGAATGTCGGAAATGATTCCAAGGGAACATAATCCCGGGATAAAAAGTATCCTATGTTACTTCTAATACCTCCAAGAATATGTGTATAAAGTTTCATGATGATCGGTTGAGTAGTTTTCACATTTATATATTAGTATATAGATACCTATAAATGGGCTAACTATAACTAAAAGATTTTTTTTTAATTCAAACCAGTAGTTCCTGATGATAAGCACGTTCAACGAAATAAACAAAATGCAGCTTTATAATATTAAGTATAGATACTACTCTTGAATTGTCAAGGTCTCTCAGTCAAATAGATGAAGTTAGTTCTGCCGCGTTAGCGACAACAGCCGCAAGTTGATCTGCATTAACACACTCACCGACCATATCTCCAGCGCGGCAGCCGCACGTTCCAAAGAATAGACACAATGGAGAATAACGTGCAAAGAACTCCATGGCAACTCATTTAAATAATAGTAATAAAAAGAATAAATTTGTCTTATGGCCAAAAGTTTCGACGACCATCTGTCGAAGCTGGCGTTACACGCTTGGTTAAAGGGCCTGATACAGAAGGCAGCACTCCTCGATACGGCTTCCATAAGAGGTTCCTTTCCCAGGAGCCCTAACCACCGGCAGCTTGGCCCTGCTCCCAACACCGGCGGACTACTATTTTTTAAATATTTTTATTTTAATACTAGCTTCTGTCCGCGACTTCGTCCCCGTGGAATCCCCGATTTTAAAACATTCTTTATCGCTGCTCCACTCCTATTGGCTTAAGCGTGATGATATATAGCCTAAAGCCTTCCTCGATAAATGGTCTATTCAACCCAAAAAGAATTTTTCAATTCGAACCAGTAGTTCCTGAGATTAGCGCGTTCAAACAAACAAACAAACAAACTCTTCAGCTTTATAATATTAGTATAGATTAAAATATAATTTATATGTTTCTACAAAGAATACATTCTATTTGTTCATTGTTACATAGATAATAAGGTTATACATTACGACTATAACATAATTATCCCATCTGTAACTATTTAAAATCAGTATCTTGCGGACCCAAATTACATAGGTATGTTGGGGTTTTGAGTCCATCCATTAATAATAATATGTGTAAGTAATAATTGGGTGGACGTCTTTAGTCGGTTAATTAGTGAGTAGCAGGGTTGTAGTAAACCGTCCGGCCCTAGTTCAAGCCATGGTCCGGAGCGAGGAGGCATGGGAAGCTTTCGCCTCCTTCTGCAAAGCAGTAATGCTAGCGAAGGAGGAGGCGGAACGCGTGCGTGAGAGGGAAACCTCACGCCCCAGCCGCCGCAACAGAAGAAGACGTCCCGGGCGTCGGGAAACGCAGGGCGATTCCCGGCCACTGTAGGCGCGGGCCTGCGGATGGCGAGCTATGGGTGACTCGCCGTCCGATAGCAACCAAGCCCGAGTCGACGGCGCGTCGTATTCCACGCGCGCCTCAAAGTGCCTTCAGTAAAGAAGACGGAGCCCCATAGGGTCAGTGCCTGCTAGGGTTGCGGAATTTTTTCGAAAGAGTCACCGCGGCCCTGGAACGCAAAGGGCATAAGAAGGATCACGGGTGGGTTTAGTCAGTAAGACCCTGACACTCCCTTCCGCTCCGCCCAGAGCGGGAGAAGTCATTTGATGATTTCCCATCCAGAAAAAAAAGGGTTGTACTAAACAATGGTACATAAAATGTTTTAAAATAAGAAAGAAAATACAAATAAACAAATTAATTTACTTTAAGATGTGCTCGTGAGTCATGTAGGTAGGTGTTGTGTATGTTTGGTGAATGAGATATTTATTTGAATTTGTATTTTTTTTTTTTTGTATTTGAGTCAGTGTATATTTATGAAATCACTTTTACATTATTTAGGTTTACATGTCGCTGAAATGGACCTATTTAGTGCAGCCGTGGGACACACGCTTAGTCCTTGTCATATCTATTTTTTTCTTTTTTTTACCATGTGCCGTGTTTCATGTCTGTGCTAAATAAATATTATTATTTCTTTCCATTTTTTTTTTCTTTTTATTTTCCTTGGTTTGTACCAGGACAACTCATGCAAGGAAAGCTATGTGACATAATTCTAAATTTAATACGAAGGATTCCTTAAGATGCTGCATCAATATTTTGATGTTCCCCGTGAATTTTTTCCGCCGAGCAAATGTCGAGATGATAGCTAGGTGACCGTTTCGGTATTGGCACGTTCAACGCAATTCTATACTAACTATTATTTCTCTTACTTTGTTGGTTTCTATGCCGAATAAATGTTTTCTTTTCTTTACTATTCCATATGGTGCCATATCAAATGAAAATGAAAGAGTTTGCTGAGAGGAATACAAAAAAGCTTGTTTTTTTAAAGTTCGTTTTGTCATCATAGGAAGGGGTTGGTATACATTAGCAATAGTATGAAGTCATCATCTTTTAGCAAAATATCAAATTAACAAGAGACAGACGGATTGACAAGCTAACGATCAATCTAAGAACGGTTTTCAAATAAGCATTCTAAAATCAAATCTCGATAGTGCATCATTATCTGCTTAGCCTTTTCCCAACTATATTGGGGTCGGTTACCAGTCATACCGGATTCAGTTGAATACCAGTATTTAACGTGGAACGACTGCCTACCAGACCTCCACAACCCATTATTTGGTGAACACGGTACTTCTTGGCAAGACTGGTGTCAAATTTTCTGGCTTCTGACAGTACGTAACGACTACCAAAGTTCTCCAAATGACAGCCGGGATCGACGACTTAACGTGCTTTCCAAGGCACGGAGAAACTCGGTATGTTAAGATGGTCACCCATTCACAGACCTACCTTGGCAAGCGTTGCTTAACCTTGAAGATCGACCTGTGCAGCTGTTATCCTTCAGCCACGAGCTCCTTCCACATTAGAAAAAATATGAATACATTATTTTTTAACAAAATATCAAATTAACAAAAGTCAGACAGATTGCTAAGCTAACGATCAATCTAAGAACGGTTTTCAAGTAAGCATTCTAAACTATCGACATTTGAATTTAGAACGCTTACTTGAAGTAAGCATTCTAAATTCAAATTTCGATAGTTTCCCATCTAAACTAGACTAAAGACTGGAAACGATTCAACAAAGTAATTTGATTGGATTCAATCGATAACCATTTGCGGGTTGTGATTTTCAACTATTCGCACGGATAATTGGGATTTTATATGCTCACACTGTTTTCATTTAGAAACAATTGGTTTATAGTGAACTCGCAATGATCAGTTTATGGAGAAATAAAACTAACGAACCGAGTAATAGTCAGTAATTTTGTGTTTTTTGTTTTGTTTGTGGGTTTTGTCATCCCTACTTGGTGGGCTCATTGTGAATTAAAGACATTTTTATTTTATTGGTTTGATGACATTAGTATTATCTATATTATAAAGACGAAAGTTGTTTTGTATGTTTGTACCCAATAAGCTCCGAAACTACTGGACCGATTTTAATATTCACCAATAGAATGCTATATTACCGGCGAGTAACATGGGCTATTTTATCCCCGTATTCCAACGGGAACGGAAACTACGCGAGGCGCTGCTAGTTATAACTAAAAACGTATGTACACCTGGTCCTGTAATCATTAATATTGCAAACTTCAAGTGCGTTTGTTTGTTTGTCACTATTTCACGCCTAAATGGTCGAACCGATTTTGATGAATTTTGAAACGGATATGGTGCCGGTTATCAATTAAGTAGCAATGCTAGTTTTATCATAAAAAGAGCGTTATTAAAATTTTGAAGTAAAAATTGTACACGGCTTTTAGCATCCACATTCAAGGCGAAAAGTGGATACCTAGTTGAGCAAATACTGCATGTTGAGAGGACCCTGAGAATATACAGGATTATTTATAAAACACCAACAACCTCTTAATAGGTCATTGTACTCATCATTATGAACAACTTTTACTATGGAACCGAACCTAAAATCGCGAAAAAAAGTCAGCTGTCTCCTACATTTTGGTGAGTTATACGAACATAAATGTAAGTAACAGCTGATTTTTTTTTTCATCATATGGGAGCCCAGTGGTCAGGGGCACATTCTCAAATTCCCGAAAAGGGAACTATTTGAAATTATAAATACCAAGCACTTGAAAATGAAAAAGTAGGTCTCTGTTGATCACATTAAAAAGTTTCATTTCATAGGTCAGTCTGAAAACCAAACTACGCAAGTAAAGCACATTAATTATTTAATATGTTTTAGGTCAACATGTTTCAACAGTTTAAATACTCAACAGTAGGTATGCTTAACCCAAAATCTCACTTAAAATACAATATGTATTTAAATGAAATAAATAATGGGTCACTCTCCTCGAAAGTTTGACAACCAATCGTACTTAGTGGAGTCAAATTGACCAGTGACTGGGTTCTGTACCCCAAGTCTATTATTTTTATAAATTTGTCATTCCAACACGATCCCATTGTCATTTTGCTAAAAGTTCATAATCTTCGTCATTGGTTTGTCAGTGGCCTCGTTATACTTTTTAATAACCGAGCTATTAAAAGGAATGACGGCACAATGATGTTGTAATGGTAGGTCACTGATCAAAGGAATTGTCAAAATTTTAGCAGATTACCGCATACGTCTGTCATTCATTTGTCATTATGTACGAGATTACCATTATATGCCATTTCTTTCAATGGAGTGTCAGTGGTTGACCATTGGAAAGTCATAATGACGCTTTTCTATTAGTAGATTACCAAACTTGTCAAAATCAACCATTATGAGATCAATGATAGACCATTCTGACACTTTTGTAATAGCAGACTTGAGGCCCTGGAGGTCAGGTAGGCAGTTACTCAATATGTCTAGCTTTTTCCAGAATATGTTGGAGTCAGCTTCTTACATGGAGCTGTCTGTCTTAACTTTACAACTCAGTAACTGGATTACACGATATACTAGGCATGAGCAAAAATATCGATATATCAAAATATCGATATTATTCCATATAATTATCGACACATATCTATTCTATACTTATAATAAATCTGTAGAGAGGTCAATTCTGTACAAGGAATATATTTTCAAAATAACTATCAGGGGGTGATTAGTGATCGATACTGGTGCCAAAAACGCAATCAGTAAAATTTTTGTCTGTCTGTCTGTCTTTCTGTCTGTCTGTCTGTCTGTCTGTCTGTTTGTTTGTTTGTCTGTCTGTCTGTCTGTCTGTATGTTCTTTATAGAAACAAAAACTACTCGACCGATTTTAACGAAACTTGGTGCAATTATTCTTCATACTCCTGGGCAGGTTATAGTATACTATTCATCACGCTACAATCAATAGGAGCAGAGCAGTGAAGGAAAATGTTGGGAAAACGGGAGAAGTTACTCCATTTTTTAAGCTTTCGTCGCGTGTGTAGCCTTAATGGTTAAAGTTATATAGAAATCATGTATTACGGAAATATTTTACATAAAATTATCTAAAAAATGTCCTAAACAGCATATGTCTATATTCTATGGTTAACTCACAATAACACGTGTAACTGTGATGACCGATAGCTTAGCAGTTCGGCGCTTTCTGATTATTTGTATGAAACTTTGTCAATTTTAAACCGATCGAGCTGAGAGTTTCAAAATCGGGGGTAAAGTAACTATTCCACGCGGACGAAGTCGCTGGCAGAAGCTAGTCTTACATATTTTTATACCCAATATTCTATTTTTATTTTAGGGCATCGAATTCGTATCAATTTCAATTTTTTTTCACGCAACTTTGGTTTCGTGGTAAAGTTATTAGATACTCCTTGCATGCTCCTCGCGTATCGTTTACTATAAAAAATTCTGCCACGATCTTTAAAGACATAAGAATATTGGTAGCGTGCACGAAAATACTATTACTATTAAACCACCAGTGTGAGACGAATACGACCCTGAAGTTAACAGACATTTAACAATTTTCGGATTTTCAACAACTCAATTACAAAAACTAAAGATTTGTTTAGGCTCGAACATAAATAATAAATACTATTTTCGTATATTATTTTTTACGAAGTTTGATTTATATTATTATTATATTTATCTTTGGGAATATGTATGAATAATCATGAGAAAACTTACAATATATTAATATTTTTCTATAATTATCAATTCTGTTTAACGATAAATATAGATATATTTTTTTTCGTATGCCCATCCCTACGATATCCCATGGCAAGGGTGTCAGCTTTCTGACTACTCGGACCAACTGTAAAAGATCCACAAATAACAGCCGGTGGCAAGAGCGTAACGTACTTTCTGACGCACGAAGGAATATCGGAATGTTAAGATGGGTACCCATCCACGTAACGGACCTCAGCAAGCATTGCTTAACCTCGAAGATCAATCCATCCGGCTCTTATTACTTTGCTACGAGCTCCATGTATTCAGCTTCGTCTGGATAGATTACAAGCGAAACCCAACACAGGAAAACTATCTTTTAAAACAGATAATAATAAATGCATCTCATTCTTGCCAATTTCAATATCAAATAACAGCTTATAATTTCTATGGCAATATTGACAAAATAATCAGCTCCTGACGTTTCCACCCCTTATATAATGATTTATGTTCGTCATATGATACGAACTAAGAATGGGACACCCCATATCGTTCATGGGACCGTAACCGGAAATTAAGGGACGGTATCTCGCGTAAGGGAGAAATGTACCTTTATTATGGCAACACTATAATTATTTTGGATTTTTTTCATGTTATTTTACTTCATACACACTGAAAGTTTTGGGAATACTTTCATTGTGCGTACAGCTATGGAGAGGATTTTCCTGCCATTGTCTGAGAATACTGCTAGCTATAATTTTTGAGCTATTTAAGGGCGCATATTCCGAACGACATTTCATACAAATTTTCAAGTCGTTATTTTCCGAAATGACTAAACCGATTTTAATGAAACTTTACACACGTAAGCAGAATACATAGGTCTAAAAAGTTAATTGAAAATATTTTTGATAAATAGTGTTACAGTTAAATTAGACCCATTTTAAATGTTCCATACAAACATAAATTTCCAGTTATCTTTTATAAAATAAGACATTTCGAAAATGTGTTGTAACTTTTTAGACCTATGTAACCTGCTTATATGTCTGAAGTTTCACTAAAATCGGTTCAGTCATTTCGGAAAATAACGACTTGAAAATTTGTATGAAATGCCGTTCGGAATATGCGCCCTTAAGTCAAGAGTGAAAAGGTTATTTATAGGCAAGCGTGAGCAAGACCCAGCCTTAGTGTGCTGAATTGCGAGTGGTCGCGTGAAAAAAAAAAAGAAATCGTCGACCGATTGCGTGTGATCGATAGTGTGTGTCACTGCGGGTTGACAACTGAGAACCAGCGCTGGCTGTCTGACACCCAGCAAATGCTGAAAGACCCTTTCGTTATAGGCACGCTCAGCGCCATTCTGTACCTACTATTATTTCTGTTACTTTTTATGTTCGTGTGTGCTGAAAAAATGTTTTCTATTCTAATAGTTGTCAAACAAAATATTGTAGTTGACTAAAAAAATCTAATTAGTCCGTCAGATAGATTTCCAAAAAATATTGGATACATATTTTTTTCTTTTTCCATGTAAATAAAAAACGAAGACGATACAGTGCGTTGAAAACTCGTGTGACTTCACAAACCCCACTCATGATCTTTGAAGCTTTTTTGCTTTGTCATTTTTTGTAGATTTGATAAAGGAAAAAAAATACGATATTTTTCGATAGTAAAATTGACGGACTAAATAGAATCATATTTTTATTGCGCAGCAAACATCGCTATTATAATAACTGTTTGTTATGTACTCCCGTAATACATTTATTGAGTCTGAGTCTTATTGGTCAAGCAAAGGTCATAATCTTTCCATTGCTGTAGGTAACCAATCTACCGTAGCCAGCCAAACCGCGAGGCCAATTTCCTTGCCTCCATTTCCTGCAATACTTGTGCACAAACCGGGGATTGTCATAGAGTATAATTTTACATATATCAACAGAAAGTCGTAGACTCCGCAAGATTGTTATAAATCTTTATTCGATTATAATTTCTCGATATATCATGATAAAATCTTTTTTTTCTAGAATAAATGCCATCCAAATTCAATACCTACACCAGAGAAATATTTATCTCCTGAAATCTAATTAGGTTCAATTAGATTTCAGGAGATAAATATTTCTCTTGTGTACTTAACTTGGCGCAGGAAAATAAAGAGATCCGACTACAAATAAAGGAAAAAGAAAAATTACAACTTATATAAATAAACTAGTACTGCACCCGTGACTTCGCCTGCGCAGATTTAGTACAAACAATTTCCAACCCCGTTGTACCCCCTTAGGATATATAAAAATATTACACTATTTTACACTACACATTATAAAATAATGTAATATTTTCATGTAAATATGTATGATAGCCTGTAAGGTACATATACAGTGTGCAATCTTAATGGTTGTTTTCCCGCGGCAGGACGATTACCCATCAGTAGTACTATCGAAACACAAAGTTAAACTAAAAAAAAAAATGTTTTTTTTTTTCAAATCATTAAAAAAGTGTTCATAAACTCGAAAGAGCGAGAATCAATAGTAGTGCACTAGACCTAACGTAGGTAGATACCTACATAGTTGCCGCGCGCTTTCGGCAAAATACAAAGAAACAGTGAATAATAACTGTTCAGAGCAAAATAAGCTCTCGTGGATGGTGATACGGCATTAACTAGCCTGCGCGCACGCGGCAAGTTGAGCCGCCAAAGACATGCCGCGGATGCCGCCAAAGGTATGCCGCGGGTGCCGCCAAAATATTGCTCTGCGCTTAGTCCTTCCGCGAACGTCATAAGTGTAATACGTTATCGATATCTTTTCAAAAATGAATCGTCATTACATTTTTTTAAAGTTCGGTGTGAGGAACACCAAACAAGCGACGCGTTGATAAGTGCGATAGTGGACGCTTTCAATATCGTGAGACGTAACAGAGACACTAATCAAACTGAAAGACAATCAGTTAAAACGTGCTCGTTTGTGCATTCAACGTAGTGGTTTGCATTTTGAACAATTACTCCGCCACCGAGAAATGTAAGTACTTACTCGTACCTTGTAAATAAACATTTAAAAGTAGGTTAGGTAATCAAAATCATTGTAAATAGGTTGATTCCATCTTTTAAGTACGCTTTAAATACTCAAATATCTAAATCAGACTTTTTTTAAAGATAACTGTCTTGATTTTTATTAGTTTCTCAGTGATTTGTATGTTGTAGGCAAAAAAGTATTTATGACGGTCCTAAGCCCGTAAAAGTATGAATGGAAAATTGGAATAACTTATTGGGTTCTGTGTTTTATTAAGTCAGAAGTAGTGATCAGCTGATTAATACGTAAAGTGCAACGACCTCGTGGCTGTAGGTACGGGCCAACCGCGCGCCTACTCCCGCGTTCCGCGTAAGTACCTACATATCATCGCGCGATGCACTAGGTACTGTTGGTTCAAGTCGCTTTCGAGTTTTGTTTATCACAATTGTTAATCTGCCATTTATGGAGTCTAATATTTTTTGTATATATAAATCGAATGTATTATCGATACAAACTCATTTCGCTTCGGGAAAACAACCATTAAAATTTCACACTGTATACATATGTTAACAATTCTGCCGCGCTAATTAGAAACGCAGTAAAGTAGGTTTTTTGGAAAATTGAGTTACTTATTGATTCTGAATCCTCTTAGTGAGCTCTACATGGTGATTTGATCCTTATTTTGATAGCTGTTCGGGAAGTGTTATTTTTAATAAGCAAAAACGCAGTATGTTTCTTGCTGAGAACTAGATTACTAAGCACAACTGCAGTAAGACACATTGCTGCTCTTTGCCTTACAGTATTTGCCTTACTTTTTTTTTTTTTACTAGTAAGATACGCAGTAAGAAACACTTGCTGCTGTTATGATTTGTAAATTATGTTTAATTAATAATTTAAGGATGCTACTTATAAATGCAGTAATATTGGATACTGCTCTTTTTCTAAGCACTCCATTTCAATTGAAAGAAGACAAAATACTTATTTAAAATGCAGTAAGATGCGTGACTGCGTTTATCTTTAGTATTTGTACGTAAAGAACCTATTATGACATACTAACTAGAAATGCAGTATGCTTCGTTACTGCATTACTATTTAGTATTCGTACCTTATAGATTTTTTTTTAATATTTAAGATATTAGCAGTAAATATTTCTTACTGCTTTATTATTTAGTACAAGACAATTTTATGCATATCGAAGTACGAAGAAAGTCCGCAGTAACGTAAGTTAGACTTTATTTAGTAAGTATAACACTCAAGGGAGTTAGCGGGGGTTGAGAGGTGAGTTGGGCGGGGGTGACTGAATTCGCCGAAACCACAGATTACTAAATAGTTACTACGCCGAAACGCACGCGCCGCGGCCGCCACTCTGTTGACAAAAGCGGGCAATCCCCGAAAAAGAAGAAGATTCCAAGAGACGGTAGAAAAAAGAAAACAAAACAAAACTAAATTTAATATTGAAAAACTTTCTTTGAAAAAGCCATGCTCGGACACGTGTATAAAAAAATGTACTATGAAAATTACTGAACATCAACGGAAATTAATAAACGAAGAATATATTTCTCTAAACTGGGAGGCTAGGGGTTTGTTTATCAAGAGTCAAGTCGAGACGCAAAACTGTTGCGAATAGAAAAACGTCAATCAAGAATAATAATCCCATCATACGTAACGTTACGTACTCATATTTTATGCACATGCAAGATTACAAGGCAAATGCAAGGATTCTATGCACATGCAGGAAGGCAAAGCAAAACCCAACACCATTACCGATACGTGTTTCGCCTCTCCACGAGGCATCCTCAGGGGACGTGTTGACTCGCTGACCGTTGAGTCGCAACTCAACGGTTTTGCTTTGCCTTCCTGCATGTGCATAGAATCCTTGCATTTGCCTTGTAATCTTGCATGTGCATAATATAGCGGGCGGGAGGGAGGTGCATACCTGCAACCCACTAATATTCGCGGAAATTAAAACTAGATATATTGTTTTCAATTTAAAATAGATTTCCGCAAAGTAACGCCTGACTCAATCAATTTTAAAGTTTTTATAGTTTTTTTAGTATTAGAAGTCTGATAGATCTTTTTAATGATAAGTTCTCAAAGGTGCGAATAATTCTAACACTGACTGATCTCCGTATTTGCCATAGACATAAATTATTATTTAGCTGTGATTAAGATAATTAAAATTTTAGTTCGAAACAAAGAAGTTTGGTTGAAGTTGATGAAACTGATCTTAAATAAGTGTGACCTATTTTTTATATTAATATTCCTAGATTTTGTAAAGACTCAAGAGGTTGTTACTATATTTCATTATTTTAGTGTAATTAGTGATAAGTATAAGTCCTTGTTACTATAACAGAACTAATATTAATCTATGATTTTGATCTCAACATAATGTGCCATAACACTTGGCTGTGATTATAATAATTTTTAGTTATAAGATTTATTTGGTTTCTAATAAAAATACATTTAAAAAGTTGTATTAATTATCTCTTCCTGATATTTAATTGGTATAACCCAGTTATTGTGGTTTTTTACGTGTGTACACTAATTTCAAAGCTACTAGTCACTCTTTAACTGCAGTTATGGTTTGTAGTCAGGCTAAGCAAAACTATATGAAAATATTGTACTACTAATTATAAATGCAGTAATTGTCTGTGATTACGATAATTTCAATATTATGTTTCATTTGCTACTTAAAATAAAGTAATTCATTAAATATACGTTGTTTTATTTAATAAAGAAGTGGTTAAGATGAATATAACCAAGTCATTCGCATTTAAATACTATATTTAACAGCTATAAGTCACTATTGCACTGCGTTTATAGTTTGTAGTCGAAGTGATAATAATAATTAATAAAATCAAATAAACGCAGTAAGCTGCGTTTGCTAGTAGAAAGCGCAGTAACTCCAAACTTACTGCGGTTACAGCTTGTAATACTGGAGTTAGTTTTGAAGACCCTGCTAAGCATAAATAGTTTTTTTTGTTTTAAATTTGTTGTATTAAACATATAGAGAATCGGGTTAGTTCATAACAAACAGTGCATATTCAGCTATACATGTAAATCAAAACATATTTGCAAAACTTCAAAATTATATCTAAAACAACAAAACAAAAGTAAAAAATTGTTGGCGCCATTTACTCGAAATTACGAATAACCTCCTTACTGCACTTCTAATTAGCGCGGCAGAATTGTTCCCCGAAATAAGTGATATAAGTGTATAAAGAAATTACCTGCCAAATTTTAAGTTTGTTGGTGTTACAGTTTCTGAGATTTCGTGATAAATCAATGAGTGATATTTTGTTTATATGTAATATATTTTACGTTTTCAGTCACATTTCATAAAGTTTCCATTTTCGTTCCTTGCAAAACTGTCTATCTTTATTCAAGATACAATGCACTACACGTCAGCACCTGTTTTATCATAATTCCGAAACGGATATAAGTTTCAAACATGGATTCCCCACCGTTATTAGTTTCGTGGATATGCGGAGCAAGCCAGCTGGTTGCTCGTTAACCATGTTGTATGTTTGGTATTGAAATTCGATGTTTACAATATTGGCTGGATTTTTAAAATTAATCAACGAGGTATTCTATAAGTTTTTAATATTTAAATAACTTTTATCATAAATTGTAATCTTATTATTTACAAAATACAACTATAATATAGAATAAAATCTAAAATGTTACCAATTCCCTTCATAAGTTGTGGCAGTACGTTTTTTTTTTTGCAGTTTTATATAAACATACATATATTACCTATAAAAATATAAAACCTTTTCACATTACTCGCCTGAATAGAATCCTACGATTACCTTCCATTCAAAATTATGCATACACGTTCATTACGAGGGTAGAACAATGAAATTTCGACCCCTATTGTCTAATACTACATTACCTCGATACTCCACTACACAAATCATTTAGTAACAACATATACGATGCACTAATATACAACGATCGTGCGTTATATATCTTGACAATTCCAATTTGTCACTAACAACTATAAATAAACGAAATTTTGGAGGAATTAAGCACTTTAGTGGGGACACACGGCTTTAAAAGAGTGAAACTACTCTACTGCGTTGTTTTTATGTAGTGTTTTTTTTTTGGTAGCTAGAAACATGAGGGGACACCGGCGGAGGTAGCATTTTTAATGCCAAAAGGCCCGAATAACCCAGCCTTTAACAACACTAGAACAAAGCATATAAGCATAAGCATAGCATAAGCATAATCAGCCTTTTAATGTTCCCACTGCTGCGACACAAGCTCTCTTCTCTAGGAGAGGGAATGGGCTGTAATCCACCACGCGGGCCCAGTGCGGGTTGTTGAATGTCACATGTCTTCGAATTTTTGGTTCTAGGACATGCCGGTTTCCTCACGATGTTTTCCTTCACCGTTTTGAGAGCAGTGGTGATGACATTAATTACACAAAGTAATGCGCCTGGCTGGGTCTGAACCCAGCGACTTACAATTCGTAAGCCGGGGTTATTACCACTCGGCCACCACTGCTCTCAGAACAAAACCGCGGTTAAAAGCATTCGAATTCAAAACAAAAGTCGTACATTTTCTTTCTCCGTATACCACAAACTCGAGACACAGATAAGCACAGTGTTATAGTTCTCCAAATTACAGTTGGAATATAAGAGAGGCGGTTTGTTTAATTAAAAACTTGTTATTTTATAATTACGCATCGTAAATATTGTAAATAAAATGGTTGGGGTCGTTCCCCGATGATTGGTACGTTTCGCAATTAAGTATGGTAATAGAAATGTGAGATTCTGAAACTGTTTAAAAATATGATTGTGGATCTTTGTAGTTAGTTTTTGCTTTTATATGTATGGTTAAATTTGATTTTATGAAATTAGGTTATCTTTGTGTTGAGGTTTAGATCATAATAAAACGTGCGAATTGTAAATACACTTATGTATAATAAAATTGTAAACTTAAAAATTATATTTTCACACCACTATTATTATCTTTTCATACCACTAATATAATTTCGGTAATAAACCTATGTATTTCTACATAATAGAAATAAATAATAATAAAAATAATTTAATAAGCAACAAAACCTTTGGATTAAAGGTATTATCCGATTCGTTCCAGAAAAAAACAAACATGATTCGTATAAATAAATAATAAGCTTGCAATTAAAAACAAAGTATTGTATAGAAAATAATCTAAATAACTGCGATAGTACTGACTCTAGAATAACAGAAGAAATAGTGAAAATGAACAAAGGATTCTATGGGTTTACAACAACATAAAGAACATGATTCATTCTTGGCTGGTTTTTTTAAAACATTCTTAACAAAGGAAGAACAATCGTAAGAATTTGTATAATTAAATAAATTTGTATATTTACATACTGGAAATGCTTGCAAAAAATCTACAGTTTACACTATCATGCAGACCGTCTAGATGACAATATACACGTGTATAGTATATTCCATCCATGTTCAATACTATCGCACGAAAGCTTTGCCCGTGTGACCTGGGTGAAAATAACCCTGTCAACGCCGTCCACTGACATCGTCTCAAACTGGACTGTCACCGCGTTGGTCTCTGTAACCAGCACTGACGGGTTGACGATAGGATTAATTTGAACTGGGTTTATTCTGGGAAATCCCTCTCTGGTTGTAACTGACTGCTAGGGTTTTGACAACTGGCATGGTTGTCAATGCCGATGCCTTAGTGAATGGGTTAGGTTGCTTGCTCGATAGACTGATTTGAATGATGTCACGCTTTTATGATATGAAGGGTTATGTAGAGGTGTACTTGTAGTACACCCAAATTACGCCACTTAGGTTTAAGTCGAGGAACGAGACTTTTGTCAACTGTTGGGACGAAATCTGAAATTGAATTCCTACAGCTTGATAAAATCAATTTTAATAATTAAAGGCGTGCTACAATGTAACAACAACAAAAAAGGAAGTTTTTCCAGACAACATATTTAGAATGGGTTCTTAATTAACAATCAATGTTATATTTAGATTCAGAGACCGAAAAAAATTATAAAAATAATCGTGGTAAACAAACACAAAAAAAATTCAAATCTCAATAATTAAATTTTAAAATGTGCGAGCTTATTTATTTTTTAAATATCGCATTTGCTGCGATATTTAAAAAATAAATAAAAACCACAGCACTGAAAGCAACAAATCTTTCGTTTCAAGTTATACTTTTTGAAAACAAACAAAAACGTGGTCGGCCATGAGAGTCTCTAAATAATCTTTGTCATAATGTAGGTACTCGTATTAAAATAGTTTTCAAATTCTTTTTACCGAAACCATTATCAAATAAACTTTTTGGTTAATACATTTTAATAAAACTCAGTTCTTTGTAAAATCATCCCCTTATCACTAGCATTTGGTTATATTATTATCTCTCTCAAATAATTATTTCTGCAAGGTATTTCCTTCAATTTGCTCACTGTTTGCATACGAACGATGGCAATTAACAAGCTTTTAGTATTACGGGGTTCTCAATGAGCACGAAAATTATTTGTTTTCGTAGGAAAGTGTTTAAAATGGAAGTGAGCCTCGGTCAACTTACCTACCAGGGATAATTTTCACACATTCCACATCACATAATTAAATAATTTACTGACACAACGCTCAGACTGAACCACTGGTACTAGAAGCATGTACTTATGCATAACTAGGTTTTTTTTTTTTTCAAGTGTAAGGTATCACTCATGGAAACGCGATGTATGCTAAAATCAATTCCTGATAAATATTTATTTCTATTTCGTCTCTAAAACAGCTCATAAGAATAATTAACAACATATTATAAACAAACAGATAGTTGCAATCCGTACTTCCAGAAACACAAGAATTAGCTTAAAAAAAAGCAATATATTGAGTAGGTACTGACTTAAATATAATATAATAACTATTATAATTATAGTATATTTAAGTCAGTACCTGTTTTTTTTTTTTTTTTTGTTACCAGTTAGAAATAAAAAAACTAATATCAGTAACTGCTAGAAAAAAAATATATTTCTAGGAGTTACTGATATTTGAATACAATTCAGAATCTAATTTTGTGTGTTCCGAGAAATTACATGTTTGCTATATAATCAACTAGCCCGCGACTTCGTCCCCGTGGAATCCGCGATTTTAAAACATTCTTTATCGCTGCTCCGCTCCTATTGGCTTAAGCATGATGATATATACCCTAAAGCCTTCCTCGATACATGGTCTATTCAACCCAAAAAGAATTTTTCAATTCGAACCAGTAGTTCCTGAGATTAGCGCGTTCAAACAAACAAACAAACAAACAAACTCTTCAGCTTTATAATATTAGTATAGATTTGTAGGTCAATCTTTAAGAAAAGCATTACCTACCTGTCTTGTGAGGAAGTCAGGTGAAAATGATTCTGATTGAAAAATGGAGACAGACTTGCAACAAATTTTGAACATTTTTCGCGAGCTTAAAAGACATGGCGAACGCTCGTTACGAGGAAATGACTCCAGTGTACTCCATTTACGTCAAACTGAACTGACTTCTTGTAAGCATGCGCTAGCAGTGGTCGTACTACGAAGTGCCAATCACGATTCAGTGTGAGTGAAAGTGATAGTGCTATTCGTCTTGTGTAACTCCGTCTCTCTCTGACACAGGATTCATGATGGATTTAAGACGTCATGGTAGGGCTGCAGTACTCACATCGACCACTATAACACGTTACAAAAACTCGATACATTACGAACAAACGTTACAAGCCAGTCTCCATGTTAAGATCCAATACGCAGTTATTTTAATAAAAAAAGTCAAGGATTAATATCTTCAGCAAAAACCTATATAATACTCCAAACATACCCTTTCTACCCGTTTCCAATATGCCGAAACTATTTTCTAATAAAAGGACCGTTTCAGTGGTCTATAAAGAATAACGAGGTGAAAACATTACCTACACGTGTATTTCAATGTGAAGGCCAATGTTAGAGCGAGAACAAATATCCGTTTATATGCAAGATGAAAAGAGACAGTATTGGTTGAATAATTTGAACGTAATTAAAACTGCTGGCTCATGGTTAGTGTTGTTTGAATATAGGTCATCCTCGTCTTTTGTTTTTGTAGTGACAAGCAAATGTGTGAACGTGACTAAGGGATAAACAAAAGCCTATTTTAAGGCTAAATACTTGGTACAAAGTATTTAAAGTAATGAAAATGTAACTATGGAAAATTTTCCTACTTTGGCCTTTTTTTTTCTAGATGGAAAATCATCAAAATGACTTCTCCCGCTCTGGGCGGAGCTTTTCCCACCCGTGATCCTTCTAGTGCCCTTTGCGTTCCAGGACCGCGGTGACTCTTTCGAACAAATTCCGCAACCTAGTAGGCACTGACCCTATGCGGCTCCGTCTTAGGGCGAATTACTTAAGATATGCCCAAATAGACTGACAAAGAAAAAATATTGACAAAAGAAGTTTAGAGAGACAGTGACACTCTGAATTATTTTTTAAAAAGATTCAAAAGCCATTCAAACATGTACCGTTAAAACACATACCGTCGACATGGTTGGCGCAGTGGTTGAAAGATTGGCTGCTGCACTGTGTGTTGCGGGTTCGATTCCCGCACGGAAAAAATATTTGTATTGCCTACAGATTAGTAGAGTTTTATATGTTTGTAAATGTCGGATAGTATGCACCAACGATATCAGTGACATTATGTTAACTCTATTTTTTGTAAAAAAAAAAAAACAAAAGTCATTTATTCAAACTAGGCTGAGAGACAGAACTTTTTGAACGTCAAATTTTTGCATAAAGATAGTCTCCCAAAACGCCCACCCGTAAGTTCTACTACTTCCTAGTGTTTTAGCTGGGAAGAAGAAGTGGCGCAACAAACTCCCAGAAAAAAAGTACAGAAGAAAGATTTTATTCAGCCTATACTGTCAATGCATTATAATAATATAAAGCATGTGCATTTTTACTAAACATAGCAGCGCCCCGCGGTTTCACCCGCGTAGTTCACGTTTCCGTGGGAATACGGGGATAAAATATAGCATATGTTACTCAGGGTGAATGTAGCTTTCTAATGGCGAAAGAATTTTTGAAATCGGTCCAGTAATTTTTGAGTTTATTCGTTACATACAAAAATACAAATCTTTCCTCTTTATAATATTAGTATAGATACCAATTTACATAACCAACCATCAACACAATCCATATGAAATTATTTTTATTTCCATACCACATAAAAGATCCTCAGGCAGTATTGACGAAAAATATACATTTAATATCAATACTTTTAACACTCATGAAATATCAATGATGACACTGGCCGGTATATACAACCACGTATCATGCAACACATTCCAGTGCAAGTAGACCTCTCATCATTACAGTTTTCCGTACAACGGTAGATCAGTTTATGTTGGAAATGTACCTATAGCTTGATATGACACCGCCGCCTTGTGTACGAATGTGAGAATGTATTTACGTCTGATTGTTTGTGCAATACCAATATTGGAGAATGGTTAACATTATGACGGTAGTTTGGAATATTTTGGACGTTCCAGTTCCATGTTTTCGTATTTTGGACGAGCAAAGTTTGGGAAATGCAACACCTGGCTTGCGATTCGACGGCTGCAGTATTTTTTTATATATTTCGACGAAAAATATCGTGATTGAAATACGAACAGATAAAAATCTTGTGTTCGAATGAGTGACTGCATTTAGGTACTGGTCCTTCTGCAAAGCAGTAATGCTGGCGCAGCAGAGGGAAACCTCACTCCCCAGCCGCCGCAACAGAAGAAAACGCCCCAGGTGTCAGGAATTGCGGGGCGATTCCCGGCCAATGTAGGCGCGGGCCTATGGATGGCGAGCTAAAAGTTGCTCGACGTCCGAAAACAATCAGATCCGGGTCGACAGCGCTTCGTGTTTCACGCGCGCCTCTAAGAAATGTCATCAAAGAAGACGGCGCAATATGACGGATGCGGGTGGGTTTTAGTCAGCAAGAGTCCGACAATCCCTTCCGCTCCGCCCAGAGTAGGAAAAGTCATTCGATGAAAACAGTCCAGAAAAAAAAATCGTTCGATCTTCAAAGTTAAGCATCGCTTGTCAATTTTAGTCTAAAGATGGCTGACCATTAATTACACAGCTATCGTGACTTCTCCGTGCCCCGGAAAGCATAATGATTCCATCGGGCCCGGTAGTCATTTGTACGTCTTTTACAGTCATTACAAGCATCCAGAAGCCAGAAATCTGACACCTGTTTTGCTAATGGCTATCAGTGTACTCAGTTACTGGGTTATGAAGGTCAGTTACGCAGATTAATCAGGTAAATCAACTATTTTTTTTTAAGTTTCCACTTTTGCTAGCTAGCACATTACTAGCTAAAACCTTATTTAGTACCTACCATCAACACACATACAACTAACTCCAACAATTATTTCTTCCCTCTTAAACCTATGAGTTATGACGTAACTCCACTTAACACGCAGATACAAAGCTTGTCACTCACTGAGGCTCTCAAAACTTTAACCAAAACAAGGTTAAGAAATTCACGAACAAAACTTGTAAAAACAACGTCATGTAACCTGATAGTACACACTTCAAACAAGCAACTTTTACTGCATTATCTTTTCAAAAAAGGTTTTTCCCACCCCCACTTTTTCTTAAGCGTAAGTAAGTTTGAAGAGAATGTCAGTTTTAAAATTGTACCACAGAAAAAAAAACCTTTCCTTATTCTTTTCGTCCAATTTTGAAAATGTAACGAATACAGGCCGGTTGCAGAATTGTTCTTTTTTTTCCAAATTACTGGACTTGGGATGACAACTTCAATAAGCATTACTGAACGACGAGGGACTAAGGTTTTCTTTGATGGGCATTCTTTTGTTTTAAAAATAAAAGTGTAATTACTCGGTTGTGTGTGTGAGTAAGGAATATCTCTTCAGCTGATATGAATTTGCGAAAAAATACTTTCAGTTTGAGTGACCGATGAATATTAATGTATACATAATATACTACGTCAAAAATAAGAGGTAAAGTCCCATATTATTAAATTCTGTGATAATGTACAGTTCTCACTAGCCCCTCTCGGAAACACTATGAATATGAATAAATCAATTAGGAAATGTTTCACATATGCACTGAGTTTGTTTTTCAATAACTAACGCTACCACGAGAGCGTAAAAATAAATTATTAGCACTCAACATTCACGAAACTCCATAAAACAATATCGCAGTTCAACACTATTAAAAAAATACAAGTTCAGAAAACTTTAATATTTATGCGCAGTTTTCGCAAATAAAACCTATTTTTTGCGGGACGCATTGAAACAGAATGTAATCTCTATGGGCAGTTGGAAACTCGCTGGCCTCCGCGTTTCAGGTCATTGGTTTTATATAAAACGGCTCCTCCTCATATTCGTGGAAAATTCCTGAAAATATCATAAAGGATAGCAGCGAAAACATTTTTCATGGCTTCCATCTTGAATAGTTTAGTCTTTTTAACGGACTTCAAAATTGAACTTTAAGTTATGAAACGTAGACTTGGATTTTTGAAAATTTTGTGTACGTATTTTGCGTATCTGGATGATATTGTAAATATAGGATGTTTAGGATGCCTTCCCCGTATTTTGATCGTGGGTACTTAGAAAATAGGATTGAACTTGCGGATGTCAGTTTTAGCTTCTCATGTAACTTTGGTTTAGATGTATAAAATTTTCTGTTATTAATTTCCTGATTACCGAGTGGTAACGGCCCCGACTGACGAATCGTAGGTCGCGGGTTCAAACCCAGCCAGGCGCATTACTTTATGTAATTCATTTCTTCACCACTGCTCTCAAAACGGTGAAGGAAAACATCGTGAGGAAACCGGCATGTCCTAGAACCAAAAATTCGAAGACATGTGACATTCACCAACCCGCACTGGGCCCGCGTGGTGGATTACGGCCCATTCCCTCTCCTAGAGAGGAGGCCTGTGTCCCAGCAGTGGGAACGTTAAAAGGCTGATTATGATGATAATTTCCTGATTGATAGCTTAAATTGTAGAAAGACTACAATTATGATAAAAACTCAGCACAGATAATGACTGTTTCAATCCTTGATTACATCGCGGCGAATCTCCACTGCTGCGGCAAATCGCTGCGCAGTGGACGGAGCTCAAGCAGGATCTCATGGTGGTATGGACCGGCGACGGCGACTTTCACAACCTGCTAGGTATGCCACCATGGTGGCGATAAGTCCCGTTCTTGAGGAATGATTGGAGAGGCGTGACGGCGTCCTCACCTTCCGCATGATGCAGGTTGGGATTCGGCGGGAGGACACGTTCAGGTATTAATACTATGTCGATCGCCCGGAGGACACGATGGAGAATACGATGGAATTCTACCCTGCTTGGGCGGAGCAATGCTGTGGTTTTGTCGAGGTCGCTTTTAGCCTTGATTCAATCCATGATCCGGAGCGAGGTGGCATGGAAAGCAGTCAACTTCTTCTGCGAAGCAGCCATGCTGGCGAAAGAGGAGGCAGACCGCGGGGGGAGGGAAATCTTACGCCCCATTTATAGCCCATTTTTATTGTCCAAACATATTACGCAATTAATAACTGATTTATAAACCAACACAATTTATACAAACATTATTTTCTGCTGCCGAATTTACCTGCTATAAAAAGTTTTAACTAACGAGATAAAAAGTATAAGTCCTAATCCAGGAGATGGTATACCCATGTGAGAAGTTTCCCGTGGCATGTAAAGGTAACAAACAGAAAATATTTATGTTTATCTAGAGGAAAGATTTTTGTTAGTTTGAATTGAATAGGCTCAAAAACTTGACCGACTTAAACAATTCTTTCACCATTAGAATCCTACATTATCCTTGATGATTATAAGCGACTAGCAGCGCCCCGTTTTACCCGCGTAGTTCCCGTTTCCGTGGGAATATGGGGATAAAATATAGCCTATGTTACTCAGGGTGAATGTAGCTTTCTAATGTTGAATTAATTTTTGAAATTGGTCCAATAGTTTTTGAGTTTATTCGTTACATACAAAAATCTAAAAATAAAAATCTTTCCTCTTTATAATATAAGTATAGATAGAATATTTTCAAAACAGTTAGGGATCCGTATGAGAACTTCGATGATGTAACCCAAGGTGTGAAAAAAATATCAAAGAAATACTTATATTGCGTATACCGCAGAAGGTATTGACTATAGATAGAGCAAACTGATTTATTACAGTTAGCATAATTATATTTAACTATTATGGTAGAGACTCAATGACTATTTTTGTACAAATTATTTAATGAAAACCCGGATGAAATAGATTACTGGTGATTTTGGTATCATGATATTAATCCTTATTAAATCCATTTAAATGGTTTGTTAATTAAGGTTGATTATGCACATGTAAATTACACTTTAAATTATTCACAGCGGAGATTTGGTATAATAGTGACAAAAGGAAAATGTGATATGTGAATGAGCACTGGTGGCCGTTTTCTAGCTGACTACGCTGAGTGAAACACCACAGAGGTCAGTCTCTTTTAACGTCCAGTAGGAATGAATTCCCACACTAAATCAATCAGATCGAAAACCTGTTCATCATAGAACCATCTACTAAACTGGACTTAAATCCCTCTGACACAGATCTACTAACCAGGTGAATTAATCACTCCAGTACAAATCAGTCATAAATGATTCATGGCTTAATAATGCTGTAGTAATTACTGATTAGACATGCTAATCATTTTAATGAGCTGGATATATATGAGATAATTGTTCAGGGATTTAGGCATCTCAGCATCTTATGAGCTTGCCCCAGTTTAACCTTTTTAGTGGATGGGAACTCGGCGTCTTTTGAGTTTGTTCCAGTTTTTCCCTTCTTTTAAGGGTCCCATCGAATGTTTCTTCCGCCATGAGTGCAGTAGAAGGGAGTGTCAGAGACTCTTACTGACTGAAACCCACCCGTGTTCTTTCAATTTCTACAGGGCAACTGTAGGAACACGGGCGGGTGGTGTGAAACGCTTTTGCCTTCAAAAGCCGTAGTAACTTTTTCTAATAATCTCACAACCCTATTTTATGTATGGGATATCATCAATTGCTTCTTCCCACTCATTGTAAAGCGAGTGAAATTGTCAGACTCTTACTGACTTAAGCCCACCCGTGTTTATTCAATTGCCATTTGCGTTCAAGTGCCTCGGTAATTTTTTCAACCCTGGCATTCCAGTCTGTCAGATACAGACTGGAATGCCAGGGTTGAAAAAATTAAATCTAGAAATTATCATCCTTACCTCGACTTCAATTCGAATCATATTTTTTATTAAAAGGGATTTTCATCTTATACTATTCTAACTAAACATTATAAATGCGAATAAGTGTTTGTTAGATACGCCTTAGATCGGTTTACGGTTTAAATAATTCTATCACAAACGAAAAGCTACATTATCAGCGAGTAATATAGGCTATATTTTGACCCCGTATTCCCACGAGAACGCGAACTACACGGGCGAAACCGCGGGGCGCTACTAGTAGTACAATAAACAGCAAACAAAATAAGGCTACAAGTATACTTGCATTGCAAGAAAAATGGCCTTAATATGGGTCAAGAAATAAGGTCGCCAGCCAGCATCGGGCATCGAGAAACGGTCTATCACAATTTAACAACTAGTTTTCTAGGAGTCAATTCCAATTCTGCTAATAAAAATTCTTTGCGATTCGGTTATAAGATGGTTACCGTTTATTTTCAACAGAGAATTGACTGGATTTTACTACGAAATGGCAGCGTCGTCAGTTTGGATAGATTTTGTGATTAGAGTTTTGAAGTAGTGTGATTTTTTTACAAGCCTTGTTTGCGTTCTACTACTGGGAAAATGATTCCGTCCAAAGCTCTATATCTTGTGTAAACTCTGGCCATGTTTGACACGCAGATGTGATCACGTCATTACACCTTCGCCGCAGTTTAACACAACCTGCAACCTAGACTAGAATGATTCAAAACCATCGTTAAATTCGGGTATACCAGCGTGATATTTTTTTTAAATATCGCAGCATAAATGCTGAGATAGGAACCTTTTGGCCTCGCAAATTTACAACTGATATCTACAGCTTTTGATGAACAAAAGCAGACAAAAAAAAACTACTAGAAAAATAAATGATGGATTTCGAGTCCCAAATAAACACTTTTCTTTCTTTCTTTTTTCTTCAGTTAAAGTTAAAGAGACTATTCAGAAATTAGCTCCTTACAGAATAACGCTGCTGTAATCTATATAATAAATCTCTACATTGTTAAAAGCAAAATACCTTCAAAATACATCCTGTTAAACGTAACCACTACTCACCCCTCAAACATAACAGGATGAACGTCACATAAATTCCATAAGCAACCATTATAAATTCCGTAATTACAAGCAAGTCGAAAGTGCCGTAAAGACCCATAATATGGTACAAACATAAACTAATGAATTTTAACATTAATAACTTATATCTATGTTAACTATGAACAAGAGACATAAATCAAGAACTACCTTGAGGCACATTAGTAGGGTAATTCGCATAAATTACTCTTCAAGATGGTCTAACAAAATTACAATTAACCTTTTAAATGCTTGTCAATAGATGGCGTTGGTTCGGTTTTATCTGCAATTTTTGCATTACCCTTAGGGTTGCCGCGTTTCAGTAAAACGTCTATAACCCTGTTACAAAGACTTACTATGTCAGCTAGATAAGCAGGAACTATTGTTTCAATCGATTCAATGACTGTTTGTAAGAGATTGCTCTATGCGATAAGACCGCTTATTGTACACACGTTGTAAAAATATTTGTCCTGTGTGCAGTATGTATTGTGCAATTAAGTTTATTATTATTTATTACTAGCTGACCCACTCAACTTCGTCTGCGTCGCATAAAAGAGAAAAAGAACCCGTTTTTGTAACATTTTTCATTGATGCTACGCTCCTACAAACCTTATATCGTGCTATCGTAGCCTTCCTCAATAAATGGGCTACCCAACTCTAAAATAATTCCTAAATCACTGACTGTATTACCTGTTCCATTTCAAATTAAAAAAAAAAACGGCCCAAGGATCTCCTGTTACCTCAAAACAATATTGGTGAACAAAACAGACCATTTCCGACGAATGGGTGTTTGTGCTCGTAATATTCCAACGAAGAAACTGATGAATCAATTTGACCTTCAATTTCATACGGAAGATCAAAAAGAAACAATTTTCAATGAGAATAACATAATATATTATCACTGATTCTTTAAAAATCTGTTTTTCCATTAGTCGTATATGGTCAAAAGTTATATGTACAAATAATGTTTACCCTATTCTGAAAAGCCGGGGCCTACTAGAACCAGTAGTTGGGCCAGTTGGGTTGGGCAGGAATTTGTTACCCGCGGCCCTGGAACGCAAAGGGCATTAAGAGGAACACGGGTGGGTTTTAGTCAGTAAGAGTTTGACACTCCTTTCCACTCCGCCCAGAGCGGAAGAAATGATTTGATGATTTCCCATCCATAAAAAACCCTATTCTAAAGCCACAAAGGAAGATGTGCATACTTGCATAATCTTAAAACTCGCTAGTAAGGCAGGTATTCCATTAAGCTAGATAGAGCAACAAGATATTTAGTCCGAAATAGATTTCGGAGCCGTCTGGGGACCTTGCTTATCGAAATAGACTAACTAACGAGAATGGCCCAATTTCAGCTACTTTGTAAAGCTTGAAACTGCTGTTTTGTGGCGACGAATATTTAGTTTAAATCAGTATTTTTTTTTAATATTTAACTAGTAACAATAGGGATGTTTCCTGATTAAAAAAATATGATTCTAATTAGTCCGTCAGTTAGATTATAGAAAAATATTGGACACGTATTTTTTCCTTTATCAAATCTATAAAAACTGACGAAGATACAAAGCATCAAAGATCAGGAGTGGGGGCTTGTGACGTTACGGCTCGGTAAAAATTGTAGCGAGTAGTGACGTCACACGAGTTTTCAACGCACTGTATCGTCTTCATTTTTTGTTTATGTGAAAAAAAGAAAAAATACGTCACCAATATTTTTTGGAAATCTATCTGACGGACTAATCAGATTTTTTTAGTTAACTACCCTATTTATAAGATGTAAATTACGTATATAATAGTTAAGGTTATTCTTGTAGCTAACTTATAAAGTAGGTAGACAGTGAGTGGCAGAATCATTATATTTTTAACTAGCTGACCTTCGTAATTTCTTTTGCTTCAAATTTTTCATGAACATCCCGCTCCCACGGATCGAAGCGTGATGTTATACAGCCTATAACCTTCCTCGATAAATGGGCTATCCAATGATAAAATAAATTTAAAATTCGAACCAGTAGTTTCTAAGATTAGCGCGTTCAACCACAAAGCGCGTGTAACAGCAAAGTAGGAAGTATTTGTTTGTTTCTTTTTTTTAATTTTAATAAAGATATCATTGGCTATACGTACTAGGTACTAGAAGTGTGGCTAAATAGTAACATCTCTACTGGTTGACCTGCAAGGCTACAAAATGCTTTTTTTTGACATGACCACACGCAGTTCAGCACACAAGGCTGGTTACTGCTTAACCGGGCAATCCTGTGGTGGCCTTAAAATTTTAAGGCCCCCAGTCAGGACTTAAAACTACTTAAAAACTAAATGACCGCTCGCTATAGGCATCCCCTGTGGGACACGGACCTCGGCTTAACGGGGTCATTGAGGGGGGGGGGGGGGGCAGCAAGGGACAGGCTGGGTCAGATTGATATTATTTAGGGGATTTAACGCTAATGGCTCAGCAGCGCGGGCTGGCTCGTTAGGCAAAAGTCGGGGAGGGTTTTGACGGGGGCGTCGCGATGGACCTCGTCGGCGAGGTCGGTATACGGAACGCGATCTGAGTTTATTTTTCCTAAGAGTGCTGGTTTCCCTACTACTCTCTTGGGTCAAGGTGATGGGGTCATCGGGCTCAACAAGGGTATGCCGCGGTCGGCGGATCTTGCTGATCTGGGAGGGCATGTATTGGGTAGCCGATACGATAAAGGGGTTCTGGTGCTTTTCAGCGGACTCTAGTGCAATGCTTGCCGAAGTCGTTACGTATATGGGTGACCATCTTAACCTACCGAAATTCCATCAAACCTCGTAATAAAGTTTTCCAATCCTTACCGATTTAGTTGAGGAAAATATAAAAAAATAAAGACATTTCGGAAAGATTACTCAAAATTCGTGTTAATTTCATTCGGCAATCACCTTAATTCCTTATTTTGTTTCGACTCTAAACTAACATACATAATTTCTTCGTGCTTCCCCGTTATGGAAGCACCCTCACCTTTGGGAAAAAATGGGTCAAATCTCCATTATACACTTTTACTTCACTTTTAAATGTGGCTTTGGACGACCAGCTTGGGTTCGAGCCTCGCTTCCCATTAGTATTAAAAAACACGAAAACTATACTACTAGTAGTTTACTAGTATCAGTTTACCGGCTTACATATCGTCAGTTCATAGCACTGAGAGATTAGTCATGAATATCCTATCTTCCGCACTGACTGATTTTGATGTACCGTGCTTTACTGAGGCTTTGGATACTAGACTCACTTAACCGAATTATTTATACATACGTTTGCAGGTATGTATAATATATATACTAGCTGACCCGGCAAACGTCGTTTAGACACATAAATTTAAAAAAATGTAGGGGTGGACCACCCTTAACATTTAGGGGTACGAAAATTCGCCACCCTAGCCAATATGCACGCTAAGATTCACGAAAATTGGTCGAGCTGTTTCGGAGGAGTTCAACCACAAACACCGTGACATGAGAATTTTATGTATAAGAATAATCACGGTGGGATGAGCCAGTCTGCAGATTAGTTCAGAAGAACCTTATGGCCACATCTGCTGTGGCTGTGGGTGAATGCGAGTCGGGACTCTGTCTTCTCGCACTACTGTCGTCGAACATAGGCACCTTAGTCTTATTATTTTGGATTCGTTTTGAAGAGATTTTATTCTACACTAGCTTCTGCCAGCGACTTCGTCCGCGTGGAATAGTTACTTTACCCCCGATTTTGAAACTCTCAGCCCGATCGGTTTAAAATTGACAAAAGATAGACATGCTGTTTCGGGATATTTTTTAGATAATTTTATGTAGAACATTTCCGTAATACATGATTTCTATGTAACTTTAACCATTAAGGCTACATACGCGACGGAAGCTTAAAAAATGGAGTAACTTCTTCCGTTTTCCCAACATTTTCCTTCACTGCTCTGCTCCTATTGATTGTAGCGTGATGAAAAGTATACTATAACCTGCCCAGGAGTATGAAGAGTAATTACACCAAGTTTCGTTAAAATCGGTCGAGTAGTTTTTGTTTCTATAAAGAACATACAGACAGACAGACAGACAGACAAAAATTTTACTGATTGCATTTTTGGCACCAGTATCGATCACTAATCCCTTGTACAGAATTGACCTCTCTACAGATTTATTATAAGTATAGATAAGTGAATAAGTATAGGTTGTAAATATAGTAATTTCACATATATGTGAATAGGTATAGGTTGCAAAATATATAGTAATAGTTTGTTGAGTTCTTTTTTTTTTATCGAAAGATTCACCGCGGCCCTGGAACGCAAAGGGCACTAGAAGGATCACGGGTGGGTTTTAGTCAGTAAGAGTCTGACACTTCCTTCCGCTTCACCCAGAGCGGGAGAAGTCTATTTGATGATTTCCCACCCAGAGAGAAAAAAAAAGGCTTATCAATGAGTAAAGTTATTACTCAAGAACCTCCTCCTTTTTGGAAGTGGGTTAAAAAAAGTCTTTTTCTACGGTTAGAATCGAGATGAAATAATTTCTTTGGCAAATTACGCCGAATAACTTTTCGCGGAAATCGAGGTACGTGAAATTGTTTACCTCGAAAATATGGTACCTATAGCATACTATTCCATGGAAGAGGTAAATAAATACGAATTGTTGCCACTACTACCTACTGTATGAAAATTAAAGATGCAAACTATGGATAATGTGAGCCATATCTAAGCAAAACCAGCAACATCCTATTTTATCATTTTGGCAATTTTGAATTTAGTATGATAGATATCAACTTTTTTTACCGAAAATTAAAATGTATCAAAAGGAAGAAAAAAGAGTTGATTTGCTCCAAGCATGGCTAACATTGACATTATACAAAACTGGCTTACTAATGATGGATGGTGACAGAAACAGCAACATTAAAAAAAAAACTACTACTAAAAACCCACTACTACTAACTAACTACACTAACTACTACTAGATATATTGTTTTCAATTTCAAACAGCAACATTCCCTACAATTTTTATGCTACTATATGCAACGTCAAATAAAAAGTCATCTACTGTTTTTTTAATGAAAAGAATGTTACTGCCTTAGCTTTTTATGATTCTTAAATTAATATATTTAAAAAAAAAACATGGTTGTCAGTAAAGTCGGCTTACGGACGATAAATAACATGACAACGTCATAACAAAACATTCATGAAATGATCGACCCTCTCGCTCGCTCGTGCAACGCTCTCGCTCCAATCGTAACGTTACAATGAGCGCAACGTTACAATGAATCATCATTTTTCGTGCGTGCAACCGGCGTTCATCGATTTATTAGACGTTGTCACGTCAAAAAAGTTTAATGTATGCCATTAGATTCCACAATACGATGCTGGAATACAATGTGTTTTTTTTTTAATTTATTGACTTCTTTATTCCTATCTAGGAATATTTTGTTTTGAAAAATTCAATGAGGAACTTTTTGCTTTTACTAAAATCGAACACAAAACTCCCTTCAAAATTTCGCGCCTCCTTTAAGTTTTGGATTTAGTCATTCCCGTCCACTTGAAAGTAAACCTTGTTTTTGTGGAACAATCCCATAAGTTATGCAGTGCAGATTAATTAAAAATTCCAGAATTGAAGCAGAAAATAATCCACTCACTATTGCAATTAAAAACTAACTTCTTCTTCCTTGATGCATAGCAACAAGGGTTCCTAAGTATGGAAACAAAACACGTTCAACTATTACTAACATTGTTTTACTTGCCATTATTAAATTCCTTGTTAATTCCTCTAACTAAGGAGGATTTAATTATAAAATTAATGGCCCTCCAGACTATATTCATGGGATAAAAACTGTAGAAGCGCTGCTTGTAA
Organism: Hecatera dysodea; assembly: GCA_905332915.2. NCBI lineage: Eukaryota > Metazoa > Arthropoda > Insecta > Lepidoptera > Noctuidae > Hecatera > Hecatera dysodea. The sequence goes on from HG995303.1 coordinate 16,130,447, forward strand.
GTCAGAGGATCAATTAAAGAGTTAGCTGTCTTGAATGCTCGTTAAATATTATGGAAAAGGAGTTTTCTAGATTTTGGTATCGTCACTTTACGTGCATAAGGGTTTAATATTTTTAGAATGTGATTTTAATTTGAATTATGATTTTATTATTTTTCGTAGTTTTTTATTTAGTTTATTTTTGTATTTAATTGCAATTTTGTTTTATAACATAAAAGTATAATAAAGTCAAAATCTTTAACAATCATCCTTTTATTTTTCCGATTGAGTAGCACTTTCTTTTTATTTTCTTATATATTTAGATAAATATTCGCAATATCGCAAAAAAAATGTCACTTACCTATCCCTTTTTGGCCGTTATGCATCGACATATAGAGGGTGGTCCGATAAGTACTTTAACTACAAAAAGTTTTGGAAGAAATACAATTTATTTTTCAATATAATTTCCTTTAAGTTCGATACACTTGACCCAGCGATGCTCCAACTTCTTTAACCCGTCTGAAAAAAAAAGTTTTCTCGAGGTCTGCAAAGTAGGCGTCCGTGGCAGCGATTACTTCCTCATTCGAGTGAAATTTCTGCCCGGCGATTGACTTTTTCAAGTTGTGAAATAAGAAGAAGGCAACTTCTTCAGGGGGGGGCCAAATCTGGAGAATACGGTGCATGGGGCAGCAGTTCGTAGCCCAATTTGATGCATTTAACTGTGGTGAGTGCGGAGGTGTGCGCCAAATAGGGTTGTTTTTTTTTTTTTAATTCGGCGTCGAATCGGCCCAATAAGTCGACATAGTACTGCCCTGTGACCATTTTGCACTTCTTCAGGTAGTCAATGTATATCACACCTCACGAATCCCAAAAAACTGGGGCCATCACCTTTCCGGCCGATGGGACAGTCTTCGCCTTCTTCGGAGCAGGTTCTCCGGGTAAAGTCCACTGTTTCGACTGTTGCTTGGTCTCTGGTATGTACCAGTGGATCCGTGTTTCGTGGGCAGTCACGTAAAAATGCAAAAACTCCTTCGGATTGGACTTAAATAGGGCCAAACACTTCTCTGAAGCGGTCACACGGAGTGAGCAAACGTGGCACTCATCTTGCCGACAACTTTCTGACACCCAAAATTCCGTGTAGGATATGCGCCACGCGGTCTTTTGAGATGCCTACTATTTCAGCTATCTCACGCACCTTCAATCGGCGGTCTGCAAAAACGAGATCGTGAATTTTCGTCACGTTATCCTCCGTGCCTCATCAAAAAACGACGTGTGACCAAATTGAAATTCTTCAAACCAATTTTTGACAGTCGCCATCGAAGGAGAAGCCTCCCCACTCACTGCATCCAAGCGTTCTTTGATTTCTCTGGGCGATTTCCCTTCCAAAAACAAGAATTGAATTACCGAACGATATTGCTCCTTTTCCATTTTTTTTTTTAAATCAACGGACGCTTGCTTTCACACGCTCTTATAACAGAACTACAAGTCCGATCCGGCAGTTATGTCGTCAGTAGCGACCGACTTCAAACAAGGAGGAGGTTCTCCAGTCGACTGTATTTTTTATTATTTTGCGTGTAACTTTTTACTGGATTTTGATGATTCTTTTTATATTTGAAAGCTGGTGCTTGTCATGTGGTCATATAATTTTGAGTGAAATCTGACAACTAGTATTTGAGTTCTCCCTAATAATGCGAGGCATCGACTACATTAATTTGCACTTATCGATTTAAAATGAAAAACGAAAATACTGTAAAAGATGGTTTGAAGAGAATCGTAATATTTCTAGGTCATCTAGTTTGGTGAAGAAGTTCGGAGATAGGAAATGAAATTCTTCAATAAAAATTTCTCTGTTTGTCTGTTTATTGTTTACACCAGTTTATAATACGCCAGGTATGCTGTGATGATTTTTTTTTATTTAAGAATTAAGGAGTGATATCTTGAAGTGAGAATCTCATGGAAAAATGATAATCACCGCGCGAGTTATTTTGAAGGTTAAGCAACGCCTGTGGAGGTCGGTCCATCGATAGCCTTTTATATGAACATAATCACATTACTCTGTCATGATTCTAGTATTTTTGGGCTTAAAATGGCAACACTGATGACCACTGTTTTCTGGCGTAACCGGTTTAGTTTGCGAAGTAGTAGAGAGGCTCGAACTGGCATTATTGTGGATTTTTGTGCAGTCTGGTACTAACTTGGAAACAGTTCGGTTGACTTGTAGAATCTACGTCCGACTGAGAATAAGTGTATATAAGACGATTATTGTAAAATATTATCATCAAATATAAAGTTATTAATTAGAGAAGAGTGTTTCATTTGACACACGTTAAGATTTTGACCCTATAATTTGTAGATCCTTGGAAGCCGTTACGTATTGTCAGAAGCCAGAACATCTGACACCAGTCTTGCTAGAAATTACCGTATATATATTATGCACACGGTTACAGGCAGGCGCCTCACGTATAATCAGCCTTTTAACGTTCCCACTGCTGGGACACAGGCCTCCTCTCTAGGAGAGGGAATGGGCCGTAATCCACCACGCGGGCCCAGTGCGGGTTGGTGAATGTCACATGTCTTCGAATTGTTGGTTCTAGGACATGCCGGTTTCCTCACGATGTTTTCCTTCACCGTTTTGAGAGCAGTGGTGAAGAAATTAATTACACAAAGTAATGCGCCTGGCTGGGTTTGAACCCGCGACCATCAATCCGTAACTCGGGGCCGTTACCACTCGGCCACCACTGCTCCAGCGCCTTTTGTAAAATAAAAACTTTTTAATTTTCCACTTTGTAGTGGTGCACCATAATTTAATTGTCATTGTTATGAGCACCTATCACAGCGGCGTGATTTTACGTTATGTTCTGGTGTAAAAAAACAAACATTCAAGCGATTTCAGTAATCCCGGTCTATTTGCTATAATTTATTGAAGAGTTTCGTTGCCTATCTGCGAAGTTTTTCATCAGATCATCTCCAAATTGAAATGGGACGATTCCGAGAAAATAATCTTCCAAAAAGTACTCAAATCGCTTCAAATTCGTCCATATAATTTGAAGAGTTTCCTAGATATCTCCAAGATCTCATAATCAGCTCCAAACCTGATGGAATCAAATGGAAATACTGGTTCAAACCATGTCCATAAAATTTGAAGGTTGTCCATATTTAGCAGAGAAAATAGGTTTGTTAGGGTTAGTGTCAACTTTATTTCTCATAAAAATTTATATGCATAATTCACTTACTGAGAAACAATATTTATAACTAAGCTTAATAATTAGAGCGTACAAAGGTACGTGCATATATAAAATAACAAAGAAAGAGAAAAATGTGGGTAAACAAATAACATAAACTCGGAACATAGATTTATGAATCCAATTTTTATTAGATGTGGCATCGTTGGCTCATTCTGTTAGTAGTAAATTCTATTCGGAACATATATTTAAAATATCTTCGTCCTATTTTTGAAGTGGGTCAAAAATTAAGATCCAATCGGGATTGAGACATTCTATTGTGACTTTCATTCACATCAGTAGGATGCAAAAGAGACGTTACTTAGTCTCGGCTCTATTTCCAGCAGTTTACTGCTGACATTTATGTCTTCTGGTTTAGAGGATGATTGTATTGCGAATAAATCTGACTGGTCAGCGTCATTAGACTGCGATGCAGCGGCATTTTGTGTCAATGTTTGTCAATAAAATTGGTCGGGCATAGGCTTATACCCCTTTGATAGTTGGAAGATCCAATCCATTTAACCGGCCAAATTCTTTCACACCCATTCCAACTGCTTTGTTTCTATACCCTTCAATAGTCCCCTGCACCGATCGAGGAAATAGAAATATTTAAAGGCTCCGTTAGACTCGTTTAATAGAATTCTTTCAATTAGACACTTGTCTGCGTCCACCACCCACCCATCACATGGTTCAATAAGACGTTACCTAATCTGTTTAATTGACTGTACATTATAAATAAACTATGTCGTAGGTACTAAGAAGAGCTTTACTTCAATGGAAAGTCAATGACCTCTCAGAAGGTTCGGGCATTTCCATAGTTCATTGCCGTTAAACTGCCGACCATTTAACCAATGAATTCGTAATTACTTTTTCAGTACCATTCATTAATATTTTATATGTGTTCATTAATGTTCAGTTTCATAGGTTTTTTTTTTTTAATTTATTTCTCTGTTCTGGCATGCTATCGTTCTATATCGTGTGTTCATTAACGGCCGTTTCTAATAAGCAAGGTGTTACTAAAATAATTCACATCGCAAGCTTTTGCAATTCCTAAAAAGGTACACTGTGCGTATAATTTGATATCCCCTTATATATAAATGTGAATGTAAGTTTGTTTGTTACGCTTTCACGCGAAAATTACTCAACAGATTTCAAAAATTCTTTCACCACTAGAAAGCTACATTCACCCTAAGTAACATAGGCTATATTTTATCCGAGTATTCCCACGGGAACGGGAACTACGCGGGTGAAACTGCGGGGCGCTGTTAGTATACGTATAAATAGATAATAATAATAAGTTTTAGTTACGTTAGTATAGTATATATTAAGTTTCCTTCTCTGTCTCTTTACACACTGTTTCTACATTTCTTATATCACTCTTCTGTCGCAGGTCTGCTGGAAGAAATTTCTATTGAAATAAGCATTACCTTTGTGCTCTTGGTTTCTGTACAAAATTTTCTATTTTAAGCATATTGTGTGTACATAAATAAATAGAACTTATAATTAAAAAAAAATGATAAACGCCCCACTGATACCAAAAACAATCACGTAACTATAATATTATGATCTATATCCATAAGTAAGTCATTGATCTAACCGCCTTACAAGAGCCTCGACTACCTCGTGAACCAAGTCAAGATGTTCGCTTATCTTTCTCGGCTTTCACTAGGATCTCGTCATTCGCGACGATTTTTTAACCGACTTCTAAAAAAGGAGGAGGTTCTCAATTCGGATGTTTGTATGTTTTTTTTTTTTTATTGTTTGTTCGCGCATAACTCCGTCGCTTGTCAACCGATTTGAAAAATTCTTTTTTTGTTGGAAAGGGTATACTTCCCAAATGGTCCCATGAAAATTTTATCGAAATCAACCAAGCGGTTTTCAAAAAATCAACAAAAATCTAAAAAAATATCTACATTGTCTTCATTGACGACCTCTTAGTTTACTCTGCAAAGGAGCAGTACGTTTTTTTAACACCAATGTGATTGGTTCGTTTAGGTGGGGGAGGGGAGGGGGTGTAGGTACCACTAAAAAGTGAAAAATAAAAAAAACTTTTTACAAAAAATAAAACCGACTTCTAAACAAAAAAACCAAAAAGTATAAAATAACTTTAATTTCGGAAGTCGGTGTGTTCAACAACAAAAAAGCAACCAAAAACACCGAGTTCCGAAATTAAAGTTATTTTATACTTTTTGGTTTTTTTGTTTAGAAGTCGGTTTTATTTTTTGTAAAAAGTTTTTTTTCCTGCAATCATTCCACGCCTCTCTATTCTGTTCCATCACCACTATGTATATAAAAAGAAAGAAAGAAAAGAAATTTAGGAGTCGCACAAAACAAACAACAACAAAAAACTTTTTACAAAAAAATACAACCGACTTCTCCACAAAAAATCAAAAAAGTACAAAATAACTTTAATTTCGGAACTCGGTGTTTGTGGTTCTTTTTTCGTTATTTGAACACCGACTTCCGAAATTAAAGTTATTTTGTACTTTTTTGATTTTTTGTGGAGAAGTCGGTTGTATTTTTTTGTAAAAAGTTTTTTTTTTATTTTTCACTTTTTAGTGGTACCTACACCCCCTCCCCTCCCCCCACCTAAATGAACCAATTACATTGGTGTAAAAAAAACGCACTGCTCCAATGCAGAGTAAAGTAAAAGGTCACCAATGTAGACAATGTAGATATTTTTTTTAGATTTTTGTTGATTTTTCAAAAACTGCTTGTTCGATTTCGATAAAAATTTTATGGAACCATTTGGGAAGTATACCCTTTCCAACAAAAAAAGAATTTTTCAAATCGGTTGGCAAGCGACGGAGTTATGCGCGAACAAACAATAAAAATAAAAAAAAAATAAAAAAAAACATACAAACATCCGAATTGAGAACCTCCTCCTTCTTTAGAAGTCGGTTAAAAATAAATAAAAGCTTAAATATTGATTTTAAACTGTGCGAAGCCAATAAAGGTCCCTATTTCAGCATATGCTGCGATGTTTAATAATTAGATAAATACCACAGCGCTGGTGTTCCGATAGGGCCTGTGATGCCACGGATACACTCACGGAATACATACCTACTAAAAAGAAACATAAAAATACAAATAAAATAATGAATATCAACTAATGTTCATAATAAAAATGATAAATGAAACAAATAAAAAGTAAAAATACACAAAATAATAAATTATATCGACCACATCAATGCCGAGTCAATCGGTCCATCGTCTCGATAAAACGTACCGATGACCTGAAGGCCGAATGGCGTCGATTCAAAATGATTAAAATGCTTTCCGTCGTTTGTTTCACTTTTCAGTTGTCTTTTTAGAAGGATTATTTTTTCTAATATTTGTGAAATTGTTAAACAAATCTCTTCTCAACTGACAGTATTAAAATTACAATATCCCAAAGTTGATTTGAATCCTAACCGGATTCCAATCAACTTTGGAACACCAACAATTTTATTATATGTAACGGTAAACAAAATCAAAATAATCTATTTTCACCGACAAAAGGCTGGTAGTTGCTGGTATTTTTAATGTTTGTTGTACGGGGCGGACGTGATCGACTGGACTGTAGGGTGGCCAGGGTAGGTTATCCTATTCTTCGAAAGTGGACTGTATGGTGACAACCCACCTAGGTATAAATGATCCAGACGCGTTGACGCTCCGTCTATAAGCTACGGGCCATGAGGATGCAACCCTTAGCTGAATACTTGCTATACTTGCTGTTATTGACACAGTATATAGGGGTAGGTATAGAGGGCTTACCAATAAAGTCACAATAAAACACTATTTAACTTGTTCACTATGCACTTAGCGATTTGAAGGGTGAAATTCGCGACTATATGATTCTACATTTAGGTATAAATCCAAATTATCTTGACAATGACTACCAATTCTATAAATTTTCAATGTTACTATTGTACGGCGCAACTATACCGTATCGACACCCAAAAAATCACCGTGTGTGATGAAGTTTATTAACTAAAATTTTCACTATGCTAATTCTAGATTTTAGGCTATATCTAGGCTTAGGTCTATGTGAGTAGGGGTTGTCGTACCTTCATGGATAGCCCTCGGTAGGCTCCACACAGCGGAGACGAATTCACCCCTTCATCCCCCTCCATGTAGGGGTGGGATGCCGAAAACTATACAAAACTATAGTAGGCGCGAAGCTATTACCTACTTGGGGTGAATTTACCGTAAAACTATGCTAGGAGGGCTATACAGCTATATGTATCTCTATAGATACGACAACCCTCTACAAAACTACATATGTTTCAACCCTGTCACTTAAGGGGTTGCAACTCTATAAGCGTATATGTTTCAGGGGGATAAAAATAAACAGTTTTATTCAAACCTAAATTACGGCTTTATGCCTGCATACACTATAGACATCTATATATCCCCTGAAAGGATTTTTCAAGGCGGTTCTATTTCAGACATTTAGAAGTCTAGAATCTAGACTTGTTTTTTCGGGAAAGGAAGAGGGTAGATGCAAAGTGTTTTATTTTGTGCATACCTTCACCAGGGCTATTTATCAAAAACTGTTGACCAATCACGTACCAGCACCCTCCTGCTCTGTGATTGGTCAGTGTCGCTTTTAGCTATGCGACTACCTTTGACCTAATATTTCAAGTCTCAAATTACCAAGCCCTTTCTATTTACCTATGTATGTCTGTCTGTGTGTGTATATACCTCGATTACCTTATATACCACCGATATACCTTTATATACCTTTATATACCTTGATTACCTTTATATACCTTCGATTACCAGGGTTACCATGTGTTTACTGTTATGTGTAAGGAATAGGATACCCTACCTAACTATATTCTATCTATTTGGAAGAAATAAAGGCTCCAAGGGCTTATATACTGCCTCTTGAGAGCAAACAACTGTAACGAATGTGTTTTATTTCAATAACAAACTATGTATCAACTATAGCTACCTATAACTATCTATACTATGCAGCTTTATTTGTTACAGCACTCTACGCACCAACTAACCACCTATAACCACCCATACCATGCAGTCGCGGTTCCATTTGTTGCAACATTCCATGTACCACTACAGCCACCTACAACTATCTATACTATGTAGCTAAGACGCATCGTCGCGAACATCTCTCCCGCCGTGCAGTGCAGCGATGACTCGGTGCGATGACGTCGCGACGCTGCAGAAACCCGGTGAGCGACGCCTGTAGCCACGTCGCCCGCTGCGCGGCGCCGGTGCTCGATGCCGGTGCTCGACGCAGCTGTGCAGTCGCCGGTCTGCCGCTTCCCTGCTGTGGGTCGCCTGCAGTCGCAAGGCTGTTGCGTAGGCTCTCGCAAATGTGCGAGCTGTGGGCCGGATGGCCCGCTGTCTGTGCGAGCTGCGAATGCGCGCAGCGTCGCTTGCTGCGGTGGCAAGCTGTGTAGGCAGCATTGCCTGCTGTATCGCCTGCTCAAAGCAAGGCGGTGGCGGGCCGAATATGCCCGCAATGGGGGCTAGCTGCGCCCGTGGGCGGCATCGCCCGCTATGTTGGCGAGCTGCGTGAGCAGCATCGCCTGCTGCTGCTCGCTTGATGCGAGCCGAATGCGGACCGAATATGTCCGCGGGGGTGAGCTGCGCCAGTGGGCAGCATCACTCGCTATGTTGGCGAGCTGTGAGAGCGTCGCCGGCTACTGCTCGCTTGATGCGAGCCGAATGCGGACCGAATATGTCCGCGGTGGGGCGAGCTGCGCCTTGCGGGCAGCGTCGCCCATCTATGGTTGGCGAGCTGTGAGAGCATCGCCGGCTACTGCTCGCTTGATGCGAGCCGAATGCGGACCGAATATGTCCGCGGTGGGGCGAGCTGCGCCTTGCGGGCAGCATCACTCGTCTATGGTTGGCGAGCTGTGTGAGCAGCATCGCCCGCTACTACTGCTCGCTTGATGCGAGCCGAATGCGGACCGAATATGTCCGCGGTGGGGTGAGCTGCGCCTTGCGGGCAGCGTCACCCATCTATCGGTTGGCGAGCTGTGAGAGCAGCATCGCCTGCTGTGTCGCCTGCACAAAGCAAGGCGGCGGCGGGCCGGATACGCCCGCAGTGGGGCGAGCTGCGCCTTGCGGGCAGCGTCGCCCAGCTATCGGTTGGCGAGCTGTGGGAGCATCGCCTGCTACTGCTCGCTTGATGCGAGCCGAATGCGGACCGAACATGTCCGCGGTGGGGTGAGCTGCGCCTTGCGGGCAGCGTCACCCATCTATGGTTGGCGAGCTGTGAGAGCAGCGTCGCCGGCTACTGCTCGCTTGATGCGAGCCGAATGCGGACCGAATATGTCCGCGGTGGGGCGAGCTGCGACTTGCGGGCAGCGTCGCCCATCTATGGTTGGCGAGCTGTGAGAGCATCGCCGGCTACTGCTCGCTTGATGCGAGCCGAATGCGGACCGAATATGTCCGCGGTGGGGCGAGCTGCGACTTGCGGGCAGCGTCGCCCATCTATGTTGGCGAGCTGTGAGAGCATCGCCGGCTATTGCTCGCTTGACGCGAGCCGAATGCGGACCGAATATGTCCGCGGTGGGGCGAGCTGTGAAGCATCACCCATCTATTTGGCGAGCTGTGTGAGCAGCATCGCCGGCTATTGCCCGCTTGATGCGAGCCGAATGCGGACCGAACATGTCCGCAGGAGGTGAGCTGCGCCGGTGGGCAGCATCACACTCTCACTGTCCGCTGAAAGTAAGTTGGTAGCGGGCCGGATATGCCCGCACGGGGGGCGAGCTGCGCGTGTTGGCAGCGTCACCCATCTATCTGTTGGTTGGCGAGCTGTGGGAGCAGCATCGCCTGCTGTTGTCTTACTTTGGTAGTGGGACAAGTTTCTTCACTGGACGCTTTAAGGTGCCGCCGGATGTGCGCACCTCAGCTGTCCGGACCTCTCCATCAGCGCCCGGGAAAACTGCGATTATGCGGCCTCGCGGCCACGTGTTGCGAGGCAGCTGGCCGTCTGCGATGAGTACGGGATCACCCACCTGCAGATTAGGGCCACGGCTATGAGGCTCCCGCCGGTGTTGGAGCTCGGGTAGGTACTCACGTACCCAGCGGCGCCAGAACTGGTCGGCGAGTGCTTGTGAGCGCCGCCAGTGGCGCTTGCTGTCGATGTCGTGCTCTGTGAACACGCCAGGCGTCGGCAGCCGGGCTGAACCACCCAGGAGGAAGTGGTTCGGCGTGATGGACTCGTCATCGTCACTGTGAACTGAAACATGGGTTAGTGGTCGACTGTTGACCGTATATTCGGCCTCACACAACAGTGTGTGTAACACCTCTTCATGTGGGTGTTTTTCGTGAAGTATAGTCTGTAATGCTGTCTTCACACATCGGACTAGGCGCTCCCATGCGCCACCCATAAAAGGCGCTGACGGAGTGATGAAGCGCCATACTATGCCTCGGCGACTTGCCTCTTCTTTGAAGGCGTCTCGGAGCTCTTTGTCGGCACCGTGCATGTTGGTGCCGTTGTCTGAATGTATTTCTGTTGGACATCCTCTGCGTGCAGCGAAGCGGCGCAGTGCTAGTATCGCGGAGTCTGCGCTGAGGCTTGCGGCGATTTCCAGGTGTACCGCTCTGGTGGTCAGGCACGTAAATAGAGCCACGTACCTCTTCTGATGCTGGCGACCGACTGTAACGGATAGCGGACCGAAATAGTCGAGTCCAGTGAATGTGAACGGCCTCTGATGATGAGCTAGACGCGTTCTGGGGTGGTCGCCTGTAGCTGGTACTGGTGCGCACGCCTTCCTAATGCGACACGGTAAACAACGTGTCACTACCATCTTCGTTGTGGGTCTCATTCTGACGACCCAGTAATGCTGTCGGACTTCATTGATGGTCATCTCGGTTCCACTGTGTTGTAAGCTGCGGTGTGTCCAGTCTATGTAGAGCTGAGTTATACGATGGTCGCCATGTAATATGGGTGGGCGCTTGACGTCTTCTGTTATTTTGTCGATTTTATCTATACGACTTCTGAGGCGTATGACGTCATCCTTCAATTCTATTTGCAACGGTCGTAGGGCGCTGTCCTTGTCTATTTCTTCGTTTCCTCGCAAACTTGTCAACTCGCGGGAAAACATCTGTTGCTGTACAGCTTGCACGAGTAACCTCTCCGCTTGTTGGAGGTATTCGGCTTCTATTATAAAACTATATTTTGACGTCACTGGGGACGTCACTGATGCTGTAGGAGGGGGCACTGCCGTCTTTGTACGTTTCCTCCAATCCGGATCCGCTTCTATATTTTTCCTCGTTCTTTTATAGAACGTATTTTCTTTGGGCGGCCGACATTTGGCGACGAAGCGTAGTACTGTCGCCGTCGCTCTCAACAGTCGTTCCCATTTCGAAAATCTTGCTGGATCGGGTATGACTTCTGTGAGTCTTCTATCTATATTTTCTATAGCGACTAAAGTTCGCTCCTCACCCGTCTGTTCCTCTAGTGGAGGCTTTTCTATTGGCCATGTTGTCGACTCTTCATACAGGAAGCTGGGGCCACAAAACCACTCGTGTCTCGAATCAAAGTGCTGTGGTACATCACGAGTGGCGGCGTCTGCTATATTTTTCTTAGTGGGCACCCATCGCCAGTCTTCGACTCTACTATGCTCTTCTATGGCAGCTATGCGGTGCGCGACGAACGGTTTGTAAACTCGAGCTCCTCTTCTGATCCAGGTCAGCACGGTTTTGCTGTCTGACCAGTACGTCACGGAGGCCGGCTTGACTCCGTGTTCTCGGATGACAGCTGCAGCGACGCGGGTCCCCATCACCGCGGCCTGCAGCTCGAGTCGGGGTATCGATTGGAGCTTGAGTGGCGCCACCTTTGCCTTGGCCATGACGAGGCTCACGTGAGTCTTGCCATCTTCTGTAGAGATACGCCAGTACACCGCTGCGGCGTACGAAGTTTCGCTCGCGTCCGTGAAAACGTGGACTTGCGTTTCTATGGCGTCGCTATATCCTGGGTAACATCTTGGTACTGTGACTTGTGCAAGATTCTGTAGATGTTGAACCCAACTTCTCCATGCTGTGGCCAAGTCTGTGTCGAACGGCTGGTCCCAGTCGACTCCTCTTCTCCATGCTTCTTGGAGTATCTGTTTGGCGCGAATCGTTACGGGTGAGGCTAGGCCGAGTGGGTCGTATAGTGACATCACTATTTTCAGCGCCTCTCTCTTAGTGGGCACCTCCTTCTGTAATACGCCACTCGGTAATCGGGCTAGGCTCAGATTGAAACCCAGCGTATCTGCTCTTGGTCTCCATATTAGGCCAAGAATTTTTTCTGTATGGTCGCCGATGTCGACGACTTCTGTCTCTATAAGCGACGGTTCTATCTTCTGTATGACGTCGATGTCATTCGATACCCATTTCTTTATTTCGAAACGAGCCTGTTGGTGTATCTTCTTCACCGCTGTTGCTATGTGTGTCGCTTCTTCAACTGTTCTATAGCTATCCAGATAATCGTCCATATAATGGTTCTTCACTATTGCTTCTACTGCTTCTGGATGCTGTTCTATGTGCCGGTTCGCGTTCCAATTCTTCGCGAATATGGCCGTGCACGGTGAGCTTGCCGCGCCGAATATGATTGACGTCATTCGATACTCGTCGGGGGCTCCTTCTCTTCTATTGCCTCTCCACAAATATCGGAGGGCGTCTCTATCTTCAGGTCGTACTTTGACCTGCATGAACATTTCGGTAATGTCACCTGAAATGGCTATCGGATATCTACGAAACCTCATCATGACGCCGGGCAGCGACTGTAACAGGTCCGGTCCTGTAAGTAGGAAGTCGTTCAGCGACATTCCATTCGATTTAGCTGCGGCGTCGTGTACTATTCGAAACTTCTCCGGCTTCATGGGATTGAAGACGTCGAAATGAGGCAGATACCAGGTTCTTCCTGGCGTGGTCTGTTTGGGCGCTTTTTCTGCGTACCCTTTTGAAAGGAGCGAGTCCATCTGTTCTATATATTTATTTCGAAGACTCGGATCTTTGTCGAGCTTCTTTTCTATAGAGATCAGCCGCTTGTGTGCTGTCCCATAACTATCGGGCATTTCAAAATTGTTATTTTTCCATAACATAGCTGTTTCTATATGCCCATCTGTCAACTGTTTGGTATGTCTTTTCAAGATGTCTTCAGCCTGCTTCTCTGGATCAGAATCTGGACGCCGAGGATTAACTATTAGGGACTCGAGTGCGAAAAATTCACGAAGTTGCTCGTTCAGTCTATCGTCTCTATTTTCTCTATCTTCTCTGCATGCGCTGACGTAATGCACCTGCTGACCGAGTATTCTAGTGTGCGCGCCATGTAGCGTCCATCCAAGCGTTGTAAGTGACGCTATTGGCTGGTGCCTGGGGCCTCTTCTGACTTCACTGGCAAGGAGAAGGTGCCAGTTGTCTTGGCCAATCAAAATCTTGGGCGCGCCAACATCATAGACTAGCTGCTCTTTCAAGTCGATGAGATGTTTGCAATGTGTGACATCTTCTTCACGGACTGTCTGTGACGCGAGATTAAGCTTCGGTATGGTGCGCGCTCTGAATGGCACCCTATTTCTATGCTGACTCGCGAGTGTCACTGTGACTCTTTTCGAACAAGGAGTGTCGATCATGGTGTCACCGATCGCACCAATCTTCAGTGGGTCGATCTTGCCCTCGGCTCCGACTTGGTCGGCGATGTCTTCATCGATCAACGATACGGTCGATCCATCGTCGAGTAGGGCGAACGTAGATGCCTCTCCCGCCGGTCCAATGACCCGGACCGGGATGATCTTTAAATAGGCGTGATTCGACGATGATCTTGAGCTGGCGACTGTCTCCTTGGGCTCCTTTTTGACTTCGGTCTGTCTGGGCTTTTCGGCTGCCACCGCAGCAGGCTTCTTGTCGTAATGAAGTAGCCGACTGTGCGTGGCTGTACACCCCTTGACGTCACACTTCTTCGCGTTGCATTTATGCCGCTCTCTTCTTGGCTTCAGGCAACGGAAGCACAGGTTTAGATTCTTCGCAATTTCCCATCTCTTGTTACTATTACTATTCTTGAACTTCGAGCAATCGCGTTCTATATGGCCATCCTTCTCACACAGTCGGCACTTGCTTGCTGACTTCTCTGTTGTTGTGTGAGTCCTCTGCTGCGGTGTGCGTCGGTTGGATGAGCCCTCTGTCTTGATGTTTTCAGCAGGAGCGAAAGCGCTGCAGTATCGAGCTTGTTCGGTAATGAATTCGCTAAACAGCGACAAGTCTGGCAAGGACTGGTACTTTTCTGTATATATACGGTACCACTGTACGCGTATCGAGTTCGGTAGCTTCTCTGTCAAGGTTCGCATGAGCTCGGCGTTGATCAGGTAATGATCCTTCTTCGATGCTCGCAGCGTTACTATAGCGCACCTCACGTGGCTTGCGAATGAGCAAATATCCTTTGGATTTTCACTGCATCGTGTCAGTCCTCGCAATCTATCTGTTTCGGCCTGTGCTATCGAATCTGGTCGGCCGAATTGCAGCTCGAGTTCCCTCATGATGTCATCTGGTCTTGCATGGCCGATGAGTTCTGAACTAACTGTTTCTAAAGCGCGTCCATGCAGGCTTCTTCTAAGTCTTGCTGTATTCTCGACATCGTTGAAATATTTTCGAGTTGTTTCATAAATGGCTCGAAATGACAACCATTCTGTATGCGCACCACTGAAGTTCGGTAAAGTCATAATGACTTTCGACGCCGAGGAGGAATTCTGTGACTGCTGTTCTGTTTTCTTGTCAACTAAAGATGCTATAGCAGCCGTAAGGTCCGTAACGAATGGACGTAAATTATCCTCGCTCCTATCGTCTTCTATTTTCTTCATAGGTGGTGGCTCTATCTGTTTAGCACTATCTGGATCTATGTGCGTTCGACGAGAGTCCACTATTGGTTCGAAGTCCACAGGGGGGGGCGGTTGTTGTCGACTATCACGGATGTCCCCCTCGGCGGCGTTGGTCTCTCTCTGATCCGGAACAGGTTCAGGTGCCTCTTCCAGCCAGGAACGCACGTACTCTTCATTTGAGTTTCTATCGTCCAAATATTCTTCGTCCGACTCTTGTTCGGCTCTCTGAAGTGCTAACTGGGCAAGCTCCAACTTAATCTTTAATAAGTCTTCACGAGCCTTCTGTAATTTTCTATATGACCGCGGTGACCTGTCAATGGTCGACGGCGGACGTCTATGTTCTATACGGGCGTCACCCCGGGTAGTCATTGGCAAGACTCGGCTATCTCTTCTATTTGACGGCTTCATTGTACTATCTGAAGTCGTCTCAAAGCGGGTTCCCTTCCTTGAGGTCGATGGCATCTGTTTCTGTACTGTTGTCGGCAATGGTGCAGGTACTCGTTCTATTGCTGAAGCTTCTATCTGTTCTATTCGTTCAGCGGCAGCAGGCGGAGACACGTCTTCACTGCGCTGCTGCATCGATCGCGCCGTCCCAGACGATGAAGGCGAACGCGGCGGCACCTGATGATGGATAGCAGGAACCCTCTCGGCTGGTTCCTGTATCGGAACTGTCCACGCCTCGGATGACTTGCCATGCGACCTCGTGATCGGCATTGTTGAAGTCTTCAATGAATCTTCAAAACTATTCGGTAGTCCACTGGTAAGCCTCAGGTGAAACTTCAATCCAAGTTTCCAAAAAAAATTTTTCAAAAAAATTTTCAAAATTCTTCAAAGTCCCCAATCTTCAAAAAATATTCTAAGTTCGGATTGACTGAAACTTTTCTAAGTCCCAGACTGTTCAAAATCTTCTATGTGTGAAGTCGATCGAAATTCTCTAAGTCCAAAATTCTTCAAAAATATTCTATGTCCCGCTTGATCAAAACTTTTCTAAGTGTCAGGTTGTTGAAAATTTTCCAAGTTCAAAATTCTTCAAAAATTTTCCAAGTCCCGGATTGTTGAAAATTTTCTAAGTTCAAAATTCTTCAAAAAATTTTCCAAGTTCAAAATCTTCAAAAATATTCTAAGTGTCGGAACCCCTCAAAATT
Source organism: Hecatera dysodea (assembly GCA_905332915.2). Classification (NCBI taxonomy): domain Eukaryota; kingdom Metazoa; phylum Arthropoda; class Insecta; order Lepidoptera; family Noctuidae; genus Hecatera; species Hecatera dysodea. Next base: position 16,146,605 of record HG995303.1, read on the forward strand.
TTCAAAGTGTGAAGTCGTTCGAAATTTTCTAAGTTCAGCTTGATTAAATTTCTTCTATGTTGTTGCTTCACTATTTTTCAACATCAATCTGCCTAGGGGTAGTTTTCTTGAAGGGATGATTTCTTCAAGGTCCGACTTCTATTTAGCTTCTAGGGACACCCTTCGTGTCTTGAAATGTTGAAGGGTAGTTTTTTCTTCAAGGGGGTGCGACTTCACAATAGGGGTTGCGCCTTCAGGGTAGCTGCGTGGTTCTATAAATCCAACTTCCAAATAGCTAGATCAGGCTATCTTCAAAATATCCGGCTCCGATGGACCAGAAAATGTACGGGGCGGACGTGATCGACTGGACTGTAGGGTGGCCAGGGTAGGTTATCCTATTCTTCGAAAGTGGACTGTATGGTGACAACCCACCTAGGTATAAATGATCCAGACGCGTTGACGCTCCGTCTATAAGCTACGGGCCATGAGGATGCAACCCTTAGCTGAATACTTGCTATACTTGCTGTTATTGACACAGTATATAGGGGTAGGTATAGAGGGCTTACCAATAAAGTCACAATAAAACACTATTTAACTTGTTCACTATGCACTTAGCGATTTGAAGGGTGAAATTCGCGACTATATGATTCTACATTTAGGTATAAATCCAAATTATCTTGACAATGACTACCAATTCTATAAATTTTCAATGTTACTATTGTACGGCGCAACTATACCGTATCGACACCCAAAAAATCACCGTGTGTGATGAAGTTTATTAACTAAAATTTTCACTATGCTAATTCTAGATTTTAGGCTATATCTAGGCTTAGGTCTATGTGAGTAGGGGTTGTCGTACCTTCATGGATAGCCCTCGGTAGGCTCCACACAGCGGAGACGAATTCACCCCTTCATCCCCCTCCATGTAGGGGTGGGATGCCGAAAACTATACAAAACTATAGTAGGCGCGAAGCTATTACCTACTTGGGGTGAATTTACCGTAAAACTATGCTAGGAGGGCTATACAGCTATATGTATCTCTATAGATACGACAACCCTCTACAAAACTACATATGTTTCAACCCTGTCACTTAAGGGGTTGCAACTCTATAAGCGTATATGTTTCAGGGGGATAAAAATAAACAGTTTTATTCAAACCTAAATTACGGCTTTATGCCTGCATACACTATAGACATCTATATATCCCCTGAAAGGATTTTTCAAGGCGGTTCTATTTCAGACATTTAGAAGTCTAGAATCTAGACTTGTTTTTTCGGGAAAGGAAGAGGGTAGATGCAAAGTGTTTTATTTTGTGCATACCTTCACCAGGGCTATTTATCAAAAACTGTTGACCAATCACGTACCAGCACCCTCCTGCTCTGTGATTGGTCAGTGTCGCTTTTAGCTATGCGACTACCTTTGACCTAATATTTCAAGTCTCAAATTACCAAGCCCTTTCTATTTACCTATGTATGTCTGTCTGTGTGTGTATATACCTCGATTACCTTATATACCACCGATATACCTTTATATACCTTTATATACCTTGATTACCTTTATATACCTTCGATTACCAGGGTTACCATGTGTTTACTGTTATGTGTAAGGAATAGGATACCCTACCTAACTATATTCTATCTATTTGGAAGAAATAAAGGCTCCAAGGGCTTATATACTGCCTCTTGAGAGCAAACAACTGTAACGAATGTGTTTTATTTCAATAACAAACTATGTATCAACTATAGCTACCTATAACTATCTATACTATGCAGCTTTATTTGTTACAGCACTCTACGCACCAACTAACCACCTATAACCACCCATACCATGCAGTCGCGGTTCCATTTGTTGCAACATTCCATGTACCACTACAGCCACCTACAACTATCTATACTATGTAGCTAAGACGCATCGTCGCGAACATTTGTAAAATATTTTTTTATTCCTTTTTTTTACAACTGACGGACAGATTCTATTCGGCCAGTGCACTTTTTAAAAAACTGACAGGTTTGCATTCAAGGGACGTTCGTACTCGAAAATATCGTGAACACGGTTAGATTGATCGATTTATGATCGACGATACGGGAACGACACGACTGACGAGTTATATAGTTATAATAGTTTAATTTCTTGATCTCTTATAGGTCTGTTAGTATTATTTGTGGAGTCTGAGACAAAAATAGGCATTCAAATGCCTTAGTTGAATAAACACCTCGGTCATGAGTCATTATGACCTTGAACGGGCCAGTGTAAATATTGCCCGTGTGCACGAACGGTTTAGCTGATAGATCTGCCATCTCAGAAAAGTTTGGCTTGGGGCGTAGACGAAAGAACGGAATACACTTTTGGATCTTATTCCACTATTACCTGCAGAAATGATCAAATATTTCTGACGCAAGCGCGACAACAACAAGTCAGGACCTGCATCCCAGTTCAACTTGTGATGGTAATCAGTCAACAAGTTCACAACTGGATCCTGACTAAGGAGAAGGATTGGATGTTTCGAATCATAATCATGGATGTTCTCCACACTGTAGCTGGTACAGGGATTTATCATACTCGTACTGACTAAAACCTGACGGTGTGCTGCAACTACAGCTACGGATAATAACAGTTAAATTTATGATGTTGATATTCAGACCCTACACAAAGACACTATTTAAATGAACTTTGTAAGTATGAGTCTATCATTCTTTTTTTGAACTCGGTGAATATGAAATCGCAAACGACAAAATACGTAACTACAAAATCGACGCGCGTAAAAGCAACGACAGTTATTTTCTCTTTTATATTTTTTTATATCTATAGTCAGAATACTGTTTTTCATTCACCGCAGTTGCATTTTATCGTTGGCCTGACCTTTTTGTGCGTTGGCCTGGTTCTGCCGATGCTTCACTGTCGATAGATTGAAAGCCAATTAGGACCAGATTGAAAGCTGAAGGAAATTGTGAGATGTTCAGACTAAGTTACTGCAGTAATGTAGAATATTATACTTTGGCCGTTCTATGATTCTCTTGGGAGCATGGTTAGAACTTTGTGGTATTATTAGGGTTGATAGATTGTCTAATAAAAATTTTGCAATAAATTTTAATTATGTAAATGGTATTATGGTATTATGGTCCATGACGAATGTTTCCAAAAAGTTAAAAAAAAAAACACTTTATTGAACAAAACCCTACCTGTACTTTTATCAATCAGGTAATATTCTTTACGCAATTAATTACAAAGTGAAATACCACTTTTGGTATCAAACTGTACCTACATCCAAACGCGTCGACCAATTAAGTATTATACTTTTTATGTCAAAATATCCTCTTCACGGTTACAAATCTTGAGTCAAGTGTGAGTAAAATATTGTGACTGCAATATAAAAAAAATAAGCATGTGATTATTTTAAATACTGGTTAGCAAATTCTTAATTGAAGTGCTGCAGCATTTAAATTGATAATCTACTAATAAGTATTTATTTGAACTATTCATGAGGGTTCGATTCATTTTTGACATTACTAACCGGAGGCCAAGGAGGAGACTTCTTCCAAAAATAATGTGTACTGAACCACCGAAGTCAAAAAAAACATGTAGATAATCACCTTGCAATAGTAAGGTCTTTGTATGAGGCTTTTGCCAAGCAGTGTGAAATTTACAAGCCATTTTCACATGCAAAAACACGTTCGAAACGTGTCCATTCCGCAACTCTACAAACAAACAGGCTGGCCCACCATCAACATAAAGTTAGTTACGCTTCATTGCATTTAGTTAAAGACTCGCCGCCGCTGAAACTTTCCGATCGTTAGGGCGTTGAGTCGTGAAATTTATGAATATTATCGGCATTTCATGTTTAGGAGAATTTGTGTAGTTGGCTGTTTTTGAAAGTTATGCTGTAGCGGTGTTGAGAATTGAGTTAGCATTTTCCCTTTCGGAAAAACGTTGAATTGTTTGAGTTTCATGGAAAGTAGTAGGTACTAAAAGAGTGTTGGCGGAATGATAATTATTTTACTTGCGTTTGTTAGCAACAGACCGACATTTTCACTAATGTTATACGGGATTGTTAGCACTATCTTTTATATACAATATACTAATAAAGCTGAAGAGTTTGTTTGTTTGTTTGAACGCGCTAAACTCAGGAACTGCAGGTCCGATTTGATAAATTATTTCAGTTGTAAATAGCCCATTTATTGAGAAAGGCTACAAGCTATACGTCATCACGCTATGACCAATAAGAGCGGAGCACTAATAAATAATGCATTCCATGTTCAGGAAAAATTGTGTAGTTGAGAATAAAGTTAGCATTTTCCCTTTCGGAAAAAATGTTGAATTGTTTGAGTTTCATGTAAAGTGGTACTGAAAAACCATAATCAGCCTTTTAATGTTCCCACTGCTGGGGCACAGGCCTCCTCTCTAGGAAAGGGAATGGGCCGTAATCCACCACGCGGGCGCAGTGCGGGTTGGTGAATGTCACATGGTTTCCTCACGATTTTTTCCTTCACCGTTTTGAGAGCAGTGGTGATGAAATTAATAACACAAAGTAATGCGTCTGGCTGAGTTTGAACCCGCGACTTACAATTCGTGAGTCGGGGCCGTTACCACTCGGCCACCACTGCTCACTCACTGAAAGAGCGTTAAGGCGGAAAGATAATTATTTTGCTCACGTTTTTAGGGACAGCCCGACTTTGGACACACTATGATGCTCCATCGTCAACCATATCATTGCTTTTCAATCTGCAGTTTGATTTTGTAAATATCCCGCTGTATAAAATAAGGTGAAGTGAACGGAAAGTGAGCTCTGTCTCTCAATCCATAAAAACAAGATGGAATAATACCTACCACCGTATATACCTAAGTACCTAAGTATATACGGTGAGATCTTATTATTAAGATTTCTGTGGGTGAGATCAACATCTCACCGTTTGTACTCACACGCCAGTCTATTCTGTCAACACAGAAATGACTGACACATGTTGTTCTGGTCAAATGAGAACTTTAAAAATACACAAGCTTTCATAGGAAATATCAAAAGGAACAGAGACGAACACGAAATCACGTTTTGTCATAAAAGTAACCTTTCATTTATAAGTCCCATTGATTTACCAATTTTTGTATTTGCAATATAAATACTCGTTTTAATTAGAATAGAATATAATAGCATGGAAAAGAAAAGAAAAGAAAAGAAAAGAAAAGAAAAGAAAAGAAAAGAAAAGAAAAGAAAAGAAAAGAAAAGAACATAATAGAATAGATAACATTTTTTTTTTACGACACAGACAAAACTAGCAACAAAACACTATAATTGAATAGTTAGAGAACACCGATTAATTTTCTATGAAAAAAAGTAAGCGTGAAATCCAATAACATATAATAAAACGAATATTTAATCAGAGCTAACTTTCACAGCTCTGATAAACTATATATATATACGTATATAGACTTCAATTAGCACCTGCCTAATTGATTGTTAGTCTAAAACTAAAAGGAAGAGGTTTGTTCTAAAGCGATAAATAAAGAACTACATTAAGTATGTACTAATTACTAAGTAATTAATGTAACTTGGAATAGCGGTGTGATTCTGTAAACCTGTAACCGTGTGAGCTTAGATGAAGTAAACCGTCAATCCATAAAAATAGAAGATGAAATGAAAGTTCATCTCACAAAGACGCAGACGAAGTTACGCAGTTCAGCTAGTATACAGAGTTGATATGAAAGAGGGACATTATATTACACTACGTATACTATACGTAGACGTACGTATGATACAAAAATAAAAAGCACCAAAAACGAGTTTTTTTTTCGAACAAACTAAATCAGAGTAAAACGCAACCACCCTTAGTAAATAAATTTAACTGACCTTAGATACCTAGGTGACAAAGCGGCACCGTTGTTTGGTTGTACTTGTGACTTGTGTCAGAGCGGCAATAACGCATCGTAGGTTATACTCACATTTATCGTTTTAAGGAGCATGACCTATGCGTATAGACATAATCAGCAGTTAGGAAATGTACATCGTGTTCAAACGGGGCAAAAACATTAAAAAATTAATTTGCGGCTAAACTACTGCTCCTATTTAATTGATTTTTGGTACAGAGCTTGTAAATGGTACCTAGTATATGCAGTTTAAAGGAAAGTCCCTCTGTCGTATCAACTTTAAATGTATATAAAAATTTTGATGCTTTAGTGCATTTTTTTTTTACAATGAAGTGTCAGTGAAGTAGCAGTGAAAAATCTTATACAGGTTCCTTATTTTTTTGGTGTGATACACATTTTATTTAACAATTGCGTACAACAACCTTGCATCAAAAATCCTTTCCTTCCTCCTCCATTCGAGATAAAATGAAACTCTGTCATTATAATCCCCAAAAACATTTCAAACACAAAAGCCAAACAATTCGTCAAAACCTTAAATTTTCATTTTGTTTTGACGAATTGTTTGGCAGAGATACCTTTTGGGAAAATTCTCATTGAATAGGCAACAAATCCTCAGGTACTAGTTACTAGGGATGTTATGGATAGGAAATTTCGGATACGGATTAGATACGGATATAGAAATGATTATTATACCGGATACGGATATGAAAATATTTAGGATTATCCGTTAGTTTCGGATAATTTCGTTTCGGATAATTTCGTTCATTTTTAAGGAATTTCAGAAGTAAAATATAAATAGCTAACAAAATGATTTTATTTGGTAGGAACAAAAATCAGTCAGCCCGGCCGATCAACAAAACAACCTGTCATAACTTGTCGTAATTAGGTTTCACCCCTATGCAATATTATTCGAAACTTTTATTTCGGATTCGGTTACGGTTATGGTTATTATTTTATATCGGATATCCGATAGTTTCGGTTACGCTTACCTCCCTAACATCCCTGCTAGGTACGCAACAGCTTGGAACGGTTGTAACAACAAAAAGTAACTCCGAATACTCAATTACCATGCAATTGTGAAGGGAATCGAAATAATGTATTTTCAACTTCGGACAGTAACGCTGTAATGTGAATTAAATGAGACAGCGTACACAATATTTCAGTTTAACCCAAAACCAAATGTTTTTTGTAACACATCCAGCATCGTATTCATTACTAGCTGCTTACCGTGAATTCGTCCGCGTGTTATTCATTACTAGCTGCTTACCGTGAATTCGTCCGCGTGTTATTCATTACTAGCTGCTTACCGTGAATTCGTCCGCGTGTTTTTTTTTTTGTTTGTTTCCATTTTATTTCAGTGGGTCGGTGTTAAAAGAAAGTTATTTCTCAAACCTCAGTTACTATTATTACTATTACCTGAACCACTTTAGTTTTTATTTTAAAAAAACTTATAGTAGTCAATTCAATTCTTATATATTTGCTATATTAAATACCCGTTTTTTTTTTGAATGGGAAATCGTCAAATTACTTCTCCCGCTCAGGGGCCGTATTATGACCTCTTAAAACCATCATGTTTTCGGTGAGAAAAAGAGACGGAGCTATACAGGACGAATAGCACTATCCTTTTCTCACACAGAAAACATGATGGTTTTAAGATGTCATAATACGGCCCCTGGGCGGAGCGGAAGGGAGTGTCAGACTCTTACTGACTAAAATTCACCCGTGATCACGGGCCGCGGTGACTCCTTCGACCAAAACAAAGAAGAAAAGCAGGGATAAAACATGAGAAGTGCAAATTAATTGAAAGCAAGTAGTAAAAATTTGACACTCCCTTCCACTCCGCCCAGAGCAGATGAAGTCATTGGATGATATCCCATCCATAAAAAAGTAAGGTAATTCATCATCTAGCCTAGCCATTTTCCAACTATATTGAGCTCGATTTCCTGTCGAACAGAATTCAGCTGAATACCGGTGTTTTTATGAAATGACTGCCTATCTGTCTTCCGAAATACAGTTTCTGAGTAATACGATACCCTTGGCAAGAACGGTGTCTGATTTTCTGGCTTTAGACTGCCCGTAACTACTATCAAAGATGTTCAACGGACAGCTGGGACCAAAGACTCAACGTGCCTTCTTCCACAACCAACCATCCACGGACTGACCTCAGCAAGCGTAGCTTAACGTCGAAGTTCGACCCATGGGAAGGTAATTAAAAATCATATTTATTACCGCAAAAGTTGTAAGTCGGAATAATTCACCTACGTAACTTACAATCCATTTCTGCCGCCATAAAAGCTTGAACCATACATGAACCCATAAAAAGTTAACGGTCCGTAACATAATTAGGATTCTTTGTTTTTTTTTTGAGTTAAAAGCAAATATTAGTCTAACTATTTATGTAACTAGGGCTTACAGATTTACTGCAATTGGGTTAACGTTCATTCTGTGGTTAATAGGTTTTTTTTTTTCTGCTGCTACTTTTTTTTTTTTTACTTATTGTAATAACTACTGAGTAGCTATACGGGAAAGCCACAACGCATTGTGAGAGAATGTTTTGCTCAATAGCGTTATCGTTCTTCGGGCGTAACTTAAGACAAAATTTAAAATCTGAGATCCAACATCATCGTCATATCAGCCAAAAGACGTCCACTGCTGGACATAGGCCTCCCCCAAAAGTCGCCTCAACAACCGCTCCCGTGCGTCTCGCATCCATCGGCTAGACCCTCACCAGGTCAGGTCCACCTTGTGGGGCTTTCCAACGCTGTGTCTTCCGGAAGGTACGCGGTCGCCACTTTGCTAGACAGGTAATGCCTGCTGATGCTGAAACGTGAGAGGCAACTGACGAAGCAAACGGTTTTAAATATTACATAGAACTGTAATGGCGCCGGACGACCTCTTTCATCCAACAACAATTGAAACTTTTGAAATAAGAAGCAGAGTTTAAGTACATTGCGGGTCACAATCGTCGGACTTATCACATAACATCTCGGTAGCCTGCAATATAATGCAACTTGCATGCGACCGCCAGAGGGCCAAATTCTACTAAACAACGTTCGTATTCGCATGTCAAAATAGTCAAATTTTTCGTACAGTTGATTGAAAATTATGAGAATTTGCACTATGGTTTCAGGTGGAGTCGAGGCCTAAATCCTTCTTTACCACATGAAACAAAACTTCATTGTCCTACTGCTGGGCAAAGAACTCTGGGACAAGAAAATCCATCAAAAATACGTCTAACTCGTTTCCTGCGTATTCTTCGGCAATGACACTCATCCTCTAGTTCCAACTGCGCAACGACTCTGGCCCATCTCTCTTGACGCTCAAGACAAAGAGCAATTCGATAAGCGAATGAGATTGTCGTAATGCCAAAATATAAGGGTCTGATCACATGACATTTCGGTAGTGTTTGTCAATCCCATACATTTTTACATTAACGGCCGAACCCAATAACCGATCTATCACATACCTGAGATAGAAAAACAAATGAAACAACAGAAAAATTATATAGGTTTTCTGCTGTTTCATTTGTTTGAAGTTGGAAACGAGGTCTTAAGTCTACTTGCCCTTAAAACAAACCCCTATCGTAACAAAATCAGCAGCAATAAACAAATGAAGTGTTAGTACGACCCACTGCGAGTTAATTCCATAAGGCCAGCTACACACTAAATTACAAACGCTCGCTTTCCGCGTCGCCCTGACCTCGTTAGTGAACTCCGCTTGTATACCGCCTACATTCCAATTCGACTGAATATTCCCTTTGTTGGCAAATGCAATGCTTTGTTGTTAATAAATGCCCTGTTTTAACAGTAATTGCATTGTTGTTTGGCACTTATCTTGTGATTAAGTTAAAATACGGATCATTTGCTCAGATGTAATGGTCACTGTTTTCTTGTGATTATTTAAAGTCGCATCTTGATTAGCTCGCGGTTATATATGAGCAGAGAACGCTGTAAGCAACGCTTGTGGAGGTCGGCCCGTTGATGTTTGACAATACATCTAAATAAACGAGTATATAACTCAAAAGTGGGTGACTGACATAGTGATCCATCAACGCACAGCCCAAACCACTGAACGGATCGGGCTGAAATTTGGCAAGCAGGTAGATGTTATGACGTAGGCATCCGCTAAGAAAGGATTTTTATTAATTCTACTCCCAAGGGGATAAAATAGGGGATGAAAGTTTGAATGAAACTTTGTCAATTTTAAACCGATCGGGCTGAGAGTTTCAAAATCGGGGGTGAAGTAACTATTCCACGCGGACGAAGTCGCGGGCAGAAGCTAGTCATATACAAAGACTCCTTCGTACCTCGGAACGCTTGTTAAGCATTTGATCCTGGCTGGAATTTGTACATCTGATATTCGTAACTGATGGTCAGACGCCAGAAGTACCGCGTTACCCATTTAGTGGGTCTGAGTCCTGCCAAGGCGTGGTCCAGAGGGCCTCCATCCAGTGGTTCGTGGAGGTTAAATAGATTGTGGCTCGTTATAAAATACTGGTACTCAGCAGCATCTGGTAAGTCTGGAAGCTCATTCGTCAGATAATAGTAGTGGTGCATATTCTATACAGTTTTGTACTAAACGAAAATGATTGTTGTATATTCCTATTGAGCCAAGTGCGAGTTGAACTCGTGTGCCGGGGTTCCGAACGAAACTGATTTTTGTAATAATTATGTATATTATGTATAAAATCATAGACATCTTATAGATTTTTGTGTAATCTATGGATAAAGAACTTTACTATTATTTGCATATTTTGAAAATGTTAGCTTTATCTAATCAGCCTTTTAATGTTTCCTTTGCTGGGAAACAGGCCTCCTCTCTAGGAGAGGGAATGGGCCGTAATCCACCACGCGGGCCCCGTGTGGGTTGGTGAATGTCACATGTCTTCAAATTTCTGGTTCTAGGATATGCCGGTTTACTCACGATGTTTTCCTTCACCGTTTCGTGTTAAAATTGGGTTAATTGGTCCCTTTTCATCTAATTTCTTGAAAAAATTCAAATACTGTTTATTTTAAAATTATGGAAAAAATATATATTCAACCCTCACAATAAGCCATATTATTTGATATATCACACGGTACAGTTTGTTAATTTAAATTTCTACTTTGTTCCCCAAACGCACATACTCAAAATTAATTAATTTACGTAACACAACAGGTCACAGAAGTACATATCATGTGTACTTACCAATTAAAAAAAACAGAGTGAGTCCAGTAGATTTGGATAAAATAGTGTAAGTAGGTAGCTGTGACTAACGGGCAGACAGACACCCCAGTAATCCTATACCGGTTCCGTTTTTTACGGATTTTCGGATCCCTAAAAACTTAAGAGCAGTCGACTTAAACATACAATAACAGAATAAAGACAACAACCCAAAATCTGTGATGCAAAGTGGATCGTAAACAATAATCAGAAGCGCTCATCGCAATGGCTGAACCCTGGTGAACCAGCCAAATCATGCACCAAGCCAAAATTTACTCAAAAAAAGTTACTTGTGACTGTTTGGTGGACCAGTGCCGGTGTCGTTCACTACAGTTTTCTTAAATCTGGCCTGACGATTACGACAGATGTCTATTGTCAGCAACTGCAATCCATGATATAAAAGCTATCTGCTAAACAACCGAGGCTGGTCAATCGCTGTAGTCCACTGCTGCTTCAGGACAACGCTACACCACACACTGCACAACAGACGGCTACCAAATTAGAGGAGCTTCAATTGGAATGTCTTAGGCATCCACCGTACTCTCCGGACCTTTATCCAACAGATTACCATTGTTTTCGAAAGAACAATGACCATTTTTCACCTGACTGTGTATAGTAATGAAATAAATGTTAAAATTTAGCTAATTGTATTATGTACCAATTACGCTCATCAAAATTTTAAAAGAAACGCAGGGAAAAAATATTTTTCAATTTTTCGATTAGTTTATTTTACCTAATACCAGGTATACCGAATACTAGGTATACCGAATACCAGGTTTTGAACGCATCTCAATCACTTTTTTCTACGACGTTCTATTTTACGCACTATTACATGACTTTATTCATCTCTGTTTCTGAGTTTTATACATTATTTTGGGTTTTATTCAATCAATATGTATTTCTTTATTAGTTTTTGTATAATACAGATTCATTGAAAATAAAATATTGATTTAATAAATTGATCATTCAGTATGAAATTAAGTTCGGATGGCAGAAACGGATTCTTTTTTGACATTTGACAATTCTTCGTTTTAAAATAGCGCAGTTCTTCGTTGGTGCGTTTCCGTCTCGTTGTGTACTATACCATTTTGTGTGACTTCTTTTTACGACCCTATTTGCTACCCCCTGGACCTCCATATCTTGCTCTGACGGGCAATATTATATAAATAATTTAGCCCAATTGGTTGAGAAACTAAATATGAGTAGAAGGTCTACTGTTTTTCAGAGTACCTATAGCAGCTGACCGAGATAATTTATTTATGGTTCTAGGATTAGGTTATAGTGCTGTTTGTTCTAGGTACTTACCAGATAGATAAGGCAAGGATCATAGAATAAAAATATGGAGGAGGATTATAGAATAAAAATATGTAGGGACACACATATTTTTCTCACTACAACCTGAGAGGAACTGGTGACTTGACATTAATAAGAGGAAAAATTAAGTCCAGGCATATTTCAAGGAAACAATATTATGTCTACATTTTAGTAGAAAATAATGTGTCTGGCTGGTAAAGTCAAATATTGTTGTAATGATTTGGTCGGTCGACGAGCCATTGGATGTTGCACTCACGTTATGACATTACTGTGGTATCTCGGATGGGCTAGATATCAAGAAAATATCTGCTCCAGCAGAATTTCTGGACGAGGTAGTTATAAGAGATTTAGATGATTATGGAGATAATTAATAAACCATTTCACATATAGCGTATAATTTGTTTTTCCTTTTTTGTTTATTTCTTTACCAAAATGTACCTATTTACTAGTTAGTAAATACAAGTGATTTGTGTTGGAGAAATTATCATTATGCTCGACACTCTGTTTATTATATTAGAGCAAATCATCGAGAGTTTAGCGAGTCTACTGCTTACGCAGCGACGTAAGTTGAAGGAATACACAAAATAAAAAAGACTGTTAGACCACAGCTAAGTAAGTATTCCTATTTTAGATTACAATTCGAGAGTTAATCTGCAACACTTAGTGTGTTAGAACAAAAAGATTAACCATGACGGCAAATCCTAACCTAAAAAGTAAAATTAATATTTTTAGATTTCGCAGCGTTTAAATCGTAAAAGTGACTATGAGACGTTATTTTCTAAACATACAGCTAGTATTTGTACTATACTTCATAACTATACATAAACTTTTATTGTCAGGTTTTGAAATGTATGGAAAGTGGTCATGCTTCTTTGGTTACCTTCTTACAAGGGAAAAAATTCAACTCCGATGGGGCAGTCCAAATCGTGTTAAAAGATTTTATTGATTCCCGTCCGAATGGTTTTTTTAGTAAAGGGATCAATGGCCTACCAATGAGATGACATAAGTGCATGGATAGCAATCAATGGTACATACTTTGATCAATTAAATTTATTACATAAAAAGCGGCTTTATGTTCCTCTCATACAAAACGCCAATTTCATATGTCCAATTGCAAAATGATGTTTTATACGTTCCATTTTCAACTGTAAAATGATATATATAAATGCTATAAATATATATATATATATACTATAAGATGCATGGCATTATGAAGATTTAAACAAACACGAACAAACATCACTCGATCAGCTGGTCAGTGAAGATCGATGCTTTTAGCTGATTATTTCATTCAATCACCCAATGCTGTCTTCTCCTGACTGATGATCCGTCGCGACATTTTATATCCCTATCATCCAATATAAACTGTATCTTCCAGGGAACACAGTACCTTTTCGAGTAACGAAATAACCAGTACTTTTATTGTAATCACAAACTAATTGAAGTCCTATTGTTTTAGCGATAAAGTTCAGATTTATTCGAGGAAGTATTTTGTTGCTCACATTTTTTTTAATGCTTTACTTCAATTAATTCAGTGCGGAGAAATAGTAACTGATGAATAATAATTAATTGATGTAAAATATTTATTTTCTGTTTGTTTGTAAGATTATGTATGTATGATACTCAAATAATGTGGATTTTGACGTCTGTGGTATTAAAAGTGCTGGAATGGATGTGCAATTTTTTATGAACTTTTGCTCACTCTTTTTTTTGACCGGTTGTAATAAAATATGAAGCTGGTAAGTTTGGTTAGCTTATGCAACAAATGATATGGGAATAAGGGATTAAAGTACGTTCAACTAGTGTTGCTGAATTTGTTGGAAAGAGTCACCGCTGCCCTGGAACGCAAAGGGCACTAGGAGGATCACGGGTGGGTTTTAGTCGGTAAGAGTCTCCAATCCAGAAAAAAGGTACAGTCAACAAAAACATCAATTAATAATGTTACTTTTAAACCTGATTGACATAAAATGATTTAATATTTGTTTTTTTTTTTTTGCATTTCATATAGTATCAAGGTGCTTATTTTCTTTTTGATTCAATTTAAACCAAAAACATTATCAAAATATAGACTGTAACTTACATGTATTTACATACTTACTCTAGAAGTGATTCTAAAGGAGTGATAAAAATGAATGTAAAAGTGAGTTGAAAAATAAGGTCAAAGGGACCTGAATTTTAGTTTAAGTTTTTAAGTAAGTTGTGTCCCAGTTCTGTGATAATAAATTTAATAAATAAAATTTTCACGTAAAAGAGAGCAAAGTCCTTTTGTCCATCACGCACTACATCTATTAATTTGTAACCTCATCCTAAAGACGCATCATCATCGGCCTAGGCTTTTCCCAATTACAAATACTGGGGTCGGCTTCCAGTCAAACCGGATTCAAAACTCAAAGCATTTATTTCAATTAAACCCTTTACACTACTTTACAGGCACTTTTGAATTGTCAAGGTCGAAATAAGTGAAGCTATCTGCACGTTCCAAAGCGTAGATTTCTATGGAGAAGAACGTGCAAGAAACTCCACGGACACTTTTTTAAATCATTAAATTGTTACAAAGTTGTGGATACATTGTTCTTTTTGATGTTATTCCTATATGTTAGAACGATGTATAAAGACGTGTATGATTCAGGTATCCAGAGTAAAAGGACCAATTTAAGTGTACAAATAATTAAAATAAACTGTGGCAGCTGAGAGATGACCCGTCCTAGCTGACGGAGCCAAATGATGAATGTATGATTCAGATGAATACCAGTATTTCACGTAGAGCGCCTGCCTACCAGACCTTCACATCCCATTTACTGGGTAGAACGGTACTTCTTGGCAAGACTGATCAGATTTTATGGCTTCTGATAGACCATAACGTCTAACAAAGATCTACAACAGACAGCCGAGACTAAAAACAGCTTAACGTGCTTCCCATACTTAAACTCAAAGCATTTGTTTCAATTAAACCATTTACAGGCTTTTGAAATTTTAAGGTCAGTGACCCCAAAAAGGTGAAGCTATCTGCACGTTCCAAAGTGTAGATTAGAGGCCGCCCATTGTGTCATCCTATGTAATGTTTTCTTTGTCTATATTTTCTGTAACTTGTTAGGTGTACATGATAAAGAGTATTCTATTCTATTCTAGATCTATTAAGAAGAACGTACTTGTACAAAAAACTGCACGGAGACTTTTAAATCAATAAATCTTTACAACCTTGTGAATAAGTACATTGTTCTTGTTGAAATTATTCATATATGTATGTATTATGTGAGACCGGTGCTGAAACTCGTGTATAATCCTAGGCACAGGGGAGTATCGGTTTGTTACGATGGTCACCCATTCACAGATCGACCTTGGCAAGCGTTGACCTTGACCTTTAAGACTGATCCGTGGGGTAGTTATTATTTAACCACAAGCTCTTCCATCATCGCAAAATAAGTTTCGAAAACTGATTTCGTATATCCCTTCTCAGCGGGACACCAAGTCCCCCCAAAAAAGCCGAAGGATATAAATAGATATTACGCCTTTAGGCCACTATTACTGCAGGTTACCCGCCTAATACATTACAGAAGGGATTCATAAATTTATAGGGGTCCAATAGGGTTCGCAATTAAAGTGATTAGACCGCTCTACAACCCGACATGAATAATTAAATAATTGTTCGATAATTCGATTTGTCGATAATAAAAGTACACGGTGTTTGATGGTGGGACATCACTATTTAGGGTGTTAATGGATTGAGTTCTGATCGGTCTTTAAACAATTGTGTAAAGCAAGTTTAATGCAGGCACTAGGGGAATTTAATGTTAACGGATTTGAAATAAGAATGCGTCAAATATGCTTCTTCAGGATATCGGTCTTGCGGTTAACACTTTTTGTCATTTTTTAAGCCCTCTCCTGTTTTTCCTTCAATATTGTTATTAACAATCTGCCCCACTCCAACCAGAGTGGTGCTTTCCTCAAAAGACCTCATTAGACATTAACCTACATGGTTCTCAAATCAATTGGCCATTAAATTACTCCACTGTAAGAGTTAAAAAAAAAACTTTAACCCACGAGTTTATATCGGTCTTTTTTATCGGGTCAGTCAGCTCGAAACACCGGTTGATATCATATAGCTGACATGATTAAATTGGGTGAAATGAGAAACAAAAACAACAATACACAATAAAATCGACGAATCAACCAAATGAAAAAAAAAATCTAAGGCCGTTTCGCTCATACCTATTTGTCCAGTATTATTTTAGTCTACCTTTGGCACCTAAATAAATATTAGAAGCAATTGAGGCTGTATTTTGAATATCAATGCTAGAAATCAGGTCGGTAACACATGTGCCTTCAGTAAGAAAGAAAAAAGATCCAAAGGGCTTAATGGCAGTTATTTTACGTACTCGATCACATTAACTTAAAGTATGTAAACGTTTGCTTATATGTATAACAAATTGTATAAACGGCGCTTATACTGTTTCAATACAAACTGACGTTCATGCTACAAAAAAATCGAGCTTCTAAGCTACTAATAATCTTGCTGCTTCGCGGTTGATCAACACAAAGATGAAGTTAAAAATCTCCCTCCTTAAGAATCACAAATTTGAACATACGCAGGAATACACAGAAAGACAATATGTCAAACCATTATTTTTACACCTGACATCTGAAGTATATAAGACAATTTGGAAGTCGTTTAAAGCGAATGGTAATCGACAAAGATGATTTCTCATCCATAAAAAAGGTAAAGAATCGCAGTGCCTTTGTCGAAACACGTAACACAGGCCGTTGGATACACAATCACTTTGTACCTTTCACACTTCTTAGAGTTGAAATCATAAGTCATTTACACTATTGTTTGCATACGTACAAAAAATAGTTGTTATAAAAATTGCAAGCTCAGTCTGTTACACCAGAAGGTTTACCATAGATTTAATTGATATTAAGATAGATACAAAGATCAAACAGAAAAATATAAAATAAGTAGCAGATCAAATCACCCGCATAGTTCCCGTTTCCGTGAGAATATGGGGATAAAATATAGCCTATATCATTTGGCGATAATGTAGCTTCCCAACAGTGAAACAATTTTAAAATTCTTTCACTGTTGAACAGGAACTTCGCGGGTAAAACCGCGAGACGCTGCTAGTATTATAAAAAATGCAAAAGCGAGATTATTTGTTTGTAACGCTGCCACGCCAAAATAGCTAAAACAATTTTGATGGATTTTGAAACAGATATGGTTGGGACTCATTTTTTGGATGGGAAATCATCAAAAGAGTTCTCCCGCTCTGGGCGGAGCGGAAGGGAGTGTCAGACTCTTACTGACTAAAACCCACCCGTGATCCTTCTTGTGCCCGTTGCGTTCCAGGGCCGCGGTGACTCTTTCGAACAAATTCCGCAACCCTAGCAGGCACTGACCCTATGGGGCCCCGTCTTCGTTGCTGACGGCTCTTTGAGGCGCGCGTGGAATACTACGCGTCGTCGACTCGGGCCTGGTTGCTATCGGACGGCGAGCCACCCATAGCTCGCCATCTACAGGCCCGCGATAATTGGGACCCTGGAGACAGTTATAGGCTTCTTTTGTCGAAAATAAAACTTGTACGTCAGCTGAGAAGAAAACCTACTGAAGAATATAAATGGTAAAGAGGGCTTCACAACCTTTAAAGGTATTCCTTTTGTCATATTTCTATTTCGTATTATAATTGCTAAAACGACCTTCGTGAACCTTAAGAAAATCTGGTTCAAGAGTTTTATTTTTATGGTTTATTCTCCTGGCTATAAAAAGGTTTATTTTTGGAGTACAATAAGCTATTATAAATATTGAGTTTATTGTCAAAATGCTGGTCTAAGAAAAATCTGGGATAAGTGATCCGTTTAGGTAATGTTGAAATTACGAAGTACATATGTCTATTGTAAAGAGAGAGTACGTTAATTGTGTTTGTTTAATATGGAATTTTGGAGGTGGTCTGATGATGGCGCCAGAAGGTGACCATAGCAACTCCTCAACCAAAATTTAGCTTTTCATTGCCAAGTGCAAACTCATTTAGTACTTTAAATCTTGCTTTAAAGGACACTTGGTATTTAAGAGCTCGTGGCTAAATAAACACAACCATACGGGTCGATCTTCAAGGTTAAGCGACGCTTGCCGGGGGCTTCTTTGCAAGTTAACTTATTTTTATGAAATTATGTTTTGTAAATGGTGTTGTGTATTTATTTATTTATTTATGTACTCATATTTATAATTAATTTTCTGTATTCCATTTTTTATTATATTTTAAATAAGTCTTTGATAATGTTTAGTGATGAAAGGGAATTATTTTATTTTGCAATCGTAGAGTTCCAGAAATTGTTTTAATTTATTATTGAACATATTCGTTTTGTTTACTTCTCTAATATCATTTGACAGTTTATTATACAATTTTACTGAAACTAACGAACCTTACAAACAGCAGACAAAACACTTAAACGATTTCGGTTAAACTAAAACATCTCAAGCTTGTTACTAAAGTTTCCATATCCGGGTGGCCGGCAGACTAACCGGATGGCCGTCACACGGGCCGGATCAATCCCGTTTGTGTCGCCTAATGGCATAAGTTTGCCAGTATTGCCAAGTTATTGGCAAGTTTTTCCCGTAACCGTCTGCGAAGACGGTCCGGTTCCGGAATGATTGCGTGGCGACTCGTTAAATGGTGTTTGCTCACAGTTTATTTTTATGAGATTATGCTTATTTCAAGGTTATATCTGCTAGACATTATTTTTGCTAAAAGAAGCTTTGCACGTAGCGTAGTAGTAGCATGTAGTATTTTTTTTATTATTTTTCGTAGTCTACTTTTTTATTGTATTTTATGAGGTGTTATGTTAACATAATCATCTTCTTAATGTTCCCACTGCTGGGACACAGGCCTCCTCTCTAGGAGAGGGAATGGGCCGTTATCCACTACGCGGGCCCAGTACGGGTTATGCTGTGTTTAAAAATATTTATAACAGACATTCACACTTGCACAGCAACATACAAATCACAATATTTTCCTATTAAAAAAAAAAGGAATATCTACATATTTAAAATAAGCGTCAGGTTTTAGTTGTTTGGCATTTATGCTGAAAGGAACCGATTTTAATGGGTTTGTTTTGTTTTACTATTTTATATTTTATTTTAACCTACTTCAAAAAGGAGTTCTCAATTCGACCGCATTTTTGTCCTGTAAAGATGCTGTTTAAAAATTATCTTCTTAAAGTGCAAACTTATGGCTAGTTTTATTTCGTTTGCTCGTCGCGGAACTACATTTATTTTACAGTTTTACAAAGTATACAGTACATAATAAATTTATAACAAAGTTTAAATACTTAAACATATCAGTCTTGAAATTTCTGAAAGTCTGTGGACTTTCAGAAATTCCAGGCCTCGGGAATGTTTTGTCATTTTGAATGAGGCAGATATGAGAAATTCTTTAGTAAATATGTTTGGGTTGTTGAACTGTTCAAAGGCAGTTCGATTATTTACTTTGTTCTAATTTTGGTGTATTCAGGACGGATTGGTGATTATTAATCAGTCAGTTTGCTATTCAAGAGTAAAAATAATTGGCACTTTAGCTAGCTGTGCGAGGAAATACCGGCTTTATTGCGTTTAAACTGGCCAAATAAGATTAATGTTAAATGTGTTCCAGTGACCATAAAATAACTAATACTTTATCTTTCTGAGTTAGGAAACACATACCTTATCGCGTGTAAACTTACCAAATAAGATTAACGTTAAAAGTGTTCCAGTGACCATAAAATAACTAATACTTTATCTTTCTGAGTTAGGAAACACCGCGTGTAAACTTACCAAATTAGATTAACGTTAAAAGTGTTCCAGTGACCAAAAAAATAACTAATACTTTATCTTGCTTAGTTAGGAAATATCGACCTTATCGCGTGTAAACTTGCCAAATAAGATTGACGTTAAAAGAGTTCCAGTGATTATAAAAACAACTGATACTTTAGCCTGTTTTTTTAGGAAACACTGACTGGCCTTATCGCGTAGAAACTGGTCAAATAAGATTGATGTCAAAAGTGTTCCAGTGATTGTACTAGTATTAATGTTACAGCTTGTATTGCAGGGTAGACGGACGGATGTTTGTTACTTTTTCACACAAAAACTACTGATGAAACTTTACAGCAAAATAACAAAAAGTTTATCTATAATCTATACTAATATTATAAAGCTGAAGAGTTTGTCTGTTCGCTTGAACGTGCTAATCACTGGAACCGCTAGTCCGATTTTAATCATTCTTTCAGTGTTATATAGCTCATTTATCGACGAATGATATAGACTATTTATCATCACGATAAGACTAATGAGCGGAGCAGTCATGAAAAATGTGACAAAAACGAAGTTGTGTGGGTGGGTCATCTAGTCATTCATAAAGGAAAAAAATTGACTGCAGGCGAAGCCACGTGCAGTAACTAGGAGTTAATAAACTCAATCAAAATGCAAAACAATTTTCCTTCAGGCATTGTTCAAGTGCTACTCGTAGCTCCCTGTTGCATTTTGAACAGCAGTACGAGTACATTAATCTTACATATTAATTGCCATCACCCTATAGGAAATAAAAAATAAACCAAGTAACCAACCCACCCTTAGTATAAGGGCAGGAGCCTTTACAGTAACGGTGGGGTGTTCATTAACGCAAATGAAACGAAGACTTGAAAAAAATTATATTTGCTTAAAAATATTTAGATCTTTTTTAAGTATAAACATTAATCACCTAACATTTTCAGCCTGTATCTGCCTTGGCACCGTTTTTTATGTTAGTTGTAACAGTTTACCGTATTTTTCGCTATGTGCGCTTAATTTTCAGTAAAAATCAGAAGTGACCGGCTTAGGTCATACCATATTCTTGTACACTATTAAGGCCCACTTGGGCAAACCAGAGTAATCTTTTAACGCTCAGTTAGTTGCTCACTATTAAGGCCCACTTGGGTAAACCAGAGTAATCTTTAAACGCTAAGTTAGTTGCTCATTATTAAGGCCCACTTGGGCAAACCAAGTAATCTTTTAACGCTCAGTTCGTTGCTCACTATTAATGCCAAATTAGGTTAACCAGAGTAATCTTTTAACGCTAAGTTAGTTGGTCACTATAAAGGCCCACTTGGGTAAACCAGAGTAATCTTTTAACGCTAAGTTAGTTGCTCACTATTAAGGCCCACTTGGGCAAACCAGAGTAATCTTTTAACGCTCAGTTAGTTGCTCACTTTTAAGGCCGACTTGGGTAAACCAGAGTAATCTTTTAACGCTAAGTTAGTTGCTCACTATTAAGGCCCACTTGGGCAAACCAGAGTAATCTTTTAACGCTCAGTTAGTTGCTCACTATTAAGGCGCACTTGGGCAAACCAGAGTAATCTTTAAACGCTCAGTTAGTTGCTCACTATTAAGGCCCACTTGGGCAAACCAGAGTAATCTTTAAACGCTCAGTTAGTTGCTAACACTTACTTAAATAAAAAATATTCCAGACATAATGACCTCGGATAAAAATTAACTCATGGTTAATAACTCTAGTTAATATAAGTGGGCCAAAGAGGTTGTTGGCCCACTCCTTACAATTTTGCCTTTTTCCTTATTTCTAAGAAAATTTAAAATACCAAAAAGCAATGAGGGTGAACAAACGAAGTGCTTTGGTTTATTTAACAAAATGACTATTCAGTGAACAACATTGATTAATAGATGAAAACAGAATAGATATTTGAACGGAATTTAACTCAATTAACAGTGAAAGTTAAACACAATACGTATTATAGCAATGAACAAAACATTTTCGAATATCATCAATAATGTGGTGACGGCTATGCGGTTTTCAGTTAGCCGTATTTTGAAATGCTATTAAAATTGTTAGTAAAAGTGTTTTGCGGAATTACTACCTAATAATACTTTGGAAATATGATGATAATAATAAATGTAATGATGGGCTGGCATATGCTTAGTTTGCTGGCATACGTTTATAGAATACTAGCAACGCTCCGCGTTATCACCAGCGTTCCCGTTCCCATGGCAATACGGGGATAAAATATAGCCTATGACACTCCACAATTATGTAGCTTTCTATAGGTGAAATAATTCCGTAGATCCCCTACAACGTTACCCCTTACAACGTCACAAACTCACAAACGTTACCTCTTTATAATATTAAGTACCTATAGATGGTAACCGTGTGGCGAAAACATATAAAATATTTGATTTTGGGAATTCTAAATTCAAATAACAATCAATTTCAACATTCTAACTTCGACGGCGGAGTTTTTACTACTACTACTGTTTCTGTCTGCAAGGTTTAAAGGAACCTGAAATGAATACAATGACGGGAGCTATATTATTTGTATTTTTTTTTTCCAACAAACATATTTTGTATTTCATTTATTTGTTGTACACCTACCACAGTGTTGTCTTTTTAACCCAAAGGTTGACTGGTAGAGTTGTTGCACTTGTTGCATTAAGTCCGCCCATTTACCACTATTGTACATAAAGTTTAAATAAATAAATATATTCGCCAAGGGAATGCCTAAGACTAGTGTGGGCATTAAGTCTGAGGCTTTAAGGTACCTGGGTTTGACCGAACATTGTCGTAATGTGTCGATGTCGCCAGCTGCAAACTAGAGATCAATATTTGGACAATAGTGAACAAAACAAAACAAAAAAATAATTGATTTTAAAGGTGACGGCAAAAAAAGCATTTTTTCTAAAAAAAAAATACGACTGACTTCCAAATAACAAAACACGATAAAGTCGTTGTAAATAAAAACAACCATAATCATTTTTATTTTTCACTATTTAGTATGAACTAACAAACAATATACCAATGGTGTTGTTTTTCAGTACAGGAAAGCAAAATACGCGATTTTGTTTACTTGGATTATATATTTTTTCCAGGTATTTCGATTTCGGAACCACTGAACCGATTTTGATGAAACTTCCATGGGACCTATCGGAAAGTACATCCATTAAACACATATAAAAAGATTTTTTCAAATTGGTTATTATAACAAACACAAAAATAAACAAAACCGAATTGAGAACCTCTTCCTTGTTTGACAGTCCACAGATATCAGTCCAAAGGCTAACTTACCAATGGGCTACAGTAACTTAGTGCTATTCAAATGGATCTGTCTCATGTACCATTGACACAGAACTGCATGATCAAGTCACATAACTCTGTTTATGTACCCATACATACATAATTCACAAGCTGAAACGGTCAGTGAATTGCTGACAAAGGACTACACACGAATGCAGTGCCATGGTTAAATGGTATCTAAAGGTCTGTGCAGACGTGCCACAATTGCGCCACATGGAAGCGATAGCAATGTTGTCGGACGTAAAATTGTATGAACGCCATACAAACCAGCCACTACCCGGCAACACTTTTGTTGCTGTAGTGTAGTTGTAGCTAAATACGTACGTTAAATACTGGTATTCAGCTGAATCTGGCATGACTGGGAGCCGAACCCAATATAGTTGGGAAAAGGCTAGGCAGATGATGAGTGTAGTTGTAGCTGCAGGATCTCATGGCTAAATAATGAAAGCCGTACCGGTCGATCTTCAAGTTAAAGTAGCCCTCACCGATTTCAATAATATACCGAAACTCCTCCATGCATTAGAAAGCACAAAGCCTGTAAATGTTTGGCTGTAACTACGGATCGTCAAAAGCCAGAAAACCTAACACCAGTCCTACCATCTATGAAGAACCGTGTTACGCAGTTACTGGTTTATGGAGGAATTTTACTCCCCGTAAAATACTGGTATTCAACTGAATCCAGTTTGATTGGAAGTCGATTCTGATGTAGTTAGGAAAAAACTAGGCAGGTGAGTGCTAGTTTTCACTATGGCCCGTCTGGCCAGATTCAAAGCAAGAGACACAAGGCTTTATGGCTATAAACTGGCAAACTAAACACAAACAGAGATACAATGGATCGATCATTTATATCTTCAATATTATGATTGATTCGATGTCTACAATACGTTTGCTTGAATAATCATGATTTATGTCGCCTTGAGGACTTCATGTATATTTGTATTTAAAACGTGTGGTTTTTATAAGAAGGAATACAATCAATTTATTTATTCTTACTACAAGATGATCTTGCCCAAGGCCTCCTTTTCCCTTTCCTCACAAACCTCAAAAGTCAAGCTTGCCATCCTCGCCTTAGCTCCCACTGTGACGTCTGCCGTATATTTTTGCCTGCATAACTCGATAAAATGTAGATAACAGCTTATGTTACAGTTAATTTTCGCATTCGCAAAAATCGTGTCTATGATTGGTAACTAATGACTGGGAACAAAATGAAAGGTGATAAAACATGTTGTATTCAATTTTTATTAGAATTTTCTCAGACTTTCGAGCAATATATTTATATATAATTTTCCTCAAATTTTGCGATGTAAGGGAGTCATCTTCGTCACTTCGAACGCACGCTTCACACTTTTATTAAGGGAACTACCCTAAAATTGCGACAAAAATATCAACTGCCATACATTTACGTTTGCTTAACTCGACTGTACTGAAAACCTGAGTTTTATATTCGAACTTTCTGGGATACGCCCATAGCAAAAGTTATTCATAACGATGTGTACAGTGATCACTTTACTGGTTTTGTATTATTTTAGGTACACCTTGTATATTGCATTGGCCATGTTAAAAACTTATCTATAGCACAAAACGATACAATACAGAACCGCCAAGGATTTCAAGTCCTCTACACTGTATAAAACCAACAGGGCACCGTGATATCCTTACAAAAACAGTAAGAAATGAAGTGGAAAACAGACGAGGGAGTTAAAACACAATGTTAGGAAGCTCCGACATTTACATAAGGCGTCCTGAGACGTAAAGGTACTGCGTGCTTCGCTTACAGAAAATATACCTGATGAAATTTTGAATCAGATTCTGGGTTTACAATTCAGTTCATTTTGATAGTGCAGTGTGTTTTGTGCTGAGTGCTGTAGATCGGATTACCTCTGAAGGATGGATAGCACTCTCTACCGATGGTGTTATTGAGACATTTTTCTGCCTTCTCGGTAGTGGACACAATCTAGCGTAAGGTTCTGGCATAGGGAAATGTATTGGGGCTTACCATCGATTTTTATAAAAACAGAATAAGTCAACGTTTGAATGTGTTCAGCAACGACAATGTTACTCTTAAAAAATGTATTACAAAACACAATATATTATGACAATATTAATAAGTATGAGAGAACAGTGAAAACCAATCGATACAGTACCAATTAACTAATAAATTTCTAGATGAGTCAGACTCTGTTTAGGAATAATTGCCCTTTTTTCTGGATGGGATATCATCAAATAACTTCTCCCGCTCTGATGGAGCGGGAGACCATTTTGACACTATTATAATAGCAGACTTGATGCCCAGTTCAGCCATTCTGGCGTAATCGAGCAAATAACGCACCTCCATGCAAACTTAGATTAATCTAGCGTCGATTAATGTCCATATTTTTCTATTCAACCTAAAACAACTACTTTGCAACCAATTCCAAAAACATAATACAATCTTTCTTAGTAACATCTGTATTGGGACTCGGCTTAATTGCAACCGAACTGTCACGCTAAGCCGGCTCTTATCCAACCATGCAAACTTACGTGTTCCTGAACAGATAGCCGTAGAAATTATATAAATAAATGGATTACAAGTTTGTTTGGAAGCTGATTTCATTTACTGAGGGAAGATAAGTGGAATGGCGGAAACAATTTTTATTTGTTCCACATTCTCCTGTCCATCATCAACTTTATCTATCAACTCAACCCATCCCTCGCCTTTTTATCGGGGGAAATCTAAAGGGTCTGTTAAACACTTATTGACTAAAACCACCCCGGTGTTCCATCTTCCACCAACGCCGAGGATCGTGGGAACATATGCGACTTTCGTAATCCCTGCCTGGTGCCAGCCCGCCTTTGCGGACCACCTCGAATCAGCGGAGAGAGTCAAGTGTTTGACTCCCCCCGCGACGTCAAAAAGGTGCGCATCGGAACATCACACGCTGCCACCTCGGGTCGGGATGAATTGACGAGGGGGGTGACGGATGTCCCCAAGTCCGCTGCCCCTGGACCCAGTTAAATCGAAAGTCGTCAGCGTATCCTCTTCCAACGCTCGGTACGCCTGCTGTGGGCCGGAAGAGAGGTCGAGATCTACCTTTCCCTTTCCGCAGCCTCCTTCTGCGCGATAACTGTTTCGCAGAATAAGACCACCGCGTCCCAGGACTCCTCACCACTAACCATAGATCGGACTAGTCAATACTCAATCTTTATTTGCATTCCACAATGTGTACTTAGGTGGTAAGTTAAAGAAAAAGTAATTGTGATCATTATGGACCCTGTCGGACACAGCATAATAAATAAATTTATGCAGGAGAGAGGAAGCTTATAGAACGGTTGGTAGCGAGAGGACACTGCCTACCACAGAGATGAGAGCACGGCACGGCTTCTCCCAAATCGTAAAAAACTCGCCACACTCATAACTTTCGCTATAACACCGGGTCCCCTGCTATTTGTGGATACAAATCCTTGGATTGGAGGTCCCAAGCTATTCTGGCTGATACATGGTCTGCACTCGATGACTAGACTGTTTTATATATCATCTGTGATCGAAAGACCAAGTGCTAAGCATGGAGTCCCGGGTGTGATGAGTGTTAATCGGTATGCCACCCCCGTGCCTCGGGAAGTACTTTAAGCCATTGGTACTCCTGACCTCTTTTTGGCCACGTCGTCCAATTGAGAGTTAAAGAAGAGCTTCTGTGTTAGCGCTGACATTTGTATGGTATCTCCCGCGCCAATAGCTAGTTTTTATTCGATTAGCTGCAGTGGTCTAAACCATCACCATTATTATGAACTTGGTACGGATTTAAAACGTGGATTTATACCGTGGTTTCCTAAAATTTAAATTCTATCTAGCACGTATGTCTGAACCAAAATCAATCATAGCACTTCGTTCAATCTACAAAAAAGCACTATTGAATTTTTTATCAACACAGCATAGTCGAAATAAAAGGACGGCCAGGAACGAAATGATTTTATTGGTTCCGTATCAAAATAGTGTGGTTTGACTGCTTTTTGCTACTGTATTGAATCAAAAGTCCCCTAGACTGAACGACTTACGATTACGAAATTCCTGGATCCTGACAGTGACCTTGCAGTCTTGAAGGTTGTAGCAACATTTTGATAAATTCACTGACCTGCTTCCAGACCACTATGTTTTCGCTTCGTTAACGCGCTTGGTTTGTTTGGAAAATATTGACAATAGCATTTATCTCTGTGTTTTGCGATGTTAAAATGAACGGGCTTATGCAAAAAACGTAAAACATAAATAACTTTTTCGACATTTAAAAATCATGCGAGTGAAAACGAACTGGCAAAACATCAAATAACTCCTTCTCTGGATAGACCAGGAGGGACTATCAGACACTTTCCAGGGCCGCAGTAACTTTTTCTAATAATCCCACAACCCTGGTATCGGAAATGCCTTTATTGCCATTAAAAGCTATCACGTCAGAACTAGAGGTACCTACCCAAATCAGCACCGATGCAATTCCACGAGCGTATCGTTCCAACGTGTTCGATACGGAACGCTAAAAACTATAAAGCGTTAGAAATCACATTTTAGATTTCGCATTGAATTTTCGTATAACATTTTGGATTTTGAACGCTACACAAATTCTGTTTGACGTATGAAACGCAATTTCTGTAGAGTTTCCAATTAAACGTTATTTTGACAATGGAAAAAACTATTTTATAATTTTCTAGACTTAAAATTTTGTTTCCTTGTGTTTACTTTTGTTTTCTATAAGAAAATTTATTAGGGGTAACGTTTCTCGAAAAATCTCACTGATGTAAACATGCTTATAATTCTAAAATAATATTAGACGCATGATCTTTTGAAGAAGAGGAACAAGTAGAAATAATATTTTAGAAGAATATTGTCATTTTCGTCACAGTTTGACAGCGAACAAAAAAAACAGAATCTTCACAATATTTTTAGGAAATCCCAAGAATGTTGAGAAAGAAAAGTCTATACGAAGCCGGACCATGTACTGAGCAGTTGATGTCTTTTATTGCAACATCGGTTCCATAGAAAAAAAAGGTTCAAAGCCATGAGATTTTCAATAAATTAAAAACAGGATGGAAAATTTGGAGATCTAGATTTTCAGTGTCTACGAAATAGACACTGAAAATCTAGATCTCCAAATTTTCGCAAGCTAAAAAAGGGCCTACATAACTTGTCCAGTTATCATGGGTTTACAGAAAACAAACGGACTACATATAAATCGGAAGCGTTGTAATATCGGACAACAATATTTTCTGCTCTGTCGCCTAGCAGCCAGCCTAGCGCAATTGGGTGTTACGGCCTGGAATTATTGCCAACTATGAAACGTCAGGATTTACACGATCCAAAAATGTGTTGGGTTTGAATATCGGTTGTTTTATACGAAAGGTGATGCCTTAATTAAAAGCATCATATTTAAAGGACGTTCGATAGAACGGTGGCAGAGTGTAGGTGTGTGAAGTTTTGTATGTGATGTGTTGTGTTGGTTGTGTGTTGTGTCTTCTTATTCGTTTTCACTATAGCTAAATCTTGCAAACTACGCAGGCCTCCCGTCCAGCTAAATTTTGACGTATGCACTGACAAGCTGCTCCCAGGTCAATCGGTCCGCAGCTGTGTCACAATTCTTCTATTTCGTAGCCAAAGAGCTACACTGCCACCAAAAATTCTCATCATGGAGGTTTTTGGGAAACAAAGCTGACAGACTTTCGTACCAGAAAAACGAAGTAGAAGATAGTGCTCTCAAAGATAAAATATGGATCTTTCAACCACTGATTTGTACGTAACAGTTCCACTTTGTTATCATCTAATGATGGTAGGGAGCTAAAAACTCTTCCTGACTAAAACCCATCACTGTTCTTCCTAATGTATTTTGCGTTCCAGGGCCTCGGTGACTCTTTCAAACAAATTTCACAACTAACATTTCCACTTAAGTGAATACTTAAGGAAGGGAGGGAAGGAATGTTAGTTAGTAGTTCGCTTTTCGTGACTTCATTCATTCATTCTTTCGTCAATTATTCAGGCTTCAAAATAGTTATTAAAGTTTGTCTATAAAGTTTCGCTAAAAAAGAATTAGTAAGAAGAGACAAAAACTACTGAACTATTTTTTTTCTTTTTCGGGAGTTAAAATTTTCGTCCTTTTTTTTCTTTATGGGAAATCATCAAATGACTTCTCTCGCTCTGGGACGAGTGGAAGGGAGTGTCAGCCACTTATAAACTAAACCCATCCGTGATCCTTCTAGTGCCCTTTACGGTCCGTAGGTCCGAATTTGCATACGTAAATAGTGTCTTTGCATGCTATTTAATGTCTGGGAAAAATTGGCTAGACATTGAAAAGTAGGTAAACCAAAATGATCTGTCTAGCCTTTTCCCAACTATATTGGGGTCTACTAGGACTTTTAGTGATACCAGATTCAGCTGAATACCAGTATTTTACGTTGAGCGGCTGCCTACCAAACCGTCAGACCTCCACAACCCATTAACTGGGTAGCACGGTACTTCTAAGCAAAACTGGAGCCAGATTCTGACAATCCCTGAGGACTGCCAAAGATCTACAAATGCCAGCCGGGACCAAAGACTAAGCGTACTTTCCGAGGCACCGAGGAGTCTCGGTCATGTTAAGATCCAATCCAATAAGCACCAAAAAGCAATATATTCCAAAACATATTCTAACTAGCTATTACCCGGGGCTCCACCCGCATGATTGTCGAAAATCATCCCAAGGGAAGTAATACTCCCGGAATAAATGTCGTATATGCTACATATTTCAGACTCTAATCGACCTTGGTGCCAAGTTTTATCAAGATCCGTTTAGCCTTTCTGACGTGATTGTTTTACAAACGTCCAAACTTTCGCATTTATTATATTAGTATATATTCACATTTGTTTTCAGTAGCAGTCGTGAGGCATATATCAGTTTACATCAAAGTAAACGATGACATGAATTTATCAATATTTCATGGAACCTATCGAAATAGCAGTTATTGGTTCCACGAAATATTTGTTCGGTACTCCAAGAGTGCTTTCAATGAATCGAAACCTTTCGAAATACCTAACCGTTTGTCAACCAACAAAATTCGTTTTTCGTAGTAGAAAGTTTTGAAATAAAGTTGATATTTGAACAAAACGAATTTCATTATGTTTTGAAGGAATGATCAATTTCCAGCTTTATTTCAAGATTTTTCAAAGTTCACTTCAGTAACGCTCGAAATCAAATCATTTAATTTATGGACGAATAACTTTACCTTGAGTTTTGGATATGGCTACTTAGAATGGCTACTTAAACACTCAGAGGCCAATTGGAAAGAAAAAGACGTTTTATGTAATGTTAATACCTCCCTTCGTCCATTTAATGTCAACAATAAAATCATTTACGAGAGCATAGAACATGTTATGTTATGTAAAATCCTTACATAACATAACATAACATAATCAGCCTTTTAACGTTCCCACTTCTGGGACAAAGGCCTCGGAGGCTAGGAGAGGGAAGGGGCCGTAATCCACCACGCGGGCCCAGTGCAGGTTGGTGAATGTCGCATGTCTTCGAACTTTTGGTTCTAGGATATGCCGGTTTCCTCACGATGTTTTCCTTCACCGTTTTGAGAACAATGGTGATGAAATTAGTTTGGTTTGAACCCGCGATAATTCGTAAGTCGGAGCCGTTACCACTTGGCCACCACTGCTCTTCAAAAATCAAAATCCTTATATTTGTGACGTGTGTGTTTTATGGGTGTCTGTGTGGTGTGTGTGTGGTTTAGATAATTGGCTTATAAATGATTTCTGAACACTGAAAAATCCAAGCATAACCAAGCTGCTACTGCTAGCTGAATAATGGTGTATCATCAGTTAAAACTTATCTACAGTGCACATTGCGACGGAGGTGATTCTGTGCTCTGTGTACAGGACTATACGGCTCAATACTCAATACGGAAATAAATAACAAGCGCTTTTCTTTCTACACTTATAATAAAATTAGTGGAACTTATATGAGGAAGCATTCTACTTTATTATGCGATGTGACCCATTTTATATATCATGTATAATAATTTGTTCGAAGGAGTCACCGCGACCATGGAACACAAAGACAACAAGCACTACAAGGATCACGGGTGGGTTTCAGTCAGTAAGAGTCTGACACTCCCTTCCGCTCCGCCCAGAGCGGGAGAAACCATTTGATGATTTTCCATCCAGAAAAAAAACGTATAATAATATACATATATTTTACTCCTAGTTACGGCTATAGTTTTCAATGTTTTATAATTGCCTGTTCCCCATAAAATTAATGTTATATTCTAACCAATTGTGGTTTTGTTTGCCACTAAAATGGGATTTAGTGTCGTTGGCGTAATCTAAATTCCCTTCCGGTGTCCAAACTCTAATGACACGGTAAAAATATTTTTTTATCGTGTCATTATAGTTTGGCATTGATTTTTTATTTAATTATGTGGAGTATTTTTGTTACTAAACTGTAGAGAAATC
The DNA here is from genome assembly GCA_905332915.2 of Hecatera dysodea. Lineage (NCBI taxonomy): Eukaryota > Metazoa > Arthropoda > Insecta > Lepidoptera > Noctuidae > Hecatera > Hecatera dysodea. The sequence continues at coordinate 16,178,492 of HG995303.1, forward strand.
AGAGTGTTTGTGAGTAAAATAGTCCGAAAAGGATAAAACAATAAATTGTTTATTTGTTATACCGAACGCCAGATAAATGTGCAATAAAGGTCATTGCCCTTTTCTTGATATCTCTTCGTAGGTACATGGACAAAAAAAAAATGAATCGTTTTCCATTACTAGTAAATATAAAGGATCACGATGGATGTCGATTCAATATGGCATTAATTCATTATTTCTGTTTTAAGAATTAAGATTGTCAATCAATGTAGGTGGGTCAATGACCGTTATTGCACATTTATCTGGCGTTCGGTATAATATAGTAACATACTCTGACTACTCTCGTAACGAATACTGTGACTTACAAAACAATGTTAATAAAACATTAAGTGACATCGCTAATACAAAGCCCGGCCTCAAGTCTGCTATTACAATAGTGACAGAATAGTCTATCATTGATTTCATATTGGCTGATTTTGACAAGTTTGGTAATCTACTAATATAAAAGCGTCATTTTCAATTTCATTCTAATGGTCAACCACTGACATTCCATTGAAAGAAATATAATAGAATGGTAATCTCGTACATAATGAAAAATGAATGACAAACGTATGCGGTAATCTGCTAATTTTTTTTATCAGTGACCTACCATTAAAACGTCATTGTGCAGTCATTGCTTTTAATAGCTCGGTTATCAAAAATTATTGCGAGACCAATGACTGGCCAATGATCGACCATTATTGATTTAGCAGATTAAGAACTTTAGCAAAATGACAATGGCATCGTGTTGGAATGTTTTTTATAAAAATAGCAGACTTGGGGCCCTGTTCTAGCTTTACAACTGCAATTCAGATTGTGAAAAAATAAAATATGGTTGTGTGCACAAGGAAAAATAATATAATGACTGCATACTTTGATCAGCAAAGCCAAAACATTGCTTATTTTATTTAAAACATGCACAGCTTTATAATGTTTGTACAGCCTGTGCCTGCATATTCGCTCATAAAATCCACATGTAGCTACAGATAAAAAGTACCACCCACCCCATTATTTTCGCGACCGCGACTGTAAACACATGATTAGGTAGGCACACTAAAATTACCCCATGTTTTATGTCACTGCACCCTCCATCAAGATTGCCTAAGTTATTACAATCTTTCATAAGGTTGCAACACATCATAATACATATTTTTTAAGATAGGCTTGAAGAGGAAATTTTCAGGCAGTAAAAAAGATCGTAAAATGTTCTCAGCAAAAATGCAAAGCTAAAGGCGGTTATATACATACATACTTATGTAGATGAATCATGGAATTAAGGTTTGTTAAGGCGACAACAAACGCCAGAAATTATGAAGGAGTAAAACTGAAACGCACTTTACACCTGCGCTAATAAACACTGTCTGTCTCTCACTGGGCCGGATTTTTCGAACAATAATCCAGCCCAGTGTGAGTCAGATACGCACTTGGCCTTCTTCTGTGAATCGTGTCGACGGGTTTTTCCTATAATAATATTATTGTTTGGACCCAATATATAGCTATGTGTATGGTTTCAATGGAGACGTTGTTTACTTTATATTATGGTGTAAATGTATGGACATTTTAGGCATTCCAGTAGATAGGATATAGTCTGAACCGAACCGCACTCGCACTGGGTGATTTGTACACTTGGCTACCCTAATAAAACCCTACATTCTAACAGTATAAGCGATCATGAGCTCTAGGGCAAATAATACGTCCACGGCTTTCCACTGAACATCACTGTGGATATATTAAATCATCAAATTATATTAAAAAAAATTAAATAAAAAAAAGTGACTGACAGGCAACACAAAGCCGAAACTACTGGTCGTAGAAATATGAAATTTGGCAAGAAGGTACATGAGTGTATTCCCGCGGGTACGGGAACTACGCGGGTAAAACCGTGGGGCGCTGCTAGTATGCTATAATTTACTTTAATTTTATTTTAATTTTAGTTGACAAGTTGTTTACTTAAAAGGAGATACGTATTGAATAGTTTGTACGTAACAATTTCAGATTAGAATATATTCTTGTTTCATTATTTACAGAACGTGTTTTTTCAATAGCCGGGTTTAGATTTTGAACCGTTGTGTTATTTTAATGTTCATTAGAGATTATTCTACTATTCTCTATCTAAATTAGATTATATACCTAGATACTGGTTTATACAAAGTCTGTACACAAATAGCACGTAAAGTGTAGCGTTTAATTACAAATTCTAAATCTGTCGACGAATGTAGGTCGTGGTATTGGCTCATTAATTAATTAGGTACCTACAGTAGAAAATGTGCTTATATATGGATTAGGGTTTCAACGAAGAACTTTTAATAAAATTCCTAGGGATTTAAAAAAGGAAGCAATTTTTTTTTAATTCAAAGACAAAATAAAAAACTTGGCAGGTGGTTGATTGATGAATTAAGACAGGTGCACATTTTTCCACTATAATAATATGAAAAGGGACCCATTTTTTATGAATGGGAAATCATCAAATGACTTCTTCTACTTTGAAAGGGTTTTTTTTTACTTTTATTCATTTTTTCCTCATTTTTATCTTTGTACAGTGCGTCTGTTTGCGAGGAATCAAACTATTTTTCTTTATTTTTTTGAAGTGTCAGTTTTTAATAAGTGCTTTTTAGTTACTCCATCTTAAAGTAAATACGATCCTCACAGCAAGAAAACTCTTTGTGTTTTTCACATCTAATCTACGAAACGGTTACACCGATTTTGACGGGACTTTCACTGGCAGATAACGATAGGTAAGGTAGGCTTAGAACTTTAAAAGCCATTAAAATACCCTCGGCATTGCTGGGGCAGAAGATAGTCTTCAATATTACATCCTGTTGTAACCAGTAACTTCTGGAAGCGGGTCACGTAATCGCCATTGATCCTGAATTTCCATGGAACGTCTTAACGAGATGTACTGATGTTCCTCGAGATTCAGAAACTACGTACGTATGCAAATGTTAAAGGTGACACAATTACGGCACCGGCTAACTTGGATTATCCGTAGAGATGTATTCGTAACTGCATTAAGTGTAGTGTGTCTGTAATGTACACTAGGATCCAGAGGTTGAAACTAGGAAAGAACGAGTAACACCAAATTACACTGATATCGGCTCGCAGTAGGCGTACACGTCTTCTCTCTCCGGCGGTCGGTTGGCAACTGCCTAGTCTGTGGTTGGCAATGCCCCCCCCCCCCCCCCCCCCGGCCCCGTGTCACCGCACGTACGCTACTCGAGACGACAGAGCCGCTGTCTATACACTACAGTGTCTAAATGATAAGCAGGACGGGTCGATCTCCAAGGTTAAGCCACGCTTGCCAACGTCGGTCTGTTGATGGGTGACCATCTTAACATACAGATTCAACTTCATGCCTCGGAAAGCACGTTAAGCTATTGGTCCCGGCTGTAATTTGTAGATCTTTGGTAGTCGTTACGGATTGTCAGAAACCAGAATATCTGACTCCAGTCTTACCAAGAAGTACCGTTTTACCCAGGGTTGTGGAGGGTCTGGTATGCAGCTGCCCCGCGTAAAATACTGGTATTCAGCTGAATCCGGTTTGACTGGGAGCCAACCCCAATATAGTTGAGAAAAGGCTACACCTGATCTCTATTGCATAGATTGAGTGCTTGCTTTATGCTTTCTTCACCTCAGTTTTCATGGTGAGATATTTACAGAATCGTAATAATAGATAATTTCAGGGCGACTTCCCTGCGCGGGCCTGTGGATGGAGAGCTATGGGTGGCTCGCCGTCCGATAGCAACCAGGCCCGAGCAGACGGCGCGTCGTGTTCCACGTGCGCCTCAAAGAGCCGTCAGCAAATAAGACGGGTCAGTAGGGTCGGTGCCTGCTAGGGTTGCGGAATTTGTTCGAAAGAGTCACCGCGGCCCTGGAACGCAGCGGGCACAAGAAGGATCACAGTTGGGATTTAGTCAGTAAGAGTCTGACACTCCCTTCCGCTCCGCCCAGAGCGGGAGAAGTTATTTGATGATTTCCCATCCAGAAAAAAAAGGCCGACTTCCTGAAAATCCTTAACGAAAAAAAAAAAAACAGAAAATGTAGATGTTCCAGTTAAAATATTTCACGGTAACAAACGGCAGTTAGACGAGGCGCTAACTCCAGATATATGTATATAATGGCCGTCCGTTGCGGTTACGTGATCTATTGGTCGGGGAAACAATAAAACATTGCAGGAAAATATTTGGATATATGGATATATATATCTGCAGCAGTCGCCAGGGATTTCTATGTAACATACGATGATTGTTGTATTCGTTAGTGGGAAGGTATATATCACTCGTTTTTGTTTCTGCGGCTGTAAACCTCCAGATTTGTTGTTTAGGGAGGTTGCTGGAGAATATTGTGCTGTGATTTTTCTTCTATTTTCGTGACTGACGACTTTATTATGTACTAGCAAGGCTCCGCGGTTTCAGCCGCGTAGTTTTCCTTCCCGTGAGAATACGGGGATGAAATATAGCCTATGTGACTCGGTGATAATGTGGCTTTCCATTAGTGAAACAATTTTTAAAATCGGTCCAGTAGTTTTGGAGATTATTCGATACAACAAACAAACAAGAAAATTACTCTTTATAATATTATATACAACTAGCAGCGCCCCGCGGTTATACCCGCGTGGTTCCCGTTCCCGTGAGAATATGGGGATAAAATATAGCCTATGTTACTTAGGGTGAATGTAGCTTTCTAATGGTGAATGAATTTTTGAAATCGGTCCAGAAGCTTTTTAGTTTATTCGTTACATAGAAAAATTAAAAAATACAAATCTTTCCTCTTTATAATATTAGTATAGACCTAGCTTCTGCCCTCGACTTCGTCCGCGTGGAAGAGTAAGTTAAGCCCCCGATTTTTAGTTTAATTTGGAATTTCTCCTGTGTCGTGGGTGCGTTCACAAACTTACAATCTCACATACACAAACAGCCAGACCTGGAACAACTATCTGTAGGCCATACAAATATTTGTTCCGCGCGGGAATCGAACCCACGGCACGTAGCGCAGCTTCCAATCAACAGCTCAACCACTGCGCCAACCGTGTCGTCAATAAATGGTCGTAGAACAATCAAATTTGGCATGTAGGTTCCTTGGGGAGTGGTAGTATAGTACTAAGAGAGGGCGTCCCGACATTCTTAAAGGAACGGAAAATAACGGGATATACGATTACAGTAAGTATGCCGTCTATCGTACTACATTTGTACAATTAGTAAGTATTTACCACTGTGATAATGTTTTTGTAATATTTGTATGTGCTTTAGATAATAAACCCTCTGCAAAAATAAAAAGGTTGATTATGTCTGTGGCACATCAAGTGTAGGTAAGCATAGTAATAACCCTATTTCAGCCGTCGGTAATCTCTATGATGAAGCATATTCGTGTCGCCTACTAATATTCAAAAACCCAAAAATACATTAGCATAAAGGTTGTGTCCTTTATATATTCTTATATAAAAACCTTATTTAACATTTCAAAAAAAGGGTCGCCATGATAACTGATGACTTGCAGAGTCCTTTTTAAGCTGGGATTAGGGACGCACTCTGCTTGACAGTTTTATCCTTTCACTATATGGCTTTTTATAAAACTTGTGCACACCGGAAAAGAGTGGATAAAACCGGACCAGAAAAAGGAAAATGACCGGTTGTCTACGATTTTCGAAGATTTCTTTTAAGATTCACTTATCGTGGTAAACAGATTATTGAAGGACCCGAATCTTTGTCAGTTTATCAAACCATCGTAGGTGTACATATATACTAAGAAGAGGAAGGTTAGTGGGCTCAACAAACCCTTTTTATTTTTTATTTTTTGAGTGGGAAATAATCAAATGACTTCTCCCGCTCTGGGCGGAGCGGAAAGGAGTGTCAGACTCTTACTGACTAAAACCCACCCGTGATCCTTCTTGTGCCCTTTACGTTCCAGGGCCGCGGTGAATATTTCTAACTAATTCCGCAACCCTAGAACCACCCCTGAATTTTAGCAAATCGTAAAGATTTGGGATTGATTGGAAAGTTAAACTATTACTGAATACCATAATTCAGTTTCAATGTGAAACATGTACCATTTCTATGGGACTGACCACGGGTGTGAAGCCGCGGAAGAAAGGCAGTCGTACTTTCTTTTGTGGGAACTACGCTGTGGATATTTGTAAAACCAATTACGTTTCAAGGTCACAGCAACAGAACTCATATTTGTAGGAATCTTACTAATAGGTATAATGTTTACTATCTAACACTATTGCGAAAGTTTCGATGGATAGACGAATGTTTGTTACTGCTGAACGGATTGTATTCGTCGATCGTAGTAGGAACGGATTATAGTCTGAAATAGCTAGCATAGACTACTATTCATTCTGGGAATTCAATTGGGATAATTTCCTACGTTCTCGCGGGTAGAAAATTCTATTAATATAGATTGCCAACACAACTTCCAACAATACCCGTCACCTAAACCCAGGCTCACTCGCAGTATGAGAAGCAACTGATACCCTATGTTATACTTTAATTCCCTAACCAGATTGAGCCGGATATAACCGGATAAAAGTAGAACAAACCGGACGGGGAGCGAAGGACGGCGGTAAATATCTATTCGCTGCACATTATTTTTAGTTTAGCTCCTACATGTATTTATTTTTAGTGTAATGTAATATTTTTCTTGCTCATCGTACCGTGGAATAGGTTTTTGTTTTGTAAGTGGCTAGTGTTATGGATGTTGGAAGTTTTTGTATTAAAATATGCTTTTTATTTAAATATATGCGTGGTTCGTTCAGTCTTGGGCTGTGCGTGTGCTGAACGTGGGAATTCGAGTTCAATTCCCGAACTGAGGTATATTTCTTTGTTCTCATGCGTGACGAGCAGTGGTGGCAGAGTGATAACGGCCCCGACTTACGCATTGTACGTCTCTGGTTCTAACTCAGCCAGGCGCGCATCACTTTGTGTAATTAATTTCATCACCACTGCTCTAAAAATGATGAAGCATAACATCGTGAGGAAACCGGCATGTCCTTGAACCAAAAATTTGAAGACATGTGACATTCATCAACCCGCACTGGGCCCGCGTGTTAGATTACGGCCCATTCCCTCTCGTAGAGAGGAGGCCTTAGTCCCAGCAGATTATGCATGCGTGACTGCTGAATCTAGAACCTCACAGATTGATACATGCATGCGGCTGTAATTATTTAGCCACGACCTTCTTAACACGTAAAATTCGTAATAAACACCTTTTTTTCTGAATAGGAAATCGTCAAATAACTCCTCCCGCTCTGGGCGGAGCGGAAGGGAGCGTCAGACTCTTACTGACTAAAACCCACTCGTGTTCCTCATAGTGCCCTTTGCTTTCCAGGGCCGCGGTGACTCTTTTGAACAAATTCCGCAAGTTTAGCAGGCACTGATCCTATGGGGCCCCATCTTCTTTGCCGACATCTCTGTGAGGCGCTTTTCTCTGGAATCTATAAGTACAAAACTAGTATCCATATTCCCGAAAATTTTAGGCTCAATTGTTTCGGACATTAAGTCCGGTAGATTCGGAGAAAATTGGCTGTGACAGACAAACACACGAGTGATCCTATAAGGGTTCCGATTATTTACCCCTTTACTTTATAATATTGATTTAGATTATTCCCATCATTATCAGTCCATATTTAAAACCAGTCGGTGATAAGCTGTTTTCCATATACTTTTGTCTGCAAACAGTTAATTGGCATGCACTGAACATGTCCGGTCCGTATCAATGGCTACAAACACAGATTATCGACGGTGTGCCATCACAAATCAATTTGCTGAATGTACCTATATTATTTAGGTACGGTCAGCAAGTTAAGCTAGGGATTAAAAGAGGTTTTAGGACATTGGGATGTTGAAAAGGCTTATAGTGTAACTTTTACAGACAACGTGACTATATATTTTTTTCTGCTAAGTTTTTGTTAGAAGTGTGTTCGAGTAATCTTCAAGGTTTTGTTTTATAAATTAAGCAGTTAAATCGAGAGGCTAGAGTGTATGTACCTACCGCTATTATTTTACCATGAAGAAACTTTATACCATGATTTTAGTAATAAATAAGTAAAAGAGTGACAAGATATTTTTTTTTTAACTCGTTCGCAAACTTGAAAACTCACACACAGAAGACATCCAGACCCGGAACAATTATCTGTAGGCCGTACAAACGTTTATGCTGTGCGGGGATCGAACCCGCGACACGTAGCGTAACGTAGCAGCCAAACTTATCATGAGATGTAAAGAAATATAAAAAAAAGAAATATAGAGCCGACGTCAAATTGCATTTTTAATTAATTTTTAAATTAAACCCATCCACAGACCAAGGTTGGTCTTTGGATGGGTGACCATCTTAACATACCGAGTTTCCGAGTTTAAGCCGTTGGTCCCGGCTGTCATTTGTAGATCTTTGGCAGTCGTTACGGATTGTCAGAAGCCAGAAAATCTGACACCAGTCTTGCCAAGAAGTACCGGGGAACACGGTACACAGTTATTATTTGTTGTGGTCTGGTAGTGACTGGTAGGCAGCCGCTCCACGTTAAATACTGGTATTCAGCTGAATCCGGTATGACTGGAAGCCGACCCTAATATAGGTGGGAAAAAGGCTAGGCAGATGATGATGATTTTGTTGCTGATGTGTCTGTGTCGAATAAATGTTTTCTATTCTATTCTATATATATTTTGAAGCCTCAAACAAAACAGCTTTGGGTATTTTGTTGTTTATTTTTACTAATCCAGCAATTACCGAAAATCATTTCTTTAAAATTTGCAGATCGCATGAAAGTGTTGGTAATAGACGAACTTGGACCCATTAAAAGAAAGTAGATGACCTAAACCTACTAAAAGCAAGCATTAACCAAGCTGCTATGAAGATTTAGGGATAAAAAAAAAGATATTATGAGCCAACATTAACCAATTTTAAAATTAACTCAATATAAATTTTAAAATTAAAGTAATATTACTCCGATGTTCATATCAAATTAACTTCGAAGATAATTGCATTGTAATGACATTTATTATCTTTAATTATATGTATGTATCAAACTAATTACTTCAAAAGTCTCTGAGGACGTTGGAAATACATGCATAGTGCGAAAATGATATTCCGATGGAATGCTTTTAAAGTGATATCAGTTTCACTACATATTATAAAACAAAATATGTTCGTCTGTTTGTACGCGATAAATTCAAAAACCGTGTCAATTGTAGATCTTTGACAGTGGTTATTGACAGTCGGAATCTCGAGATTTTGACAGAGTATCAATTTATCCAATCACTCACTGGGCTGGGAATATTTCGGAATGGATATCATTATGCGGATTATTCTTCAATGCAATCAGTCGTTTGTACAACATATTTCATAAAAACATTATTGAAACCACAAATAAAAAAAAATATACCTTTTTTTCTTGTTTATTATTTTTGAAGAATTAACATTACTTATATTGTCGTTTAGTATCAAAATATAAAATTATGGTTACTTTACTTTTAGTTTTATGTTCGAAACATTATAAAATAAACAATAAAAAACGAGTGTTTTTCATGATCCTGATTAAGTAAAAATTTTAAACTGTCTCCAAAGTAACTAATTACATATATTTTACTATGTATGTTAGTCTTCTATTTGAAGATACAGAAACTAAATTTACTCACTGAAAATACTGTCTACTGACCACATTTTCGCATAGCTTGTCAACACAAGTATAATAATATGTAATAATAATAATTTTATTTATTGATCATTTTCAAGTATTGCAGTACATGGGTATATAATTTATACATGGTAAAAGGACAAATGTTCTACAATCGTATTGGGTGCAGTTTTGATCTCCTAACTATGAAGTGTACGAAGGAGTGACAGTTCCGATCCCCTATGGTTTACAAGCATAATATATGTATTTTACTTTTTACGTACGTATGTATTTTACTGCAACAAAGATATGGTATAGCTAAATGTAAACAAAAAAAAACATGCAAAAAAAAAACAATATTACAAGTATACATATTGTTTTACTACTTGGCAAAGTCCATTATCTCCCCTTTCCACATAATTCTGTATTCTGCTAGTCCAGATTACTCCTCTCGGTAGGAGTCAATATTCGGCCATTTTATTATTTACTAGCGGCACCCCACGTTGTCACCCACGCAATTCCGGTTCCCGTGGGAATACGGGGATATAAACATAGCCTATATCAACCGGAGATAGTGTAGCTTCCCAACAGTGAAATAATTTTTCAAATCGGTTAATTAGTTTCGGAGCCTATTCAATACAAACAAACAATCAAATCTTTCCTCTTTATAATATTAGTTCAACTAGCAGCACCCCGCGGTTTCACCCGCATAGTTCCCGTTCGCGTAGGTAAATGAGGATAAATATAGCCTATGTTACTCGGGGATAGTGTAGCTTCCCAACAGTGAAACATTTTTAATCGACTTCTAAAAAAGGAGGAGGTTCTCAATTCGGATAATCCGGAAATCTATATGCCAAATTTCAGCTTTCTACGAGCAGAAGTTTCGGCTGTGACTTGTCTGTCAGTCACTCATCAAGTAACAGAAGAGTTTTATATAATTTAAGGCGATACCCCGACCAAAACCTTGCGATAGTGCGTTTTTCTTCGCTATTCAGAGACTATTAACTCATTATTTATGAGAAATAATCTACATGTAAAAGCACATTATTAATGTTCGATGTCTTATCATCATATTCCACGCTCTAATTTGTTTTTATGTGTTATAAATAAATTAAAAATCTACTTTAAAAAAATGACTAAAATTTTTGATTTTATGCATCTGTTGCTAAATGCAACGCTCTAATCATTTGAGGATTACACTAATGGAAAGATAATTTAAAAATATCTTTATTATACACTTTTTATTTCATTTCAAAAGATCGCTTATCTTTTTTAATCAAAATAATTCCAAAAATTGTGTGAATTCTATGATAAAAGAGCGTGCGCAGAGTGCGGGCGGCAAAGAGGGAACGAATGCTCAAGGTCATTTGGTCAGGGAAACGCCTTTATGATTTAATATGTATCCACAGTGGTCTTCAACGGATAGTCGTGGACATATTCTTCGCCCTAGAGCTCATGATCGCTTACTACTGTTAGTATGATTACAATAAGTATAGATTTATCTAAACAAAGGTTATAAAACTCTTTACTTACGAACTATGTCTAACAAAACCGTTTTCACGGTTTGTCTGTGGGAATGAAACAAACGGTATTTAAAGTACATAATCACAGCTTGATCTGCCGCGATGTTTTCTACCGCTAAATCAGGCCCATTCCGGGCCATTCCATCCCCGCCGGTACTTTTTGAGATAGATTTTGAAAATAAATATTTTAAAATGAAATATTTTTATCCTAACCGTACCAACGTAACGTGCCGACTAGTTTGAAACACGGGCTATTCCTGAAACGCTTTCAAAGCAATATTAAATCTGATCATTAGTCATGGGCGCTTTTACAGGATAATCCGGTTCGATCGGGCACCTATTACGCACATTCAGCGGTTTGGTAGTGGTGCCCATGGTTTGATGAAAAGCGGAACAGTCCTAGATATTTATTTATTTATTTATTTATTTATAAGGCACACCAACCTCCCTAGAGAGGAGGCCTGTGTCCCAGCAGTGGGAACGTTAAAAGGCTGATTATGAAGGCACACCAACAACTAACCATAAACAACACCCAACCCCAACCCAACTATAGGCCCCAGATAAATCTATACTAATGTGTAAATAATAATAATAATATAATTATCTTTATTTCAGACTAAAGTCCATACCTGTTACAATTATGGTTTCAAAATCTGCGCACGAATAAAAGCTTTTAAAATATTTGAGTCCTGTTTATCACCAATGACAAAGCTAAGAGTCTGTTTGTTTGCTTGAACACGCTAATCTCAGGAACTACTGGTCCGATTGGAAAAATTCTTTCATTGTTAGATGGCCCATTTATCGAGAAAGGCTATAGATTATATAACTTCACGATAAGACCAATAAGAGTGGAGCACCAATGAAGAATGTTTCAAAATCGGGGGGTAACTATTCCACGCGGACGAAATCGCGGGCAGAAGCTAGTTCTGCAATAAAGTAAATTGCGCTTTCCTTAATGTCTTTTTGTAGGCTCCTTCCTGAACCATGCATGATGAACCGTTTATCGCAATAGGGTTGCCTATATAAACTTTTTTATAGATGAGAAATCATCAAAAGACTGGGAGTGACAGACTCTTACTGACTAAAACGCATCCGTGTGTTCCCTTCCCGTTCCAGGACCGCAGTAACTCTTTCGAACAAATTCCACGACGCGCCGTGAACCCGGGCCTGGTTGTTATCGGACGATAAACCACCCATCCCTCACCGGCCCGGCCCAGCCTTGTGACAGGGAATCGCCCTGCGATCCCAAATTCCCAACACCCGGGGCGTCTTCTTCTGTTGCGGTGGCTGGGTCGTGAGGTTAACCTCACCCTCACGCGTTCCGTCTCCTCCTTCGCTTCACTTAACTGCTTCCCAAAAGGAGGTGACTGCCTCTTCCTGTATTACCTACAGTAGACTACCTAATGTGGATCACATTCCTTTATGGTTTAAATTGATTATTAAACGTTTATTTCTCTAAAGTTAATGAATTGATTTAATTGTACTAATAGAGCATTTATATTATGCTTTGTTTGATATCATAATATCAAACAAAGTGCTTTGCACTTTTTATTTGCTATGCTACTGAAATGTTTAACACTAGTTAACTATGTGTGAAGTCATTGAATCTAAATTGATAAACATAATTATTTTAAAAGCTACAATACTGCCGATCTATTCAGTCAACATTTCACTGCGTAAACTTACATATAAAGCGGAGTGATCATTTCATCTTATTTGTATGGATACTCACTTCACGTTCACTTCACCAAAGTTTATACAGTGATATGTTTACATAATTGAAACTGCTATTTTTTGTAATAACTATTAATTTAATGGTCAAAGACTTGTATATACAAGAATAAATTCGCTACTGTAGCTAATATCCGATATGGTCTAGTGGCTAGGATACCTGGCTCTCACCCAGGAGGCTCCGGTTCGATTCCCGGTATCGGAATTACTTTTTGGACGTGTCCATGAAAATAAGAAAGTAATGTTATGCCTCGTCACTGCTTTTTGGCACGTATCATTTAGTCGATGCTATTTAAAGCTACGTTTTCCGTCTTAGATAAAAATACTGTTCTACCGGACGAATTATTAATGTAATAATGTCTTCTAGTGAAACTTATGATTATTTTTCTTCCATTTTCAAAACCCAGTCATTTCATAAGTATTTCATTTACTCAAATCGTTTTGGCATCAATGAATAGTTTTAACAAATAATTCTTGTTTTTTTTTCGCAAAGAAAATATTAATCGTAACAATGACATCGTACAAATACTACCATACTTTACAATTTATTTTGCACATCGTTCATCATTTTCCTAACATTGTCCCATATTACTTGGGGGCGCAATACATTTTCCAACTCTTATGCTGTCATTAATTTTCTTCTCAACCACACACCATCTGCCCAGCTTTTCCCAACCATATTGGTGTCGGCTTCCAGTCAAACCGGAATCAGCTCTGTAATGGCAGCGGTGAGGTTTGAAAACTCAGGTTTTTTATGTTTTAGTGTGTTGAGGATTATTATAAGAAAAACGATGCGTTAGGTTTAACGAACGAAAATTGTATTCGCCATCTTCAATATTACAAAATTCAAGGAGAGGGGTGAGGGAACAATTTTGTAGATAACCAATCGCAATCGACGTAGTGTATGGTGTCGTTCTTCGTCTCAAGATGTCGCTATTAGTCTCCTGTGCGTTTATGGAGTACGAGTTCTCAACATGCCCCCGGCCTTGGAAGCAGTGGCTTTCAATGTTCTTCAGTCACTGCATCAGTGTCGATCACGTCCTGCAGTAAAGGACAAATCTTGGTGTATGCGCGTCTCACAACGCCCGATGACGTCTGTATATCAGCCACCCGTGATATGCCATCTTTTCCTGGGATAGTGCGAAGGACACGTCCCAAATGCCACTTCAAAGGTGGTAGGTTATTGTCCTTAATAACCACTAAAGAGTTTGGTTTGAGCACGTCCTTATTCGCTGTCCATTTTGTCCGCACCTGCAGCTCGGAGATGTATTCTTTCGCCCACCGGTTCCAGAAATGTTGGCGAAGTTGTTCTAGCCTCTGGTATCGTTGGAGACGAGTAGCTGGAACATCACGCAGGTCATCGCCGGCTGGCGCAGTTAGTGGTCGGCCAATAAGGAAGTGACCAGGAGTGAGCGGAGAGAAATCATGAGGATCGGGGGAAAGAGGAGACAGAGGTCGGGAATTTAGTACGGCTTCTATTTGAGCCAATACTGTGCTGTACTCTTCGAAGGTGAGGTGCGCGTTACCTATCACACGACGAAGATGATATTTACTCGACTTAACTCCTGCTTCCCACAGACCACCAAAATGTGGAGAATAAGGGGGAATAAAATGGAAATTAATATTTTGACTAGATGCGAACTCTAAAATATCACTACTACAATTCTTTAAAAATTTAGAAAAATCATTCATTACCCCTACGAAATTGCGACCATTATCAGAATATATATCTGCAGGCTTACCACGGCGTGAAATAAATCTTTTTAAAGTACACAAATACGCTTCACTAGAGAGGTCGCTGACTAACTCGAGGTGTATAGCACGCGTCACGAAACAAATAAAAAGACAAATGTACCCCTTGATAAGTCTAGCACCCCTACCTTTGCGGTTCAGAGTGAGCACTGGCCCAGCGTAATCCACCCCACATCGAACGAATGGAAGACTAGGTGTAACTCGCTCCCTAGGTAAGTTACCCATCAGAGGGCTAAGCGTCTTACCTCTGATACGAGTACAGGTAACACAACTATGCACCACCTGGCGAGCTAAGTTCCTACCTCCGATAGGCCACCATGATTCGCGTAAATGAAACAGTAATGCCTGTGGAGCAGCATGGAGAAGCTGAGCGTGCTCATGACGAAATAATAAAATGGTAAAGTTATGTTTACTATGAACTACTATAGGATGTTTTTTTCCGTAAATAAATTCATCAGAATTAACTAAACGACCACCTACGCGCATTAATTTATAGTCATCTAAAAATAAATTTAATTTAGACAAACAACTTTTACCTTTAATAGTCTCATTATTAGATAATGCCTTGTATTCAACTGGATAACATTCCATTTGACAAAGCCGAGCTAATGTTTTATCAGCATGATCTAACTCGTTTGCACTAAGGCTGCCTGTACACTTGTTATTTTTGTACCGACTGTTATTAATAAAACGTAACATAAAGGCAGCCGCACGCCTCATACGTTTAAATTGAGAGAACCGATGGAAGGGAAACAAAGATGATTCACAACAATCTTGAGCTACAACCGCAGTGACGCATGACTTGACCTCAGGCAACTCGCGATGTTTAAACGACTCCGAACCTTTGTGATCATCTACTGAAAAACTAGGGTCACGAAGAAACTCAGGACCCTCCCACCACAAGGTAGACGAAGAAAGTTCTTCCAATCGAGCACCGCGTGACGCTAGATCGGCGGGGTTATCTCCACTGCGTACGTGACGCCACGGAACGTCTAGTGTAAGGTCATGAATTTCCGCGATCCTGTTTTGAACGAATGTCTTAAGTTGGTTTGGCCTCATGTGCATCCAGCCTAAGACAATCGTGGAATCAGTCCAAAATACCACGTTATTGAATTTACAACGTAATGAGTTGCGTACCTTATCATACAGACGAGCACCCAATAAAGCCCCACAAAGTTCGAGACGTGGTATACTAATAGGTTTTAAAGGCGCGACTTTAGTTTTTGAAAACAATAATCTAACTGATACTGTCGAATCGTTGTTAACTGTGCGAACATACAAACACGCTCCGTACGCCGTCTGAGATGCGTCGCTAAAAATGTGTAACTCGATATACATAGGTTGTGTTCCTATAGCGTGGCGAGGTACACGGACAGTATTTAGCGCTTGCAATGAAATAACAAACCGGTTCCATACGCGCGCGGTGTCGTCAGGAACGTTATCATCCCAACCTATTTTTAATAGCCACAATTGTTGTAGAAGAACTTTGACAACGATTATGACAGGACTCAACAAGCCGAGAGGGTCAAATATTTGCGAAACGTTTGATAAAATCGACCTCTTTGTAATAGTCTTGTTATAGTCAATGTTAATTTGAGAATTAAAATAAAAATTATCGCTTGCGTTATGCCAGCCTATTCCTAAAGTTTTAGAACTAACATTTTCTACTAAACTTAAAGGTTTAAACTGACTAGACGACTGACGGTCATCATCGTGTTTAAAATTAAATATCCACTTCCTAAGTGGAAAGCACCCCGACTGCAGCGTCTTCTGAGTTTTATCGCATATATCTAATAATTTGATTTTATCATCTAAGCCCGTAATGTAGTCGTCGACATAAAAATCTTCTTTTATAGCTCGCGCGACATCGGGATCAGGAGATTCAGATGCTAATTGTTTTAGGCACCTAACACTTAGAAAAGGCGCGGAAGCGGTTCCGTACGTCACGGTATTTAACTTAAATATACCTAATGGCTTAGAGGGATGGTCACGCCACAGAATCATTTGCAAGCTGCGCTGACCCTCATCTATTACACATTGCCGGTACATCTTATCCACGTCGGCGCACGCAACGTACTTATGCTGACGAAAGCGGAGAAGAATTGCAATGAGATCACCCTGTATCGGAGGGCCAATTAGTTGCAAATCATTCAGTGACTTACCCGAGCTCGATGGTGCGCTTGCGTCAAACACCACGCGCAACTTGGTGGTGGTGCTGAGCTCGCGGAACACGCCATGGTGCGGCATAAAATAACACGGGGATTCATAGGAATCTACCTGTGTCATATGACCTAAATCAAGATACTCCTTTAAAAAGTTCGAATAAAGAATTTTATATTCAGGCGAACGCTGCAGACGTTTTTCTAGTGCAAAAAATCGACGTTCTGCTTGTTTATAAGAATCCCCCAAGGTATCAGGTGACTGATGGAGTGGAATGTGCACGCAGAATCTCCCCTCGCTATTGCGAGTAGTAGTGCGAACAAAGTGATCTTCGCATGCACGTTCTTCCTCAGTCAGTGCGTCTCTGACCTTAGGCAGTTCCTCAATCTCCCAGAACATTCGGAGTTGCGTATCTAAAGAATTGATTATATTGCAATGAATTGGCGCGTTTTTGCGTGTATAATTAACTATAGGTCCGGAAATAATCCAGCCTAGTTTGGTATTCTGTAGAAACGGACCACTAGACAAACGAATCTTACCGTCTTCTAACAGATCCCAAAACCTATCAGCACCAATTAAAATGTCAATATTTTTATAGTCTAGAAACTCCGGATCGGCTAACCGTATGTTGTCTGGAATACAGACTTGCGCGCTTAATTTACACACGGCAGGCATCGAAGCCGTAATCCTAGACAGCACATAACAATTAATGCGCGTAGTAAATGAATTATCGACGCAGGATTTGATCACGATATTACAAGCTTGCGAACAATGTACTACCGAATCACCTACGCCTCGAACTTCGTTTGTGGACTGTATTAATGTTGCGTTTACGAGTTGACAAAATGATTTAGTAATGAAACAGCGCTGGCTTCCATTATCAAGAAGTGCACGCGCTTTATGGTATCTACCGTGTACATCTGCTACTTCAACGATAGCTGTTGACAATAACACGGACTGCACACCGATAGAGGTAACAGATTGCGTTTGCATGTGTGCCTTGTTTACTTGAATAGTGAGTGCGGAGTCCGAGGCGGCTGGTGCGGCCGCGGGGAGGAGCGCAGGCGCTTCTGTCACATTAGCACGCGACGCCTCAGTGTTCGTTGTGGTATGCAAAGTAACCGAACTATTAGCGTTAGAATTGTGCAATAATGAGTTATGTTTTTGATTGCAGTGTCGACAAGGCCCAAACTTACAATTACTTATCGAGTGTCCCGAATGTAAACAATTCTCGCATAAGTTGTGTTCGCGTACCAGTTTAAGCTTTGTGTCTAAGTCGCATTCGATAAACTCCTTGCATGTATACAGTGGATGATTCGCGTTGCATTTTGCGCACCTTAACTTACCGCGTTGTTTATTTGATTTACTCGGCGCGCTAGAAACATTGCAGTGTGACGTATGATGACATTTTGGGTGTTGTTTTTTGTTGTCAGTGCATTGAGCTTCTTTGCTATGCGAACGCTGCAATGCCTCCAGCATGTCTGCTTTATTACGCAAAAAGTTGATTAAGTCATCCACCGATAAACGCTTAGAATTATTCTCGTTTGGATTCGGGAACAATGTGCACTTATGCGACCCCCATTCTCTTTCAGTAACTTTATCTAACTTCGACACCATGATATTGATAACTAAACTATCCCAGTGGTCTGTTGGCTCACCTAGGATCTTAAGTGCGCGTAAATTTTTCAAAATAGTGTCTATTAAGTTTCTAATAGAAGAAGGCGATTCTTTAGTTATTGCAGTTATGTTTAATAGTGATTTAATATGGTGATTAATTAAAAGTCCGCAATTATTATATCGGTTGAGCAATAAGTCCCATGCAACCTGATAATTATCAGAAGAAAATTCTATGGAATGTATTACTAGTTCTGCACTGTCTTTTAGGGACGATTTGAGATAGTGAAACTTTTGGATATTGGAAATATCTTTAGAATTATGAACTAGTGAAGTAAACGTGTCTCTGAATTCCAGCCAGTGCTCATAGGAACCGTCAAATTTAGGCATGGAAATAGTTGGTAACTTGACAGAATGTATTTGGTTATTATTCTGACTGTGAAATGACATGGACCGGTCAGCAACCTCTTCAGTGTTCATCATAACTTCAGCTAGTGATATTAAACTGTAGTAACTATCTTCAAATTGTTCTCTTTGATTTAATTGTTCGCCTAATTCACTATCAGAAACTTTTTCTTCTATTTTAGTTTGAATGTCGTTAAATTCAGAAAATAAAGTAGTACATCCTTGAATCCTCAACTTTAAATCAATGCGTTTTTGATTAGGAATGTCATGAACACAATATTTTATTGATTCTAAATAACTGTTAAATTTGGTAAGCCGGCCCTTAATAATGCCACGCTTCCTAACTAAATCGCGAACTAACTCACTACTTTCTACACTTAGCAAATTAGGAGATTTGTCACGGGATTTAACAGAGTCAATAGGCATTTTGGTGGTCAGTGAAAAGAGGAGTACTCACGGTTTATAATCGTCAGATCTATCACACACGGCACTGATGCTAGCAACGTCACCAGGTTGGTAATGGTCTGGAAGTTTGATATTCCGAGAATACAATGCGGCAATTTCACTGAAATAAGAGCACATACACACTATAGCACCAAATAGAATTCAGGAAGCGATGGAAAGGAGTAAGGATTGGCCCCACCGATTGCGTATGATTTCCGATGAAACCTTTTGCGTTTTCTTCTCAATCCACCACGTGCAAGGGGTCCGCATCCAAAGGTCGCTCGGCGATCTTGTAGATATCAATATCCCAATGTTCGGTTCGAAGGTCCAAAATGTAATGGCAGCGGTGAGGTTTGAAAACTCAGGTTTTTTATGTTTTAGTGTGTTGAGGATTATTATAAGAAAAACGATGCGTTAGGTTTAACGAACGAAAATTGTATTCGCCATCTTCAATATTACAAAATTCAAGGAGAGGGGTGAGGGAACAATTTTGTAGATAACCAATCGCAATCGACGTAGTGTATGGTGTCGTTCTTCGTCTCAAGATGTCGCTATTAGTCTCCTGTGCGTTTATGGAGTACGAGTTCTCAACAAGCTCTATACCAGCATTTTACGTGCAGCAGTTACCTACAAGAAACCTCAACCTTTAACTGCGTAACACGGTTCTCCTTGGCAAGACTGGTGTCAGATTTTCTGACAATCCAAACGCAGCCAGAGAGAGCAGTTTTGTTCGAGTGGTAACGGCCCCAACTGACGAATTGTAGATCGCTTGTTCAAACCAAACTAATTTCATCACCACTGCTCTCAAAATGGTGAAGGAAAACATCGTGAGGAAACCGGCACTCCTAGAACCAAAAATTCGAAAACATGTGACATTCACCAACCCGCATTAGGCCCGCTTGGTGGATTACGGCCCATTCCCTCTTCTAGAGAGGAGGCCTGTGTCCCAGCAGTGGGAACGTTAAAAGGCTGATTATGCTTATGCTATTATGTAAACGCAGCCATATTTCTATAAATGACGGCCGTGACCAACGGCTTCACGTGCTTTCCGAGACAATGAGGAGTCTCGGTATGTAAGATAGTCACCCATCAACAAACCGACCTTAGCAAGCTTTGGAGATCGACCCGAGCAGCTGTTATAATTTAATCTCGAGCGCTCCAACCACACACAGTACAATAATACAGTCAATAATCAAACCCTAAATAACAAAGAAACAAAACGTATGAATAGTTCAAAATCAATATCTGAACTGTTCATTTCAAGTATAATAGAGCCAACAATTGGCACTGAAGAGAAAAAAGGTCAATTAATGAATTCAAACTAATTAGCGACGTTGGCAGGTTGCCGAGCGGCGTCCGTTACTAGTTCATTTAGACTTGTATGTTTATTTTAAAATGCAATTTCGACTTGTGGGTTTCTTAGAGTGACTTTAAATATTTATGTTTGAGCTATATTAGCTGTATGTATATTAAAAACGTCAACAAGACCATCTATACTATCTATGTATTTGTACTGATATATAAAGCTGAAGATTCTGTTTGTTTTTGAACGCGCTAATCTTAAGTCCGATTTGAAAAAATATTTCAGTTTTATAGAGCTCATTTATCAAGGAAGGCTATAAATCATCACGCTAAGACCAATAGGGGCGGAGCAGTCATGAAAAATGTGACACAAACAATGTTGCATGGGTCAGTTAGTGGCTAAATATGAGTAATCGCCGCAAAGGCTCGGAAATCATGTTAGCTTTGGTCTCAGCTGTCATTCGGATAACATCGAAGGAAAATACTACTGTAGGTAAAAAAAATCGAGAGGAGCATGATTTTCACGAAAGACTAGATAGAAAGCCATTTTTTTTATTTCTTTTTTATTCAGATTGCGATAACCTCAAAATATCAGAACAGAGATAGCATAACACTGGCACCCAAAGAGTTAAACACACTATTTATCTTCAGTGAGGATGTAACGTCCTCATGTAAACCAAGTTTATGTCATTTATAAGCTCTACAATGGTATTTATCCCAACATTAATAAAATTTGAGTATGCCCGACATACCATACACATAGTTCCAAATTCTCAACATAAAATTCCTTATATCACACATTATATTACTACATAATTTAGATAAGATAGTACAAAACCCTATTAGCTTATAATTTACGACCTAAACATAAATCGTAACTATGTAATATTTTGATAAGATTAATGTGGACTATAAACTCAATGCCTAAGAGAATTGAGTTTGTAGAATATTCATAAAATTTTCTTTAGCTAATGTATTGTATAATGAGGCCAGTAGGATAAAGAAAGATGAAGATAGTTATGAATCTTAACATTTTTTCATCTAGGATTAAGACTTAATAAAATATACCTAAAAAGGTGTATTTTATGAAACCTTCAGACACTTAACTAAGGTATTTTTTTTACGTGCCTCCCATAAGGTGGACCAATCACCTGGTGAGGGTCGTGGGTAGCCAATGAATACGCGAGGCACAGGATCGGTTGTTGTGGTGACGCTTGGGGCAGGCCTATGTCCAGCCAGGAGAATACGCCCCGGGCGTCGGAAAACGCAGGGTGATTCCCGGCCACCGTAGGCGCGTCCCAGCGGATAGCGAGCTATAGGTGGCTCGTCGCCCGATAACAACCAGGCCTGGGTCGAACCAGCAACGAAGACGGGGCCGCATAGGATCAGTGCCTGCTAGGATTGCGAAATTTGTTCAAAAGAGACACCACGTCCCTGGAACGCAAAGGGCACTAGGAGGAACATGGGTGGATTTTAGTCAGTAAATTCAGAGCGGGTAAAGTCATTTACCAGGGGCGTGCGCTCCATATAGGCAATTAGGCTAAGCCTACCCTACCATAGCAACGGATAAATAAAACAAATGTATTTATTGTAACTATGCAATAAAATAAAACAAAAATATTTAATAATTCATAACGCCTAGTATAATGCTAAAAGCAACTTCTCGCCCGTGTGACGTATTCCAAACTATGCTGTTCCTACGAAACGGTTGACATAGGCCACAATACGAAGAGCCTTATTTCAATTGATAAATTTATGCATGTGTGCAAATGTTCTTGTGTATGTACGCCCAAAATTTACACACACATGTATAAATTATGGGCGTTTCTAAGCTCACTGGAGACCACTAAGCGGGTCCTGATTGGTTGACCCCACAATTCAAGGACAAGTAGTAAAGATTTACTGTTTTAATGAATGCAAATCGCTTAACAGGGTTGCCAATTCGAGAATAATAATTTCCTTAATAACTTATAGATATAGTTAAAAAAAACGGGTTAGTATTATTAAAAGTATAAAATGTATAAAAGAAATGTTAAATTGTAATTAATAACCCTCTAAATATAATTAAAAACCGCAAGAATTTAACTTTTCTCCCCAAATTTTCTCAAACTTAATTTGAGAATTTGGTTTAAGGGGAATTAGAATACTAAAATTGGCAACCCTGTTGATACAGTTGTCAATTTTGCCGGGTTATGATGGCATTACCTGTCATCAACATGTCATTCTTAAATATTACGATAGGACAATGTTTTTTGGAAGTGTATTGATTGTCTTTTTAAATGATATTTTTGCAAGAAAAAGAGAAGCCATAGATATTGTTTCATGTGACAAGCAATAATCGTTCGAATATTTTGTTGTTGAGTGTCATAGTGCATTGATTTCTAAGTAATTCGTTTTGAGTCATAGTGTAAATATTAAAGTTTAGTTATTTGTTTACATACTTAAAAATGGTCCTAAATTGTGAAGTTAGTACTAACAATGTGTGTTTGTTAGAGATTAAAAACAGTAAGTTTTCACAGCTATCGTATAATGATAAGATTCAAGTTGTTTCTAAAGGTAGATGTATACCCGAGTTACGAGAATTAAATCAAAAATAATTCATCTCGTACTCGTCATTTCAATCCTCAGAATTATGAAACATATACCTAACTGGGGCCTAAGTCTGCTATTTTTATAAATTTGTCATTCCAACACGATTCCATTGTCATTTTGCTAAAAGTTCGTAATCTGCTAAATTCATAATGGTCGATCACTGGTCGGTCAATGGTCTCGTAATACTTTTTGATATCCGAGTTATTAAAGGCAATGACTGCACAATGACGTTCTAATGGTAGGTCACTGATTAAAGGAACTGTCAAAATTTTAGCAGACTACCGTATACGTCTGTAATTCATTTGTCATTATGTACCAGATTACCATTCTATGCCATTTCTTTCAATGGAGTGTCAGTGGTTGACCACTGGAAAGTCATAGTGACGCTATTTTATTAGTAGATTACCAAACTTGTAAAAATGAACCATTATGAGATCAATGTTAGACCATTCTGACACTATTGTAATAGCAGACTCAGGGCCCTGGCTATGTGGTTGTGTACCTACTGTGTACACACAAATTATTTTGTTTTCTGATAATTTTGTTCAATACTTCTAGAAAGAGTAGTTTGTATCGTCAGAATATCGTGATTTGAATTTGGTGAGTTTTTAAAATTATAAGTTTCTCATCGTTCCGTATCGTGATTTCAACCCAGTATAATGTGGTGAGCTTTTTTTATGGACATTATGCCTGGCCTACCCTTACTCTAGAACCACTGCACGCCCCTGTCATTTACTATTTCCAATCCACAAAAAAGGCCTATGTCTAGCAGTGGACGCCTTTCGGCTGATTTAATATTCATATACGGTATGACAGGACTCAGTCCTTAGATCTTCCCATGTGGAGGTGTCAGGGAAAGCGGCCCAAGGTTAAACGTTGTCTTTTTAGATGGAGATGAATGACCTCTTGAACACCTGATGGGTGAATTGCGCAAGCAAAAAAAATACACGGCAAACCTGAGAACGGTAGTGCAATGTGCTGGTTTTTTATTTTATATATTTTTTCTCAACAACGTAAGTACTTCTCTACCTTGGCAAAAAAAATCATTGATTTCTACCCTCTAATATACCAAAAAAAAAAATTACAAAGTGTTATTTTATCATCACGGTGGCCTGTCCTGAACCCAATTCCGCTCATAAAATACCTTCCCCTGCCAATAGATTCATAATATGGATTTAAATCAATTCTCTTATCATTAAATTATAATATATTCGATCAAATAAAACTATTTTTGTTTGTTTATCTTCTTTCTCATGGATTTGACAGGCAGTCAACTTTTGTCTGGAAAAAAGTTATCATTTCAGAGGACAGTAAGTTTTAGTAGATTATCCATGTCAACATTGCGTTGTTACGCCCCTCTTACCTTTCCTCACTTCGGATCAGTCCGGCTCAAGCTCTCGGCGCGAACGCAGCGGTCCCAAAGCTTGCGGTTTTTGCGCCAAAAAAGTAAGTTTATCATTTCAGTAACATGGGGACAAAAATAGTTTCATTTCGGTGTCACAGTCCACCGGAATTAAATGTATCTCCGAAATATAAAACCATAAAGTTTTAGAGATCCTTTATCAAATATAAAGTCATAGTTTTGTAATGTAAGTAAGTGTAGATTAGATTATTCGGGTGTATTTGTTGTGTAATATTTGTGTTTAAGATTAAAGATATATAATATACACATATTTCTATGTAGCTAGTACCTACATGTATATATTGGGTTGGTAGGAAAGTAATGAGCGTTGCAAATAAACAAAACAATTTTAAATTATATTTTTAATTTACAATTACTTGTCTTTATAGTAGGCACCGTTGTTATCTACAACCCATTTCCAGCGATTAGGTAAAAACTTGGGAGCCGTGAGGCAAAAAAGCTTTCGAGGAAATCTGTTAACTGTGCTCTATCATCAAATTTTTTGTCCTGTATATGATTATTGAGAGAGCGTAACAAATGAAAATCCGTTGGCGCTAGATCGGGAGAGTAAGGTGGATGTGGCAGTAGCTCCCATTCAAAATCCAATAGCTCTGACGAACGACTTTGGCTATGTGCGGCCGAGCGTTGTCGTGAAGGAAGTATATCTTTGTTTGTTCACGGCGCTTTTTGTTGATTTCTGTACGGAGTCGGTCAAGCTGATGACAGTATATTGTCGAGTCCACGGTGATATTATCGGGTAGTAGCTCCCAGTATAAAATATAAGAGTTGATTTAATTTTAGAAGTTTTACTTATATACCTGTAGAAACACTATTCTCGTTTCGTTACCAATTTAACTAAATTATACCTAGCATTTTTCTCTTAGTGCAACGGGTACACATTATGTATTACTATTAATGGCATAACTTACAAATGCAGCCATCATATTAATCAGAAACTTTAAGCTTTCTTATCGCGCTTCGTTCACTCTTTTGAAAATATATCAAGTAAATTAGTATTAGTTCATAAACAAACAAAAATATTTATTTATGGTTACCAGCATTTACGATAAAGTTTTCCAACATTTTCACACAACAACAACCTGAAAAAAATTACCAAAGGTTATTTAAGTGAAGAAACAATTCATTCATATCATAATAAATATTACAATAATATCATTCTTTGAGGTTATTGTAACCTCAAAGAATGATATATGTAATAGTAATTGTAATATCTATATATTAATGATGATATTAAAATAACTGTCTACTGTCCTGTCTCAGTGTTTATCTAAAATTTGTGGAAATCAAACCTAACAAAGTACGGAACCCTGGCTGCCCGGCACGGTTGTTCTTAGCTGTATCATATCGGTGGATTTATTTCATTCCGGTGCACAGTTTATCATTTCGGTGGTCATTTTTATCATTTCGGTAGACACTTTTCATTTCAGTGGACTCTTAAAAATTCATCCTTAAATATTTATGTAAGTTTTGATGAAATTTGATGTCCACTCACGCACAATGTTATAAAATAGGCTAAAGTTTTATTTGTCACTAAAAATATGTAGATAGCATTGAAATTAAAAAATCCCACCGAAATGACATATAAAAATCACTTGTTGAAATTCACCCTGATACTCCTTCGCAAAACTGGTGCCAGATTATCTGGCTTCTGACTATTTGTGAAGACTACCAAAGATTTTCTAATGACAGCTGGGACGAAAGACGTGCGGCGTACGGCGGCAGTGCTTTCCGAGGCATATTGCGGAAACTCGTTATAGGTACCATTCCATGGATAGTAACACATCTACGGACTGACCTCGGTAAATCTTAACCCCGAGGTTGGACCTTTTTTTTTTGGATGGGTAATCATCAAATGACTTCTCCCGCTCTGGGCGGAGCGGAAGGATGTGTTAGACTCTTACTGACTACTACTAAACCCACCCGTGATCCTTGTAGTGCTTGTTGTCTTTGTGTTCCATGGTCGTGGTGACACTTTCGAACAAATTCCGCAACCCTAGCAGGCACTGACCCTATGGGGCCCTGTCTTTTTTGCTGACGGCTCATTGAGGCGCGTGTGGAACACGACACGCCGTCGAGTCGGGCCTGGTTGCTATCGGACGGCAAGCCACCCATAGCCCGCCATCCGCAGGCCCGAACCTCGAGGTTGGACCCTAACTGTTGTTATTATTTTGCCATCATCTTCCAGAAAAAAACACATTAGTACATTTTCACTTTCAAATTTATAACTGTCCCTTAATATCATACTGCATGGTATCCCTCCCCATGCAGTTGATCCGATTTGTAATGGACTGGTGTAAGGTATTCGCGAGAACTGGATAGATACTGCGTTTTGTTGTCTACGATAATGATTCTGTGCTAACTTTACGTATTATTTGCTCAATGGATACTGTCCGGTATTTTAAGCACGTAGTGAGTAAGTAGTTTTAATATGCGATCTATAATTAGGTGGGAAATTCGTTTGGTTTTGTTTATTTGCAACATTACATATTTCAAACTAGCAGCGCCCCGCGGTTTCACCCGCGTTTTTCGGGGATGAAATATGCCTATGACACTCAACAATAACGTAGCTTTCTATTGGTGAAATAATTTTGAAAATCGGTTCAGTAGATCCAGAGATTACCTCTTACAACGTCACAAACTCACAACCTTACAAACTCACAAACGTTACCTCTTTATAATATTAGTATTGATGAACGGGATTACATCTATGGTAAGTGTTAGTACTCGTACATCAATAAAGTTTTCTTTTTTGCTTTTTTTTAAACCCAAACAGTAAATTATGAACCGTTTTTATTACAACCATGATATAGATGTCAATTGTTTTTTGTAATCCAGAATGAATTTTTGTAGCGCTATAATTTATGGTTAACTGTGTTATGAGTTTTTATTTCTAGTGTACAAAGTTAGTCATTTGCAAATATCTATGAAAATAAATAAAATGTAATCAGAATGTAAATAAAATGGTTCTGCAAATCTATCTGGTATCTATCAAAGGATATTTTAAGTGTATTTTCCGGTATGAATGGTCAATATAATTAATAAGGTACCTATCTAATTTCATTGTCAGACCACGAAAGTCCAATAATAATGACCGTAGAACGGGGTGGATAGAAATGCAGGGGTGAATAAAAACTAAACTTTAATTCGGATTTTCGCTTAAATACCATATTAATAGTTTCTCATAAACCATCCACTAGAACAGGGGTTTTCAACCTTATTCGTACCACGGCCCTTTTAGTATGAAGAAATATGTCGCGACCCCCCCGGTCGCGACATATTTATACCCGTTGTTTTTTTTTTTTGTAACTAATATGGAATCCAATACATTTACTTATTTAATACATTTACTTATTTTAAGAATTACGGTTCGGTAAATACATAATTAATATTTTTTTACATCGAATGCGTTTTCGATGCCGGCCGCCCCGTCATCGCCGTTTGAAATTAGCTTTTCTTTCCGACTTATTTGAGCATTTAAATATATTGAACAAAAGTCTTCAAGGGCGGGATGAAAATGTCATCACTGCCAAAGACAAAACTCATGGCTTTGTAAAAAAAATAGACTTGTGGTTATCGTCTCTGAATCAAAACAACTTAGATTCATTTTCTGCGACACAGTCTTTCATTGAAGAAGTCGGGTCTGAGATAAACATCAAGGAATTTATACCTGGTATGATACTGGTGTTGGAAAAGTTAAAAGAAGAACTGTGTCGTTATTTCTCACTGCAAGAGATATCGAGGAATACTGGGCAAAGGTGGAGCAATCGTTTAAATTTGGAAAACGATGTTAATTCTGAGTGTACCAAAAACGGATCCACGATGGGAAAAATTGGTGAATGTAAAACAAGCGCAACCTTCGCATTAACGATCCTCATACGTTTATTTCAATTTTTTGTTTAATGATAGATCTCAGAAGTTATTATTATTTTTTGTTCATACAAATAATTAAGTACATATGTAAAAGAAAGAAAGAAAGAAAAATGTTTATTATGTTTATGTTATATGTCTTTTAGTTAACATTTTTCTTAATAAATCTTTATAAATGTTATTGTTTCTTTTTTACTGCTGCAGCTTTCCCAACCTTTAGCAACTCCACTATAAAAGCTTCGCGACCCCCCTGGAGAGGCTTCGCGACCCCCCTGGGGGTCGCGACCCACAGGTTGAAAAACCCTGCACTAGAAAAACAAATAATTGATTAATAAATTGGAGTTTTTAATTTCTGCAATATTTAAATAACGAGAAAATTCAAGTCAAATTTTCGTTTTTATCACCCCGTTTTACCCTATGCGTTTTTATGAGTTTCGGGGTGCAGATCTTGTTTGTATAGAAATACCGCATTAGATAGCCACCTGGCTACCTAATGCGGTATTTCTTAGTTTCTGCCTTCCTTCATGACAAATATGTTGAGTTAGATAACGGACTACACTAATAAAATACGAAAACAAAACCACACTTACTTATTTTTGTACACAGCCAACAAATACTGAAAGAAGATCACAAAGGTGTTGTTTACTTCAAAAGTAATCTCTTTCGCAAGAGATCTGCAACAAGAGAGCTGGATAAGAGAAGTACCATTCTTTCAAAACCAAGAATAGTACTGTGACACCTGTCCCAAACGTAATCGAAAACCGCAATCTCACAAGACTCACACTTAATCCATCTAAACACATTGACAAACTAAAACAAAAATCGAGAGAAACTTACTGAATCGTCTCAAAGTCTGTACTCGAGACTAACATAAGCAATTTGTTGAACCAACGTTAATTTTGAATAGTTAACAGGGTGATTAATCATTGCAAAGTTGATTAAAGCTAAAGTTTAGTTCAACGCAGATGGGACGAGGCGCTTCATACGCTGTTATGTGAGGGATAAAGAATATTAAGTTTGCTTTATCCTAATGTATACTTTAATATGGGTATTTATAATTACGTATTTAAAAAAATAGTCAAATAATATAAGTTAGTCATCATCTGCCTAGCCTTTTCCCAACTATATTGGGGTCGGCTCCCAGACAAGTCGGATTCAGCTGAATACTAGTATTTTACGTTTAACGGCTGCCTACTAGACCTTCACCACAACCCATTAACTGAGGAACACGGTACTATAAGTAATAAAAGTTAGTAAAGGTATTTATTTTATACTAGCGACCCGCCCCGGCTTCAAATCCTATTGTTAGTTGTTCTAATAAGTCTTTTACCTCGGACAGAGGATAGGCATTGCCATACAACGTGACAATGCCGTCAGTCTTTTGGGCTCACCTCCAGTCGACAGCGATGCAGCGATGCGAACAATTTTTTTGATGCCATATTTCAGTTAAGAGTTTTTGTTTTTCTTTTAAGTGTATATTTTTATTATTAGTTTAGTATTTAAATATAAAATGTTCGTCATCTATCTTTTCTGTGACTTACATAATATTATGATGTAAGTTACAGAATATGATATACATAATAAACGGTAGGTATTATATTCATTGTTCAAGCTAAATATTCACCGAAAAACTCACACTTACTAAATTTTAGTGTCCATAATTATTAACCAATGGTAAACCTCGTCTTTACTTAAATGTTTAGATTTTTATTTCATCACAATGTATCTCTAAGATACAGTTTGATGAAATAAAAATTTAAATATTTTTTTTTTATTCGGGGTAACTCACATCCAGCTGTGAACGTATTTTGGCAGAAATTAAGATAATGACCTTGCTTTATCAACCGAAAACGAGTTTTGAAGATATTTTCATCTCAGTGTGTTATCAGCCGCAATCTGTTAGAACAGTTTGCGACTGACATACGAATGCGAACATTGCTTAAATATTAGTAGAAATGTTCCTCTGGTAGTAAAAATGTCATAAAGCACAATAAAATATAATATTGATAAAAATCTTTCATTATAGTAAAACTTGCTAAAAAGAAATTCCGATACCGGGAATCGAACCCGAGCCTCCTGGGTGAGAGCCAGGTATCCTAGCCACTAGACCATATCGGATATACGATATTGTTTGCAAAAGTAGACCCGGTCATCAATTCAGCCAAAAGTTAACTATCATGGAGTTTTAAATACATATAACCACGGAGTAGAGAAAGAAGCAGATAAAGGAAGAATATATGCAGTTTCATAATATAGGTATGTAATATGAAAAATATTCTTGTTTTTTTTTAGAGCAAAGCATCAGCGAAACGATTCAACGTATATGCATTTTCCCTCTCTGTTTGTCATTATTTTATGTTGCACGGACCATGTTGTGTCTGCACTACCCTAAGATCGACTGGTAGAAAATGCCTATGGCATTAAGTCCGCCTTTGTACAGTTTTTTTACTAGTGCATAAAGTTTTAATAAATAAACTTACCGTCATCATTATAAATTTTGATATCCCTATTTCGGTCCCTTCATGAACAAAACATAGAGAATTCTGCAATGGTGACAGAAAACCACCCATATTTTTTAAATGATTTATTGAATCTCTGGAAGTTGTTGCTTACTGTAGTAAGTGTAAGTCATTCATCTATACTTATTACTATCTCTACATAGTATAAAACAAAGTCGCTTCCCACTGTCTGTTTGTCTCTATGTACGCTTAGATCTTTAAAACTACGCAACCGATTTTGATGTGGTTTTTTTAATAGGTAGAGTAATTCAAGAGGAAGGTTTATATGTATAACACATGCATAATATAGTAGAGATTTAGTATCAGCATTGCACCCGTGCGAAGCCGGGGCGAGTCGCTAGTAATATTATAAAGCCGAAGAGTTTACTTGTTTAGTTGAACACGCTCGTCAGGAACTAACTATTGATTTGAATCGGCATATTCTTTTAGTGTTGGATAATTATCCCATTTATCACGGAAGACTATAAGGCTATATATAATAACGCTACAACCAATAGTCGTGGAGCATATTAATGAAAAATATTCCAAAAACAGGATTTTCTTTCTCGCAGAAATGTTTCACTGATGGTGGCGTGTGTGTTGGATCATTTGGTTCCCTTCAAAATGGTTGAGCTAAATGGTGCCGATACACGCGTCATGGTCGTGAACTGGCGCCGTCGGATGAAACCTCTTAACTGCCACTGACTTGTTTTAATCTTTATACTTTGATTTTTTTATAGTTTCCTTTTTTTTCTTTGCATTGTCCTCACATATAGAAGCGACCAAGGATGTAACCAATACAGAACATGATTTAAAAGAGTGTCCGTGGAGTTTCTTGCACGTTCTTCTCCATAGAGATCTACGCTTTGGAACGTGCAGATAGCTTCACCTCTTTCGACTTGACAATTCAAACGTGCCTGTAAAGGGTTTAATTGAAATAAATGCTTTGAATTTTGAATTTAGCAGACGATTGTTGCGCATTTCAGCTAGTAAGTATAATAATATGCCGCAATCATATTAAAACAACCTTCAGTAACCTGAAAGTTACCTGAAAATACTATCATTATGAAAACAAAAAGCTATAAAAATAGGCATAAAACATATTTGTTTGGACAGTTATTACCTATATTGCTTTCCAAATGCCTAGGATTTCACGTAAACCTGGTTATTTCTTGGCGACGATTTAGGCAAATATGTGATAGAAAATAACTAATGATTTGTTTGTTTCGGGTAAAATTAATGCTTAGACTGGATTGCTGGGCCTCAAGTCTGCTATTAAAATAGTGTCATTATAGTCTCTCATTGATTTTGACAAGTTTGGTCATCTACTAATATAAAAGCGTCATTGCGACTTTCCAGTGGTCCAACCACTGACACTCCACAGACGTATGCAGTAGTCTACTAAAATTTTGACAGTTCCTTTGATCAGTGACCTACCATTAGAATGTCGTTTTGCAGTCATTTCTTTTAATAGCTCGGTTATCGAACAGTATTACGAGACCATTGACCGACCTATGATCGACCATTATGAATTTAGCAGATTACGAACATTCAGCAAAGTGACAATGGGATCACGTTGGAATGACGAATTTATAAAAATAGCTTGGGGCCCTGTGTGAGACCGAGCCCTCGCGCTGGTTTTCAACGATAGCCGGCGAGAAAATTCATCGTCGTTTCTGGGAGATTATTTTTAATTAGAGAGGTATGCGTAAAGCTGTGTCTCCTACTCTCTCACCCGGGTACTGACCGGGAAAGATTGTTTCGGGTGAGTATCGGTAGTAGTGAATTGCCTTAGAGAGCTCGTTTAAAATATGCAACCCTAAAGTCGTATTATAATAAGCCTCTACACCTCCAGGGTTGCGGAATTTGATCGAAAGAGTCATTGCGGCCCTGGAACGCAAAGGGTATTACAGGGCTCTTCCGCTTCACGCATAGCGGAACAAGTCATTTGATGATTTCCCATCCTTAAAAAAGGCGTCTTCAGCCGCTGCAAGAAGTAGAATATTGGTGGCATAATGTGGATGTTGCAACCAAATGATTTAATCAGCCACTTAATTAACAGCCTAGCCTTTTCATTAAACATCAGCAACCTGAATGTCGTCCAGCCAATGATAATACAACATTTAATGAACGGGAAAATGCTTAAGCCATGCATAGCCCAAGCATGAAATATTTAAAAAGCGCATTCAAAGACTAACGTAGCCATATCGTAGACTTACAATTAGTTTTTTTTTTTTTTTTTATGAAAAAGCCACCTTAATTCTAACATTGACGACAGAGCCCCTTTGCGGGGCTTCTATTTCTGCCTGGAGTGTTTAAAGGAACCTACCATGAATGGGATGATGGGAGCTAAGTTTACAACTGGGCTAGGCAATGGCCGAGATCACTTAGTCACGTTTCTCAGACCTACACAGCGCCGTATAAAATAAACGGTTGATTAATTCAAGCAGTTCCAATATGGACACCAAACCCGCCCGCCGCTGCGCTCGCATTTGTTTTTACTACGAAAGTATCTAACTCTGTTTATTTTTGTAAGCCACCTACTATTGCAGGACACAAAGAACAATTACATGCAATAGTTCCACGGTACCAGCTTGTACAAACTTATCAATTAAGTCAGTACTCCTCGAACGGGTCGATACGATAGTGCGTTTACGTAAAACTATATCATTTATGCCAAGCCTTTTCCCAACTATATTGGGGTCGGCTCCCATTCAAACCGGATTCAGCTGAATCCGGTTTGAAGGCAAAACTGAAGTCAGATTTTCTGACTTCTGACAATCTGTAACGACAAACCAACATACAAATGACAGCCAGGACTTAACGTGCTTTTCGAGGTACAAAGGAGTCCAGGAATATAAAGTTAGTCACCCATCCACAGTCCGACCTTGGCAAGCGTTGCTTAACCTTGGAGATTCAGCCCCGTGCGGCTGTTATTATTCAGCCACGAGTATTTATATAAATAGGTACACAATAAGTTTTCACTGTGAGATGCTTACGCTGAATAGCACTATCAATGATGTAATGTTTACTCTTTGGGACGAATTGTAATCTAAGAAAAGTCATCAAATGTTAAAAGTACATACATTTCGATCACAAGCGCAACATCCGATATGGTCTAGTGGCTAGGATACCTGGCTCTCACCCAGGAGGCTCGGGTTCGATTCCCGGTATCGGAAATACTTTTTGCTTCATATTCAAAATATTGTTTCTAACTGCCCCTTTTTTTGCTAAGAACAATAATTTTATTTGACGGCTCAAAACCGGTATTATGATAATTCATAAGATCTTGAGCTAAAGAATTTTACAAAAAAAAATATTGAGTTACCTACTCAATAGATACTCGATATTGGACTGTGTATTATTATTAAAACAGGCTATTTTACCTGATTAAAAAAACATTGCATTCATCCTATATGATATGAGTGTTGAAAACGTAAGAATTCCCTCAAAGTAATCAAACAAAACTGACATATTTTATATTTTACTGTGGGTAGCCATATTCATAGCAAATGCTCCTGACTCGCTAATATTAACCTCCATTTTTCTTCATAATTGAACCCAATATTTCAGCCACAAACCGGGAAATTATACCGAAGGAATCCCAAACATTTTTATGTCTAATTTTAGTTCTTAAGTATGACAAACATTCAATTAAGTTAAGAAAACTTATTGTCATTCAAATGTGGGCTTTATTGCTAGAAGATCAAGTGCCATTTTATGTAAAATGATGTCATCATTAACGGCAAATGTGATGTAAGGAAATGTAAGCTGTGTAACACAGTTTTTGGGTGGGGCTATGAAATTAGCGATGATAGAATGTACCAATTTAAATAATGGGCCAAGTAGGCCTGGCCTTATTTCTAACTGTTACGCTACAGCGCGCTTTATGCGGTTTAATAAAACATATCCCAACTGAAAGTTACGAATCAGATTTAGGGTATTATGAAACATTGAGTACCTAAGGTATTTAACGCATTTCGTTCAGTACAAGGCGAATCAAATTTGTGTTTTTCGTCTGTAAAGTTTGCTTTTCTTAAATAATTAGATCCCCAAAGCATCAATTTACATACATAGTACATAGTATCAGCATAGTGCTTTGTAAAGGTAAATAAGTTTTCTTATTTCTGGAAAAAAGTTCTTCATAAGTTCTTCTTCATTCTGAAATCCGACGAAAAAGCTAAAACAGCCCTCCCACTTTCCTTAATAACCCACTTTCAACCAATTCAGCTACTTATTCAATCTCAATCACTCGCTTCTCTCATGGCCCAAACAACATGAGAAATCTTTCTCTCGTAAATTAATTACATGTCAGTACGACCGGGACGAAATTGTTTGAAAAGGTACGACTAAGTTGAGCACATTATTTTGTTCGTGCGCTCGTAATCACCATGTGTGTTGAGCTTAACTGTCACTAATTGATGAGCTTAACGAAGATATCAAGGAAGTTTTTAGGTAGATGGAAAGAGTAATTACTTAAGGATCGTAATTTAATGGAAGGAAAAGTGGGTTGGGTTGGTTCTCCTACAAAGTCCTGGGGCCGTATTATGACCTCTTAAAACCATCATGTTTTCGGTGTGAAAAAGAGACGGAGCTATACAGCACGCATAGCACTATCCTTTTCTCACACAGAAAACATGATGGTTTTAAGATGTCATAATACGGCCCCTGACCTACTTACTAAAGAAGTGATGACTTACTATAGGTTGCAGGTATTCGATGGTTGCCCCGGGCGACGGCGCGTAGTGTTCCACGCGCGCGCCTCAAAGAGCCATCAGCAACGAAGACGGGGCCCCATAGGGTCAGTGCCTGCTAGGGTTGCGGAATTTGTTCGAAAGTGTCACCGCGGTCCTGGAACGTAAAGTGCACGAGAAGGAGCACGGGTGGGTTTTAGTCAGTAAGAGTCTGACATTCCCTTCCGCTCCGCCCAGAGCGGGAGAAGTCATGGGATGATTTCCCATCCAGAAAAAAATAAAATAAAATTATCCGATGGTTTTCAGGTTTCAAGTAGTAGGACCACGGCAAGGCGTGCCACCGTCATTATCGTGGCGATGAGTCTCTTTTCTGAGGAGTGGTTAGCCAGGTGAGGTAGCGATCTCACCTTGAGCCTGTCGTAGATACTCATCAGACACAGTTGTTCCGCATTAGTGGCGACCAGCGGTGGAGATCTCTAGCGTCCAGCCCTGGTTAAATCCATGGTCTGGAGCGAAGCATGGGAAGCAGTAGTGCAAGCGAAGGAGAAGGCGGGACGCGTGAGATTTGCCTCTTTCTCTCTCGCTCTTGCCGTCGGTGTCATTTTATACCTGAGGTGGATTGGTGATGGAATTGGACAATTATGGAGGTCAAAACTTCAAAAAGGGAAAAGTGGAATTCTATCCTGTCTAGTGCCCATATTCAATAAGCTACAAATATAATAATATAAACTTTAATTACTGACTAACGTCAGTAATTAAAGTTTAGGATACCTAGTAAACTCAACAAAATAATTACAAAATGAAATAACAAACTCCAAACTGTTGTGTAATAAAGCCCAAGCAATCGAGATCGTTGAAATAATCACATCAATATTTCTCAGAGGACATTGAACCGAAATCAAACCCAGTAAATATAATATTAAGATGTCTGTGTGTGTTACTTGTGTAAATACGCAAGACGTCTCTCGCGCCAGTGTGAGTTTGCTATTACAATTCAATCAGGCGTTTGCGATTTGACATTTTCTCTCTTACAAGAAGATATTAAGATATTATTTGAATCTTATCCAGAATGATTCTGGAAAAAACATCGAAGCTTTTATTACCTTTACATTGGGCGTCTGTTTTCTGGCGTTCCCATAATAAAATCTATTAAACATGAGGAATCTTGGTAATTTTTCGACATCGATAAAATCTAATGATATTACTGTACTTCTGCTGTGGGCAATAAAAAAATATGGAAGGGGAGGAATTTATTCAGACAAGATGCCAGGTAAGGTACCTGTGTTATGTAGGATGGAAGTACTCCGGGAATGAGCTCATGACGTCACATATACGTTCGTAGTTGCGTCGTAAGTATTTACGTAAGTATGTTTTGAGCACTCGTATGATTGTCTGTGCGTACTGAACTCGGTTTTTGGCAGTAGAAAATATTTTATAGGTGCGTTTTTTATTTTATAAGGATTTCGTAAAAAGATCATACTGTTAGAATGAAACTGTGTGGGTATTCGAAACAGATGATTTTTGAGGTTAAGCATCGCTTGCTGAGATTGTTACGTGGATGTGTAGACATCGGAATACTCTCAAGGCTTTGATCCCATCTGTCATTTGTAAATTTTTGAAAGTTCTTGCGGGTAGTCGGAATTCTCTCATGCACACTATTGGTGGGGATTGCAGTCAATTGATCAGTCTCACAGTTGCGCTTGCCGAGGTAAGACGTGCTCTCGCACTGGGATCGGGATGTGTTAGTGAGCCAGTGATATGTTGATTAACTATATAGGCGTTCAAGGATAAACAAATAGAGCTATCCTGTAACCCGGTAAGTCGTGAAATTCAAATAACCATTCATTCCAAGAAAAATACTGGTATTAACTAGTTCAACATGTTAAGAAAAGTTTACTCTGATCACCATAACGACTGTCAATTTTTTTTTCCTGTTTGAAAATCATGTTACTTCTCCCGCTGTGGGCGGAGCGGAAGGGAGTGTTAGACTGACTAAAACCGGTGGGTTTTAGTCAGTAAGAGGTGCGAAGAATCACGGGTGCGTGATTCTTCTAGTGCCCTTTGCGTTCAGCAGTCGCTGTCTCCATACCTTTGTGAGATCCCGTCGGAGCTCCGTCCGCTGCGCAGCAATTTGAATTTTAATCGGGCTTGCGATAGCAACCAGGCCCGAGTCGACGGCGCGTCGTGTTCCACGCGCGTCTAAGAGCTGTCAGCAACGAAGACGGGGCCCCATGGGGTCAGTACCTGCTTGGGTTGCGGAATTTGTTCGAAAGAGTCACTGCGGCTCTGGAACGCAAAAGGCACAAGAAGGATCACGGATGGGTTTTAGTCAATAAGAGTCTGACACTTCGTTCCGTTCCGCCCAGAGCGGGAGAAGTCATTTGAAGATTTCCCATCCAAAAAAAAGGCCCGATTGAAACCACTTCATTTCATTTTTTTGGATTATCATCAAATGACTCTTCCCACTGGGCGGAAGGGAGTGTTAGACTCTTCCTGACTAAAAACCACCCGTGTTCCTCTATGTACACTTTACATTCGAGGACTGAGGTAACTTTTGCAAACCATTCTCTCTCAACCACTTCACTGCGTAGCAATACACTAATACAGCCATACTTAATCACATTACCTCTATTGTGTTCTCACTAAACCCGAGTTGATCGTGTCACAATTTATTATCTATTGTTGTAGTATGTAATACAGTAAGCTTCTCATTAATATTATTGTCCTTAGCTAATTAAATATTGCTCGACAGCTAATTTACTTAGGGTTGATTTAATATGTTGTACGTATGACAAGGTGATATGTGGATATTTTCTTACTATTTATAAGCACGCGTTTGACCACTATCTCACCTGATGGTAAGCGATGAAGTGGTCAAAGATGAGGCATGATTGTCTAAAAGTAACTTATACACCGTTTACTTAAAGACTCCCAGGTTGTAGTTATTAGGAAACACAGACTCTGGCACAATGAAAATGTTTCCATAACGTTTTATATATGTGGGTGGGATGTTCATCATGTAATGGTGGCGCATTGCTGTACGTCTTGTGGTTACTTTTAAGCAAGCGTGCTCCATCGTCGACCACATCTTTGCCTTACATCAGCTGAGGCAGTGGACAAATGCGGTGATCTCTATAGTAATTATTCAATTCAATTCAATTCAAATATTTTATTTCAGATAAACATCCATATGTGTTAGTAGTAGTACAACTTAAGCTAATGTTAGTATTAAATTACGTATTAATGTACGAAAAGTTCAATGGTTCATTGGTTTATTTGGATAAGATCTGGACACTTATCCACCTTCGTATGAGGGGAGAGTCCCACCTATCTGAAAACACATTCAGGATGCCATTGGAGGAGGAACGCAGGCGCGCCAACATGGTAGTGCATCGCTTCCGCATGATCGCGGCAAACCCGTCAACACATGCGTCCGCGAACATCCCTGACGCGCTACATCGCCACGGCAACCCCAAAAGCACCCTGAATGCGTTATTGTACTGTACGCGCAGGTCACTGTATGCCCGCTGGGTATACTTGGTCCACAGGCTGCACGAGTAAAACGACTGGTAGAAAGCCTTAAAAAGCATTATTTTTACAGAGTCAGTACAGCGTGCAAACCTGCGGGCCAGCATGTTGCAACGGACAGCCAGCGACCTGCGCTCCCTGTCTATATCAACATTGTCTTCTAAGTTATCAGTAACCCAGTGACCCAAATACTTGAACTTCGAAACCCGAGTTAAAGGTGACCCAGAGAGTGAGAGTTCAGGCAGCTGCTCGTATGTTAAAGTACCCGATTTAAAAACCAACCATTCACTCTTATCGGTATTGTATTTGAGCCCGTGAGCCACCGCATAACTTTCACAAAGTTTAAGAAGCCTTCTCATTGCACTGATAGATGGGCTCAACAGCACCATGTCATCAGCGTAACTGATGTTGTTCACACAAACACCGTCGACGTGACAACCAATTTTAGTACTACTGAGCCCACCTATCAGTTTGTTTATGTACAGGTTGAAAAGACGAGGAGAGCTTAAACCCCCTTGCCTCACCCCACAATCCAGTCCATACATATCAGAATAAGCGCCAGCCCACTTAACAAGACACAAGCCCACTTATACAAGTGTGTATGTATTAAAAATTGGATCGTAGGACCGAAACCTTCTTATCATATTTTTTATAATTTTTGGAGTAGTAGGTATTAAATAAGGAAAATCATTCGGCATTGGCTCTAAAGTAACGAGTCAAAGACAAAGTCTATTTTAGATTATTACAATCATGACTGGAATTAAACTGCCATTTAATATTTCAGGTCGCACACAGTTAGCAAAATTATTTTTAAACTTGAATATAACAGTTTCATTATATTTTGAAACGCCTACCTACACCGAAATGAATACTTTACATGAACACTTGCCCATTTTGGCACAAATAAAAATATTACATTTGACTGGCAAAACAATACGCCTTATGATTTAGAGTTCCGACATAAAACAGCACCCGTTATTAAGTGCCAACAGCTAAAACAAACAAAGAGCTATGTTCCACTGATCTATACTTATTTAGACATAAAAAAAGTAATTGATGGTCTTCCCCGGACACGACCGTAGGGCAAACCACAATACTGTCCGCGTTACAAACAGCGGTATCTTATAGAATCCAAAATTCTGTTTAATTAATAAGATAGCTAAAATATTCCGTTTCAGCCGTGCTATTCTGAAAAGTTTATTTGCGAAATCACTTCTGAATTCGCAGTGAAATCATGTGAAACTAAGGTTTCGTATTCTTAAATGGAGTGAATTCGATACTGGCGCCACCAAGTGATGATCGAAGTGAGAGGAACTAAAACGGGTGAGAATTTTGAAGTTTGTCTATAGGATTTTGTTACACAAATAAATTGGTTACACATAAATTTAGTGAGTCGATGTAAATCGTAACGAGACACAATTCAGCGTCACTACCTTACTACAGAGCAATGTCACTTGGGCTCTGGGAACTCACTTCCATAGAGTCTCACTTCACTTCACTTGACCTTGATCTTGACATGTGAATACCGAAACTTGTACAGGCGAGATGTGAAGCGAAGTGAGTGTGACTTTCGAGATGATTTGCGATATAGCTTTCGAATTGATTTACCATTTACAGAATAGCACTACAGATGGGCTACTCCAAAAATCCGTGAACTGCAAAATTACACTTTTAATAGTCATAATAGGGATGTTGCCTGAGTAAAGAATATATGATTATGTTTTGTCCGCCAGTTAGATTATAGAGAAATATTGGACATGTATTTTTTCCTTTATCGAATCTATAAAAACTGACGAAGATACGAAGCATCAAAGATCAGGAGTGGGGGCTTGTGACGTCAAGGCTCGGTAAAAATTGTAGCGAGTAGTGACGTCACACGAGTTTTCAACGCACTGTATCGTCTTCATTTTTTGTTAATGTGAAAAAAGAAAAAATACGTCTCCAATATTTTTTGGAAATCTAACCGACGGACTAATTACATTTTTTAGCTAACTACCCTATTATTACATTGTTTTTGTTGCAGCACCAGGAAACCTCGCTCCTAGTACCTGTTACGTATTATTCTAACAAGTAAAATACGGTTTGGGATTTAACTTGATACTTATTTAGGGCATTTGCTATATAAGAGCGCTAGTAAATGATTGTCATATAAAACAAAGCATGTTTTCCGTATTCATAATTCAAAATACAGATGCTTTATTCTTATGCGAGACACTTTCAAAGTTCTATCGATACCTTGTCCACCAGTGACCCGTATCCAAGGAGGCTACGGGTCACTGGTAGTATCTTCACAATATTATGCGATAGTAACTCTTTCTTGTTGTTGATTTTTCCCGTTTTTTCCACTGAACCAAATTGTATTAATTTCTACATAGAAGACCTCGTCACCCAGGACCTGACAAAACACATAATCACACATCAATATTAGCTTCTGCCCGCAGCTTCGCTCACTTTAATATAGATTTCCGTAACAAAAAGTAGCCTTATAATCGCCTCCAGGATCCCATCTATCTTTGTACCAACATTCATCAACATCGGTTCAACTATTTAGGCATGAAAGCGAAACAAACAAAATGACTTTCGAATTAATAATGTTAGTAAGGGTATTGCAGGGCAAGAAGCTCCTGGATAGTCTTATTACTATTGTTATAAATGCGATTTTATGGATATTTGTTACTAAATCACACCAAAACGGATTGGATGAAATTTGGAAAAGAGTTAAGTTACTTATAGTCTTTAATAGTACATGGACTTGATCCTGGAAGTATGTTCCCCTTAAGATAAATTGTTACAGTCATACGCGCGAAGGCACTTGCAGCACCTAGTTTTAGTTTTACGTGTGTTCATCAATCATCAACAGCCTGTTGCAGTCCACTGTTGGACATAGGCCTCTCCAATTGCACGCCACTTAGATCTATTTTCGGCTTCTCGCATCCAGTTTCCCCCAGCCGTTCTGCGCAAATCGGCACTCCACCGTGCCTGAGGACGTCCTACACTACGTTTGCCGAGACGCGGTCTCCACTCTAGAACTCGTTTACCCCAACGGTTGTCGGTTCTACGACTAATATGGCCAGCCCACTGCCACTTCAGCTTACAAATCCGGTGGCTATATCGATGACTTTGCCTCTCTGACGGATCCTGATCGTTTTATTCTCACGAAATTCTTTTTTTCTCAAAACTCGTTTTGATTGGGTTACCGCTCTGCGACTTCGTTGGCATAGCGTGTCTCTTAACTATTTGTATCGTTTGCTGGCCACTTGATTAATTACATCGTCTTGACACGCCGAATCCGCTAGACTGTGTCGAAATAATCTATAGTTTGGAGTATTAGTCGAGTAATCTGTTAAGCTCTTGAAGGGCTGGACTAGTTTAGGTTTAGTATGAAATTGTTATACCTTAAAGTTATGTGCTGACAGTATTAGGTCCTATAAAGCGATCATATCGCTATAATTTGTATCTCTATTATCGCCATTTTCATCTAAGGGACGCTACTTTCTTCTTATACAGATAAAACACATCATTCCTTCATTTATATTGATACTTCCAGTCTGCCTGCCGATTCTGGAAAAATACTCTCCGTGAAAAGTTAAGTGAAGCGAGTATGAAGTGACCTGTCATTTCAATTGGCACTAGCCTAACTTCGCCTTGTTCTCATGGTTAAATTGTTACAGAATAGCCCTGCATGTCATCAGAGCTTGATTATTTCTTTGGCAGTCGGATGAAAACAAGCTGTACGTCGTTCGTCAAGCAGAATAATCTCAGTCGTCGCCATTATTAGAAATTGACCAAAAATAACAGTCAATTTTATCACATCATGAGGTTTATGTAGGTAATCTCACTCGTTTCACGGTTTGACGCATGAAATACTGGCCATATCATAAAAATGCCATAACTTTATCTGTGTTTTAAAGGTTTTTTACAAGGGACGTTATGGGATATTCTCTTGGGCACGCATGGCCAAATATGACCGCATTGTATGGCGAATGAACCTATTATTCTGACGTACCTATTATAAGGAAACTGAATAACGTCTTTAAGAGATAAGGAAACCACGATAATGCTACGTTATTTTCTGCAGGTAAAAGGATACTTCAAAGACAGTCTAAAATGGGTAAACATTTAAGACTGTTGCCCATTAAAATATTATCTAAACTTATTTTGTAAAGAGGTAGAAATTGTTTTGTAGGAAGTAGGTAACTAATCTTTGGAATT
Organism: Hecatera dysodea; assembly: GCA_905332915.2. NCBI lineage: Eukaryota > Metazoa > Arthropoda > Insecta > Lepidoptera > Noctuidae > Hecatera > Hecatera dysodea. Next base: position 16,221,859 of record HG995303.1, read on the forward strand.
ACTGGTCCGATTACGAAAATTCTTTCACTGATTAAAGGCTACAGAATTCTTGAGTTACATAAGCCATTTTTAGCTCAAAATAATGCACAGTTTCTGTAGTATTGACTACAAAAACGAAGTCGAGGAAAAAAATAAATTTTCTTGTAGTTCCTAATAAAGCTAGGATAATATTATGTAGCTAGATTGATTTATAACTTATGATTGTAAATGTTCAATCATCCAGTTAATCTATTCAGTTAACATCTCAACGTTTAAACTAAGGTGGAGCGAGCATGATTTGAACTGTCATTACATGTTGTTTGTATGTATTTATAACTCACTTTATATTGTCCACATAAATTATCTAAAAAAAGTAGACTGTAACTATCTCTAGGGTTTCTTCTATCTATGAACAGATTTAAGTGACTTTTTAAATTTTGTAACAGAATTAAAAAATCATCGAATTCTGTTCAGTCATTTACGGATGAAAGTTTAACAAACATATTTACTTTCACGTTTATAATAATATTAGAATTAGGGTAAAAAGTAATAAGAGATTATTGCTTCTTATAACAAGGTTGAATCAGCTATGATAGTCGAAAAAAGAATTATTTTATGAAATTCCTGATGCTGAGATTACACGTGTAATAAGTTCTATCTTCGTATATGTCAAATAGGCAAACATAATTTATTAAACTTATCGTTTAGCTTACCTACTCAAAATGTTAGGGCATGTTTGACGGCTACGCTCCGGTGTTCAATAGTAAAGGAACCACTCAATTTTTAGGATTAAACCTACGAAATATTGCAGAGATTCAGAAATATTGCAGTTTTCATATAAATGTAAAATGTGTGTGTGTGTGTGTATGTGTGTGTTGTTGATGATGGAGATAACATCATCATGCACAACCTAACGGCGCATACTGCTGAGCAACGCCTTTTCAGATTTCCACCTTTCGTACCCCCTATAGGATCACTCGTGTGTCTCTGTTCATCCGTCTGTCCCAGCCAGTTTTCTCCGAAACTATTGACCCACTTTTGCTGAAATCTGGTACATGTATGAACTTGTATGATCCGAGCACGTGTTACGTAAATTTGAGGGTGGGGTCATATTTGGGAGCAAATTAGGAGATTAAAAAAGAAAGTTTGCACGTCAAGTGGGGATGATTTTTTTTTCGCATCCGATCCATCGTGTGGAGCAACGATGGATACCTAGGTTTTTCAAAAATATTACGAGTCTTCAAAGATCATTTTCCGATTTAGGGATCCGTCTGTGAAATATGAAGTTCTAAAGTGGAAAAATCGTTAGAGTCCGGTGTCCCCCCCTTTCTACCGGCTAAACGATTGCTTCTGGAAATGTGAAAAAAATCACGGGAGTAGGAAATATGCTGAATTTAAAAGGAAAACTATCACGGCTAAAAAGGCTTCACAAGTTACTGACTAATAGTCGATCAACTAAAAAAAATATATTCGGAGAAGTATAAAGGAAATTTTCATTCAAATTGCTTTGAACAAAACTGAGATGACGTTGTTAGTAGCGTAAAACACGTTGTAAATGTAAATTTACTGACCATACAAAAATTATCCATAACTAGCGGTTTCCGGCTTCGCACACGTTGGGATTTTTTTTTAATTAGCCTATGTTACTCAGGGATAATGTAGCATTTCTACTAATGGTGAATGAATTTCTAAAATCGTTCCAGTAGTGTTTGAGTTTACGTAGAACTCGAACTAGTCACAGTATTAAACAACCAAAACAGTTTTTAATTAAGTTCACATTATTATGGGGAACTACGAAACCCGATCTTGCGCGAAGCCCGACATGCACTTGGGCGGTTTTTGTTTTAATCTCATATTCATTATAAGCTTCTCCAAAAACTATGATAAAGACATATTTTGACACCAAATTTGCTATTTAAGACCCCGAAAACTACGACACACTCGACAGAATTATACAAAATTTTCGTCGGGTTTCCCAAAATTATTATAGTGACCCTAAACAGTAACGTCCGCAAGGCCATTAGCGCAACTGTTTTTTGCGATCGTGAAGAACACGTACGCTGTGACACCCAGTTAATCAAGCGGTGTCCTTACTTGATACTATATGAAATAGATGCATATTATGGTCGTATAACGAAATTAGCCTGTATACATATAATATACAGACTGGTAATACACGCCTCTTGTTAACCAAATGCCCCAGAAGAAGGGGTTATGAAGAGTAGGTACCTATACTCCATTCACAATAAGATTAGACATTGGAACAAAATTGTTTACAGTTCGTTCAACCGACTTTTACTTCTATTCCGTAGGCATAAGGATGGCGTTAAAAGCAAAAACGTGATTATAATTTGTTTAATGCAGCTGCCATGTGTCATGCCACCAACGCAACAGAAGTCAAAATCGGTTGAATGCACTGTAAAAAAGATTCATTCACGATTCAAGGTTTCTATGAAAGTTTTTTTTTATTTAAGGCAATAGTTTTTGAGATATGTGCTTCCGAATTCGAAAAAAAAGTGTACCCCACCTCTAACTTTTAAACTACAGAGTTGAAAATTCTAAAAAAAAACGAGCAAATAGAACTTCACAGACACTACCAACGAAAAACAACAGCTTGGTTTGAACATTAAAGCTTATATAGGTAGTTTAAATTTGAGATTTTAACAATGAACAACGGAACCCTTCAAAATGCGTGGTCCGACACGCGCTTGGCCGGCTTTTTCGTTTAAAAATTGGCTGTATTTTTATAAAAATCAGTTTTAACCATTTTTCACCAATGGAAAGTTACATTATCAGCGAGTAACAAAAGCTGTATTTTATCCCAATATTCCCACGGGAACGGGAACTACGCCTGTGAAACCACGGGACGCTACTACTATAGTATAGTAGCAGTAACATACAGTATATAGTGCAGTACCTAATAAAGATTAGTATGAGTGTTTACAAAAATATTTAGCAAACAAAACGACTCGAAATGCTTGAGGCAACATGTAATAATGTGCCTAAATTCTCTTTGGAAGCCAATTTTTTCCGGAAATGGCACCTTGCCAGCTGCGATACCGAAACATGTCTTCATGAGAACAATTTCGAAGCGCCTTGTAACTGCAAACAGGTAAATAGTACACTTTTCATGCCTGACTTATTTATTTTTATTATTTTTATTTATTTATTTGTATTATGCAAACTATGATTCACATTTATAAACTTTGCCCCACAAAACCGTAGTACTGGTTTGACTGTGGGGTCTAATGAGTCTTTATACATTTTTTCTTAATACTATATAATATATACATATACATATATACTTTTTATACACTTAGAAATGCGCTGTTTCAACATATTTCCAAATAGTATCTTTTTAACTTATTTTTAAAACTAGTTTTATTAGTTTCACTCCTTATGTCTGCCGGCAGACTGTTCAATAGGTATGGTATTCGTTTTTTTAGTGTTCTGTCACCAAAGTAATTGGTGACTCTGGGTACATTGAACCTGCCGGCAGCCATAGATCGTGTATTATGGCTGTTTACAACGCGAGATAAGCTATGCTCTTGGGTACCATGGTTGTTAACTGCTAGGAGATATTTATGTCTATAACTAATAGGTTCAGCAAGGTATTATGGTGACATGTATAGTCGTGGGTAAATAAAGGCGGAGTCGGACTATGTGGTCGTAAATATGGCGAGTGAATTAACAATAATTTAGTTTTATCAGCGTTTAATATAATGCCGTTGTCGTGCGACCATTTAACTACTGCGTCTATATCTTTTTGAACTAGCTGATAGGCATCGTCTATGTTAGTTCCGGATCGAATTATGCACAAGTCGTCGGCAAACATATACGCTGAACAATGCTTTAGCACTCGACACAAACTGTTTACATACATAATATAACAAATTGGTCCACAACCCGAGCCCTGAGCCTTTGATTTAATGTGGACTCGGTTAAATTCTTGGTCGTGTCATAGATTAAGGAAAAAAGTTGTATATTTAACTAGTGAAATTTGAACTTAACAAAATCAAGAAATAGATGGAGGACGTAGAATCGGTTATGAGACGAAAATTGTCCTAGAATTCTTTGTAATCTTATGTAATTGGTTTTTTGTGTAATTTTTACGTAATTAATTTCATATATACATAAAATTTTATGTAATTAATTTAATTGGTGTGTACTTGGGTTTTTGTGTATTTTTTACGTAATTAATTTCATATACCTATATAAATTTTATGTTATCAATTAATTTAATTGGTGTTAATCAAACCCTTTAATTTTAGCTTTGTATTATCCACTTTGAACTCGTGCCGATACAAAATTTACAAATGCTATAAGCAGTCGTAAATGTTTAAAATAACCTCCTCTCGCTCGCAACACGGGATGACCTGACAGAGGTGAACTCCTCTGGCAGGCAGACATATATTATTAATGAACCTACACAAGAATTCAGGCATAACAAGGGCATAACTATATTTACTGATTTGCCTTATAAGTAACATGAATACATTTTATTGATTAAGTAATACCATTTGTACCTATCATAAAAAAAGAACTTTAACAATAACAAATAATATTCTAATAATACAAAAAACGATCCCATCCTCCAAACTTCCAACTCCAAACTTCGCCAAGCGTGCCCGAACCGAAAGGGTTACCACCTCAGCATTTGCTGGGCGTCAGACAGCACTGGTTTTCAGTTGGCACCCCGCAGTGACGCACGAACGAGGGTAAATAAAATATATACTTGAACTAAATATTGATGTTTGTGTACTGACTTTTATTAAAATACGTAAATAAAACGTAACGAAACAGTTGCCACATTCGGTGAACCTTTAATTCAATAACATTCACAGCAAATACCATAGCCTTACTATTCCCAAAACCATATCTACACCCACAAAAACTTCGAAATACTATCTCCAAACTCCATTTCGATGACATAACCGAACGTGCTACACTATATTACAAAGACATCCAAGTATCTTGATCAGGAACACCATTTTTTACCAGCGTGGCAGGCTGCCAACACATTGATACTATGTTTATGTCTTCGAGAGATCAATTTTGAGGCTTTCACGGTGAAATAGGTGTTGGCGGAGGTACATATTGTAGATGAGTTACGGCTAGAATTTTTGAGTTAGGAATATTTTTGGTGTTGTGGTTATCATGTTAAGTTACAGGTTAGATTTTAAACCAAAAAAGCCAATCTCGTACTGAAACCGTTCGAATTGAAGTGACATCATCTTTTTTGTGAAAATGAAAATCAAAAGTGCATGCAAATTGAAAACATGCAGGGAATTCATTGGTGTTTTTGAAAATTGGCGATTGCAACGTGAACGCACTTTACTTTTAAAAAAATACGTGAATTATTGGCTCAAACGCGTATACTTGAAGAGGCCATATCAAACTATAGTATAATGTTTTCGATACTAATATTCAACTACTATGTTTAAATCTACTTACAAAGTATTTGTTTTTTACTATATCAATACACAACCAAAATTACTAAGTCTGCAAAGCAGAAAATTTGAATAAAGATTTGGACTTTTTAGCATCGGTAAAGATTTTCGGAAATTGAATGGAAAGGATTTTTTTTTATAAAATTCGGTGTTCTTTAAAACGCAAACGAAGTCTCAGGGACAAGCTTGAGTGAATGTACCTTTCAGTACAATCCTATTTTCAGCTTGAGTAACTGATGGGACGATCAAAGAAAGGAATAACTATTTAGACTAATTCAAAAGGCAGAAAAGGCTTAACAAATTTGCAATCAATTTAACATCTGACGGCAATTTTCATTCAAACAATGGAGCTATTATGTACCTACTGAAGTCAATTAACAGTTGCAAATTAACATTACTATTATAGGAAATTACAAGCGGTTCCAGGAAATACAATAGAGCGCGTGAAAGCAAATGTGTCTATGACTTCGTATTTACTTATCATGATTAAATGGAAGATGATTAGTCCGCTATTCCTAGAATTTAACAATTTGTTCTAATGAATGGACTAATTTGCACTATACGTATGACACAGCTAAATATTAACTACTAGTTATTTTCCGTGGCTTTGCTCCCGTGGTCATAATCAGAGAAACTGCATCTTTCTTGAGGTTAAAGTTAGCGTAGGACAAGCAGCAATAGTATAACTTTCTGTTAGGTACTTTTTTATTATAATACAGAGTGAACCAGAAAGACGCACGATTTTATAAATGACTTGCAGCGCCCCGCGGTTTTACCTGCGTTGTTCCCGTTCCCGTGGCAATACTGGGATAACATATAGCATAATAATATGACACACATAACGTAGCTTTCTATTGGTGAAATAATTTTGTAAATCGGTTCAGTAGATCCAGAGATTACCCCTTACAACGTCACAAACTCACAAACGTTACCTCTTTATAATATTAGTATAGACTAGCTGACCCGCGCAACTTCGTCTGCATCACATACATGAGAGAGAGAGAAAAAAAATAACCCCGTTTTCCGTTTTATTGGTCGTAGCGTGATGCTATATATCCTACAGCCTGCCTCGATAGATGGACAATTTTTTCGAAAGATTTTTTCAAATCAGACCAGGAGTTCCTGAGATTAGGACGTTCAAGTAAACAAACAGCAATATTCTTCAGCTTTATATTTAAAGTAAGTATAAAGTATCTATTGCTTCGGAATAGTAAGTCGGAAGGACGCGTGGAAGGTGGTGTTGTGTCGCTCGGTTCACGGAAATTTAGTCACGATGCGCCAATTTAGGCACGGGCTCGAAACGTGTGTCTGCTTTAAAAATAAATTAAAAATGGTGATTCTGTGCTCTGTCATATGGGCGTTTATTCACAAAGAGTTAAGATTACATGATTTAAATCTACGACCCAGTGAGCGTGTCATTATATTCTGGTTCAGGAAATTTGTGTCTACCGGTTATATGCTTTAATTCAAAGCCTGAGGAACGCTCGAGGTCAAAAAGACCGAGATAATCATTTGACGTTTTAAAACGGATCAATGAGCATAATAATAAGCATAAGTATAATCAGAATTTTAACGTTCCCACTACTGGGTCACAGACCTCTCTAGGGGAGGGAATGGGCCGTAATCCACCACGCGGGCCCAGTGCGGGTTTGTGAATGTCACATGTCTTCGAATTTTTGGTTCTAAGACATGCCGGTTTCCTCACGATGTTTTCCTTCACTGTTTTGAGAGCAGTGGTGATGAAGTTAATTACACAAAGTAATGCGCCTGGCTGGGTTGGGCCACTACCACTCGGCCACCACTGATCAATGAGCGCAGGCAATGAACATAAATATACGTCCGGTACCCAAGCGTGTTACGTGATTTTTCTTGGCCAAAACTGTAAACTGTAAGTCCATAACCGTGCCACGAGGTTTCAAGAAGATTGGGAAGCTTGCCATACTTGTAATGACTCATTGGCTGCCATCAATCAACTGATAGTCAACGGATATTCCATGGCCAGAAATCCAGATCCCATTGGTTTTTTTTAATGTGGAGATACCTGAAAAGTTGGGTTTCTTGTTACATCCAACCACTATTATCCAGTTAAAGGCGAATATCTGGGAAGAAATGGGCAGCTATTTGTTTTGAATTGCATGGAATTATTAGTTATTTTCTGTATTTTCAAGGAAAATATTTTACCCAGGAAGGTGTGGTTGTTAGCTGTAAAGCTACATTTCAACGAAAACGGTGTCCGGGAAGTTGGCAAATGTTTTACTCTAGTATGAACTTTTGAACGAGAGGAGTTTACTTTTTCACGTTACTGAGGTAAAAAATATTACCGCCACTGTAATCTAAAGATCATACGGGACAAATTAATATGCGTTTCATTAACTATACAGGCCATATGTGAGGGGGATTGACGAAAAAAGAGACTCCTTAGTTTATGTACCAATTTTAGTGATGATCATGATTTTTTTAAATCCACCATACTTTCTGCCCAGGGTGGGCCAGAAAATAGAGGGTATTAGTACTTTCAGACCTAAAACTAAAACTTAGAGACCTAAAATGCGAAAGTAATACGCATCTGTTTGTTACATCTTCACGTATTGACGCCTGAAAGGATTCGGATGAAACTGACACACAGGTAGACCATGTGCTGAAATAGGCTAGAAGAATTGTTATTCCAGTAGTAGGAACCTATCCTACTATTAGAATGATAAAAAAACCATGGGATAGTTTTCGACTTTAACGCTTGCAAAACTGCTTGTAAAAGCTAATTTGATAACAAAACAGTGGTTTTAAAGTAGCACAAACATTGCCTTTAGCTTAGCACAATACAATAATAGCGAGACCAAGCACAAACAAATGACAAAATTTTTGAAGCACACCGGTGGATGCAAAACGCAAAAAGATCAAAAAGTGCAAGTAACGGGGAAGTAGGAAAAACGGGCGCCGGGAGTCGCAGGGGATTCCCGGCCACCATAGGTACGGGTCTTCGGATGGCAAGCGATGGGTGGCTCGCCATCCGATAAGGACCAGACCCGGGTCAACGGCTTGTTCCACGCGCATTGCAGTAAGATTTCAGCAAAGAAGACAATGCTCCATAGGGTCAGTGTCTGCTAGTGTCGCGGATTTTTTTCGAAAGATTCACTGCGGTCCTGGAACGCAAAGGGCATTAGGAGGAACACAGCGGTTTTCTCTGACTGGAGATGACTTCCCGTCCATAAAAAGGTTATAAAAAGATGAATATTTTTATGGTTATAAAATTATGAGATGAGCCAACTTCATGTTATAATTTTATAAGAGGTACTGATATTTTTGATTCATGCATGTTTTCTTTAGCCTCTCTTCCTTCTCCAACCATCCACATTTATAGCCATAACTTTTTTAATATACATATAATATGTATAATAATATTATATAAGCTATGTTAGATAGTCCAACCGAACGTCAAAATATTGACTATATCGCTGGTCTGACGCGTCCCAATAATGACCCTTTCATTTTAACCCCAGTAGATCCGGGTGAGATAAAAAAGATTATCCTATCTATTAAATCCAAAGCCGTGGGCTGCGATAACATCAGTCGTCATATGATCGTTTCGGCTTTGGATCAACTTCTTCCTGCCATATCCCACATAGTAAACTTTTCCCTTTACTCAGGTACATTTCCTTCCCAGTGGCGTAAAGCCCATGTCCGGCCCCTTCCTAAGATTCCCAATCCCACTCTTTGCAGTCACTTTCGTCCAATTTCCATCCTTCCGTTTCTGTCCAAGTGCTCGAGGCTTGTGTTCATAAACAGTTTTCCAAATATATTTACAGCAACTTCCTCATCAGCCCATTTCAATCCGGTTTCAGGCCCGGGCACAGTACCGTAACGGCTCTCCTTAAAGTGACTGACGATATAAGGCGCGGAATGGAAGACACTAAAGTTACGATTTTAGTGTTAATCGACTTCTCCAACGCATTTAATACTGTCAGTCACGAAGTTCTCTTGTCTATCCTTTCTTATCTTATGGTCTCTCCCGAGGTACTGGAATGGTTTTCCTCTTATCTTCGAGGGCGTCAGCAATCAGTTCATGCTGGAGACTCTTTGTCCGGCTGGTGTGACCTTGCAGCTGGCGTCCCTCAAGGCGGTATTTTATCTCCTCTTTTATTCTCTATTTTTATTAATCTCCTAACTACTGTACTTCAGTGTGCGTATCATCTCTATGCCGACGATCTACAGCTTTATTGTCAGACAGGTGTTGACAATGTATCGTATGCAATCGAGGAGCTCAACCGGGATTTGAGAGCTATTAAGAACTGGTTGGACCGATTCGGGGTGGCAGTCAACCCTTTAAAGTGTCAGGCTATCATAGTTGGGAGTCCCCATAGCCTGAGAAAGCTTAATAGCTTAACTGTACCACCCTTAATCTTTGATAACACCATCATTCCGTTTGGCTCCGAGGTTAAGGATCTTGGTCTGCATGTCGACAACTGTCTTGACTGGCAAAAGTAAGTCACGAGTGTCAGTCGAAAAGTTACCGGAACGTTGCGGTCACTGTATCGACTGAAAAATATTCTCCCAGCTCACATAAAGGCAATGCTTGTACAGTCCCTCATTTTCCCCATAATTGACTATGGTGATGTGTGCTATTACGACCTGAATGCAGATCTCCTCAATAAACTTGACCACCTTCTAAATAACTGCATCCGATTCGTCTTCAACCTCCGCAAGTATGATCACGTATCCGCGCATCGATCTCTATTAAAATGGTTACCCATTCGTCAACGCAGAGCGCTGAGGGCCTTCACTAGTCTGTTTTCTTTTCTTAATAATCCTTCTTCTCCTTCTTATATAACTTCACAAATTCAATTTCTTTGCGCTGACGGCGTACCGGAAAGTGCAGCGTGAAATGGTCTCCCACAAGGTTGAGCGATGACCTGGTGAGGGTCGTGCTTAGCCGATGGGTGTGAGGTGCACAGGACCGGCTGTTGTGGTGAAACTTGGGGGAGCTCTATGTCCACCAGTGGACATCTTTCGACTGATATGCTCCATCATCATGAAGCTTTGTCACTAGCTACCCACCATTTGTCACTATCTATGACTCCGGCAAATGACACTGGAGTAATGGGCCTTTGGGCCTTGGGCTATTTTAAATTATTTATTGTATGAATGTATAATTTTTTCCTTTCTTTTAATTCTTTATGTATTTATACAGTATGTTAAATAACAGAGGGCGTTCCCTTAAACTCGTTAATCCATATCATTAATAGATTAAAATAAAAATATCAGAATAGAAAAATAAGCATAAAATAATCCAAATTACAAAAAAATATGACAATAAATTCGAAAAATCTTGTTTAATATCAAAATAGTAGCGCGGAATGGTAAGTACTAGTAGTAGCAATGCCCAAACCAGCAAGTACGCGTTTACAGAGTGTTTCTTTAACGTATCAATTTCACATTTTAGTGAATATTTTAATATTAAAAAAATAAAAAGAATTGTTTTCGAATGGTAATATTTTTTTATCATATATGGATGCTATTGCGGATTAACGGGAACGCCATCTGTTAGTTAACATAGTGTATATTTCATTTTAGTATGTGTTCCGTTAGTGTATGCGTAGCATAATTTGAATCAAGGCATAAATGGTAATCAGTCTCAGGTAATCACTACAGTAATGTGTTGCCTCGCACAATTTTACATTAAGGTATTACTGAAATCTACAGCTATCGTAGAATTTTTTATAGTAATTTTATTTTTTGTTCACTATTTTGTTTTATTTTGTGCGAGTAACAAATAAATATTTTACTTTCTTTTTTTCAAGTATTTCACAAAATCAAAGAGACCTTTTAGTCATCCTTGGTATATGTAATAATCAAATGCAGATTTATTCATTCCAAGCATAATCTTATTGGAACACAGGCAAATGCTGTTTGCACCTATAAATCGATAGGGCCCTCCGACTGCCAATTCCCTAGCAAAAATAATTCTCGACGTAAAATATCACAGTATACACGCGCGTTGACAACAAGATCCAAGGGGATCTCACACAGGGCTGCCTAAAGTATCATTTGAAGAAAAAAATATTAACTATATTTTTATTTTTAAATCAGGCAAATGTGATATCGCCAACACACTTTGAGGAAGTGCTGTGTGTTATTTTTGGCATAGCAGTAGTAGATGAACATGAAATAGTGGAGTAGCATAATCGTTTTGGGAAGGGTTACAAGACCTAGGTTGTAAAAGGTACTCGGACAGAGTCTTGGCCGAGCAAAACCCAAGTTCATAGATATAACAACTATTGATAAAGTGAATTTATCAGTGAATAGTCCAAAATATATAAGAACGACATGCTCGTGGTTTTCAAACGATTACTTTGAGTTAACAGTTGTTACTTTGTTTCCATTTTTTGCCAATTGTTGAGGATTAGTTTCAAATATATGTGTACACAACTAGCTCCGGCCCGTGACTTCACCTACGGTAGTTTCGATAATTATCTCAAGTAAACACACTTCACGATAGAAAGAAAGGAAGACATAATATTTATTTGGGACTAGCACAAGACAAACAAAAAAAAAACGTAAAGTAATTGAAATTAATTAACAAAAGCTATAATATAAGTACCAGTTTAATCAGTGCGAGGCCAAAAAGGTCCCTATCTCAGCATCGATATATTCCAGGACATGGTCCACCAATTTCAAAACGTGAAGAGAGAATAAATAAATAGATGATATTAAGTATCAAGTAACTGCGGATGTGGATTTATTTTTAATCTGTAATATAATAGTATTATAAAGAGGAAATACCTATGTTTTTGTTTGTTTGTACCGAATAATCTCCGAAACTACTGGATCGATTTTAACCATTTTTCATCAACGGAAAGCTATATTATCAGCGAGCAACATAAGCTAATTTTCCCCACGGTACGTTGCAGGTTTTTAACATATTTTTTATATAACTCTTCTGCACAAATTCCAGCATAAAAGTTCGAACGATCGTATTAAACGGGGTAAACGTTCAGCTCATTAGGTACTCATCAATCGAGAAATGAATGAAAGTATGCGTGAAATTTTCTCGCTTGAGTAGGTAATCTCTCGTTACCGAAACCGACCGCTTTAAAACTGGTTTATAGGGAATAGTTGCATGCTTGAAAAAACAGGAGTATCCATGAAAAGTATAAAAAAGGGTTGATGTTTATTTGTTATAGCATCGCCCCGCGGTTTCTCCCGCGTAGTTCCCGTCCCCGTGGGAATATGGAGATATAATAAAGCCTATATTCACCGGAGATAGTGTAGCTTCCCAATAGTGAAAGAATTTTTTAAATCGGTCAAGTAGTTTCGGAGCCTATTCAATTCAAACAAACAAACAATCAAATCTTTCCTCTTTAAAATATTAGTGTAGATTGGGTATCAATAACCGGTCGTATGCTTGATAATATGAAAGAAAGAACTAAATCATGAACGTGAAGCAACAGCAATAATCACAAATAACAGAAAAAAAGACCAACACAGAAAGACAAAAATTAACTAAACAATAAATGTCCACCTATGGACAGTTCCAAAATAAAAGCCATTGCAAAAGCGTGTTCCAAAATTAAAGTCACTGCAAAGATCTGTACTAGTATCTACTGTCTTAGAATATCCTTCACAAAACCGCCACCTGAAGCCGTAATCAAGACAATGTTACCTCAAGATAATCCGTTGATAAAATCCGGAACCTCAACCAAGGTAAGAAATTCCAGAGCTATCAACATTAAAGACAGCTTAGACTAAACGATGAAAAATCCTAGTTTTATCTAAACCCGATTTCTGATACGGAGATAGCAACCCTAATTTCACCTCCAGGTAAAGCCGTCGGTAAACACAGTCTTTCTTGGCCGTACGCCTCCCGCGATAAAAATGGGGTGTTCTATAAATTATTCATAAAAAATCTTGACTTGCGTCGTGCCTTGGGGCTGCCAAGAATATAATGTATGACAGTGTTAGTTGTGTAGTAGACTAGTGTAGTGTGAGCCTTTGATCTGGGTAAGATGGAGAGGACAATTAGAGATTGTTTGTAAATATAGGTAAAGTCTTTTTAAAGAAAATTTATTAGCTGGAATCAACTTGATAAGTTTAAATACTGATTACCAGATTCTTTATTTTATTCGTTCGACAGAGTCACCGCGGCCCTGGAACGCAAAGGGCACTAGAAGGATCACGGGTGGGTTTTAGTCAGAGACACACCCTTCCGTTCCGAACAGTGTGGTAAACGTCATTTGATCCAGAATAAAAAAACATTATATAAAATTCTTCCGTTACTGAGTGGTTGAGTGATTGACAGATAAAACACAGCCGAAACGTATGGTTGTAGAAAGCTGAAATTTAGCATGTAGGTTTCTTGATAAGTGTAGGGGAGCACTACAAGAGGATTCGTTGAAATTCCTGTGGGAACGGAAAAAACGGGATATGCGCGTGGGAGATTTTTGTTTAAATACGAGTACGTACTGAAAATTTTTCGTTGCACAGTTATTACACCTATATGCGGAAGGAGTTTCAAGAGTTGTTCCAAGATCTACATAATTATGCGAAATATTCATTAGTTTATAAAACCCCAAAAGATTCAGATCCAATGACCTGATTTTGTAAAATAATATTAAAAAAAAAAATAGATAACCCCAAAAGTTACCTATAGGAAAATTTAAAGAAAAATATTGTCCAGTGATGAAAGAGGTTATAGAAAAGCGTTGCTGCGGAGGTTAGGTTTTGTCTCTGATAAGTCGGCACTTCCGACAAGTATTGCACCTTCAGTTCAGACTTGGGCTCCGACACCTTTCAATCGGAGGTATTAGCGGAAGTCGTATTAATTGAAGAACCTCGTGGCTAAAGACTAACAGCCGCACGAGTCGATCTTCAAGGTTAAGCAACGTTTGCCAAGGTTGGTCTGTGGATAGTGACCATCATAATATAACAAGTTTCAAAATCATGCTAAGCCGTTGGTCCCAGCTGTTATTTATAGATCTTTGGCAGTCGTTACGGATTGTCAGAAGCCAGTAAAAAGTACCGTGTTTCCCAGTTAATGAGTTTTGTGGAGGTCTGGTAGGCAGCCGCTCCACGTAAAATATTGGTTTTCAGTTGAATCCGGTTTTACTGGGAGCTGACACCAATATAGTTGGGAAAAGGCTAGGCAGATGATGATTAGCTGAAGTCGTGAGCTTCGACCTCATTAGCTACTTTAGGAGTAAATTTGATTCAATTTGCTTACTGTCATTGAAAAATAGGTAATTTTATTTTCGACGCCTGTGTTGTGCACATTTAATATTTATATTTATTTAAATTGAAGAGGCTGGCTGAATAATAATGGATTTACTTACTATTCTATTTTATCAGGTCACTTCGGACTCAGATTTATTCTCCTGTTCCTATAAAACCACCACCATAACATCCCTGGTATACTCGTATATATTACTAGCAGCGGTTTCACCCGCGTAGTTCCCGTTCCCGTGGGAATACGGGGATAAAATATAGCCTATGTTACTCAGGGTGAATGTAGCTTTCTAATGGTGAAAGAACTTTTGAAATCGGTCCAGTAGTTTTTGAGTTTATTCGTTACATACGAATCTACAAATCTTTCCTCTTTATAATATTAGTATAGATAATATAGAATATTACTATGTACATTCATGCAATAACGATGAGTGAAGTCAGATGGAAACGGTCATAGAAGAGGGTTCATATATGAGGTTCCCAAGATTGACGTGTTATGAGGGATGGCGCGGATGGATGGCGGTTAATAATGAGTAGTACGTCTTTTGTTCTGGTTGTAAAATGTGTACCTTCTGGGCCGTTATGGACGAAGTTCCTTGGCTAATGTTGTGGATAACACTTAAAGGCGTACCCGAAGGCAAATGTTGTACCTGTAAAATAATCGATTATATGACGAAATTAGCATAACAGCAGTTAGTAAACAATACTAAACATGTCACGGATACGAACAAATTAAATTCTTCTTGCATTCAGTTTTTTTCTTGTGTTCATGGTAAAACTGTCCTTAAATTAAACGATTTTATTAGGGTTATGTTCCTCTAAAACGGAACCCTTATAGGATCAATTGGTTGTCCGTCTGTCAAGAACTTTTTACTCAGTAACACAGGAAAGGTTATATGAGTTCATATAATATTGTTTTTTTTTTTATTTATCTGATGCCTATGTAGGTCAATCTGTTTTTACTTTATTGACTCAATTTATTCTTTAAAATATTTTGTAGTGAATTGATTTATGATTCCATGTTGGATAATTATTATGTTTTTCTACCTTTGTCATGTATTAAATAATGACTTTTTATACTTTGTATAAATCCAAGTTCAACAAACAAATATGTTGCTGGGGAGTTTGTTGCGCCACTTCTTTTTTCCAGCTAAAACACTAGGAAGTGTTGACGGGTGGGCGTTTTGGGGGACTGTCTTTATGTAAAATTTGACGTTCTGTCTCTCAGCCTAGGTTGAAAAATGACTTTTGATTTTGATTTTGAACGTGTGGAGGTATCAAGCTAATATAAATAACAAGTATTCAGGTCTACTACTATTTGGAGCAGTGAAAAAATCAACTATGTAAGTGTCCGTCTATGTATTCTTTATAGCGCAATCAAAACCTATAGGGTCCTTCTCGTCAACCAAGTCATGAATTTTGGCAATATGATAGTTTTTACAAAACTAAATATATATAACTCAAAAGGGACTGACTGACTGACATAGTGATCTATCAACGCACAGCCCAAACCACTGAACGGATCGGGCTGAAATTTGGCATGCAGGTAGATAGTATGACCCCACCGAATGTGTCTCCACGTTGCCGTCGTGGTGGGGCTTGCGCGTCCCAGTGATCTTGCGAGCTTTCCCGGTAGAGCTACTCATGCCGGAAGGTCGCAAGTGAGGGATCAGACTAAGAGAGACACGTGAAGGGCACACCGTCCGGAGATCTGAGCAGTGTTCGGGTTTGCGGACGGTGTGCAATTGTGTTGGAGGAAACTTGCTCGCTGCTCTCTGGTACGCGTCTGATCATCAGACGTGACTATGAGGGCAGCGAGCGAGCAAGTAGAGAGGCGAGGAGAGAGGCCCCGAGAAGGGGCGGAGAAACAGGGACCGCACCCTTTAAAAGGAAAAAATATGGAATCCGGCTTTTGTGAAATAAGTCCCCAGGTGGGTTCCGACTGCTCAGCGGTCGGGGAATCCCACCCCGCTTCGGCGGGCTGCCCTCCGTACTCTGGGGTGGGCAACAAACGCCTCCAGTCTGTCCCTTCGGACAAAAACGATGACCACATGCATGCTAACCGGACAACGATGACAGCACCAAATGAAGACCATGGACCCTCCGGCTCCAAGCCCATGGAGGAGATGCTGGTGCAAGGCGCACCACCCTCCAAACTTTGGAGGAAGCCGTCGCTCGAGCGCGGGAAGGGTGCGGTGTCGGATTCCGACTCCGCACCAAGCGCAAGTAGCGAGGAGAATGCTGGTGGGGAGGCTGCGGGGGCTGCGGAGAAGTTCCTCCGGAAGCGTCCGAGACCAGAGGATGACCAGGGGTCGTCCTCCGAGGGAGAGCTGGCCTCGGCCTGCAAGATCCCAACCAGCAGACGAGGAAAGGGCCGTGTAGGTGGCAAGGGGCGGGGACACGTCTCCGGGGAGGCTGCCCAGCGAACTGCGAAGCTCGCTGAGGAGGCGCACCTCCCTGGAGACGAGTCTGACCAGCTGGCATCCCCTGCGGCGTCTTCCGGGGATGAGCTGGCCACCGCTGGAGACGCGGAAAGCAAGGCCAGGTTCCTCAAGGCTGTGGAGGCCGCGGTCCGCGACGTGGCCCTGAAGAGGACGCATGCGTCCAAAACCAGGGCCATAAGCGCGGCGGCGACCTCCATCTTGGCAGCAGCGGAGGCCAATTACCGCGCACCGCAGTCGGACGCAACGTCCAAACTGCGGGCGGAGGTCGCCCGCTTGGCTGCCGCCACGGAGCTTCTCCGAAAGGAAAACGGGAAGCTCCGAGCGGACCTGGCCGAGCTCCGAGGAGCCAGCTCTCAGGGGCCGCCTCAAGGAGGGCGCAAGAAGGGGCAAAGCCAGCCCATGCCGGCCGAGAACCAGGTGCTGGAACTGGTGCGGCAGGAGCTGGCCGCCTTCCGGGAACGGTTTTCCGTCCTGGAGGGCATCGTCTTGCGCCCTCCGCTAGCGGCGAACCCGAAGGCCTCCGGCCAGAAGGCGGGCTCATACGCGGCTGCCGTGGCTGCCAAGCCGAATTTGCCCGGTCAAACCAAGGGAGGGGCCGGGCCGGCAAAGTCGGCACCTGCTAAGCCGGCACCGGTTAAACCGGTTCCGGCCAAG
The DNA here is from genome assembly GCA_905332915.2 of Hecatera dysodea. Taxonomy (NCBI): domain Eukaryota; kingdom Metazoa; phylum Arthropoda; class Insecta; order Lepidoptera; family Noctuidae; genus Hecatera; species Hecatera dysodea. The sequence continues at coordinate 16,239,602 of HG995303.1, forward strand.
CAGAAGAAGGGTGGAGCGGCTGCGCAGGCGGCGCAAGCTCCAGCGCGGGTGGTGCAGCAGCCCACACCTTCGAACCCGCCTTCTAACCCCCCTACCGAAGCCGGATGGCAAGTGGCCGGGGAGAAAAAGAAGGCGGGCAAGGCAGCCAGGGCGGCCAAAAGGAGGGAGAGAAGACGGCGACAGAAGGAGCGACGCGTCGCGAATATGCTCCGCGCCCCGAAGACCGCAGCTGTAGTGCTCACACTACAGCCGGACGCGGTCAAGAGGGGCGTGACGTATAGCGACGTGCTTGCGAAGGCGAAGGAGACGGTTAGCCTCCAGGAGCTCGGCATCGTCGGGGGCCTCCGGCTAAGGGTCACCATGACTGGTGCCCGGATGTTGGAGGTCCCTGGGGCAGCCAGCGGCCCGACCGCTGACGCTCTGGCCGAAAGGCTCAGGGCGTCCTTGAATGCGGAAGATGCCCGAGTGTCCAGGCCCACAAAGTGTGTGGATATGCGCATTTTGGGCCTGGACGACTCCGTCACGGAGGAGGAGGTTGTGGCCGCCGTGGTCAGGACGGGAGGGTGCTCTGCCGAGCAAGTCAAGGCAGGCACCATACGTCCTGACTTCACGGGCATGCGAACCGTAGTGGTAAGCTGCCCGGTGACGGCGGCCAAGAAGATCTCGGAGGGCCGAAGGCTTCTGTTGGGATGGGTATCCGCGCAGGTCAAACTGCTGGAACCCAGACCTCTGAGGTGCTTCCGTTGCCAAGTCGGCAACCATACGGGAGCTCTCTGCACCTCAGAGGTTGACCGCAGCGAACTGTGCTTCCGCTGTGGTCAACCAGGTCACAAGGCCGGCTCGTGTAGCGCCACGCCGCACTGCGTTGCATGTGCGGCAGCTGGCAAGCCGGCCGAACACTGGGCTGGGGGCAAAGCCTGCGCTCCACCCGCCAATTCCGGGGGCAAGAAGCCCTCCACCGCCGTCTCCGTCGCCGCATCTGTCGCCGCCGCTGCGAATGCCGCGGCCCCACAGGAGGCCCGGGAGGAGGCCGTAATGGAATGCCAATAACGGCTCCATTACGCCTCCTCCAGGCGAACATCAACCACTGCGCCGCTGCTCAGGACCTATTGCTCCAGAGCATGGCGCAGTGGTTGATTAATGTCGCCGTAGTCGCTGAGCCGTACTACGTCCCGCCCAGGGAGGACTGGGTGAAGGACCTAGACGGCTCAGTGGCCCTAATTTCGTCGGCCGCTGCCGGTACCCCGTCCCTCGAGGGTGTTAGGAGAGGACAGGGGTGCGTAGCAGCACGGTTCGGGGAGATTGTAGTGGTAGGAGTCTACTTCTCCCCGAATCGAACTCTCGCCGAGTTCCACAACTCCCTTGGAGAGTTGCGTAACGTCGTCGTCGGGTATCGTCCCCTCCCCGTGTTTGATAAATGATAAATGATAAATGATAAATGATTTATTTTTTGTAAGTAGGTTGTAAAAAACACTTTTACACGTCAATCTTTTTTTTTTTTAGCCGTTTTAAAACTAGATGAGGCCGGTGTTTCCTAGCTGACTACCCTGAGAAGAAACACCGAAACAAACTCAGAGGTCAAGGTCTCTTTTGAAGTCCATACAATTGAACTGGTCAAATCATATGAGAACCATGTAGGTTGGTGTCTGAAGTGGTCTTTTGAGGAAAGTACCACACAGATTTGAGTGGACCTGTCCAAACAGTGCAAGCATTTGTCAGTTATCGTGTAGCTCAAACTTAGAACTTTAAGGAGCTCAACGATTTGACGAACAATACCAAAGTAAGGACATTTGGGTAGGCCACCTAAAGAACTCAAACCGCCAGACTAACATGAATGAACCCCTGACGTAGCGATCTAAATGATCCCCATATTCACAATACGTTATATGAGGACCATGCAGATCAGTGTCTGAAATGGTCTTTTTAAGAAGGAACCACACAGTTTTGAGTGGACCTGTCCAGTCAGTGCAAGCCTTGGTCAGAGTCGATTAGCTCAACTTAGAATCAATAAGGAGCTCAACAACTCGACGAACAATGCCAATGAAAGGACATTTGGGTAGGCCACAAAAATACTCAAACAGCCAGACAACGTTAAAAAAAATATACTTGAAGAGGAAAAAGCTAATAATAACCCACATAGTCCTCACATTCACAATAGGGAATAAAATTAAAATTTAAAAATATAATACTTTACAAAGTAAGTATTCATGTCAAAATGAGATATTGATATAAAATAAAAAAAAAAATATGATACTTTACAAAGTAAGTATTCATGTCAAAATAAGAAATTGTAATAAAATAAAAAGAATACTTTAAAAAGTAAACATTCATGTCAAAAGTAAATAAAAATGTCAAACTGTATAAATATAAACAAAAAGCGCACAAAAGAGAACAAAACAAAAACATTAAAACATTGGGCCGTGTACAAAACTGAAGCAGCTCAATCCCAAGCCTTCTTGTCCTCAAGATAATCTTTAACTGTATAAAAAGCTTTCTGGCATAGCTTACGTTTTATAAATGATTTGAATTTATTTCTGCTTAGTTCTTGAATAGGGCTAGGAAGTTTATTATAAAAATGTATACATTGACATCGAAACGAACCACCTATTTTTTTGAGCCTGGTTTTAGGAACGACATAATTGTGTTTGTTCCTAGTATTTATGCTATGGATATCACTGTATTTTTTAAACAGATTAATATTTTTATGTGCATACAAGAGGTTTTCATAGATATACTGGGAAGGCACAGTCATAATATTAATCTCTTTAAATTTGTCTCTGAGGGACTGTCTGGGACTTAATTTATAAATTGCACGAATAGCCCTTTTTTGTAAGACAAATATTGTCTGAATATCGGCGGCATTTCCCCACAGCAGAATACCATATGACATCACACTATGAAAGTAGCTAAAGTAAACTAAACGGGCTGTCTCTAAATCAGTTAAGCCACGAATTTTCCTAACAGCATATGCTGCAGAACTGAGCTTTTTTGACAGTTTGTCTATATGGGGGCCCCACTGCAGCTTCGCATCTAAAGTAATGCCTAAGAACACTGTGGTATCTTCGGGTTTCAACTCTTCACCCTTTATCGATACAACAGTGTTCACTTGTCGCACATGAGGTAAGGTAAACTTTATACATTTTGTCTTTTTCTCGTTTAGTAAAAGATTATTAGCATTAAACCAGTTAACTACAGTTGCAAGGGCAGAATTTACATCGTCAGTAACTATCTGCTGGCGTTTTAGTTTAAACAAAAGCGACGTGTCGTCTGCAAATAACACTATATCGTGTTTGTCTTTTATGAGGTACGGCAAGTCATTAATATAAATGAGAAACAAGAAGGGACCTAAAATTGAGCCCTGGGGGACCCCCATCCTGATTACAGATCCAGGAGATCTTTTACCGTTGACATCAACTCTCTGAATCCTATCACTCAAGTATGAAGTAAGAAGATCCAGAGAGGCGTTCCTGATTCCGTAATAGTGTAATTTCCTGATCAATGTCTCATGGAGAACGCAATCAAACGCCTTGGACAAATCGCAAAAAATCCCCAAAGCATCGCATTTGTCCTCCCATGCATTATAAATGTGTCCTAGAAGTTCAACACCGGCATCAGTTGTTGAACGACCCCTTGTAAAACCAAACTGCTTATTATGTAAAAGATTATGTTTATTAAAATATCTTTGCAATTGATTTAAAATCAGTTTCTCAAAAATTTTACTAAAAGTAGGTAGCACTGAGATGGGTCTATAATTGGAAGGGTCTGATGTGCTACCTGATTTAAATAAAGGTATTATTTTACTATATTTCATTAGATCAGGAAACTCACCACTGTCTACACAATTATTAAAAATAACAGCTAAAGTAGGAGCTACAATGTGTATTATAGACTTAGCAAGGTCAACAGAATTACCCCATAGATCTGCAGTTTTTTTAACATTCAGTGAATTAAATGTCTTTACAATATCAGTAGAAGTGACATATTGGAATTTAAATTCAGCATCACAAACTGGAACGTTTTCTTTAAGTAAAGCTTCTGCAGCACTGGGTGATGAATTTAGATACTTCGTTGTCGATACGGGAATCTCTGCAAAGAAATCTTCAAATGCCGCGGCGACTTGCGAATCTGATTCAATAATACTGTCATCAATAGCAAGGCTATAATCACTACTTCGATTGACAGACCTTCCTGTTTCGCTATTAATAATATTCCATGTCGTTTTAATCACATTACTACTATTTTTAATTTTTGAACCCACGTATCTAGACTTGGCTATATAACAAACCTTTTTAAATAATTTAGTATAATTCTTAACATATAAGTTAAACTCTACTGTATTAATATAAGTTCTTTCTTCATACAACTCATAAAGCCGTTCTCTACTCTTATAAATACCAATGGTGGCCCAGTCACTGAAGGTAGTGTTACAGTTAACTGAAATGGTTTTGGGAACAAATGTTGTATCAAACTCTGCGCAATACATTTTGAAAAAATCATTGTAATATTGATTAGGGTCATCATTCGTTGACAAAGTTGGCATTTTATTTAAAAGTTTAGCCTTAAATGTTTCTAAACGAAACTTTGATGTTTTTTTTCTTTGATGTGGTTTGTTCTCGGGGACTTCAATGCCAAGAACTTGGCTTGGGGTTCCCGTTATACGAACGTACGGGGAAGGATGGTGGAGGACTGGGCCTTGGAGACAGGCCTGGTCGTCCTTAATCGGGGTTCTGTCCCCACGTGTGTGCGGATGCGGGGTGACTCCGTGGTGGACATCTCGTTCGCCAGCCCCGCTCTGTCGCCACGTGTCGTCGACTGGCGTGTTGTGGAGGAGGTGGAGACCTATTCCGACCACCGGTATATCCGGTTCGACGTCTCCGCCCAGACCTCAAGCGCGCCAGTCCGACAGACCCCGAGTGGTCCGCGGTGGGCGCTGAAGCAGCTGGACCGGGAGCTTCTCCTGGAAGCCTCGATCGTGCAGGCCTGGGTGTCACCACCGGACAGGCCTGCGGACATCAACGATGAGGCGGAGTGGTTCCGGGAGACCATGTCGGGTATATGCGACGTGGCAATGCCCCGGGTCCGGCCAGGACGCGCCCGCCGTCAGGTGTACTGGTGGTCGCGCGAGCTGACGACGCTGAGAGAAGCGTGCGTTGCTGCGCGTCGCCCGTACACCAGGCATCGCCGGCTTCGCATTCGCCCTCCGAATGCGCAGGCCAGGGAGGCGGAGCTGTACGAGGAGTACAGAGCGGCGAAGACCGCCCTCCAAGCGGGGATCTTGCGGGCCAGGGATCTGGCTCGCAGAGAGCTGCTGGAGTCTCTGGACGGGGACCCGTGGGGAAGGCCCTACAAAATGGTGCGGAACAAACTCCGCACCTGGGCCCCCCCGTTGACGCAGAGTCTCCGGCCCCAGCTAGTAGAGGACGTGGTGAACGCTCTGTTCCCGTTGCGAGGGGACCATGCTCCCCCGCCCATGGCTCCGCCACCCGCGGTGCCCGATGCGGACCACACCGACGACGACGATACTCCGGAGGTGACCGAGGTAGACCTGAGAGCGGCGGTGAATAGGCTCAAGGCCAGAAACACCGCCCCAGGACCCGATGGCTTACCTGGGAAAGCCTGGGTCCTGGCCTCGGAGGCTCTCGGGCCTCGACTACGTGGGCTCCTAAGCGCGTGCATGGAGAGGGGCCAGTTCCCACGTCGCTGGAAGACGGGGAAACTGGTCCTCATTGCGAAGCCAGGGCGCCCTGCGGACTCTCCGTCCGCATACCGGCCCATCGTGCTGCTTGACGAGGTGGGCAAGCTCTTTGAAAGAGTAATTGCAAACCGCCTCGTCAAGCACTTGGTGAGAGCTGGGCCGGATCTGGCGGAGAATCAGTTTGGTTTCCGCACGGGGCGCTCGACGGTGGACGCCATCATGCGCGTGAGAGCCCTCACGACGGGGGAGGCGATTTCCCGGGGTGGGGTGGTCGTGGCGGTGTCCCTTGACATCGCCAACGCCTTTAATTCCCTGCCCTGGAGTTGCATCAGGGAGGCACTCCGGTATCACCGGGTGCCAACCTACTTCCGTCGCGTGGTCGAGGACTACCTGACGGATAGAGCCGTCATCTACCCCGGTCACCGGGGAGAGTGGAACCGGCGAGAGATGTCGTGCGGTGTTCCACAGGGTTCGGTTCTGGGGCCGCCCCTGTGGAACATCGGCTACGACTGGGTGCTGCGCGCCGACCTCCCTCGCGGCGTCAGCGTTGTCTGCTACGCTGACGACACGCTGGTTTTAGCGCAAGGGGGGTCGCACCAGGCGGCGGCTGAGTTAATGACACGCGGGGTTGCGATAGTCGTTGACAGAATCCGGCAACTGGGTCTCGAGGTGGCCCTACACAAGTCCGAGGCCATGTGTTTTCATGGCCCTCGGAACCGGCCACCACCGGGAACTCAGGTAACGGTAGGAGGGGTTCACATCGGCGTCGGGTCAACGATGAGGTACCTGGGCCTCGTCCTCGATAGCCGGTGGAACTTCGCGGAGCATTTCCGACGTTTGGCACCCAAACTGGGGCGGGCTGGGGCTGCCTTCAAGCGGCTCTTGCCCAATCTGGGGGAACCAAACGCCTCCTGCCGGAGGCTGTACGCGGGGATCGTGCGGTCCATGGCCCTTTACGGGGCCCCAGTGTGGGCGCTGTCGCTAAGACGACTGCCAGCGCGCCACCTGGTCTCGGCCCAGAGGGTCATGGCCATTCGGCTAGTCCGTGGATACCGCACGGTCTCTGGCGAGGCGGCGAATCTCCTTGCCGGATTGCTGCCGTGGGATCTGGAGGCGAGAGCCCTCGCGCACGTTTACGTGTTGCGCGTGGAGGCGCTAAGCCGGGGTGAAACACTGCTGCCGCGGCAAATTGCTGCGCAGCGGACGGAGCTCCGGCGGGATCTCACGGAGGTTTGGAGACAGCGACTATCGCAACCCAGTGCTGGGCACGCCACTATTGTGGCGATAAGTCCCCTCTTTGAGGCGTGGCTGGAGAGACGTCACGGCGTCCTCACCTTCCGCCTGACGCAGGTGCTCACCGGACACGGCTGTTTCGGGAGGTACCTGTGTCGGATCCAGCGGGAGGACACGTCCGGGTGTCATCACTGTGTGGATCGTCCGGAGGACACGGTGGAGCATACGGTGGAGGTCTGCCCTGCTTGGGCGGAGCACCGCCGTGTCCTCGTCGAGGCGATCGGCGGCGGCGACCTCTCGCGTCCGGCCCTGGTTCGGGCCATGGTCCGGAGCGAGGAGGCATGGGAAGCGGTCGCCTCCTTCTGCGAAGCAGTAATGCTAGCGAAGGAGGAGGCGGAGCGCGTGCGAGAGAGGGAAGCCCCTCGCTCCAGCCGCCGCAACAGAAGAAGACGCCCCGGGCGTCGGGAAACGCAGGGCGATTCCCGGCCACCGTAGGCGCGGGCCTGCGGATGGCGAGCTATGGGTAGCTCGCCGTCCGATAGCAACCAGGCCCGAGTCGACGGCGTGTCGTGTTCCACGCGCGCCTCAAAGAGCCGTCAGCAAAGAAGACGGGGCCCCATAGGGTCAGTGCCTGCTAGGGTTGCGGAATTTGTTCGAAAGAGTCACCGCAGCCCTGGAACGCAAAGGGCACAAGAAGGATCATGGGTGGGTTTTAGTCAGTAAGAGTCTGACACTCCCTTCCGCTCCGCCCAGAGCGGGAGAAGTCATTTGATGATTTCCCATCCGGAAAAAAAAAAAAAAAAAAGGTAGATAGTATGACGTAGGCATACGCTAAGAAAGGATTTTTGAAAATTCGTCCCCTAAGGGGGTGAAAAAGGGGCAACATTTTGTATGGAACTCCACGCGAACGAAGTCGCGGGCATAAGCTAGTAAAGGGTAAAATCTGAACATTGTGAATTTATAGTACTATCATTATAACAAATCATTTTTTGCGATAGCAAATTTATATTTTCGGTTGAAGAATTCATCGTGACATATCTTGATGTATCGGAGAACATTTTTTCAACAACAAAGTTAAGTTTGTCCTTCAATATTACTTTCTATATTTTTTCAGAGTAATGAGAGTGTTTGTTTAGTTTATAAAACTCCAAAAGTAATGGTATTCTCGGTAAAAATTAAGGCAAAATCGGAATCGGAACGCGAGTTACACTCACATTATTCCGGCTTTTTTGATTTTTTTCTTTCTTCTTCAACTTCAATTTATAAAACATATTTACACAAATATATATGGCACAAATATAAATATAGGCTATGCTTTTTTTTGGATGGGAACTCATCAAATGACTTCTTCCGCTCTGGGCGGAGCGGAAGGGAGTGTCAGACTCTTACTGACTAAAACTCACCCGTGATCCTTCTTGTGCCCTTTACGTTCCAGGGCCGCGGGGACTCTTTCGAACAAATTCCGCAACCTTAGATATAGGCTATGCTAAAGATACTCTTGTGATAACATTATAAACAAGATTTTATATTAGGTGTGGAGATCCCCTTAAAATTTTATTCTTAGATGTTGTATGGATGTTGTAAACTCAAGATAAAAAGGGGAAGTAAGTGGCGAGGGGACTGTATTAACACTTTAGTCTTGAAAAAAAAAACTTTAGTCTTGTTAGTTCTTAAAATTAATTATATCCATACCAAAACCTGCGGGTATCGTAGAAGATACATATGTGGCAGTTTTCTATATTTATTTGAACTTCATCATTATACACGGAAGCGGTTTCAAAGTTGAGAAGATATTACTCTCCTTCAGAAGCAAAAATAGGGAAGAAGCAATTACAGAATTCATGAACATTTTGTTATTGAAATGATAGAATAGCATAAAAGAAGGGCCACTGCAATGCTTTTATTGTAGTTAATATTGATTTTTAACAACTATTACGAATTAATATAACGTGAAACGGAACGTAAACAAACAGCGTCTAGTGACGTCACTGGTATTATGACAACGAAAAGACGAACTTAAATTTTAATACATGACAGTTCATGATCTCTGGCAGACAGGAGTGACTTCATCATTCGTTTTCGCGGGAAAAGAAAAACGGTTTATAATCGCAATTTTGGGAATACCATTAATAAAAGCTTATTATTTTTTTAATTTTTGTGTGGTCTATTTTACTCGGAATTCTTTTAAATGAAAGCAAGATGAAAATATTACATGTTCCCTATTATCAGTACGACTAGGACAAAAATATGTTATGTTCTAAAGTCAAAGCATGGTACCTGTTTCACCATGTACAGATTGTAAAAATAACAATGGTAAGAACAGCGTTATGAAATTTGTAGCTGGTCTCGATATACAGCAAAATAAAATAACAGGTTCCTCTCACCTTCTAACTTACGGAACCCCAAAACACCAGCCAGGCAAGGTTTTTATTAGGGTCCCCTGGCTTATGAAGTACGTTGACCGATTGACTGTCCAGCCCAAGTGATTACGACACGTGTACTGTTTTATGAACTACCCCTATATTATCATGGTATTGGGGTGTTCGTTTAACAGCCACATATAATGGTTTAAAAAAATAAAAAATAAAACAAATAATTTAAAAAAATTAAAAAAAACGCCTGCCATGTCAAAAAGTGAACTAAATAATTAAAAACAAGGTAGATAATAATCTTTTCATTGCAGTCGGGGGAATTGCAAAGAACTATTATACCTTAAACATACATACATACATATATGTATGTTTAAGTTTCTTTATTCCTAAAGAAACTCAAACATACATACATACATGCACTCTGAAAACATTTATTTTCTTAATTCTTTATTGTACACCAAAAAAAAAACAACTTATATTATATTGGACATAGTAAAGTCAATGTACAAAGGTGAGTAGGTTGTAAATAATACTTTTATTATTTACATAACACTCTTTTATTTGGGCAGTCGTGTAAAAATACGACCTCGTACGCACATATCCCGAGTTTTTCCCTTCCCGGGAAACCCTCTCTTAGTGCTCTCCTAAACTTCCCCAGGAACCTACATACATACATGCCAAAATTCATATTTCTACGACCAGTAGTCCTACCATAATGTCTTAAATCCATCATGCTTCCTTTGTCAGAGAGAGACGGAGTTATACAAGACGAATAGCACTATCCCTTTTTCACACAGATATCATGATAGCATTGGCACTTCGTGGTACGGCCCCAGTAGTTTCAGCTGTGCGTTGTCTGTCAGTCACTCAGTAACGGACGAGTTTCATATACATATATTGATTGCTTTTTCTTGACTGAAAAATAACATAACATTGCGGTCATCCAAATGGTTAGACAGAGGTGTTACTATAATGCCCCTACATTCAGGCAGTTATTTTTAAGTCGCATGTTATAACATAACATAAGACTAAAAATAATGAGTAATAGCAAATATCTTTATGCCAAAATCTATCTACATTCGTTCAGCTGTTACTGTAAAATTAAGTTGTTACTCAATTTCGCAAAAACAACTGGACGGACATGTATTGCCAAAACTGCTGCCACATCGACCGTTCCTTTGCGTCACACATTCAGCGCTTTCCTGAAACCTTCACCAGGACTCCGCCACTTTTTGGTAGACTTTCAAACACCTGCATCTATGCGTCTTCCGGTATGCGATCACCACTCTAGAGCCTTGCAACTCCTCGACCAAAGATTTTTTTGTATGGATGGAAATTATCACATAACTTTTACCATTTAGGGCGGAGTGGGAGAGAGTGTCAGACTCTAACTGCCCTTTGCGTTCCAGGACTACGATGACTCTTTAGAACAAATTCCGCAACTTAAAAGGACAGTTGTTTTTGCTCTGAATCGATTTTGCTCTGAACTGATTGTGTACTTATGTAGGCCGCTGCAACCCAATAGAAATAGAAGATTATCAGTCTATTCAACACACAGTGCGACCATCAGCTCCGCGAGTAATAAAATAGTCCTACCGACTGCCACTTCAGTTTGGCGATTCTTGGGATATCAGCATTTAATTTACGATTATATGAGTTTACACCCATTGTGAGCTTAGGTTGTCTTACATATAAATAAATAAAAATAAAAATTGTTTATTTTCAGATTACATTGATCCATAGTGTTCGTTACAAAAATACTTAAAAACTATGATAGTAAGTTATGTAGAGTATGTTGCATGTTGCTACATCAACCCGCACCTCTCACATGCAGTTTGATGAACCGACTGAACACAGACGCATCCAACTTATCCGCTATCATTTTCAGGTACATAATATTAAGGTTTTTGTTCAATAAAGATAAAATGGGAATAAACTTGACATGCCAATAATTTTAGCCTGCTAATATACGCGAGACTGTCATTTAGTCGAAGGGGAGTTTGAACTGTGATTTCTCAAGGGTAAGATTTGGTGCTTGATTAATTCATCTTGGTACTTTGCAGCGCTAGCTGTCGATTTAGGATTTAATAATTTCATTTAAAAAAGGTGACGTGTTCAAAGGTTCTATAGTTACGACAGCAATCATAACAATATAGGTATTTTCCAATTATGATAAGTCCAAGGGTGAGTTGTTTTTTTTTTTTATAAATTCAGACAAATCATTCTTCCCAGTTATTTTAACACCCTTTCAAGAATAATTATATTTATTTATTTATACAATATACTTAAAATAGAAAAGTTTGTGCAGAAACCAAGAGTACAAAGGTACCTACTGCTTATTTCAATAGAAATTTCTTCCAGCAGACCCGTGACAGAAGAGTGGGGATATGAAACGGAGACACAGTGTGTAAAGAGACAGAGAAGGAAACTTAAAAAAGATTATACTAACTTAACTAAAACTTATTATTAGTATTTACTTATACATTTAAATTAAAATAAAATAAACATACAAAAAAATATATACACTAATAAATTTTCCTTAAAAATTGCAGCTTAATATGTATAATTATATAATCTTAATATAAACAACATACGTATATATTAGCTGCATAGAACAGTATCTACTTCTTATATTAGTAATGTTATTTAATCGGATTATTAACACTGACTGCCTGCTTATGCGGGCTTAATACTGCTGCTATAGATTTACACATTACATGAGCAATATTCCTCATGGTATTTCTTTGAAACTTGGTATACATGCCAAAGATAAAGTAAGTTGACTGAAATCATGAGCGGTAAACTACAGGGCCCCAAGTCTGCTATTTTTATAAATTTGCCATTCCAACACGATCCCATTGTCATTCTGCTAAAAGTTCGTAATTTGCTAAATTCATAATGGTCGATCATTGGTCCGTCAATAATCTTATAATACTTTTTGAAAACCGAGCTATTGAAAGCAATGACTGTACAATGACGTTCTAATGGTAGCTCACTGATCAAAGGAACTGACAAAATTTTAGCAGATTACTGCATACGTCTGTCATTCATTTGTCATTATGTGCGAGATTACCATTATGTGCCATTTCTTTCAATGTTATGTCAGTGGTTGACCATTGGAAAGTCATAGTGACGCTTTTATATTAGTAGATTTCCAAACTTGTCAAAATCAACCATTATGAAATCAATTATAGACCATTCTAACACTATTGTAATACCAGATTTGAGGCCCAGGAGACCAGAATCGTGAAGAAGTCATATTTCTAACATGAAAGCTAGCAAAGCCACTGTAAAACCTTGTTCTTCCTCAAATTAGAGTTAAAATTTAGAACAGTAGTATTACGAATATTCTTCAGTGAGTCTCCTGGTACGTCGGCAAATAAACAGCGCTCTACAAAGGCATAAACGACGCCGCGGCGGTTTATTGTTTGTCGTAGCAGCTGCAACAGCTGGGCTGCGGGCTTGGTGACGGGAGGAGGCGGTAGCGAGAGCGATATTGGAGCCTAGTTACGGGGACAGAGGTAATAGACATTGCGTTGTTATAGACGACAGCGGAAAATTACAAATGCCATAAGATTGTAAAATGTTGCGTGATTATTGTAAACAATGTTTTCTTAATCGTATACGGGATATATTGGAAACTACTAAATTTGTATGGGTACACAAAACGATTCCTTCTCAACACGAACGATTTCTTTTTTATTGAATAGGTAATAGTGTTAACTTTTTTTAATTAGGGATGAGTGAGAGTATTATATAAACGTAAGAGTAAACAAATATAATCAGAAAGCTCCGAACTGCTAAGCTATCAGGAGTTACACGTGTTATTGTGAGTCAACCATAAAAGATAGACATATGCTGTTGTGGGATATTTTTTAGATAATTTTATGTAGAACATTTCCGTCATACATGATTTCTATGTAACTTTAACCATTAAGGCAACACACGCGACGGAAGCTTAAAAAATGGAGTAACTTCTCCCGTTTTCCCAACATTTCCCTTCACTGCTCTGCTCCTATTGATTATAGCGTGATGAATAATTGCACCAAGTTTCGTTAACCCTTAATTTGGCAATGTATGTACTGTCATACATGATCTTCAAAAAATAGATTTGTTAAAAAAAAACCATTTCAGTGTGATAAATTAACATTTTCGTATTGCAACACTAACTATATTTGGTAGAAAAAATAAAACACAGGTCTAGCAACATCCATTTTGACATTACTGCAAAAAAATGGCTACCCGGCGAACATCAATTGCGTTGTCTAAGGTATTTATACTATTATTATGAATATTACATAGTCTAAGATAGGTGTAATGACTAAAATGCATGCTTTATTGTGTAATGGGATGCATGTGATAATAATTGTGAAGTTTTTATTGCATAAAATGGTTCAATTTTGATCACTAACATAATGTATGCTGTGACATACACTGCCAAGTTTGTAACGAAACATCTTCCATTTTGTTTGTATATCACGGCATACATTGCCAGTTTGAGATTGCTTTTTGGGTTTACATGGTTTTATAGCGCGCTTTTTTTTTATTTGTTGGCAGCAAAAGATTCAAACTCGTGGTGGTAGAATTTTAGCGCTTGTGCCTGCTGAAAATGCACCCTCTGACGGTAGTGAATATTCTGACCTTGAAGATGAATGTGTGCACTCCCCACTTTCTACGTCAACTTCTTCTGCACCTTCTGTTGATAGTTCTTTGGAAAGGCTTAATATTTTGGACGATGACGAAGACCCCGCCACCAGCCACAACGTTCGACTCACACCAATTTTTCAAAGTGTCTATTCAAGCCCTTCTCTAGAACCAAACTGTAAGAAAGTGCCGATACTGAGTGATATTCCGTCACTCCCAGAAACTCCCGCTACTCCTGCAACTCCACCAACCCCTGCACCCTCTGCACCGCCTGTACCGCTTGTACCAACAGCAAGTGGCTTTATGACTCTTGGCTTAGCTGCAGCTCGCATGAGGGCAACTGCTTCTTCCTACTCGCGTCCCAGAAAGACCAGATCGCACCTTCCCACTGTTTCTGCAACTAAACGACCTAGACGAATGACAAAGTTCACTCTGAGCTATCAATGGAAAAAGCAGTTTTTCGGCACGGAGCAACTACAGAAGAAGACTCAGAACACACCGACATTCTAAACCTAACTGCACTGGGTTATTTCTACAAGTTCTTTTCCCCAGACGTTTTCGCAGATATCGTTGAGCAAACAAACGCATACACAATATCCAACACTGGACGTTCTCTCGGATTGACTGAAGATGAATTGCGGGATTTTATAGCCATTCATATTATCATGGGTGTTGTGAGCATGCCATCTTATACAGATTATTGGAGTTTGCGGTACAGATACCATCTCGTAGCCGATTTGATGCCTCTAAAACGATATCAACAAATCCGCCGTAATTTGCATTTTGTTGATAATAATATACAAGACTCGGACAGATATTACAAAGTCAGGCCTTTATTACAAAAAATTCGAGAAAATTGCTTAGCTCAAGATAATGAAAGGAAATTCAGCATTGACGAAATGATGATTCCCTATAAAGGAACCAAAGCGGGTAAGCGACGTCAATATATGAAGGATAAACCCAACAAGTGGGGCTTCAAAAACTATGTTCGTTCTGGAGTGTCGGGGATGATTTATGATTTTATTTTGTATGGTGGCGAAGACACATTTAGGTTTCATACTTTTACAGATAAGGAAGCTTCTATCGGATTTGGTGCTCAAATTGTTATTGCTTTGTGTAAAAGTATTAAAAATAAACCGGCTTTCGTTTTCTGCGACAATTTCTTTACTTGTCCGGAGCTACTTTATATACTGAGAGAAGACTATGGCATATTTGGTTTGGGAACAGTCAGGAACAACAGGCTGAGAGGAGCTGAGGCAGTTTTGCCCTCAGAAAAAATTATTAAAAAGAAACCCCGCGGTAGTTATGCGCAAGTAGTCTGCAATAAAAACCGATTAGCAATAGTACGGTGGAACGACAACAAAGCCGTAACATTGATAAGTTCGTACGTAGGTGCGGAGCCAGTAGAAAAAATTAAAAGGTACTGCAAGGACTCTAAAAACAAAGTTGATGTAGATTGTCCTCAAATTGTCAAAGAGTATAATAAACATATGGGTGGAGTTGATTTGGCCGATATGCTTATTTCGCTCTACAAAACCCCATTCAAGACCCGGCGTTGGTACATCGGCATATTTGCGCAACTTCTTGACATATGTATCAATAATGCGTGGCTTTTATACCGACAAGATTGCTCAAAATTGCAAAAACAATGGATGCCCCTCAAGGATTTTCGATTTGAGCTTTACGAGGGGTTAAAAAAGTCTGGCCGCAGTCGTGAAAAGACTGAAAAACATACAAAGCGTGTTCCACAAGCCAACCCAGTGGAATCATCACGGTACGATAATGTTGGCCATTTTATGATTATGACCACTCAAGGTCGATGTAGGCTATGCTCCAAGCTAACTTCTGTATCATGTATAAAATGCCAAGTCCGTTTGTGCTTCGTAATTGGTAAAAGTCCTAGGAATTGTCAACTAGACTACCATATGCGTTCTTAGCAAAGCTGGCAATTTCTAGGCGTTATGGCTAGGCTAATTTATTACGTGAGATAATTATTATCTATCAGCATAGATAGATAATAATTATATTATTATGTTACCATTATAATAATTATATTATTATGTTACCATTACTGTTTTTACCATATACCATTTATCTATGGCTTGTGGGCTATAAACCTAGTTTGGGAGCCAGGAGATAATACTCAAAGCACTTTATGTTTTACTATATTACTCTAGTTGTAACCATTGTGAACATTTTACTGGAAATAAACACCATTGTTATTATGATCACCTTGTTTTTTTTTTTAAGTTCTTTGTATTGTGATTGGCAATGTATACCCCGGCATACAACACATTTACTCAAAGTTTTTATGTGTATTTGGCAATGTATGCTGTGGCATACATAGTTTTTCAGGAAATCTGAAGCTCCAATATTTTTTTAATTATTTTTTTGTTACACCTATAATCGTCTACACTAAAATTTTATTACAAAAAAAATAATTTTATTGCATTTTATTCTTTGCCAAATTAAGGGTTAAAATCCGTCGAGTAGTTTTTGTTTCTATAAAGAACATACAGACAGACAGACAAAAAATTTACTGATTGCATTTTTGGCACCAGTATTGATCACTAATCACCCCCTGATAGTTATTTTGAAAATATATTCCCTGTACAGAAATGACCTCTCTACAGATTTATTATAAGTATAGATAATAAGCCATCGCGCCATCGCGCTTTAATACTGAATCATGCGGTAAGATGTTATTGTGATTATTTTTGTGTAACTTTTGTTGCTATTTTATAAGATACGTACTTATTAGTTATTTTGGTAATGTTTAATATTCGTTCAAATTACAAATTATTAATAGTTTCAATTTTATTTCTTTTTAGGTGAAGTAGTAGTAGAAGTAGGAGCATAGATTTTTAGATACCGATAGGTTAGTTTTGGCTAATTTATGTTCTGTTTTTTTAGTATTAATTAGGTAAAAGTGTAGATACTTTTATTAATTAGTAGTTATTTTATTAATTAGTTATACGTAGTTATAGGTATTTATTTTTAAGTGAAGTAGGTATAGGTTATTATAATATAATTTTGCACAGGCATTTCAGCTTTACTTTCATTTCTTTTTTTGTTGTAAGTTGTACATATTTCACACACACATAGTGATCTATCAACGCACAGCCCAAACCACTGAACGGATCGGGCTGAAATTTGGCATGCAGGTAGATGTTATGACGTTGGCATCCGCTAAAAAAGGATTTTGATTAATTCTACCCCCAAGGGGATAAAATAGAGGATGAACGTTTGTATGAAACTTTATCAATTTTAAACCGATCGGGTTGAGAGTTTCAAAATCGGGGGTAAAGTAACTATTCCACGCGGACGAAGTCGCTGGCATAAGCTAGTAATCCTAATAAAACGCTCAAAAATAGGGTAGTTGACAAACAAAATCGAAGTAATCCATCATAGAAATTTCCAAAAAATATTACACTTTTGATATTAGTTTTTTTTTCATGTAAATAAAAAGTGAAGACGGACTAATTTTTTTTTTTTTTTAAATCAGGAAACATCCCTATTGCTCAAAATAGAGCTTACCCTAAAACAGTCCCACCATGCCACCACCCTTATCCCAGCTGTTCGAAGCCAAGTGTTAACGTCCCGAATACGAACTGAATGCACTTTTGTTCTTTTGAAATTGACTGCACAGATAATATTGTATTATAGTGACGTTGTCGGGCTATTTAATAGACCATTGTTTGCCCTGATGAAGCTGGATTACGTAGCGATTGTAGATTAGATTACCTAGAATGGGTTAGTGATTTGTTTACATGTGTGTGTATTTGGAGATTTATAATTGATATGACAACGATTAGAGATGGAATTGATGTTGCAGGTTGATGTTACCAGGCAGGGCGTTCCGATTTTTAAATAACATGAAGTTTTATTATAAAAACTAGCTTCTGCCCACGACTTCGTCCGCGTGGAATAGTTACTTTACCCCCAATTTTGAAACTCTCAGCCCGATCGGTTTAAAATTGACAAAGTTTCATACAAAGTTTCATCCCCTATTTTATCCCCTTGGGGGTAGAATTAATCAAAATCCTTTCTTAGCGGATACCTACGTGATAACATCTACCTGCATGCCAAATTTCAGCCCGATCCGTTCAGTGGTTTGGGCTGTGCGTTGATAGATCACTATGTCAGTCAGTCAGTCACTTTTGAGTTATATACTCGTATATTTAGATATGACGATGATTAGAGATTGAATTGATGTTGCAGGTTGATGTTACCGGGCAGGACGTTCCGATTTTCAAATAACATGAAGTATTATTATAAAAATGATAGACCCCCGCAATCCAGTCACTCGATAACGCGGTACTTCATAGCAAGACTATTGTCAGATTTTCTGACTTCTCTTTATCCGTAACAACTGCCAGAGTGCTACAAAGAGCAGCCGGAACTAACGGCTGAAGTGTTCCGAAGTTCGGAGAAGTTTCTATATGTTAAGATGGTCACCCATCCTCAGAACGACCTCGGCAATCGTTGCTCCACTCTTATGATTGTTATTATATTGTTACAGCTATTTTAATTTAAATCCAGAAACTGAATAAATAGGTAAAGGATTCTACCTTATCGATTGCCAAAAAATTCGGTAACCTCCGACTCAGATCCTGTCTTCAGCGAACTGAAATTGTTAATAAGTATAAATTGTAAACACATTAGCTGCAGATTTCTCTGATAATCTTTAGCTGTAGCTAACGACCTACTCCATTAACGCTTTCGGGTGGTACAAGGTATAAGAATTGGACGCTTTTGGTGGAATATACAACGTGTAACAAAATTAACGCAATACTTGAAAGGGGGTCATTGTACTCATCGCTATGAACCACTTTTAGTATGGGACTAAAACTGTAATAGCGTAAATACTGCCTCATAAATTTATGTACAAATATCTCAACAAAATGCACAACGCGACGCACGCACGTGAGCACATTCGCATTAGTTGGTAGAATTATATATTTGTATGTATGTATTTATGATTGTATTTTTCCCCCTCTGTTTGTCTTTCTTTTAAGTTGCACCTGCCATGTTGTCTCTGCACTACCTTAAGGTCGACTGGTAGAAAATGCCTATGGTATTAAGTCCGCCTATGTACAGTTTTTTTTACTAATGCATGAAGTTGTAATAAATAAATAAATGAAATGTATTGAGTAGCTTTCTTTTTATCGCGATTTTGTTCGATATTAGCTGCACAGCAAAAGTTGTTCTTTATAATGATGAGTACAATGACCAATCTTTAGGTATTGCGTTAATTTTGTTACACAGATTGTAGAAAGGAAACGTGTGGGAAAGCGTAGTATGTTAACAGAGAGTGTATAACAGAGGGTGTTCCCCCAAACTCGTTAATCTATATCATTAATATCAGCATAGAAAAAAAAGCATAAAATAATATAATAAAAAACAAAAAAAAAATTGACAATAAATTCGAAACATCCTGTTTAAAATCAAAATAGTAACGCGAGTACTAACTCGTACGTAGTACCAATGCCCAAACCGGCAAGTATGCGTGTACAGAGTGTTTCTTTAACGTATCAATTTAACATTTTTAGTGAATATTTTAATACAAAATTTTCGAATGCTCATATTTTTTATCATATATGGATGCTATACTATTGCGGGTTAACGGGAACGTCCTCTATTAGTTAACATACTGTATAAATATTAATAGTATGGTGCTGCCCACTGACTGCTTGGTGAAGATCAGAGTGCAAATTCAACTATTTTTTAAGCAAATTTCGCAGTCGCATGTCAGTTGCAACCTAACAAAAAATGGCTACTTCCCGTTATGTCACATTCCCGATTGGACAACATGTCAAAAGTTTTAAAAACAACTGAACGCTAGTGGCGTTTGGTCAAGATTTTGATTTTCATACATCCATTCTCGTTTTGTCACCCTTTTTTTAAACTAGTTCTTTGTACGGTACAGTCAACTACAAAAGTTACCAAGTCCTTTTTGACGCTCTTTTTATCACCACCCGACTTTCCCAGAGGTGGGTATATTGTTTTCTTAGCATAGGTAAGATCCTAAATTATATACGTTACATGCATAGGTATGTACCATGGCAATAGGTTTGATTGCCATGTGCAGCTTTCATCTATTTAACTTTGAAAACCGATAGTCCTAACCTTACTGAAATTGAATCAGACTGTGGAAGTGCAAAAATCCAAGTGGTCAAGATTTACAATACAACTACCAGGAGACTAGAGGAATGTCGAAGTATTTTCGGGGCTGGAATTGTAAGCGGCAAAGACTCACAAACTACCAGGATACCAAAATCATGAAGATATATTTCCGGGGCTAGAAGTACGAATGTTAAAAACTCAAAAAATATATAAATATCAATCTATGACCCGTAGGAGTCGAGGAAAAAGCAAAATAGCCAGAAAGAATAAGCCAAAAAGAAGAAATGACGCTCCAGCCTCAAATACCCGAAATTACTGAATTGCGAAACAACGGGATTAACTTTCATAATGTTATGCCTTCCTTTTTTTTTGGATGGGAAATCATCAAATGACTTCTCCCGCTCTGGGCGAAGCGGAAGGGAGTGTCAGACTCTTACTGACTAAAACGCACCCGTGTTCCTGCTTGTGCCCTTTGCGTTCCAGGGCCGCGGTGACTCTTTCGAACAAATTCGCACTGACCCTATGGGGCCCCGTCTTCTTTGCTGACGGCTCTTTGAGGCGCGCGTGGAACACGACGCGCCGTCGACTCGGGCCTGGTTGCTATCGGACGGCGAGCCACCCATAGCTCGCTATCCGCAGGCCCGCGCCTACGGTGGCCGGGAATCGCCCTGCGTTTCCCGACGCCCGGGGCGTCTTCTCCTGTTGCGGCGGCTGGAGCGAGGGGCTTCCCTCTCTCGCACGCGCTCCGCCTCCTCCTTCGCTAGCATTACTGCTTCGCAGAAGGAGGCGACCGCCTCCCATGCCTCCTCACTCCCGACCATGGCTTGAACCAGGGCCGGACGCGAGAGGTCGCCGCCGCCGATCGCCTCGACGAGGACACGGCGGTGCTCCGCCCAGGCAGGGCAGACCTCCACCGTGTGCTCCACCGTGTCCTCCGGGCGATCCACACAGTGATGACACCCGGACGTGTCCTCCCGCTGGATCCGACACAGGTACCTCCCGAAACAGCCGTGTCCGGTGAGCACCTGCGTCAGGCGGAAGGTGAGGACGCCGTGGCGTCTCTCTAACCACTCCTCAAAGAGGGGACTTATCGCCGCAATGGCGGCGTGCCCAGCGCTGGGTTGCAGCAGTCGCTGTCTCCATACCTCCGTGAGATCCCGCCGGACCTCCGTCCGCTGCGCAGCAATCTGCCGCGGCAGCAGAGTTTCGCCCCGGCGTAGCGCCTCCACGTGCAACGCGTAGACGTGCGCGAGGATGATATGCCTTCCTGAGGCCAGTTCTAAAGTTCACGCAGACGAAGTCTCAGATAGAAGCTAATTTATTAACAAAATACAAAGAGCTCACCGGGATAATAATATGCTAGTATCACGAATTCAATACTGATCCAGAGGAGCGAAGCCGCGGGCGGAAGCTAGTAAGTAGATAGAACATAAATGGAGGCATTTCTTTTTGCTCCTGATTGTACTTTCCAAACAAAAGGTTGACCAAACGGGAAAGAATGTAGGCATTTTCAAATGTTGACGAATCGGGAATGAATGTATGAAAATCAAAATCTTGACCAAACACCACTAGCGTTCAGTTGATTTAAAAACTTTTGACATGTTGTCCAATCGGGAATGTGACATAACGGGAAGTAGCCCAAAAAATTATGGATTGCGCTACCTTTCAGATTGCGCCTGAGATACGAAAATGTTACATACATTTAACATTTTTTTTTTATTTTAGTTATTCCTAAAAGCATGTCAAAACTAACTATTAACATATAATATATACACTTAAATAAAAAGCTCTTAAGTAACTAAAAATAAAAACAGTCAAAAGATGGCGGCGAAAAATTTCTCCGCATCGTTGGCAAAAATTTGTACAATTAGACCTCTGAAGGGCATTGTGAGATATCATTTAGTTTCAGTCACAAACTGTGAAAAAAACTCGAATATACAATTTCACAAGATTGAACACTAATTTTCAGATTCGTATTAATTAAATATTGCTACTGACTTGTATTTGAACACTTATTACAAAATTAGCCATCAGATAAGGCATACTTTTTATCCATATTATACTAATATTACAAAGCTGACTAGTTTTTAGTTGAACGCGAAGACTTTATTTTGAAAAAATTTAAATCGGTCCAGCAGTTTTGGATCTAATTCGGTACAAACATAAACACACATTTTTTTTTTCTTTTTTTAAATTAGTATAAATTTCTGTAGCTTACTTAGTACCAACGAGTCACTAACTATAAATGTAGCCTGGATCATCGGCACCGCCTTTAGTTATGGATTATGAAATTACCATAAATTTGTAACTACTTATTAGATTGAAAAGAGTGTCCGTGAAGATTTTTGGACGTTCTGCTCCATGATCTACCTTTTAAACGTATACCAACCTTGATAGTTTAAAACTGTCAGTAAATCGTTTAATTAATATTGTAAGAATCCTGGGATCCCCGAATGCCTCTTATTCATGACGAGTAAATAATTAGGTAAGTGCTGAAAGTAATTTGAGATTTTGTCAGATATCCAGAAGAAATCCCTAGACAACGTTATGTCTAGGGATTTCTTTGACGAAGCCTAATTAATCTTGAATAGCTTTGAGATAAAACTAGACTGAAGTTTTAATAAATTATGCCTACGGACTATACCTTTTAATCTTAATAGCGGTCCTGACAGGCAAAAAGACTCGTACCGTTCGCAGAGCCACCTACACTATCAGAATAACAATCAGAATGTTAACATAGGTAAGAGTAATTGCAGAGTCAGTCAGATGTCACATTTCATAATGTGCTCTATGTTTTGCCATCATCAATTTAAATTAAATTCATTTAAATAGGTACTTTCAGCAAATACATTATATAAAATTACAATAATACATTAATTCATATTATACAAACAAGAATCTTAAAGCAAGTCCTTCAACATCTTCAGTCATTGACTTGTGAATGGAAACAATCTAGGAACACATTAATACAAAATGAAACCAAATGTGTCCAGCCGTTTAGGAGAAGTTCAGTGACATACATGAAGGTACAGAAGAATTATAATGTAATATTTATTTTAGAATATTATATTCGATTGGCATTACAGTTGATCATCATTATCATCGTTTAAGCAGATAGGTATCCATTGCAGTTGAATATAAATAAGCTACCCCCAAATTTCGCAATATCAGACCAGTCCTGTGCATTTCCCACTCAGCAGTCTGCAACCTTCGCCGGATCATCGGTCAACCCTGTGGGTGGTATTCCAACACCACTTCACCTTTAACGGTCATTGTCATTCCAGGTTGCCTGGAAGAGATCGCGAAATGCGATAAGGCCGCCCAGATTGTACATGTGTTTTAGTTTGTAGTTTTCTTTTATTTTGTTATCCCGGTGTACAATTAAGTATACAATAAATAAATAAAATAAATAATTTGATTTTGACTTTAAAACCAACGTTCCACAGACAAAGACATACAACAAGAAATGTACACGTAAAACTCTGATGGTTATGCTTGGGCCATTACAAGAGAAAAATGAGGGGGTTCGGAGAACACAGTAAATAGTCGTAACGGAACCGGATACAAGCCGTCCCGTGGCTTCCCTTCCGGCAGTGGCGCAAAAAATGAAAGTGCAGTTCTAACCGAACAACGTTTTAAATAGCTGAATTATTTTAATGAAGGCTTTTTACAAGGAACTGTTATAGGAAAAAGGAGTGAGAATTGTAAGGAAGTTGCTGGTGAACTGATCAATTATGCAGCGAAATGAAAGAGGCACGTGTTTTTTTAAAGTAAAAATTTGCTAACTGTTCTACTCCAATGATTAAACTACCACAAACTGTGCCTCTTCTCGATTGTATTAAGACTGTTTAAATGTCTGAATCATTGATTTCGTTCAGTGATTATGTTTAAGGTACGTATACCTTAAACATAACGAAATCAATGATTCATGATATGATATGATGATGATTGATAATATTAGAGCAGATACCGTAGTATCTGCACTAATATTATAAAGAGGCAACGTTTATGAGTTTGTGACGTTGCAAGGGGTAATCTCTGGATCTACTGAATCGATTTTCAAAATTATTTCACCAATAGAAAGCTACGTTATTGTGGAGTGTATGTTTTATCCCCGTATTGCCACGGGAACTGGAACAACACGGGTGAATTCGCGGGGCGCTGCTAGTTGTTATGTATATTTGTCCCTTTTACATATGTAACTAGATATCTTTCTTCTATCATTGTCATCGTTTTCTTGCAAGTGCCACACGTTACAAATAACGCAAATGTTTACTCCTTCCATTCCGTCCTGCCAACCGGTTAATTATCATTCAATCCCTTTTCTTCCATATCATTCCTCACACAGTCTTAATTTGGCCTTGAACATACTATTTTCCAGAATTACTTTCCACTTTGGCATGTTAATAAAGGAACACAGTCAGTTTTCGCAACTAAAATAATGAAGAAAGAAAGTTAATCAGAAACTTTTAATAAGTTACACTAACTGCTTATTTTCAGACAGGAAAACTAATGAATTGTTACCAGTTCATTAGATCAGACAGAAAAGATGGAAAGAGACAGAAGGAGTGGTGCAATGAGGGGAAAGCGAGATGACAGTAAGTAACCTTTGTCCTACGTCAGAATTACTTTGTATGGAAAATAACGACGTATGGACATGTCCCCTTACAATTCAACGCGTAACAAAATGAACGCATTACCTGAGAAAAGATCATTGTACTCATCATTATGAACAACTGTTACCAGGAGACCAACCTTGAAAACGCGAAAAAAAGTGTTATAGCAAGTAGAAGAGTACACATAATTGATTAGGCACTCGTTAAATTTATTTTAGTACTAGCTTCTGTCCGCGACTTCGTCCGCGTGGAATAGTTACTTTAACCCCGATTTTGAAACTCTCAGCCCGATCGGTTTAAAATTGACAAAGTTTAATACAAACTTTCATCCCTCTCGACCAAATTTGATTACCATAAAAACGGTTCTAGTGAGTTAATCTTAAAAGATGGACATATACTGTCGCGGACATTTTTTTAGATCATTTTAAGAGGAATAATTCTTTCCTACATATTTTTTTGGTATCTTGAACCGATTTTTCCACATTTTCCATTTTTTCTTCTATTACTCGCAGCGTGATGTTATATAGCCTAAAGCCTTCCTCGATAAATGGTCCATTCAACCCAAAAATAATTTTTCAATTCGAACCAGTAGTTCCTGAGATTAATGCGTTCAAACAAACAAACTCTTCAGCTTTACAAAATTAGTATAGATATGAAATTTGCGAATTAGTTAATAATAACAATTAAGAGCCTATTTGACAAAGTCACATCAGAGTGCTAATTCTACAAGTTTTTAAGCAACGTTCGCATTCTCATGTCAGTGGCAATCTGTCAAAAATATATGGAAATTACAGATGCAATGCCAATGTTCCTTAAAAATGTTTGCGACTGAAATGCGAATGCAAGCGTTCCTTAAAATTTTGTAGAATACGGTATTTGACAAAAAAAAAATTAATTAGTCCGTCAGATAGATTTCCGAGGTATTCCATGAAGCACATCCAAACGAAGCACACCCAGACGAAGCACACCTAAAGTATTCCACTTAGGACACCCGTAGGTGGGCTTCAAATAAAAATTTAAAATAATTAATTTCCTATTCCACGAAGCACACCTATGAATATCACTCGCATAGTGCGGGGACTAAGAAGTAAAAATGTCGATAGAAGAAAATATTTATTATTTAAAAGACTAACTTAAATATCTAACATCTTTCAGTTTCATTATAATAATGTGATACAATACTTGTAATTTTCATAATGTTCATATATAAATCCCATAGATAAGACGTATACATGATACGCTAATAGTCAACGCGTGGACACAAGTGTTAGTATATAATAACAAACAATATAGTAAACACAAGACTTCAAAAAAAGGAGGAGGTTCTCAATTCGGCTGTTTGTATGTTTTTTTTTTTTTTTTAATGTTTGTTCGCGCATAACTCCGTCGCTTGCCAACCGATTTGAAAAATTCTTTTTTTGTTGGAAAGGGTATACTTCCCAAATGGTCCCATGAAAATTTTATCGAAATCGAACAAGCGATTTTTTTGATAATTTCAATAAATTTGTTTTTGTAAAAAGTTTTTTTTTATGTTAAAGTAGAGTATTTTTATTATTCACTAAACAGGTAGCTATAAGAAAACTTCAACATAGATCTCTATGGAAAATTATATTTACAATGTTTTTGATATTTGTCCAAGTTTTTATTGCATAATTATTAAACAATCTGTGATTTTATTAAAAGCACAAAAAAGGAAAATAATAGAAAAATAGTTAAAAACTAAAATTTTTTTTGGAATGATAATTATGAAACAATCT
The DNA here is from genome assembly GCA_905332915.2 of Hecatera dysodea. Classification (NCBI taxonomy): domain Eukaryota; kingdom Metazoa; phylum Arthropoda; class Insecta; order Lepidoptera; family Noctuidae; genus Hecatera; species Hecatera dysodea. Next base: position 16,266,045 of record HG995303.1, read on the forward strand.
GTGATTTTAAATAGTAAGATTACAAATATGTCAAATATTGTGTCACATTATTATAATGAAACTGAATGATGTTAGAAATTTAAGTTAGTCTTTTAAATAATAAATATTTTCTTCTATCGACATTTTTATTTCTTAGTCCCCGCACTATGCGAGTGATATTCGTAGGTGTGCTTCGTGGAATAGGAAATTAATTATTTTAAATTTTTATTTGAAGCCCACCTACGGGTGTGCTAAGTGGAATACTTTAGGTGTGCTTCGTCTGGGTGTGCTTCATTTGGGTGTGCTTCATGGAATACCTCAGATTTCCTAAAAATATTGGACACGTAGGTACTATTTGCTTTATCAAATCTATAAAAAATGACGAAGATAAAAAGCATTAAAGATCAGTAGGGGGCTTGTGACGTCACGTCGTGGTAAGAATTGTAACGAATAGTGACGTCACACAAATATTCAACGCACTGTATCGTCTTCGGTTTTAGATCTTCGTAATTAGACTTTTTCAGTCAAATACCTTATTGGATTAAAATTTTAACGATTCATACTGAGGGCTGATAGTGTGAATTGTTAAAATTTTAGTTAACAGAACCTGTCTCAAAGAATATGACCATTATGTACCTACATGTCTTGATAAATAGATGATAGTGAGAGAAAGAGAAGCGTAGTAAATCAGGGTTCATCCCAAAACATGAGTTTGGTAGTTCCACTTATTTGGCTGTTTCTTCTGATTATTGCTGTTTAGTTCCTATATGTGCATGTAGTTAGATGAATAAACAGTCGCAAATAAATCATCATTCAGTAAAGACGTTTGTTATTTTTATTAAACATCGTTCCATTATTGCGAAGACAGTGAATCTTTAGTAAATAAACAGTTGCATTGTTATAACTAAGAAACTAACTAGGCAATTTGTGTTTAAAACCATTTCACACCATCAATTTTTGCAACAACATTACCATCACATTGGACTAATTTCGTGTGAAATCACTAAAAAATAGCTCACTTATAACATAGACCGATACCTTAGTCGAAAAGTCAATGAACTACATTAATAGGTACAGTTCTGTATATCCAATTCCCACTAACATTATAATGAATTGAATATATGTTGGTATGTTTGGATCATTATATCACCCGAAAGACGTCCACTGTTGGACGAAGGTCTCTCTAAGTGTTGTCACTTCTGTCGGTCCTGAGCATATCCGCGGTGACTCTCGGTTATTTATGTGTGTTTTGACAAACAACGCTAGGTGCCGCGGTAGCGGCCAGCGAGCGCTACGTCGAAATTGGTCGCGAAATTTTCCTTAGTATTTTTTTCATAGTGTCCTCAAGACGACACTCTTTCTGAGTATGAGTGAAAATATTATGGTAATTATGTTCGGGGATAAAAGCGTTATGATAAAAAACAGTAAGAGTATAAATATATTTACATTAATGATTATTATTAATTACAATTTTCGGAAACATGAGTGTTATGAACACCACTAGTAGCACTACAAATAGTATTAATGAAAACTTTAGGATGAAAAATTTTAGGAAGACTGATCATTCGGATTACAAATCGTTAGGAAGAACAATTTCGAGTAAAGAACTTTAGGTGTGCCAATATGGACTCGTCATGGATACTCGATTAAAGATAAATTCTATTCTATATCGCATCCACCAGTCCTCCTTATGGGATGTCTTCCAACGCTTCGTCTTCAGGAGCGGTCTCCACTCCAGAATTTTTCGACACCATTTGCTTAGCGTTTAATCACGCGTCAACGGTTTAATGGATTTCGATGAACATGAGTAGATCATCAGAAAATATAACCCTTCCTTGGCAGTCGTAAAAATGTACTAAACTACCCGTTGGTAGTATAGTACATTTTTACGACTGCCAAGGACATATATTTTGAATTCTTGTAAAACTTGATCGTTATCAAGTTTTACAAGAATTCAAAATATATGTCGCTGTAGCGTTTATAATTTTCATTTTGGACTTTGATGTCAATGTCGACTACCTACAAAATTTTCTAGGCCACAAGTTCTAGGGCACGTACCAAGTTTCCTCCGTGCCTCGGAAAGTACGTTAGCAGTCTGTTGTCAGATGCCAGTAAATCTGAATCCAATCTTGCCATGAAGTACCATGTTACCCAGTAAATGATTGTGGAGGTCTGGTAGGCAGTCACTCCACGCAAAATTCTGGTTTTCAGCTGAATTCGGTTTCACTAGAAGCCAACTTTAACATATTTGGGAAAAGGCTAGTCTGATGATGATCATCAAAAACACGAACACCCTAAACTTACCCAAAGATACCCAAACCCACAGTTACGTACTTAGCTCGCCCCTAAATCAAGTAACAAACATAAATTTTATAACTTAGATCATAGAACAGTCGCTAACGAGTTTACAGTTGAACTGCGATGAACACAATTGTGCAATCATTACGCATGTTGCTTAAGGGGGTGGGCTGAAGTGGTTTCCATATTAATAACATAAATGTGAAAGTAAAAGTTAAAGGGAAAAATCTACAAGTCCGTGATAAGACCTGTCGTACTGTATAGATCAGAATGTTGGGCTGTGAAAAAGATGGATGAAAATAGATTACATGTAGCGGAGATGAGAATGTTAAGATGGATGTGTGGAGTAACGAGGATAGATAAAGACTTTTGATTTTGTAACTAAAAAGGTTATGAATGAAATGTGGATGGATGGAAAGGGAGAAGTAGGCTAAAGAAAAGATGGATAGATTGTGTGAGGAGTGATATGAAAGAAAAGGGAGTTAGTGATAGCGTGACGGCTGACAGGACAGAATGGAAGAAAAAATCGTAATCGCGAAGATGATGATGATGATGATGAAATGCGAAAGTAACGTTCGTTCTGCCTATCTGGCTGTCTGTTTGTAACCTCTGTGATTCTCCAAGTGTTATTCAGAAAATTAATTAGTATTGAATAACTTTTCCTCTGCTAATTATACTTGGTTCTAAGACTCGTATACTTGATGCATCGTCCGCACATAATATGTATGAAATATTTTTTTGTATACCAAATATTGTAAAACATTTATTTGAAAAGAGTAACTATGTCAAAGTCAAAGTCAAAGTCAATTCATTTATTTCAACTAGACCATTAACGGCACTTTTGAACGTCAAAACATTTGAAAAATAAAAATAATTATAGTGACTCTAGTTGTCCATTCGCAAAAAGTAGATTCTTATGGAGAAGAACGGACAAGAAACTCCATAGTTACTCTTTTCAAATATGTATAAGTTTTACAATACTTTGTATACATTAGCCAATTGGTTATATGTGAGGACGATGCACCCGAATAAAACTAAGTACTATACTATTAACAGGTACAACAAAGAAACAACAGCAGAGGTATAATTAATAAATTTGCTAGTCAGGGGCATAGTACTCACATATTTACAATTTTTTAATCCTTGTTTTATATAATTACCAACAATGAATCAGTGTGTGTTAAATTAACTATAAAAGATCAGTAACACCGTACAGACAGACAAGTTTGGCTTTGTCTACTACACCCAATATTGTCCTATGGAGTTTCTTGTCCGTTCTTCTCCATAAGAATCTACTTTTGCGAATAGATGCTAGAGTCACTATAGTATGTTAACTGTAAATGAAAGGGATACGGGTAGACTAGTGAAAATTAAAAAAAAAAAAAAAAAGTGGGTGCCATGGTACACAAATAAAAAAAAAAATTGGTTTTCTTGAAAATTAGACTGCATATATTTTCATCGTCTAAAGCTTGCTTAAAAGGTGTGAAATAAAAAATAAAAAAATAATATTATTTTTTTTCATTGTAGACATTTGAAAGCGCTAGAAGATTGAAAAGTTTAATTCATTTTAAGAGTCTATTCAAATTTATACACAGTACTCGTTTACTTCGCCAGGGTTGCGGAATTTGTTCGAAAGTCACCGCGGGCCTGGAACTCAAAGGGCTTTAGAAGACCACGAATGAGATTTAGTCAGAAAGAGTCTGCCTCTCCCTTCTACTCTATCCAGTGCGGAAGAAGTCATTTGATAATTTTCCGCCTATAATAAAGGTGGTTTACTCACACAAATGAGTAATAAAAATAAATTGTGGAAATTCATCATTAAATCAGAATTATTATTCAACGTGGCAATGCTGCCAGTGTTCTGGGCATATTACCCTTTTGACAGCAATTTAGACGAGTTTAGCAAAGCCTCTAGCTCAATTTCATTTTAATATAATTGACGCGTAATTAATTTCATACTATAAAATATAACCCACGCAGTTTTTAATAAATATTTATCAATGTCTGACACAATTCGCCAGACACAAATGAAATACCAAAACTCGATTTAAAACAAACAAAATTGCTTTCATAATCCTTAAACAAACTCAATTTTCATAACGCTTCAAATAACAAAAGTTACCCTTTTGGCTTAAAAACTAATATTTACGAAAAAAGAAAATTGGAAAGAGCGCAATAAATTATGAAAGTCGTAATCTCTAGGTGAATTATCTGGGAAAATATAATCAGATACAAAGGGTAGCAGCCCTAGCTTATTTATGATACAATTTAGCACATAACTCAGGCCGAAAACAAACTGTTTATCTAACTACAATCGCTCAGTCTTCCGGCTCTACGCCACTACGCCGCTACGAGCCAACTGGGGCTACGAAAAGTGCTACGAAATGTGCTACAGGTTTTCGTAGCAAATAATATCTGAGGGAGTAACAGCGGAGTTAGCTGCATGCACGATGACCGTTGGGCAAAAGTGTCCACATAATTAAACTTACGTGTAATTAAATCTATTAATATACGTAATGTTATGAACGGGTGTTTGGCCTTCACATGGTTGGTTGGACTTTTTTATGCTTCAAAAATGAAGTCGACAGTGTAAGAATATATAGTATTCATCATTGATACATAAGGATTAATGGACCAGAAACTAGGCATTGACTTAGCTTCGGCTCAGCCAGAACATGTTTAAAGAAGCTATATTTCCAAAATCATGATAATTCTCTTTTAATCTCAATACGGCACTTACCACATGCATAATAATATCTTAAGCACTCTGCCTAGCCAATTTTCAAGTATGATGCTGACTAACGGTTGCTCTCCAACTGTTGCATATGTTCAAATCGCGTGGGGAACTTCGATAGCGCGTTGTAGGTCTTGTGTAACGTCAGGTGTATTTTTATTAGTTAGTATTTACAAGCTCCACTAATCTCCATAGAAAATGAAGGTTCCATATGGCTGTTGTGTCTGGTGGGCTGCCCCATAGTTGATACTGGGACTGTTGCTGAAATCGCACGAAAAACTCATACATCGCGATGCAGGATTTCGTTCAGTTAGTTCGGCGCTGACGAGATAGATGGCGTTGCGCTAAATTTTGTTGCCGAGCAAATTCTGCGTCGTTAGTTTTTCTTGTGTCCGCTATACCTACACCAAACCAAATCGATCTCCTCTTTCTCATATCAAAAACGCTACCTTCATAGCCCCAACGAAGCGGTTACACAGCACCATCCTACAACAGCGGTACAATTTGAGCGGAATTAAGATAAAATTTATTCCCACGTCATTGTTCTGAGCGTATCTTGTTACACTTATCTGTTAAACGAGAGATGCTGTGCCGCCATTGATGGAGATGGACCAACTTTGGTTAAAGAGTTTTTTTTTCCCAGTATTGAAATCATGAATGGTAAAAAAGATTGGTGTATACGGCGCAATCTATGTAATTTGTTATCAGAAGATTTTTATTAACAGCTTGATATCTTGATTTGTGCCCCTTATTACATGCGATTTGTATATAACTGACGAATGTATTCATTTTCTTTTTTTAAACGTGTGAGGCAACGTCTTTTTCTTTATTAGGAACGGTTTCACCCGCATAGTTCCCGTTCCCGTGGCAATATAGGGATAAAATATAGCCTATGTCACCTTTTTTCCGTGCGGTAATCGATCGAAGAACACGCAGCACAGCAGTCAATCGTTCAGCCACTGCGCCAACGGTGCCGCCAATTTTGACACTTGTACTCTACATAAAGTTATGTTTTGTGACCGATATACCAATAGAATGTAGTTACATTTGCGTTAGCCCTCTTCAATCAATCACCAAAGACCTTAACAGTCCATTTGTAACCTTAGTGACAAAGTTGAAATCCCTCATGTCCAGCAATTCCACCGAAAGTCCAGCCATCGAGTAAAACTTGTAATTGAAAGAAAATGGACAAAGGAACTTCTCAATAGTACTTGTAGTTTAACATCCCACAGGGAAGTCAAACTACTTTTTAATCAAAACCGATTCTTCGAAACTATAATGTTAAGTTACCAGTACAACTTCCTAATGAAATCTTTATTTAAAGAAAATAAGAAAACTAGGTTATGTTCATTACCCCACCGAATGTGTCTCCACGTTGCCGTCGTGGTGGGGCTTGTCTCAATGATTAGGGTCAGTGCCTGCTAGGGTTGCGGAATTTGTTCGAAAGAGTCACCGCGGCCCTGGAACGCAAAGGGCACAAGACGGAACGCGGGTGGGTTTTAGTCAGTAAGAGTCTGACACTCTCTTCCGCTCCGCCCACAGCGGGAGAAGTCATTTGATGATTTCCCATAAAAAAAAGGTTATCTTAATTAAAAGAAATTACAGCACCCACCTCACGCACTAGGGTAAGCCCACCAATTTGCGTCTAACCAACTTTGGAGCCACAGATTATCGTGTCGCAGTAAGACTCAACTTACACTGGACGAATGAATAAAAATAAAACACTTTGCCGTTTTTATTCCAAACACTTATTGTAAGCCCGAGGCTCACTGAGCTATTTGAGTTCAGTAAATGTTTCGTGGGACAGTAACAGGGAGCTTAAACTTAATGCGATTTGCTGTATCAGTTAGAAATGATGTTTGTTATTAATGTTTTTTTTTTCTAAGAGGTTGGTGTGGTAACAGGCTTAATCCTCGGCAAACGTTTTCAGGAATAGGAGCTTTATTTAGTAATTTTTGTATGTTTCTAACACGGATTGAACTAAAATCTTATAGTTTATTGATGTGGTTTTTCGCAAGACAGACAAATACGTACGTAGCCGATTTGAGCAGACAGTCAAGGATTTGGAGACAAAACATTTGTAATGTTGGTGGGTTCGCGTTTGAACTGAAAATACGTTTTCAGTCTCAGTTATTATTGTTATCTCATTATTTACTTAGATATATTAAAATAATTTGTTATTTTTTATTTATTTTTTATGTTTGAATCCCAAAGAGATAACCTTCTTTGTTTCTTTCTTTTTAGCATACTTGCTTATTATATTAAAGCTCTGATTACCAAATGTACTTACTAGTTCCTCATTTAAACTTGGAAAAACATCCCTTAATAAATACAAATACAAATGAACTAACTATACTAGACCAAATCCAATCAAAATAAAGAAAATTCAATCACCCCATCATAACCGAAAATTGCGGCGGAATATAACAAAAATTCATTCGAAGAACCACGAATTTTTTGCTGTTAAACAAAACGCAATTAGAACAATGTACCAAGACTTCGTGGAAATGAAAAACAAACACGTGAATTCGGCAATTACGGACCTTCACGAAAATTAACACAATAAACAGAAACCTTACTGAGTTCCGTTCTTTTTTTCTGTGCATTCTAATTTTGTGCTAATGGTAAATTATAACATCGATCTTCAATGTTAAACAACGTTTGCCGAGGTTGGTCAGTGGATGGGTGACCATTTCAACATAACGAGACACCTCCGTGCCTCGGGAAGCACCAGTCGTTACGGATTGTCAGAAGCCAGAAAATATGACACCAGTCTTGTCAAGAAGTACCGTGTTCCACAGTTAATGGGTTGTGGAGGTCTGGTAGGCAGCCGCTTCACGTAAAATACTGGTATTCAGCTGAATCCAGCTTGACTGGGAGCCGACCCCAACATAGTTTGGAAAAGGTTAGACAGATGATGAACTAATTTTATAAATGTAAAAATGTCTGTTGTCTACGCCTAAACCGTTGAACCAATTTCAATGAATTTCGGTATAGTGATAGATTGAAAAGAACATAGATCGGGAAAAAAATTGTCCTGCTCTTTCGGAGATTATCTGGAACAGACAAAGATAGACGTTTTTTGAAATGTGTCTTTGTTATAAGCCTCGTATAGAATTTCAGTATATTTTTATTTCACTATAAGTTATTCATCGCGAAGCTTCAATTTTTAATATTACAAAACAAACACTTGAATTTTATTTGTTTGTATAAACATACCTACATCATATACGTATCTCAAGAAGTGTTAAGAGCAAATACAAAACGCCCATGAATGAAAATTCACCAAATGTAAAAGAAAATCCAACACACAAAAATAAGCTCTTCAACTCAAAACATACTTAGAAAGGTACCTATAAAGGTTTGATATTTATACAAAAATGTTACATAAGAATGTTTTCAATTCAAATATAAACGAAGAATAGAATAACAATAGTGTAACTAGAATTTCAAAACAAATACGTGAAGCGAGCAACTGCGGGGTCCGTATCAAAATAAACGAGGGCAAAATGGCCGCCAAGAGTTCGATTTTCAAAAGAATAGCGCGTAATATCAAGTTCCTTTGGATTTTGAAATGTTGCCATTTTGATATGTAACACAATTAACGAAACAGATTTGCAGAAAAAATTGCCTGTCTAAAAAATATAGCAACTTTTGTACACCGACTAGTTCTTTTTCAATAAACCAAAATTATTTTCAAACTAAACTGCTTGCTTAAATTTTATTCGTAGATAATTTTGGACTTTAAAAATGTCCGAGTGGCCGTTTGTAACTGAATTTTTGAGATGAGTGGTTGAAATTTTAGTCGCCATCTTGAAACGAAGCAACGTAACATTTTGGATTAAGTTTAATTTTTCGTTTTTATAATTTACTTCTACGAAAAGTTCAAAGCTTTTCAATCTAATTTGATAAAATTTATTCTACCAATAAGTATTATAAATGTGGAATTGGGATCTTTGTTTATCAATCATGCCGCAACAACTAAATGGATTTGCGGATTTGGAGATTATGGGGAAATGGCTTTTTTATGGCTGGGAAATTATCAAATGACTTCTTCCGCTCTGGGCAAAGCGGGAGTAACTGATTAATACCCTCCTAATGCTCTTTGCGTACCAGGGCCGCGGTGACCCTTTCATACAAATTCCATAACCCTGGAAGGCACTGGCCCGAGTGGGCCCCATCTTCTATGCTGACATCTTTTTGGGGCGCGCGTAGAGCTCAATGCGCCGCGTGGTTGTTATCGGTTGATGAGTCACCCAGTCAGTAAGTTTTTGTGGGGTTATTTTCGACATTTCCATGAGTAAATCCGAGTGTCTGTGTGTCTTTTCTGATGGACTGAACGGGTTTTCTTTGTTTCTGACAAAAGTCTAATTAATATTTTTTAGCGTTCGTCCGTATATTAAAACGGAACCCTTTTATGGTCACTTGTGTGTATCTCTGTTAGTTTGTCTGTCCGTCTATAATAGTAAATTCGCTCTGAATTTATTTGGCCAATACTGTTGTTTTGTGCATATCGCACCTCCGGTGCAACACTGTCAATTTGCAATATTTTGATAAATGAACAAAATATAACAAAAGTGACCTGAAGTACTTCTGCACTTGATGCAATAATGTCACTGACATAGTACTTATAGTTTCAACGTGACAGAGTAAATGTCGTAACGGTTTGTAGGGTGTCATAAGCAGTTGCGGAATTTGTTAGAAAGAGTCACCGCGGCCCTGGAAAGCAAAGGGCACAAGAAGTATCACGGGTGGGTTTTAGTCAATAAGAGTCTGATACTCCCTTCCGCTCCGCCAAGAACGGGAGAAGTCATTTGACGATTTCCCATCCAAAAAAAAGGGTGTCATAAGCAACTCCAAATCTTTAAATGTTTCGCCTGAAAAATTTCGTTTTTCCAAAAGTGACAATGTTGCACCGGAGGTCCGATATATTTATTTAATCTGTACACTTATCTTAATACCTCTCGCAATACCTCTTGTACTGTTGTTTTTATAGGAGGTACGAATCACAAAATTATATGATGATGTTGACATAAAAAAAAAAAACTGAGAATAACGAAATTGTAAGCAATATTTTCCTTCCATTTAAACAGTCGAACAACAGAGCCATACACGAGCACGAAAAGCATGGTAGTTTAAGCGAAATAGTAGGTGCGCTAGCGGGTACCGCTCCAAAAAAAAGTTTAAAACTTTCGCTGGGTTCCGTAGAACGGTGCTTAACGTACCGCTACGGAATAGAGGGATTCCGTGCAATTTTAACGTGTATCCCAGTTGTGTCGGGAACACTGGCAGAATTCGAATAGGGCAGGAAAAAAGATACCAGAATATAGGGCTGAAGGCTAACTTGGGACTAGGTTTAGCGGATTAAAATCACATAGGTTACGTCGACTTAACGGGGAACATATTTAGATTATTACGTAAATGGAACATTTTTAGCCCAGTTCCCACAAGCGCGCCCATGTAAATGTCGTGTATTGTTTTCACATACAGAGTTGATATGAGGGCATTAAATTACACTACGTATACTATACGGGTTTAGTATTCATTCGATATGGTATAAAAATAAAAACCACCAAATATGAGTTTGTATTTTTTCGAACAAACTAAATAGCTTACAAATCAGAGGAAAACGCAACCACCCTTTGTAAATAAATTTAACTGACCTTAGATACCTAGCTGACAAAGCGGCACCGTCATTTTGTTGTACTTGTGACTTGCTTCAGAGCGGCAATAACGCATCGTAGGTTATACTCAGATTTATCGTTTTAAGGGGCATGGCCTATGCGTATAGACATAATCAGCTGTTAGGAAATATACATACATCGTGTTCAAACGGGGCAAAATCTCCGTCGTATCAACTTTGTATAAGATAAGATTAATTTACTGGCATAAAACAATAGGTGATTGAATACATTACGAATAATATTTTTAACAAATGACAATGTACAATAAAACATTATTTATGTTCAGAAAAAAATAAACAGCTGTTCCCTACATTTTGATTAGTTATACGAACATAAATGTAAGGAACAGTTGATTTTTTTTCGTGATTTCAGGTTTGGTCCCATAGTAAAAGTTGTTCATAATGCGGAGTACAATGACCTCTTACGACGTTTTTGGTGTTTTCAAATAACTCTGTATAGTTGGAAAAAGACTAGGTAGATGATGATGGCCGTATTATGATTACGATGATGATCTTAAAGATATTAGTAACGCAGGAAATAAGGCACTCTCTGTTCATCGCATAGTCGGATAGGTCAGCAATTTGATACGACCAGAGAGAGATTATACGCAGGCCTAACGGCTTAACATCATACCACCAACTTCAAAACTCTGGGCCGCTACTAAGAACTTCCTAATGCAATAACTCGATAACAATTTGGCCCGCCTAGGAATCGAATCTGAAGTATAGACGGGGTAAAACAATTTAAATGCGTAGTTTGACGTTGCTAAGTTTTTAATTACCACGTTACTTCCATGTAATGTTCTAAATAAACTTATTATGTACAACATATATATATATATATGCATATATATATTTTATTTTATTTTTTCTCACACATACTATCTTTACAGAATGACCCCAATACAATAGTGGTTTCAAAAATCAACAAAATATAAAAAATGGAAAATCAACTTACGTAAAATCTTAATCTAAAGACGGACTAAACAAATATATCTAATAATTATCTTATTGGACTATTTATTAGAGCCCAAAAAACGCTATCTAAATTTCAGTGTTTACTGGCAGCTGCATATGAACAGCTTTACTCAATGAAAAACATTTTTGACGTTTTGACAATAAACCTTCACCACGCTTCCGCTGATAGAATAGCACTTGACTGGAGTATTTATAGCTTGTTATTTTCTAAAACAACGAGGCAGAGTATTCACTCTAGAAAAACGGTAAAAAAGAACCAACCAATAGGTATAAAAACTTATATGTAACGCAACGAACAGAATATCGGTAGTTCAACTAAAAGGAAAAAGCTAGTGAGTTGCGATGTTTCAGTGCGAGCGGCTTTCAAATAGTGGTTAACGCTTCGAGAGTTTCATCTGTTTTTTATTCAACATTTTTTAGAGGCAGTTGGACAGTTTAATCGTGTGATCTAGGACTCTGAATAGAGCATTCATATCGCTATAAATACTAAATAATCTATACTAATATTATAAAGAGGTAACGTTCGTGAGTTTGTGACGTTGTAAGGGATCTCTGGATCTACTGAACCGATTTTCAAAATTATTTCTCCAATAGAAAGCTACGTTATTGTGGAGTATCATAGGTTATTTATACATATCTTTTTTATTCCCGTATTACCACGGGAATGGGAACAACGCGGGTGAAACTGCGGGGCGCTGCTAGTCTATACTTCTAAAAGATTTGTATTTTTATATTTTTGTATGTAACGAATAAACTCAAAAACTACTGGACGATTTCAAAAATTCTTTCACCATTAGAAAGCCACATTCACCCTGAGTAACAAAAGCTAAAATTTTATCCCCGTATTCCCATGGGAACGTGAACTACGCGGGTGAAACCGCGGGGCGCTGCTAGTAGGTGATAAATAAACAAATTGTTTATTGATCAAGAGGGATGGTGAGAAAAACAAAAACTTAAACTAGGTTAAGTTTTTGTTTTTATGCAAGATTTACAAACTTATGTAACTAGAACTACATTATAAGGTCGAGAATGGTAATAAGTACATCTGTTGACAATTAAAACGTTACCCTGCCTCTTAAACTAGGGTATACCTGTATTTTAAGAGACAGTGAACGGCTATAGGTTTATATTTCAAAATAAATTATTATATATACATATGTACATATGTCCGTGTGTGCATGAGTGTGAATGTGTTATTATTGATTATGTGTGAGCATAGTCTTGTTGAAGTAGTCACTCAGTGAGTTTATGTCTAATTTCCCGTTTTGTCAGATCGTGGTGTTTGTGGTGCGGGTGCGTGTGTGTGTGAACTTTTCTGCATATGAGAGAGCTCAAAATAAGATAGGTACTGATGTTTGGTAAAGGCTGTTCTGTGAGGAGTACTTGGAGGGATAAAGATGCGTTTTCTTTAGTCGGAAGGTGGTAGGGATGCATATTTTCTCAGAACAGAGTAGAGCAAAAAGAGTTGACGAATTGTGAGAACTTTACAGTGGGAATACAGAGTAATGTAACATTTATAGATATTTTTAAAGGTTATTTTGCTTTACTTGAGGAACTTGTAGCTAAATAATAATAACAACCAAACGGGCCCATCACACGGTACCCATCTTAACATACCGAGACTCCTCCGTGCCTTCAAAAGCACGCTAAGTTGTTGGTTCCAGCTGTCATTTGTAGATCTTTGGCAGTCGGTACGGATTGTCCGAAGCCAGAAAACCCTGACACCTGTCTTGCTACCATATTACCCAGTTAATGGGGGGAGGTCTGGTAGGCAGCCGCTCCCCGTAAAATACTGGTATTCAACTGAATCTGGTTTGACTGGAAGCCGACCCCAATATTGTTGGGGAACAACTAGGAAGATGATGATATATGAGTTTTATCACATGATCTAGGCCTCTGTATATATATTATGTCTCAGTCAAATGATATAATCCACCATATTACATTACTTGTATTACATCCCATTACATATTACAATACTTCATTAGTAAGAAATATAGTAAGGAGAAATCTGTTAACTTTTTCTGATGATTAAAATTGATTTTCATTTTAAACATTTTTTATTTTGTGAGTATGGTCACCCTACAATCTAATCAATTGCAGTAGTACGATGCGGCTAAACGTGGCCCACCTTATTGAAGAACGTGTCGCAATGACAATCCGGCGTATAGTTGAACCGCCGCATTTCAAAACGGTCCTGTTTTTGATAACGGCTAGCCGTAATGTAATATCACAGTAAAAATATGGAACAGTATGGAAACTAAGCCCATTTGTTGAAATAATTACCTACGCTCCAGTAGAGAGTTAGGGTTGTCACTTTTAATTTTTGCAATAAGTGTTTTATTGGAACGAAGTTCTTTAACACGACTTGCGGTAGGAGTTGACTGGGAGAAATAGTCACAAGAAAATGCGTTAGTGCATGTTATTCCATGCGACTTTCTTCTTTGGTCAAAATGTAAATAATGCCATTGTAAAAAAAAAAATACAAACTGAATGTTGTTTATCATTTCTATGCCATTTTATTCCATTTCAATTATACCTAATATCTGCCCTAAAATTTTGATGAAGGATTTCTGTATGGTGAATAAAAAAGCTTTTTACAAAAATTACAACCGACTTCTAAACAAAAAAAACCAAAAAGTACAAAATAACTTTAATTTCGGAACTCGGTGTTTTTGATTGCTTTTTTGTTTTGAACACACCGACTTCCGAAATTAAAGTTATTTTGTACTTTTTGTTTTTTTTTTGTTTAGAAGTCGGTTGTATTTTTTAAAACAAAAAAGCAATCAAAAACACCGAGTTCCGAAATTAAAGTTATTTTGTACTTTTTGGTTTTTTTTGTTTAGAAGTCGGTTGTATTTTTTGTAAAAAGTTTTTTTATTTTTCACTTTTTAGTGGTTCACTCCCAGCTAAACATACCCATCACAGCGTACGTGGTATAAATTGGTGTAAACAATAAACAAACATGCGATTTCAGCTATCCCGACAGATTTGCTATCATTTATTGAAATTAACAAAAACCCGTTTGTTCGATTTCGATAAAATTTTCATGGGACCATTTGGGAAGTTATACCCTTTCCAACAAAAAAAGAATTTTTCAAATCGGTTGGCAAGCGACGGAGTTATGCCCGAACAAACAAAAACGACTAAAATATAATGTTGTCGTAAAATTATGGTCTTTTTTTCATAGGTACTCATAAGGATTAATTTATTCCATATGTTATATAAATTATATTACAATATAAATTAAAATTAGTCTTCGGTATAAGGATTTAATACTAGTATTAAAAATCTGTGCTTGGGTACACAGTTTTTGCAAAACGAAAACCTGAGTGGTCCACCTATAGCCATTATAATAGCGTAGGTATTATCTATGAACACGGCACCCGCCACTGAGCGCACCGCGAAAGTCCCTTAGGGGCCTCGTAGATGTGCGCGTCTGTGTGAGTGTGCCGTTTCGACCGTTTGTTCGTAGTTTCTGTACTGTTCCATATTTCTACTGTGGTAATATAGTGGATTATATAATCCGACTGCAACATATATAACTATTGCTTTTAGAGTTATTTAATTATTGATATTTGCCAACTCGTGATTTCTCGAATCAAGATGATTCTCAATTTCGCACAACTTCAAATTAATTAATAATACTAACTAAAAACACTCAATTCTAAGTACCACTCGTACAAAGTCGCAAACTACATTGAGCATTCCCAGATATCTCTTTGGAAACATTTTTTTTTTTTTCTGGATGGGAAATCATCAAATGACTTCTCCCGCTCTGGGCGGAGCGGAAGGGAGTGTCAGACTCTTACTGACTAAAACCCACCCGTGATCCTTCTTGTGCCCTTTGCGTTCCAGGGCTGCGGTGACTCTTTCGAACAAAATTCGCAACCCTAGCAGGCACTGATCCTATGGGGCCCCGTCTACGTTGCTGACGGCTCTTTGAGGCGCGCGTGGAACACGACGCGCCGTCGACTCGGGCCTGGTTGCTATCGGACGGCGAGCCACCCATAGCTCGCCATCCACAGGCCCGCGCCTACGGTGGCCGGGAATCGCCCTGCATTTCCCGACGCCCGGGGCGTCTTCTTCTGTTGCGGCGGCTGGGGCGTGAGGTTTCCCTCTCACGCACGCGTTCCGCCTCCTCCTTCGCTAGCATTACTACTTCACAGAAGGAGGCGATCGCTTCCTATGCCTCCTCGCTCCGGACCATGGCTTGAACCAGGGCCGGACGCGAGAGGTCGCCGCCGCCGATCGCCTCGACGAGGACACGGCGGTGCTCCGCCCAAGCAGGGCAGACCTCCACCGTATGCTCCAGCGTGTCCTCCGGGCGATCCACACAGTGATGACACCCGGACGTGTCCTCCCGCTGGATCCGACACAGGTACCTCCCGAAACAGCCGTGTCCGGTGAGCACCTGCGTCAGGCGGAAGGTGAGGACGCCGTGACGTCTCTCCAGCCACGCCTCTAAGAGGGGACTTATCGCCGCAATAGTGGCGTGCCCAGCACTGGATTGCGATAGTCGCTGTCTCCAAACCTCCGTGAGATCCCGCCGGAGCTCCGTCCGCTGCGCAGCAATTTGCCGCGGCAGCTGAGTTTCACCCTGGCTTAGCGCCTCCACGCGCAACGCGTAAACGTGCGCGAGGGCTCTCGCCTCCAGATCCCACGGCAGCAATCCGGCAAGGAGATTCGCCGCCTCGCCAGAGACCGTGCGGTATCCACGGACTAGCCGAATGGCCATGACCCTCTGGGCCGAGACCAGGTGGCGCGTTGGCAGTCGCCTTAGCGACAGCGCCCACACTGGGGCCCCGTAAAGGGCCATCGACCGCACGATCCCCGCGTACAGCCTCCGGCAGGAGGCGTTTGGACCCCCTAGATTGGGCAAGAGCCGCTTGAAGGCAGCCCCGGCCCGCCCCAGTTTGGGGGCCAAACGTCAGAAATGCTCCGCGAAGTTCCAACGGCTGTCGAGGACGAGGCCCAGGTACCTCATCGTTGACCCGACGCCGATGTGAACCCCTCCTACCGTTAGCTGGGGTCCCGGTGGTGGCCGGTTCCGAGAGCCATGAAAGCACATGGCCTCGGACTTGTGCAGGGCCACCTCGAGACCCAGTTGCCGGATTCTGTCAACGACTATCGCAACTCCGCGTGTCATCAACTCAGCCGCCGCTTGGTGCGACCCCCCTTGCGCCAGAATCAGCGTGTCGTCAGCGTAGCAGACTACGCTGACGCCGCGAGGGAGGTCGGCGCGCAGCACCCAGTCGTAGCCGATGTTCCACAGGGGCGGCCCCAGAACCGAACCCTGTGGAACACCGCACGACATCATCTCTTTGGAAACCTGGTAAACAAATTTTGATACGATAGAATATCCGTCAGGGCTGCCATTCAATGAGCTAGTTTGCAGATAGTGATGACAGCACCCGTCGGATATTTTTAGGTTACATTAATTTTGTAAGTCGGGGGTTTTTATTAATTATTTAATTCTTTTTCAATTATGTTTTTACCGTCGTGGGTTTTTTCAAAATTTTCAATTTTGCCTTTTATTTCAAACTTTTTAGAGAGAATTTTATTATGAACCAGCAGCGCCCCCTGTTGAGTTGTCACCGTAACACCTATCCAAGAACATGCACCAATCAAACCCGAACACATCACTGAAAACTACATCAAAATCGGAGTAGTTTTGTTTTTTTGCATAAAAATATGTTTACTGCAGCGCCCCCTGGTGAGTTGTCACCGCAACACCTATCTAAGAACATGCACCAATCAAACCCCAACCCATCACTGAAAACTACATCAAAATCGGAGTAATTTTGTTTTTTTGCAAAAACATGTTTACTGCAGCGCCCCCTTGTGAGTTGTCACCGTAACACATATCTAAGAACATGCACCAATCAAACCTTAACCCACCACTGAAAACCGCATGAAAATCGGACTAGTAGTACTGGAGATAAATGGGAACATTGGTTTGCACAAACAAACAAACAAACAAACATCCTCTCACCCCAAACGCATACACTGTCTCCGTTCCGTCGTGGGAAAAAAAAAGGTCATCATTTGCCAGAGAGCCAGCTCCATCAAGTAATACCAATAAAACATCTCGTGACCGAGTGAAGTTGTGCCGGGAACGTAAAAGAATGAATGCGGCCGAGCCGATCAACGACGGTGCCAGTATATCAGCAGCTGTGGCTGGGGTGGTTGAAATATTTTATATCTATACTATATATAATACTAGCTGCTGCCCGCGACTTCGTCCCCGTGGAATCCCCGATTTTAAAACATTCTTTATCGCTGCTCCGCTCCTATTGGCTTAAGCGTGATGATATATAGCCTAAAGCCTTCCTCGATAAATGGTCTATTCAACCCAAAAGGAATTTTTCAATTCGAACCAGTAGTTCCTGAGATTAGCGCGTTCAAACAAACAAACAAACAAACAAACTCTTCAGCTTTATAATATTAGTATAGATTATAAAGCTGAAGAGTTTGTTTGTTTGTTTGTTTGAACGCGCTAATCTCAGGAACTACTGGTCCGATTTGAAAAAATCTTTCAGTGTTAGACAGCCCATTTATCGAGGAAGGCTATAGGCTATATATCATTACGCTAAGACCAATAGGAGCGGAGCAGTCATGAAAAATGTGACACAAACGAAGTTGTGCGGACAGCTAGTAGAAAATACAACCCGTTACGTTTTCACGTACAACACGGCCGTGATAATGACACAGTTACGCCCCATTATTAATAATAATATTTAAATCACTCATCTGTATTAAAATCCAAGAAGTTATGTGTATGTATTACATATAAAATTAATTGGTCCGGTAGGTTTCGAAGAAAACTGGTTATGACAGACAGGCAGACACACGAGTGATCTTAAAAGGTTTCCGTTTTTACGGACTTCTGGAACTTAAAAAAGTACCTATGTATGTTTTAATATCATTGATAAAACCATTTCAGACTACGACTTTCTCACAAAACCCCTTTTCACCGTAAAAATTAATCGATTGATACAGCCTTTTGAAAACCGAAATGCCAAAAACCAATCAGTTTTGCCGCGATGGAATTTAAGAATACAGTTTCATTCAAAATTTCGCAACTCATATGAATTCTTTTCGGAGCAGTCATTCTTTTTGAGGGAAAAAAAACAAACAGTGTTTGCGTACCAGGTGAAAATCTACGTACGTTCGGCTTTTGTTATAAAAGAACATTGTTTCTCATATTTGGTTCAAACACGTTTACTCTATGTACATTGCGTGTTGAGTCGAATTGTAAAGAGGTATTCTTCTGTAATGTCTGTTAAATTTTAATGATGGGATCTGGCGTTATAAAATTTTGGTGATATACAGTATGTTAACTAACAGAGGGCGTTCCCGTTAACCCGCAATAGTATAGCATCCATATATTATAAAAAAAATATGACCATTCAAAAACAAAAAGTTTTTATTTATTTTTTAATATTAAAATATTCACTAAAAATGTTAAATTGATACGTTAAAGAAACACTCTGTATACGCGTACTTGCTGGTTTGGGCGTTGCTACTACGAGTAGGTACTATTCCGCGCTACTATTTTGATTTTAAACAGGATTTTTCGAATTTATTGTCAATTTTTTTTTAATTCGGATTATTTTATGCTTATTTTTCTATTCCGATATTTTTATTTTAATCTATTAATGATATAGATTAACGAATTTAAGGGAACGCCTTCTGTTATTTACCATACTGTATAATAAATATATACATATGTATGTATGTTTACAGGGTAATTTATTATTATTTATTTACTTCGAACACAATGATTCATATTGTGGTTAGTAACACTTATAAAACTATGTTAGTAACATATTTTTTTCTTAATCTATACTTAGTATTATAAAGCTGAAGAGTTTGTTTGTTTGTTTGAACGCGCTAATCTCAGGAACTACTGGTCCGATTTGAAAAAATCTTTCAGTGTTAGATAGCCCATTTATCGAGGAAGGCTATAGGCTATATATCATCACGCTAAGACTAATAGGAGCGGAGCAGTCATGAAAAATGTGACACAAACGAAGTTGTGCGGACAGCTAGTATAAAATAAATTAAAATAGACAAATTCATAAAACTCCCCGCTGCACCAGACCTGCAGCAGTGCATACTGGTCCAGTGCCCGAGGAACAGGCTATCAGGCTTATTTACTGTTGGAGCTCCCCCTTATTCTTTGCATCAGAGATGCTGTTCTTTTTCGCATGATAGCTTGAAAGCTATCTGTATCTGCTTCCGCAAAAACGCCCGATGCGCTAAAGAAGCGCGGGAGACCTAACAGCATTCTAAAAGCGTTATAAATGCCGAGGTTTGATAAAAAACAGGGATTCTTAACTCTTTAAAAGTTCATTATCATCGTATCAACCGAAAGATGTCCAGACAGCTGGAGATAGGCCTTCCCTAAGTGTCGCCACAACAGCCGGTCCTGTGCGTCTCGGATCCATCGGCTACCTGCGACCCCCACCAGGTCATCGGTTCACCTTATGGGAGACCTTCCATCGCTGCTACTTCCACTACGCAACCACCACTCCAGAACTCTTCCGCCTCATCGTCCATCTGTTCTGCGAGACAACATTGCCAAGACATATATCATAGCAGGCAAAATCAACTGCCCTCACTAAATTTAACTCACAAGAACTAAGTAGATAATAAATACTAAGTGTAATCGATAACAATCGTCTAACTAATATCTTAAAGCGTACTTACATACCTAGTTGAAAAATACGGCCACATTTCTACCAAATAACTCTCTCTATTTATTGTACAACTTAGTACTATTAACTAAATCCCCAAATTAAGTGCTATTTACTAACACAAAACATGAATAAAATACACTAATCATTTTAACTTAACTAATTTTCACTAACGAAACCGTTGCATGGCATTAGAAAATCCAACACAAAAACTTCTACTAAATTCAGCCAAGGAATAAAATGGATTTCTTGAAACCGGCTGCACTAATTATACATTGTAGCCTCATTATTAACACTTGAAATTCTCAAGCACTTTTGCCCACCAAACTGGAATGTTACTACAGTATTTTTAGCAAAAGAATTTTACCTACATTAATTAAATTCCGTGCTTTCTATCTGTACCCCGACCTCAATAATACAGGGTTAAGTCCGCCACCATAACCTGACCCTTTACGCCCCTTCTCGGGTGCAAATTGGCGAAGGAAAAAGTGGAATTTAATAGAAAGCCTCAGGTCAGGTTAGTGTGGTTGAAGTGAGGTTTCCTTTAAAAATATAAAAATTGTATTCATTTCAATTTTAACAAGAGGTTGTTCATAACAAACCTGTTTACACTTTAGATAGTGAATAGTTGTTGGATGTAGAACTAGCTGAATTTTAATGAAATTTCTTAGAAAAAGTCTGGAGTTACTTGCGGTTTTATGTTTTGCTAAAGTGAGTGTTATGAGAATTTTATTAGAAATGTTTGTCATCTACTTTTTTCGCGGGAAACTTTGCTTTATTAGCAGTTTTGGTGTTAGTAACTGTGTATTTTTATATTGTTACCAGATTATATAATTATTAGATTTTAAGATACATGAAAACTTAATATATATAAATAAAATGCCTTTAATTACAGGATTTATTTTCATAGCTATGAGTATCTACTTGCTATTGATATATAAAAACTTTTTACAAAAAAAAAACACAATAGTATAAAATAACTTTGATTTCGGAACTCGGTGTTTTTGGTGGTTTCTTCGTATTTTGAACACCGACTTCCGAAAATAAAGTTATGATATACTTTTGTGATTTTTGTTTCGAAGTCAGTTGTTTTGTTTTAAGTTTTTTTATTTATGACTTTTTAGTGGTACACCCCTCCACCTAAACGTACCCCTCTCTAACGTTACCAACACGGCATACGTGGTAGGTGTAAACAATAAAAAAACATGCGATTTGAGCAATCCCGAAAGATTTTCTATCATTTATTGAAGTTCTTTCCGTTTCCTATCTCTGTTCTTCATCAGATCTTCACCAAACTAGAACCACCGGGGGGACCACCTTGAAAGACTAAGATGCTCTTCTAAACCATCGTATACAATTTTACATTTTCATTTTACATCAGTTATGTCTATACTAATATTATAAAGACTAAAGATTTGTTTGTTTGTTTGTATTGAATAGGCTCCGAAACTACTGAACCTATTTGAAAAATTCTTTCACTGTTTGGAAGCTACGCTATCCCCGGGTGACATCGGCTATATTTTATCCGCATATTCGCAAGGAAACGGGTACTATGCGGGATAAACCGCGGGGCGCTGCTAGTAATTTATATAAAGAATCAAAATACACCTAGTACAAAGCTATAAAGTAACACACATAAAAAACAAAAATACAGTCGTCTTAAGAACCTCATCTTTTTTGGAATTCGGTTAAAAATAAATCGTCGGTCGTGTGGCATTTTCTCTCAAGTCAACCGCTATATCATATAAATGCTATTTACATATTTATGCAGGTTACGCGCGCCCAACGATTTTATTTTTTTGTTTGATCAATATATTTATTTATATTTTATTAATATAGTGATGAGGACAGTGGTGTGATGACTGGAACCTAGGATTTACCGAATATTTTATTAGCTCTAAAAATAAAATCTTTTTGATTTTTTTTCTTATCTTCAAGTTTTTGGTTTTTAATTTTGTTACATACGTCTCATTCTTTTTAATTCATTAAGTGCAATCTGACATTTCCAGCGGTCATCTTAGATTTTAAATTTATCTAAGTATATTACAGTATGCTATTACTCAAGCCCTTTCATTTGAAACCCATATTGAAAAGGTAGTGAACAAAAAATTTATCTGCCATTTTGGTGGCGGCCATATTTGATTTTCATTTATTTTTTCACAGTGTTATCTAATCAACTAGTCAAGACCATTTATTTGATACTCATATTGAAGGGGTTTGTGATTTTGTTGGCGGCCATATTGGATTTTTGTGTTATTTTCGTAAAGAACTCTATTCTACTAATCAAGGCCTTTCATTTAATACCCATATTGAGGAAGTACTGATAAAATATATGAAGTCCGCCATTTGGCAGCGGCGGCCATCTTAGATTTACAATGATACCGAATGTATTAAATTATACTGTCATCAGAAGTAAAGGTGCGTAACAAAAAGATCAATCTGTCAACAGGAAGGAGGTCAAATTTCAATTATATACTAGGTTATACGAGTACTAGATTTCACACAAATGAATAAAAAAACAGGGCCAATTAAATAAAACCATTTTATAAAAACATGCTATTCTGTATACCATAAATGGCAAAACTTGTAGATCTTGACCAAGCACATATTTTTTTTTATGTACATATACTCGTAGGTACTCATTCCTGTTTTACAATAAATTTGTTGTATATTATTCTGTGCCAATATTGATTGATAAAACATGTTTTGGCAGTTCAGGCCTGACAATGTAACAAATACACGGGCAACCTTATGGAGTATCGATTAAGCTCAATAGTTGAGATGTACCTATGCTTGCCCTCTGTGCTTGTCACTAACACTTACGAGTTCATGTATTAATAAACTACTTAGAAATTAACAAAAAAAGCAATACACTGAATAATTATTCTATAAAAGAAATCTACGATCTTACTTCAGATTTAGTTCAGTCCGCAAAAACAAAAGAGCGCCAAGATGAAAGTACAAACCAAAAAAAGAAGAAAAAGCAGTTCTTTCTCCAACTTAAGTGCACTTGTTTTTTACGAAATTCTAAAGAAAAACTGAACGCTATTTCAAATTAATGTAATCCTTCAGTTATTGTACTAATGTATACTGTGTTTCGCTTAAGCTAAAGTAATATTATAAAGATGTAGCACTGTTTGTTTGCTTATTTAAAAAAAATATCTAATCTCGGGATGTACTTACGTGGCGTTCCATGGCCATACTAAAACCCGTAATACACATGCCAGTGACTTGCACCAAAGTATGCAAGTAGGTAATTTTTCACGCCATTGTGCATTGTGTCATAACAAGTTCTGATTGGTAAATGTCACTATCGCATGCATGCTACTTGCGTATTTTAGTGCAAGTTACAAGCACGTGTATTACTGTATTCTTTACGATCCTTTAAATGTGCATTTTTTGAATAAACTAAACTATTACAGCCTTTATTGACCTAATTCCAAAAGTCGAGATACAAAGATTTACGATATCGGAAAACGAATCAGAGAAAATAGAGAAGGACAGGATACCTGCCAAGGCGATTTGGTGATAAGTGGAATAATGCGAAGTACAACTAGCGTTCATAGATTGAAAGAAGACTTGTCACTCGGCTGACAGTGAGATAGATACCTACACGACATTGATGTCATCGCGGGTAGACCCAGCACGAGGCTGGTACAGGAACGCGGGACTGGCACAAAATAAGAGGCCTATTATGCTCAGCAGTGGGCAAAGTTGGATAGTGATTGATGATCACTTACAGGATATTTCTGTCACTAATGGAAAGCTACTCTTTCCCGGAATCAGGTTCCGGAAAAAAATACGATTCCTGCGAAAGTCCAGTTGAGAGTGTGAGTCCAGTTGAGAGTGTGAGTCCAGTTGAGTGTGAGTCCAGTTGAGAGTGTGAGTCCAGTTGAGAATGTGAGTCCAGTTGAGAGTGTGAGTCCAGTTGAGAGTGTGAGTCCATGGGACTGAAGCCGCAAGCAAAACTAGTCCTAAAATAATCATGATTAAAATTAGTTTCCAGAATGTTGCCATAATTTTATTTAGTCCACTGAAAGAGGCTTTATGTGAAGCATTAAGTAGCTTTAAACCTAAACCCAAAAAGATTGTTTGGCCTAAAATCGACCTTGACAGACGTGACCAGAATACTAATGTAATCTTTTCTACAACTGCCTGCCTAATAGAGTTAAGTCTTTATCTAACTACCCTGAAACAATCTAAAGTGTTTGAAAGAAATAATAATAAAAATGTATACTTTTTTTGTTTGCTTAGTTTCGGTTCATATATCTGAAGACATAGTGCGAGTATTCTTATCGTAATCGATCGCGTTAACGTAAATGTTTGCTTATGCCAAATTAGGTATATAGAAAAAAAAGAGTTTTCCGTTATTATCACCAGGTGGCACTTATTTTGTTTCAATACAAATTTTACGCTAACGCGATTGAGAGCGTTAAAAACTCGCACTAAGGCCACTGGTCACACACGCACGCTGTTTGAAGGTAGCAACAAACAATAGGGATGTTTCCTGAGTAGAGTAAAAAATATATGATTATGTTTAGTCCGTCAGTTAGATTATAGAAAAATATTGGACACGTATTTTTTCCTTTATCAAATCTATAAAAACTGACGAAGATACAAAGCATCAAAGATCAGGAGTGGGGGCTTGTGACGTTACGGCTCGTTAAAAAATTGTAGCGAGTAGTGACGTCACACGAGTTTTCAACGCTCTGTATCGTCTTCATTTTTTGTATACGTGAAAAAAGAAAAAATACGTGTCCAATATTTTTTGGAAATCTATCTGATGGACTAATTAGATTTTTTTAGTCAACTAGCCTATTCTGAAGAACATCACCAACAAGATCTGCCGCTCGATTCTGTAAACAGTTCGTAAAGAGAACTGACATTCCACCTTAATGAACATGTACCTTGTTAGCAACCTATCCAAAATTTACAACTCACTTCATACTCACATTACCTTAGTTTTAGAGCTTATTTTTTTTTACAGAATATCATTACTGTTGCGGAATTCGCTCGAAAGACTTACCGCGGCCCTGGAACGCAAAGGGCATTAGGAGGAACACGGATGGGTTTTAGTCAGTAAGAGTCTGACACTTTATTTTGTATGTATGTCCTACTAAGGTGTTCTTCCCCGCGACTTTACTCACATATCTGTCCTATAAATAAATTCAGTATTCCTCCGTGTTAATAATAGAGTTTTGTTTGACCATAGCCATCAATTTGAGCCCCACACATCGGCAAAGACACTTACGACTACTTCATTTGATTTATCTTTGGAAACAGCACACCAATTTGGTAGTTATGTCCTACATTTACAATGTCTAGCTTGTAATTCATGTCCAAGTTGACACATTGCTCTATTCAGCACTGCCAGTGCTCAACTGCTCATATTGAGCATAAAATCCAGTCCATTCCAAAGCAATCAGCTAACTTTAGTCGATGCTTACCACACCGTGAAATTTCGAGATGAATGGACGATGGAAATGGTTCTGACACCTCCAGCAGAGCTTTAGTTCAAATACGGGTAGGAACTTGGTTTTATTTTAGTAATCAAGTTTGTTATTAAAGACCAATCAATTGGTTTGATTAGTGTTGTAAAAACAAAGTTTTTTTTTTTTTAAGTTCGTAGTTGTTCCGTTTCAGCATGTCAATAAAGGTCATTGCTCTTTTTCGCAAAGGCACCCGTTAAAAAAAATGTTTAGATTTTTACTAGCATACAATTATGGGGGATCACTTTTCAGAACGACACAATTTCTTTCATTCCGTTTTTAAAATAAATGTAGATAAACAACTATGAGTAGTACCTTTTAGTGTAATACCCACAGTATTTTAAAGCCTAACAATCTATCAAAAGGATATTCCAGAACCTCAAAGTATTTTACTTTCTAGATTAAATGTTAAATTGGCTTTGATTTTGAACTACCTGAAGCCAAAACAGAATCCTATAAAACTCTTACATATCCAATTTAAAGACTCCAAAAGTCCTAATATTGGTCGCAAAACCCGGTCTAGTCGAGAAGCAATCAGGCAACTTTGGCCTGTGCTTACCGCTCCATGAAATTTCGACGGAGAGAGACAGGACCAGTTAAATTGAAACGTATTGATGGACGTACATACTTGTTTCGACGATATTAATTTAAATATATGTCGCAGGGTGCTTGGAAATTATGTTTTTTGGTGGAAACACTGGGATTTAATGGCAACTAAGACTTAATTTCGTGATCATAATTATGAGCTTTTATGATTTTTGCTAAAAACCCTGTTCAAGTGACTGGTTAATGATTGTTGATTCGCTACGATCTAATTGTCAAACATACTAACATATATGATAATTAAAGAGATTACTACTCGAATGCAGTTGTTAACCAATCAGCGCATTCCTAGTGCATATCGTCCAAGCTGAAGAATTTTATGCTCCACTTCTTTTTAGTCAAAACATTAAGAAGTGGAGACGAGTAGTGGGCTTGGGAGAATCTTATACCAATACCTATGTAAAGCTGAAAAGTTTGTTTCTTTGCTTGAACGCGCTAATATCAGGAACATGAAAAATGTTACACAAACGAAGTTGTTCGGGTCAGCAAGTATCTTCAAATAAAACAAGCGTTGAAAAAGTGCTGGCTCTCAGTCTAATTTGAATAAATTAAAAATAAAAAAATACGCATCGTCCTCACGTTTTTTTTTATATATTCGAAATATTATAAAACATTTATTTGAAAAGAGTAACTATGCAGTTTCTTGACCATTATACTCCATAAGAATCTACCTTTGCGAATGGACGCTAGAGTCACTTTATTATGTTTAAATGATGACGTTCAAAAATGCCGTTTAATGGCCTAATTGAAATAAACGTTTTGACTTTGACTTCAATGACATAAATTTGAAATGACAATTCGTTTTCTTTTATTTTCTGACGATAATTCCAAGTTTAAAAAACACTAGCTGGTATGATTAGGTTTTTTTAATTCAGTTTCCCGCTTTTTTTTTAAACATAGGCTACCTCTACGATACCGTGCTGAGTCGTAAATCACATCATCGATTAGTATCTGGGGAGAGAGTGGTCAAGCAGGAACGCGCCAATGTTGAAAAAAGAAGTAGAACTTTCACGAAAATCCGATTTTTCCAATCATCCAGCGACATATGTGTGTATATTGTATATTCGGTGTCAGGCCAAGCGTAATAATAGCGTTTTATCGGTGAATTCTCATGTTTGTTAACGAAATATGTTTTTTTTTCTGCGAATCCGTTTATGATGGGCTGTTTTAATTGATATTATTATTTAAAATTATATGGTGTTTACATTTAATGCAGAAATGTAATGATATTAAAGTTTAAAGTTTTGTGGCAATTTCAATATTAAATAGATTGTTGATCATTTTTATAGGAATGGGGTTGGTTTGTCTATAATAGATTCTGACATTTTGGATTAAATGCCATGTTTTCACTATGTTTCAGAGGTGTTTTTACCCCCCGATGCAAATACGACAGGGTGTTATAAGTTTGACATGTCTACGTGTGTTTGCGTGTCTGTGGCATCGTAGCACCAGTACGAATTAATCGATATTGTTTGTTTTTTTTAAGGTGAATTAGATGGAAGTGTTCTCAGCTAAATTATATATGCCGCATAAAATAAAAAATAAGCAAAGTATTTAAAAAAACTCCGATACAAAAAAATAAAAAAGTACGAACATAAAAACGTAATAAACATATTTATATTATATTTATTAGAAAGCCTAAAAAAAACTATGAAAAAATCACCACAAATAGAACAAAAAACATTTTTTGTACTATTTGTGGCTATAAAAAAATAACCTTGATATTTTGACCTCACTTCTTACTACTATGTATGAGATTTTTTGATTAAAAGTGGTCGCATCGGAGGGCCGCGCATGAATTAAATAAATAGATTGAGGATTTCGAAAGAACTTCATATGATACGTATGTATGTACTTTAACAAAACGTTAGGCTAGTAATACGACGATGACGACATGGTTGGCGCAGTGGTTGAGCGTTCAGTTGCTGCGCTGCGTATCGCGGGTTCGATCCCCGCACGGAACAGATGTTTGTATGCCTACAGATAATTGTTACGGGTCTGGGTGTTTTCTGTATGTGAATTTACATTTTTGTGAACGCACCCACAATACAGGAGTAAATCCTAGTGTAGGGCAAAGTTTAAAAAAAAGTTAATTTTAGTCGATACTTTGCGTGGCTGTCTATTACCTTGGAAAGAGGATAAGCATTGCCATACAACGTGGCATGCCGCCAGCCTTTTAGGCTCACTTTCAGTCGATAGCAATGCTTTAAATTATCAGCGAAAATAGAGCAATAGCTGAGTTCTACTGAGAGAACTATGACATTGACGAACATTACAAAAATAATTGGGCCCAGGTGTGAACCTTGGAGGACTCCAGATGTTGATAAATAAACTTGTAACCCATAGCTCTTTACAACCACTCTTTGATTTTTTTCTGTGAGATATGATTCAAATCAAAGAAACAGCTGACCCAATACGACGAGTCTTTCGAGGTTATTTCATAATCAGCCTTTTAACGTTCCCACTGCTGGGACACAGGCCTCCTCTCTAGGAGAGGGAATGGGCCGTAATCCAACACGCGGGCCCAGTGCGGGTTGGTGAATGTCACATGTCTTCGATTTTTTGGTTCTAGGACATGCCGGTTTCCTCACGATGTTTTCCTTCACCGTTTTGAGAGCAGTGGTGATGAAATTAATTACACAAAGTAATGCGCCTGGCTGGGTTTGAACCCGCGTCCTACAATTCGTAAGTCGGGGCCGTTACCACTCGGCCACCACTGCTCTTGGAGAGGTTATTTAATACGACTTAATGGTCCACCTTGTTTGACGCGCTGCTAAAATCAGTCCGAGGGTCCATCATTTGACTCACGTTAGTGATGTAGTGATCGTAGATTTACGAACACAGGAACCATGTTGCTGGGGTACTAATTGGGGATTAATGTACGATGTACATAATTAAAGATAGTATAGCTGGGATTCAAAGAGTTTAGCGAAAACTGAATGGAGTGAAATAGGACGGTAGTTCAGCACGTCATTAGAACCTCCTTTCTCCATTCCATCAGAAACTATGATGTCGGAATCAAATGGTATTTAAGTGCTTTCAGGACATCTCGTTCCGTAAATACTACTACTTAATGCATGCTGATGACTTGGGTCTTGTTTCAGCTTCAGAAAGGAGTAAAATTAGAAGTGAAATGCTCAGCAAAAAGTCCGCAGACTTCATCACTAGTAGATAATGATTCATTTCCTAGACTCATCTCCGAGGAAATGTTAGATTTAGAGTATTTGCTTTGACGAAGAACTAAAACTCTTTCGGATTATGTTTGTCACCGGAAAATGCTAAACTCCGTAAGGTAATAAAATGTCTTAAAACATTGTAAACTTTCGATAAATTTTCAACGGGATACTTTAGAACACTTTTTTACGCATCATAATTTAATATCTGTCGAAATCATTATATAATATCGGCTATGAAAGTATGTCTTCTTTTGTGATTACACTTACTACCGCGTTCTTCATCTGCACAATTGTCCTCACTAAATTTTCTGCTTTGTTTTCTGGTACGACATTAATTTTAATATTTTTCCGTCACGAGTATGGCTCGATTAAATTAACTTGCATAGTCAACAATCGGTATTTTTTATCACAATCAAGACTACAGTAGTCACTGAGTGTTTTTGTATGACTTTATAATAGTAATAGTTACTTTTTACTTAACTATGTGTCACAGCTAACGAATATGCTTATGACTTAGAGATTTTTAGCGGACGTAGTATTAGCAGTTTTTTGGTCGTTAATTATCTCTAGATTGGTGCACAATAGGGTAGTTGACGAAATAAATCTAATTAGTCCGTCAGATAGATTTCTAAAAAATATTGGACACATATTTTTTCTTTTTTCACATAAACAAAAAGCGAAGACAATACAGTGCGTTGAAAACTCGTGTGACGTCACTACGTGCTACAATTTTTAACATGGTGTGACGTCACAAGCCCCCACTCCTGTTTTCTGATGCTTTATATCTTCGTTAACTTTTATGGATTTGAAAAACCAAAAAATACGTGTCCAACATTTTTCGATAATCTAACCGACGGACTAAATAAAATTATATTTTTCTTACTCTGGAAACATCCCTATTAGAAATACGCATAAAATTTATTCGAAAGCCGTGATATTTTAATTGCAAATTCAGTCTTATTTTTCTGATTCCGATTTCTCATCCAGAAAAAAAAAGTGAAATAGTGATCAAAACGCAACTTGAAAACCGACTTTTACATGGCTCATAATAAGCCTCATGCAAATACGTACGTACAAAAGAGTTCCTTTAAAATGAAAAAAGAAAAAATCTTGTTCATATTTTTTTCTACCTTGTTTTTTTTATATAAAAGGTAAGTATTCCTTACCTACTGTTTGTATACCTACCATTTAATTCCAACCAACTAAAGAAAAGGATAATAGCGCCGCAAAGACTTCCAAGTTCAAATTAACTTGGCTCTTGTTTTTCCTGCTAACTAAACACCTTCAAAGCCTTTTCGATACTAACGGTAAATTTTTGGCATACTTATAATTAGTTTCAGCCGAAACGCCGGGAACTAAAAGTTAAATTTGATTTTGGTTAGTTTTGCGGTAACGAAGGTGTGAGTAAAACCAAAAAACTATTTTTGATTAAGGGGTCGAAGAGTATTTAAGTTTTAGAAGTCTATATGGAGAGTTTTGAGTTTAAATGTAACTAGTTTAGTTTTTATTGAAAACGTTTTGTATATGAGTAAGAAAATTAAACTTTAGCAAAAGATGCTGCTTCGTTTCGTATTTATTGCTACAGTAAATAAATTTAAAATCCAACTATAATAGTATGCACTTAAAATAAACTAATATCCTCCTAAACTAGAAAATGGCATAAAGAAAATTCGTCCGCATCGCTATCGACTGGAAGTGAACCCAAAAGACTGGCGGCATTGCCACGTTGTATGGCAATGCTTATTCTGTGTCCGAAACGTTTAGCAAGTGCTTTAAATAACGCATTAAATTAGCACTCGGACCCCTTTGGCCAAGAGTTTCAATCCAAAACGGCTTAAACATAGTCGTATAATTGCCAACTAGGTTATTATAATTCCGCCGTTTGAGGTTCTCAGCAGTTATTTTGTATACTAAATCTATTGCCTTGTTGATTTAGTGGCGAACGCTCTTGCTGAGGCTACTGGTTTCAATTCCTGTGTTGAAAAATGTGTCATTAAGTTTCCTTCTGGAACTTGTCATTAGCAGTCCATAGTCTGTTTATTAGGCGCACTTCTGTTACTTGGGACTAAAACATAATTGTGTGGACTATTCATCAGAAATCTTTCTGCCCAACTCTTTGACGA
This sequence comes from Hecatera dysodea, assembly GCA_905332915.2. Classification (NCBI taxonomy): domain Eukaryota; kingdom Metazoa; phylum Arthropoda; class Insecta; order Lepidoptera; family Noctuidae; genus Hecatera; species Hecatera dysodea. Next base: position 16,297,810 of record HG995303.1, read on the forward strand.
AAACAGGTATGATGATGTATTTCCAAAATACACGTATCTGCATTGTAATACATGTTTTATAACGGATCATTTCGATTCCCTAAGTGCTATGGGAGCCCGCACAAATGTATGATTTAGTCGTGCGTACAGTCCATACGTCCGAAATCAATCCGGACTTCTCGGAAACTGCGTATTCGTGCGTAATCTATCTAGATGTTTTCGGAAGTCGCCCATCTGATGGTAATCGAAGCATTTACCCACTGCCACTTTTGTTTTGCGATTATTCGAGCTATGACATTATCTTTGGACCTCTTGCTACCTGATTCGATCACGCATACAAAGTTGCTTGGTCTTTTTACGTCTGTATTGGGGTCGACTGGCAGTCAAACCGGTTTCAGCTGAGTACTAGTATTTTACGTGAAGCTACTGCGTATCTTACCGTGTACCGGGAGACGCAGCGTTGGAAGACCTCTCATATGACCACCCTAACCTGGGGTTATCGGTCGTTATGAGGGTCACGGGTAGCCAATGCATGTGAGACGTATAGGACCGATTGCTGTGGCGACACTTGATACGATGATGATGTTGATGACTGCCTTTCTAACCCCTACCAAACCAGTAACTGTCCACACCCAGTAAATGTCCACACCTTGTACCGTACAAGAAGAACCGTGTAGGTGGCAGACTGGTATCCAATTTTCTGTTAGCCTCAGACAATCCGCAACGCCTGCCAAACATCTACCAATGATAGCCGTGCTTACCAAGGCAGAGAGAAGTCTCGGTATGTTAAGATGATCACCCATCTACAGATCGACCTCTGCAAGCGTTGCTTTACCTTGAAGATCGACCGTGCTATTGTTATTATGTCGCCACGACTATACAGAGTTAATTAATAACCAATAATAATAACAAGTTATTTTGACCTATTTTCGTATTCAAATTAAATGAAAGCTTAGCATTTCGAATCCAATTGCAGTGTTATACCGAATCAGTTAATAATTAAATGTTTGAAGCTATGTTTAATTGGCATTCTGGTACTAGTACAGGTATCATTAATTTTAGGACAGTAGCATATGGATAAGACTAATATAATTCCCAGCTAAAACATTAGGAAGTGGTGACGGGTGGGCGTTTTGGGGGACTGTCTTTATGTAAAATTTGACGTTCAAAAAGTGCTGTCTCTCAGCCTAGTTTGAATAAATGACTTTTGATTTTGATTTTGAATAAAATTAATTAGGTAGTTCGATCAAATGGGATTGGGTGGTAGCCCAACAGTGACCGTGGCAAACTGTGGCGTGGGCAAAAGTCTCGACACAGAGGATGCCCGAAGATGGACGGCACCGCCGAAGCCGGCCCAGACAGAGGTGGCAAGACGATCTGGACGCGTACTATGTGGGCTGGTACGTGGTGGCGCAGGATAAAAATTCTTGAAAGGACTTGAGGGAGGGAAACGTCTGGGCTACTTATATAATATATGCGCGCAATATAGGGTTCCGTAGTTGCCCATAATAATGTGAACTTAATGAAAAACTGTTTTGGTCGTTTAATATTGTGACCAGTTTGAGTTCTAGGTAAACTCAAAAACTACTGGAACGATTTCAGAAATGGTGAAAGGCAAAATTAAACGTTTTGCCTTTTATTTCCATCCTGCCATTATCTGCAAAACTAGCTCATTTGATGGCAGCCCTGACGGATATTCTTGGGTTACATTAATTTTGTAAGTCGGGGGTTTTTATGAATTATTTAATTCTTATTCAATTATGTTTTTAACGTCGTGGCTTTTTTTTTAAATGCCTTTTTTAAATGTGATTCATTCGGTAAAACTGCGCGCGAATCGTATTCGCAAGTTACCAAAAACAATTTAACAGTTATCTACAAAGATCAATATATTCTAACAAGATTGTAAGAACAAGTACATAAACAGACAGTCAACAGTTCATTAATTGCAGTAACTCATGCACCAATAAGTAAACGATATGGAACTGATTCCCCTATGTTGACATAGGGCACAAAAGTTTTATTGATAAACTTTTCACTTTTATATCACACATCAAATCTGATATTGCAATTGATCTTAATAAGTGAGACGTCTGTTTTATTATTTGTTTGATGGATTGCATTTTGTTTTCTATGGATTTTATTCTTGTTCTTTTGCGATGAGATATTTGTAGGATGGAACATAAATAACGTTCTGTCTGAAAAATGATCATTAGACGCATCATTACGAATTATTTTTATTAAGGGCCCTGCGCTGAAATTGTGAAAAAACAAAACAGCTGTTTGGTATATTTTGACGAGTTATCCTAACCCTAACTATCCCTTCTAAATGCGGAAATAATTATTTTTGATTGTTGGTTTTTAACCTCTTCAAGTCTTAACGGCTTAATGGATTTTGAAGAAAGACCAGCGGGCTTTTTTTTTGTATGGACCACTCGCAGTTCAGCACACCAAGGCTGGTTACTGCTCAACCGGACAATAAGACCAGCGGGCGTACCATGACGTCTTAAAACGTGAGTCTTCCGAGCGAGAAAAAGGGATGGAGCTTTATAGGGTGTATAACTCTATCCCTCTTTCTCGCTCGGAAGACTCACGTTTTAACACCTCATGGTACGCCCGCTGTTAAAGTTAGTGAGTTAAAAAAAAAGTAAGACCAACAGACTCAACAATCTTGTCATGTCCACGTTATACTGTCTCAATTAGCAAAATGTTCAATTATTAATAATAGTGCTTATGTAGCTGAACGTTTACCATCTAATTATATTTAAAATGAATCGGTATTATGTTCTCTTGGGATAATTTCTGACATTCACTCGGGCAAAGCCGGTGGTAAAAGATAGTTGACAAATAAATCAGATAATTGAATTCGCAGAGCAAAAACCTGGTTCAAAGATCCCAAAACGGTCGCGACTTGACTACGCGATAACGCGTTTCGATAACATGTTTTAATAATTTCTTGTAAAATTACGATTGGGACTAGAGATAAAATACAATGTGTTATCTATGATCCTGATAGAGGGTTTATGTTTAAAAAAATACTTATTATTTCAAGGCAGCACTTTTGTTTTAGTGAGCGCTATGTATGTATGCCTTAACTGTCATTAGTTATTTTTTCTGTTATTAAGCTTGTTTTAATTTGTGCAATGTATATGATGTGGCTGTACTTAATTTAATTTAAATAAATAAACGCGCAATTCTTCACTCAGTCGGGCAAAGCTAGTCTCGTGTAAAAAGTTCTAGAACTGCTAGGTTCCTCTTAATTTTTACATGCCAGGATTGCGGAATTTTTTCGAAAGTCACTGGAACGGCATTGCGTTCCAGTCGAGGACAGGGCCGGCTGGAGCCAGTACCCTAGTTGCGGAATTTATTCGGAAAAGTTACCGTGGGCTTAAATCTATACTTATAATAAATCTGTAGAGAGGTCAATTCTGTACAAGAAATATATTCTATACTTATAATAAATCTGTAGAGAGGTCAATTCTGTACAAGAAATATATTTTCAAAATAACTATCAGGGGGTGATTAGTGATCGATACTGGAGCCAAAAATGCAATCAGTAAAATTTTTGTCTGTCTGTCTGTCTGTCTGTCTGTATGTTCTTTATAGAAACAAAAACTACTCCACCGATTTTAACGAAACTTGGTGCAATTATTCTTCATACTCCTGGGCAGGTTATAGTATACTTATCATCGCGCTACAATCAATAGGAGCAGAGCAGTGAAGGAAAATGTTGGGAAAACGGGAGAAGTTACTCCATTTTTTAAGCTTCCGTCGCGTGTGTAGCCTTAATGGTTAAAGTTACATAGAAATCATGTATTACGGAAATGTTTTACATAAAATTATCTAAAAAATATCCCACTACAGCATATGTCTATCTTTTATGGTTGACTCACAATAACACGTGTAACTCCCGATAGCTTAGCAGTTCGGAGCTTTCTGATTATATTTGTTTACTCTTACGTTTATAATACTCTCACTCATCCCTAATTAAAAAAAAGTTAACATTATTACCTATTCAATAAAAAAGAATCATAGAAATCGGTATAAAAACACAAAACTTATAAATAGCTAATAACTTATTAATAGTTTCAATTTTATTTCTTTTTAGGTGAAGTAGTAGTAGAAGTAGGAGCATAGATTTTTAGATACCGATAGGTTAGTTTTGGCTAATTTATGTTCTGTTTTTTTAGTATTAAGTAGGTAAAAGCGTAGATAATTTTATTAATTAGTAGTTATTTTATTAATTAGTTATACGTAGTTATAGGTATTTATTTTTAAGTGAAGTAGGTATACCTAGGTTATTATAATATAATTTTGCACAGGCATTTCAGCTTTACTTTCATTTCTTTTTTTGTTGTTAGTTGTACATATTTCACACACACATAGTGATCTATCAATGCACAGCCCAACCACTGAACGGATCGGGCTGAAATTTGGCATGCAGGTAGATGTTATGACGTAGGCATCCGCTAAGAAAGGATTTTGATTAATTCTACCCCCAAGGGGATAAAATAGGGGATGAACGTTTGTTTGAAACTTTGTCAATTTTAAACCGATCGGGCTGAGAGTTTCAAAATCGGGGGTAAGTAAAGTAACTATTCCACGCGGACGAAGTCGCTGGCAGAAGCTAGTGAATAAATAAAATAGTTTATTTCTTTAACATTTCTTTACAATATTATTCATTGGCTAGAACCACCCAGTAAGCATGTAGTAATGCTTGTATTGGGTGGTTCGGGCTTGAAACGCAAAGGGCATTAGGAGGAACTCGGATGGGTTTTAGTCAGTAAGAGTCTGACCATGTCTGACCCTCCCTTTCGCTCTGCCCAGAACGGCAGAAGTAATTTAATGATTCCCCATACTTAATTCCGTAATAAGGTTTCTACCATAATAATACATCACACTCCAAAAAAATCAAATAATTATTACTCACAAGTCAAAAAAAAAAAACATTTAAAACAACCAAATCCCATTGAAAAACCACTTACAAACACCATCACTCAACGCAACATTAAAAGGTTGTTTCCCTAACACAGATGGACAGCTTCCCGATTCGCTTGGAATGGTTCACGTTATTATATTTACCATAAATCTGACGACAAAAAATCGGACGACAAAAAATCACGATAATGGTTCCTTTATATCAAATGGTTTTCATTTCTATGGCAGGAGCTGAATTTTGAGTTACGTCGTTTTGGTTTTAGTAAATAAATATTTGGATAAACGAATGATTGGAATTGAAAGTAGGCTTGTTGACGTTTTTCTAAAATAGTCTTAGATAAACCATAATAAATCATATGAGCCGTAAAAGTCTATTATATTTTTATAGACTTAGAAAGTACCAAAAGTTTACTTTAAAATATATCTGTCGTGAATGGAGTGCTATAAATTTCTACTTTTCTGCTAACGTTCGCATCACATCTGAGTGGCAATCTGTCAAAAAGCCTCAATTTCCACAAATTGTTGTCAGGCGACTGAGATGAGATTTGTTGAAAAGAGTCACCGCAAACCTGAAACGCAAAAGGCATTTGGAGGAACACGGATGGGTAATTTTTTTTAAGTGTGTGCTACCTCATGACTTTGTACTGGATGTACCGATTTTGATTATTATTTTACATTCAAAGGCTGGTGCTTGTCGTGTGGTCCCATTTAAATTTGATTGAGATCTGACTACTAGTATTTAAGTTATCCCTAATAATGCGTGGCATAATCTACATTGATGATGTTTTTATTACTTCTTGTCGATGTAAAATGAAAAATTAAAATTGTTTACGATGGTTTGGAAGAGCATCTTAGTATTTCAACGTTCAACAATTTCTAGTTTGGTGAAGATCTGATGAAGAACAGAGATGAAAGGATACGGAACTCTTCAATAAATGATAGCAAATCTTTCGGGATTTCTGAAATCGCATGTTTGTTTATTGTTTACACCAATGTGAATGTTACGTTTAGGTGGGGGTGTCGGTGTACCACTAAAACGTGAAAAATATACACACCGAGTTCCGAAATTGAAGTTTCTGGTAACGTTCGCATTCACATCGCAGTGGCAATCTGTCAAAAAAGCCTCAATTTCCACAATTTTTTGTCAGACGACTGAGATGTATAATTGGCTCTGTAATCAAAACTTAGTCCAGCGATGAGGTCACTCAAGGTTTCGGGATTTGTTGAAGTCACCGCAAACCTGAAACTCAAAAGGCATTAGGAGGAACATGGATTGGTTTTAGTCAGTAAGAGTCTGACACTCCCTTCTGCTCCGCATAGAGCGGAAGAAGTCGTTTGATGATTTCCCATCAATAAAAAAAATTATGAGGGCTTATAGGTTTTATCTGTGCCATGACGTCTATATGTATTTGTTACGATTTCTTTGATTCGACAACAACAAAAAAAAATGTGTAGCAAAAATGTATACTGTGGCAACAATATCAAAATTAAAATTAACCGTATTGATTTCAAGAAATCTTTAAAATGTATTTTAATTAAGGCATCGGTTTATATATTTTTTACGTTGACCACACCGGAAAATAACGAGTGACAAAACATCGTTAATTCCGGGTGTGGCAAATGTCATTTGAAATGTGTCTGTCTTGCTTCAAGTATCAAGGTAAACAGTCCTTGTCAAAGTCACATCATTTAACAGAAACCACTGTGTAAATGTCATTCAAATTTTGTAAACACTCACCCACACACCGTTTAAGACCTTAAACGGTGTGTGGGTGAGTGTTTACAAAATTTAAAGCCTACGCTTAGACCTAAGCGTAGGCTTAATCCTTTCGGTAACTACCTATCAACTTTGCTAGGCTATTAAATTGTAACGAGTCAAAAACCGGTCAAGTGCGTGTCGGGCCACGCTCCGGGTTCCGTAGTTATACGTCACAATTGCTGACGTAGGCTTTACACAGACGCCTTTTCTCCTCAACTGCCGTGACAGCGACTGCACTCTGACTGGAAGTTAGATGCACCGTCGAAGTGTAGTTCAAATGCAGTCATACTAACTGCATTCAAATTGCAAATTTGCGTTGTAGTGCATATGAAAAGCAGTCCGTCTGTCTAGAGCCTTAGAATGGTGCTTTTTGTTTGAGTCTAGTAATAAAAATTTTCTTTCTCCAAGTACATTTTATCGGTTGGATGACTTAATACACGTTAACTTGTAAAGCCTATTTAACTGTGATAATTTTCCATTGTAATTTTGTTAAGTTATATGCTATTAGGATGATTTTTGTCACGTCTCCAAAAACAGACGTTTAGCTGGCAGAGGGTGGAGAACACTGGATTCTAGTAACAATAGCAAGCACTTCTAAGCTTAATATTTCATAGGATCCATGGGTGGTTGAAATGGTTTTCGCACACCCTCAATATTTTAAAACAACCAATCCAACGATACATCGTGTGATAGACGACGATAAAAAATATTTCAGGATTTTATACCCATACCAAATTAAGGTAAACCACGGACATACAGACAGACGGATATAGCGAAGCTAGAAGGATTCCTTGTTGAGTACGGAACCCTAAAAGGCAAAACTCGAGTGACGCGTTATCGATGCGATTAAAACTAGCTGTTGTTCGTGGTTTTGCTCGTGTTAAAGTAAACCTATAACTGCCTCGTGGGTCCCATCTATCTTTGTTCCAAAACACATCAAAGCTGATTCGGCGATTTATACATCAAAGTTAACTTTCGCATGGATAATAATGTAGTTTAAATGGGTCTTAACAAGTAAATAAAAGTCGTGTTGTCGCATTGTCGCATTATGCCTGAGATTTAAGCGAGCTACGACAAATAGGTATATGTATGTATGTATATATTGTGTGACCTTACGACCTCCCGTTTACTTATAGTACTTCGTCGTTGAGTTAAACTTTCATCATTTGTTGAACAAGCAAAAGAATATCTTTCTATTGTCACGTCAGTCACAACTGTATTTTTTATTATTTCTCTTTTTCGCTCATAAAATAGGTATGTTATGTTGTTTGGCGTATTCCCTTTGAATAATAAGAGTGAAAGTCAATCCAGACCATCTGATATTCTGTCATGTGTTCTAACTTCAGAATAGCAGAGTAATAACCAAAAGTTAGGCGAAGGAATTCAGACAGTTGTTGTGGAGTTTGTTCGAAAGAGTCACCGCGGCCCTGGAACGCAAAGGGCATTAGAAGGAACATGGACGGGTTTTGATCAGTAATAGTCTGACACTATCTTCCGCTCCGCTTAGAGCGGAAAAATTCATCTCATGATTACCTATAATGGGTTCTATGCGATTATACGTAAAAAAACGGCGTCGCTACTGAGGAAAGTGAAGGGTCAGTCAGAACAGCATCCTGAAAACTGTAGCTGAGAGCTGCGGCTCTCCGATAGTACAGCAGTTTGTGCGAAGGTTGATTTTTACTAACACTAGGTAATAAGTTATCTTTTTGTATGTTACTAACACCATATGGATACTTGTGTCTGAAATATTACTATTATTACTATAAAATTGATTGAGTCAGGCGTTACTTTGCGGAAATCCATTTTAAATTTGAAAATGAAAACACTGTCAAACAATGACTCGCTGACCGTTGAGTTGCGACTGAAACAACGCAACTGAACTCAACGGTCAGCGAGTCAACACGTCCCCTGAGGATGCCTCGTGGAGAGGCGAAACACGTGTCGGTAATGGTGTTGGGTTTTGCATTGCCTTCCTGCATGTGCTTAAAATCCTTGCATTTGCCTAGTAATCTTGCATGTGCATAATATAGCGGGCGGGAGGGAGGTGCATACCTGCAACCCACTAATAATCGCGGAAATTGAAACTAGATACATTGTTTTCATTTTCAAATTTATTATTATTATATATAAAAAAAGTAATCAGACTGTTGTTTTACGGAAAATAGTCTACTGTTTCACTGTACTGTTTGTGTTAAGGTTCCAGGGACAAAGTTTACTGTGTGGAAAGATATTACTATTATGGTGAGCTAAAAAGCTATGGTAAATAAACTAGTGAACATGCTGTAAGGCTAGGTGGAATAATGATCTTTGCAGGATGGCTTCTGGTAGCTGCAGCAAAATAGGGTATTTGGCTATTTTCAAAAATCAACACCGTTCTCGTAACAGGTCAGCTAGTATAATTATAAATACAATAGAGTAGTTGATCAAAACTTAGAATTCCAAAAAACAAAAAGGATAACAACTCGTATGACATCACTACGTGCTGCAATTTTCATCACGACGTGACGTCACAAGCCCCCACTCCATCTTTGATGCTTTGTGTCTTCGTCAAGTTTGATTGATTTTTCGAATATTTTTCGATAATCTAACTGACGGACTAAATAGAATCATATTTTTTTACTCAAGAAACATCCTTAGTGATGAAATAATTGAGAAAACACATGACACATGCGTAAATAGGTACGCTAGGTACTTACGCATATTAGATACTAACTTCTATTAACGGATTTACCTTCGTGGTTAAAAAGCATTATGCTCTACACGTGTACGAAGTTTCGTTGAATTAGTTTATCCGTTAAGATGTGAAAAGGTCGCAAATAAATACACAGAGAATAGATACAGAATCACAATGGATGTATGGATTTAGTATATCATGAATGGATTTAGGATTTTTACGATCTTTTGCTTGCTAGCCCATGCTTTGTGACTACCGTCTATATAAAAAATACGTATACATAAATAAAAAAAATGTTCTAAAATTGCTTAATTTATCGTAATTAGTTATCATATTGTAGCGTCTCACCGGTCTGTCTCAGCATTTAACCGTTAGGCTGTTGCTACAATTAGCTCATTAAGCTCGATTAATTCTAAAAATAGATACATTTGAACGTTTTATACTTGATTGACGATCTTACAGCACTAAATACTTTCTCCAAATCTAAGAAGGCTCCAAATTTTGTATTGAAGGCGAGAACACCGTATAAAGTTTTAATCTCGATTTTCTCGGCAATACAAAGAGTATTGTCATACTAGAGCCAAAGGAATAGTTTCGTGCAGCAAACTCACCTTATTACTCGTTCAGAAACGAAGCTGTAGAGATTTGGTTTGAGGAAGTGTCTTGATTTGATAATGGCAATGCTATTCTGGTAATTTCGTTTTAAATCTAACTTAAATGATCAGACTATCATTGAACGAGCACATGGAAATATGTTCTAATACCGGTTTCGTACAGTCGAACTCAGTCTTCATATACTACATAATTTGGCATCAGATTGTCACGAACATTTCAATGGAATAACGTTTACTGCTGGACTTAGGTTTTACCTAAGCAATGCTGTGCACCAATGAAGCCCCAAGCATCCTCAAATTTAATGGACTTCCGCTACCCCGCTCACCATGCGGATACAAAAATGAGTCGTGAAAAAAAGAAAGAAAGAAAATAAAATTATCTAACACATACAGATACTCACAATGTAGATACAAATAAAAGGATACTTAAATTTAAAAGTCCAGTTCAGCAAAATGCCAGACAACTAGGAGCTGCCTGACGCTGGTTTTCATCTGAACCTAACGTTGAAGTGTATGGATGTAAATCAGTTAGTAAGGTGTTAACGATTGTGGTGTATGGCTTATGGTTTCGTGAATATATTGGTAGGACACAAAAATTTCTCCGTTATCGCTTTTTATTATTTAATACCTTATCAAAATTCACAATCTCGTACAAAGTTCCCCATAAATTTCTCCTTTTAACGTGGAAATTCCCTACATTCCTTACACTTACTAGTTTTGTCGATGTAATGGTAAGTCAGTCAAGGCAACCGATTTACATAGTTACCTCAACTTTATCTGTGATCCATTTTTCAAATACCACGCATAAGAAGATTACCTACATCATCTATTTCCCCACTTGCTCGCAAATCCCACCTGCTAATACCACATCTAGAAAACTAATACATCAACGCAACAAGCCTTTACTTCAATCTGGCGTAAAAATCCAGACTCTTTCTATTCCATACACAGGGTGTTCACACAACCCACATAAGCTTTTTAGAGGCAAGCACGTTCGTGCGCCGCGCTTCGCCGTGTTTGTAATAAAAAATGTTGCTTTAGCTCCGCTCCAGACGGCTAGGTGCGATATTGTTACATTTTGAGCATTGAACTGTGAAACACTGCAATTGGTATGATGTTTAACTTATTTAAAGGCTTGAGTTAATCTATTGTAAGTCCAGTTAAGCAGTATCCAACCTTAGAGTGCTGAAATGCGAGTGGTCGATAAAAAAAAAGAACTTATTCTATTAGAATGACACTGTCAAAGTTTATGTGAAGTGAGCGTGATGTGTTATTTAATTATATTCGTTTAAATACTGATTATCATATAGCATAATCAGCCTTTTATTGTTCCCACTGCTGAGACACAGGCCTCCTCTCTATGAGAGGGAATGGGCCGTAAATCCACCACGTGGGCCCAGTGCGGGTTGGTGAATGTCACATGTCTTCGAATTTTTGGTTCGGGACATGCCGGTTTCGCCACGATGTTTTCCTTCACCGTTTTTAGAGCAGTGGTGATGAAATTAATTACACAAAGAAATGCGCCTGGTTGGGTTAGAACCCGCGACCTACAATTCGTAAGTCGGGGCCGTTACCACTGGGCCACCTCTGCTCACTCAGCCACCACTGCTCGTTACAATACTGATTATTCGATTTAAAATTCAATTATTTACTAGAAATTTTGAATTTAGAATCTACTAATCACTATTTAATGTATGATTAATTAAAATTAACTTTTTTATATTCAAGGCTGCCAATGTGAAAATTTGTTGAAAAGTGTAAAATAATCTTCCCTAGAATACCATTGAGTCTTGAGATCGTTATTCTTCTAGGAGAGCATTGAGATGTTAAGTGATTATTCAAAACTCCAGCTCTGAGTGGGTCAAGGGGTCTTCAAGATTGTTTGTGGACAGTTTCGAGCAACTACTCTTTCAAGACCATACTTTTATTGTAGAAATGCACTATTATGTCCATTTTACATAGCACTATGGGACTTTTAAATGTAATGCGTAAAAATAAGCAGTATTGTAGCCCACCAAACGATAGCTCGTGGCTAAGCTTCGATCGAGATTATATGAGACTAGCAGCACCCCGCAGTTTCACCCGCGTAGTTCCTGTTCCCGTGGGAATACGAGGATAAAATAACGCCTATGTAACTCAGGGTGAATGTAGTTTTCTAATGGTTAGAGAATTTTTGAAATTGGTCCAGTAGTTTTTGAGTTTATTCGTTACATACAAAAATACAAATCTTTCCTCTTTATAATATTAGCATAGACATAAAAATATCTTATTACAGTTAGTCTGGCAGTTTGAGTCATTAATGTGGCCTACCCAAATGTCCTTACTTTGGTATTGTTCGTCAAATCGTTGAGCTCCTTGAAGTTCTAAGTTTGAGCTACACGGTATCTGACAAATGCTTGCTCTGTCTGGACAGGTCCACTCAAATCTGTGTGGCACTTTCCTCAAAAGGCCACCTCAGACATTAATCTACATGGTGGACCAGTACGGATTGTATGGACTTTAAATGAGACTTTGACCTCTGAGTTTGTTTCAGTGTTTCTTCTCAGGGTAGTCGGTTAACAAACACCGGCGTGTGCGGCGACGTGTAAAAGTGTTATGTTTAACCTACTTACAAAATAAACAACATTTATGGGTGATCTGTAGCTATTCCTATGTTAAGTTATTCACCCATTTTTATTCGCACATCGCCGCTCTTACTAATCTGAAGCACCTTTATCATGTCTATGAAGATACAGTTGTTACAAAATACTATATGTCTGTTACCTGCTTATAAACACACTGTATATGGAGCTAGCAAACTTTGCAGCTCCATGAATGTATTTTTAAACTTGAACAAAAAGTTTTATATGTTCTTTAAAAGAAAATTCGAGGGTAGGGAATATTATACATATATACTCTTTTTGGGGTGTGCTGTGAATGAGTCAGCGACTTGGTACATCAAAAGGCCTTTGGATGAAGAGCACTCTCAAGAAACCTCACTTTTGTTTCAAATATCATGCACCAGTTCGTAATAGGTATCCCAGTTTGTTCGATTTTCATTGTTCCGAACATGATTGTTCGAAACTATACGTTGGTGCGATACTTGTTAAACCGAAAAACTTTGGAACAGTGGTGGCCGAGTGGTAACGGCCCCGACTTACGAATTGTAAGTTGCGGGTTCATACCCAGCCAGGCGCATTACTTCTTGTAATTAATTTCACCACCACTGCTCTCAAAACAGTGAAGGAAAACATCGTGAGGAAACCGGCATGTCCTAGAACCATAATTTCGACGACATGTGACATTCACCAACCCGCACTGGGCCCGCGTGGTGGATTAAAAAATATTAAAAGGCTGATTATGCTTTAGATTGATGTAATATTAGTTCGAAACACTTGTCCGAAACACTATATACATTGATGTTTCCAATTTTTTTAATCGACAGTATAACAAAGCAGAATAAACGCAATTCCTGAAGAGTGGTCATTGTACCCATCATTATGAATATCTTTTACCATGGAACAGGCCAAGAAATCGCTAAAAAAACAGCTGTTCAGTATACCTATTTTCTAGAGTTATGCCCACATAAATGTATAAACAAATGGATTTTTTTCTCGATTTCAGTATTGGCAAATAAGCACCATCAAGTAGCAATCGGCCAACAATTTTACTTCGTTGATCAGCTCCGATATGGTCTAGTGGCTAGGATACCTGGCTCTCACCCAGGAGGCTCGAGTTCGATTCCCGGTATCGGAAGACTCTTTTGACTATTTTTTTTTTGATATTTTCCGCAGCTCGTCCGCGTAACACTAGATAAGCAATTGAGCTGATCGAACGAATTATTACGATTTATTTATCTTAATACTGTTTTAACAAAACCAGTATTAAGTAAATCCTTCACGTACCATTCACGTACGGTCTAGCGTGCAACCAACCAAAGAAATGAAAACGCCCAGAAGTGGAAAAGTAGAGGCTGATACCAAAATAGAAATTAAACCTAACCAAAATTATTACAAGGTGTTTTTTTTTAATGGCCTTAAACTAGGCAAGCCATTATCAAGGGTACCTACCATGTTTGAGAGTTTACCATTTTTTGTTTTAAACTGCTAGTTAAAATTAAATTTAAAAGTTGTGCGAGAGGCTGGAGTGGTGACCGGGTGGTAACGCCCCCAACTTACGAATTTTAGGATGCGGGTTCAAACCTTGCCAGGAGCGCATTATTTTGTGTAATTAATTTCATCACCGCTGCTCTCAAAACGGTGAAGGAAAACATCGTGAGGAAAAAAAATCATGTCCTAGAACCATAAATTCGAAGACATGTGGCATTCACCAACCCGCACTGGGCTCGCGTGGTGGATTACGGCCCATTCCCTCTCCTAGAGAGGAGGCCTGTGTTCCAGCAGTGGAACGTTAAATTAAAAGGCTGATTATCATTTTTATTATTCTACATTTAAAAAATAAAGTTAATAAAAAGCATACTTCGTCATTGCAACCGTGGCAGAATTGACACCGCGCCGCGCCGGTCCACAGGCGAAGGCCGTTATGGAGCCGTATTTTCAACAAACTCAACATAAAAAAAATAACTTAAGAAGGACTTCGTTCATAGTAAAAAATACTGTAAGAAATGACTCACGGATTTGTTTTTGACATCAAGGTCGTGTTTCGTGGTGGCTAACCCACCGGCTGTCACTGGGAGCTGACCTTCCACTACCCTGATATAGATTGTGGTGGGGCGTGACTAGTGCATTTTCCTGCACTAGTGCGAAACACACTTCATTGCGTGCTTAAAAGCGGTGAATTAGAAGCCAATTATCGAGTTTTTTCTTTTGTATTTATCATTTATACAAAGAAATAGAATACAGTGTTATTTAAGTTAAAAAGCAACCAAAACCCACTAAGGTTTAAACTTGTGCTATCATGAATTTATCTTAATATCGAAACTATACAAAATGTGTATTTTATATGTGTACGTTATCGTCGATAACAATTTATATAACCTTTAGGTCTTTAAACAAGTAAAGGAATTCTTAAATAATACTCAAGTAATATTATTTAAGTTTACATTTGATATTTTTGTGTAATATTATTTTTATTTCTGAGGGAAGACTATTGATAAGTGTGTTAAAATAGTAATTCACATTCAAAACGAGCAGCCTTAATAAAAAATTAAGTCTTAAAACAACAAAGTTGCAAGTACAAGTATATTATAAAACAGAGGATTAAAACTGAGAAGTTTAACTAAAACTTTGGAGGTGCTCAACTCTGCAAGTTTCGGGTTTGCGAACTTCTAAAACTTTAATATGAGGAATTAACTTAAGACGCTGTCTCTGCGCTCTTCATTTTAAAATCAACGGCATGTCTTTATGAAATATTTTCGTTGTTTTAAACAACATTGATTACATCGTGAGGAAACCGGCATGTCCTAGAACCAAAAATTCGAAGACATGTTACATTCACCAACCCGCATTGGGCCCGCGTGGCGGATTACGGCCCAACCGGCCCATTCCTTCTCCTAGAGAGAAGGCCTGTGTCCCAGCAGTGGGAACGTTAAAAGGCTGATTATGCTTATGATTATGCTACAAAGATAAATCATCAAAAACATGACACTTCTGCTAACGATGTTCTTATCACACTAGAAATAAAATAGTTTCACGCCAAATCCAGCTATATAAGCGATTGTATACACACAACCAGCACAGCAATGGTATAAACTTAAAGACGAAACGCTGAGGTTTCAATTAAAACTTCAATTGTTCGAGTTTCTGCACCTACTTATAAACGAAAGTTTAATGCTGGAGTCTCGGTGAATGGTAATATTTTGCAGTCAGCGAAGGAAGTAAATGATATTCTCGTTTTGAGATTGTAATTTATTTATTTTTGATGAAGGGATTTCAGGTGGATGGATGGTATAGTTTAAGGTAACTTACGATTGGTACATTTGGTTTAATTTCATATTTCGTGTATTAGAAAAGAATAATTAATAATCGCGGAAATTAAAACTAGATATATTGTTTTCAATTTCAAATTAAAATGGATTTCCGCAAAGTAACGCCTGACTCAATCAATTTTAGAATAATTTATATTTTTGAAAAATCTTACTGTGATACAGTGACGCTTTTACTTTGTGGAAGTTCCTTTGTGACCTTTATGCGAGGTCTTTCGGCTGAATCATGATAACAGCTAGTTTTACTTTATTTTTAAGATTGGGAAATCATCAAATATTTGAATTCTTCCACTCTGGGTGGAACGGAAGGGAATTTCAGACCCTTACTGACTAAAAGCCAACCGTGTTCCTCCTAATGCCCTTTGCGTTCCAGGGCCGCGGTGACTCTTTCTAGCAAAGTGTGTGGGTTGTTTTAATTTTTTTAATTTAAGTTTTTAACGTAAAGGATGCTTTGTTGCCTGCATAAGTACAGGACAACAGTAAATACGTAAAGTACCTATGAATAAATAGATATGTACCTTTATAATACCAGCTTTGCCTACACTGTTTTACGAAAGCACGCCTTATAAATTCACTCACAAAACAAAAATTATTACACGTACGCACATAAAATCATCCGATTTACAAAAATTCCATCACGCGCAAACACCACAGAATTATGTCCCATTACTCTTCACAAAACCATCAAAACACCGTGAAGGCAGAAAATCCATGAAGATAACTTCCCATAAACAAAATAAAATAGAAAATGCTCGCCATTAATATGGCTAAATAAGAAAATAAACAGGCAATTTTACGGGTGGATCTCCCCGAGACGAAATATGATCTTACTTCAGTAAGACATGCTCCTGACAAGGTCGACGGGGTAGGAACATTGCCTGAGGACAAGAAACTTCTGCCTGTTGTGGTTATAGGCAAAAGTAATTTAATAGGAATGGGAAATTATGATTAGGTTTACTAAATTCGTGGATCTGATTAGCTTAGCTATAAAGAAGGCTATAAAAACATTCTTTGGGACTCTTACAATACAAAAAATCTGTAAAGTCGATTTACGGACGATAGTTTAACGTGACAACGTTACAACAAAACATTGATGAAATGATCGTGCCTCTCACTCGCTCGTACAGAGCTCTCGTTCCGATCGTAACGTTACAATGAGTCATTCTTTTTCGTGCGTGCAGCCGGCGTTCATCGATTTATTAGACGTTGTCACGTCAAAAAAAGCAGTATTTAATGTCACAGAACTACATTTAAACAATAAATTGAACTAAAATTAAGAAAATTAATAAGAAGGTACAGAAACCAGCCAGATGCATGTCGTGTCTCCGGCAACAAAGTCCCCAATCAGCATAAGAGTTAAGAGTTGTGGTTACTAGTTAATAATTTCACACCAGTCAAATTCCTTGTAAAAGCGTTTGATCCAGATATACCATTAAAATCTTAACTATTTTGGCAAAGTCGAAACGCTTTGGTCATGAGGTCTGAGGGCGCGTCTCATTTGATAATCATCGAATCCTTGTGTGACCAATGGGCTCTGAATTAGTCTTTACCCTAAGAACACAAAAATTTGTTGTGATTTAAAAAGCTGATGAGTCATAGAAATAATATCGCAAACATTTGTGGTATCCATCACGTCTAGTTTTAGAGGTAAATGCCGATCAGTTTAAACTACCGTCATTTTGCGCATATTAAAAATAGTTGAAGTTTTATATTTAAACTATCTTTTTAATTGTTTGGTCTTATTTTAATTTTGTTACTAAAACAACACGATGAGTAAGCAATGAAGAAAATACAGTTTCAAAAGAATTCAGAAGAATCTTCGCATTAAACGCTTATACATTAACCTTTAATATTTAAAAAAAAGTTAAAAGGGCTTGCTCAGTTTGTTAGGGCAATTTGGCTTAACATGAACATTAAGTATAATATTTAATGACTAGGGTTTTTAATAGTTTATACCTAAAAGAAATGAATTATAGTAATAAGGTTGCAGGAGAGTGTAAAAATAGTTCATATTTAGCATGTCTATTGCTAAAACGTGTCGCTGAAAAAGTTACAATTATGAGTGTTTATTTTTCAAAATAAATCATTTGCCTTTTTAATCATGATATTATCTTATTTTGAATCCGGTAGTAACATATACTAAGGTCATTTAAATGGAAAAAATAAAACTAATATTTTTAATCCGAATGGTAAATTAATAAAATATCATCTACAAAATGGGCAGGCGGCCTAATATTATTTTCATGCCTTGCCCAGCTTAAGTACCATATTGTGGTCATAACGTGAGCACAGCAACCCACCGTTCTTCGCCCTACAAGGCAATTGCAACAATATTGAGTAATTGCTTCTCTGCCTTGCAGATTATATTAATTATAATATACCTATACGAAATATAATTTTCGGCTTATGTGCCTGCTTTGAATTTTTCCTCGTAATAGAGTGCAATTGCCAGATAAGTGTAAACCTTCAAGGTTTCACGTTTAACAAAACAGCGCCAGGGTCATCGACATGAGCAGATTCAGTGTCCAAGGGTAAACACGGGTCGTCAATTGAAGTGGTATCAGAGTCCATTATAACTATAACAAAAACCAAAACCTTCGCAAAAATAACTGAAACAACATTCACAATACACTTCATAAATAATATTTTCATTTCGTTATCTAGATTTGTCATTATTGACAGTTAGTAGTGTTGCCAGGTAATAAAAAAGAATCGATTTGACAACGATCAAACTAATACTATAATCGGATGTAAAATGATTTGATGGCCTAAAACGATGAGTGTTTTGTTTGTTTTTAATGTAATTAAAGGAACATAAGTGTAAAACCTTTTGAAAAAAAACTTGATTACAGATTTTTAAGAAAATACATACTTTTTACTCAGTTTTAGCAATCGATTATTATCTTTAATAATCGATTGAAATCACAATTATTATTAATGTGGCCACACAGAATCGGTCGCCAACCATAAAATGGCGACGCTTTTTAAACTGAATTGGCTTAAATACTTATTAAATGACTTGTTTTTATATTTAACTTCCTGCAACGAGAATCAAAAAAATATTCATTTTAGTTTTAATTATATTTTTTCGTAAAAATACTTTTCGCATAGCAACTTGTCCACGTTAAGCCACTAATGAGCAATACCCTTTCACTTAGTAGATTAAATTTGGATTTTTTTATATACTTTTATATGTGTAATTATAAGAAAAATCTTACATATTTGGTACATTTTCAAGGATATAAAATGAGACGTGATATGAAAGAAAACAATTATGCAATATTGTTATACCATAAAAATGAACACAATAAAAAACATTTCAAAGAGGGTACTTAAAATTCATTTTTATTTGTAACGCAGTGGAATAACCGTTGCCATTGAAGGTGGAGGTGGCAATAATTGTTGCCGAAGTTAATAAACATAATATAAGCATAAGCATAAACAGCGTTGTGTTATTTAATTATATTCGTTTAAATACTGATTGGCATATAGCATAATCAGCCTTTTAATGTTCCTACTGCTGGGACACAGGCCTCCTCTGTAGGAGAGGACATGGGCCGTAATCCACCACGCGGGCCCAGTGCGGGTTGTGAATTTCACATGTCTTTGAATTTTTGATTCTAGGACATGCCTTCCTCACGATGTTTTCCTTCACCGTTTTGAGAGCAGTGGTGATGATATTAATTACACAAAGTAATGCACTATTCTGTTAATAAATATAATAATTAACTAAAATTAAGTTGTAAAACTTTTTACAAAAAAATACAACCGACTTTTACACAAAAAATCAAAAAAGTGCAAAATAACTTTAATTTCGGAACTCGGTGTTTGTGGTTGCTTTTTCGCTTTTTGAACACCGAGTTCCAAAATTAAAGTTAATTTGCACTTTTTTGATTTTTTGTGTAAAAGTCGGTTGTATTTTTTTGTAAAAAGTTTTTTATTTTTCACTTTTTAGTGGTACCTACATCCTTTCCCCTCACCCCACCTAAACGAACCAATCACATTGGTGTAAAAAAAACGTACTGCTCCTTTGCAGAGTAAACTAAGAGGTCGTCAATGTAGATAATGTAGATATTTTTTTTAGATTTTTCGAAAACCGCTTGGTCGATTTCGATAAAATTTTCATGGGACCATTTGGGAAGTATACCCTTTCCAACAAAAAAAGAAGTTTTCAAATCGGTTGACAAACGACGGAGTTATGCGCGAACAAATATAAAAAAAAAAAAAACAAACATCCGAATTGAGAACCTCCTCCTTTTTTAGAAGTCGGTTAAAAATGTTTTCTATGAAAGTGCTGGTCCGATTACAGGTTGATCTGTTAGAAAGATACATACTTACCAGGTGTCAAGACATAGGCAGTTTTAACAGTGATAATTGCAGGGTTCTTATGGGATACGAAGACAAGACAGGGTCAGTGCCTGCTAGGGTTGCAGAATTTGTTTGAAAGAGTTACCTCGGCCCTGGAACGCAAAAGGCACAAGAAGGATCGCGGGTGGGTTTTAGTCAGTAAGAGTCTGACACTCCTTTCCGTTCCGCCCAGAGCGGGAGAAGTAATTTGATGATTTCCCATCCAAAAAAAAAATGTTCTTGTGTGATTGGCCACGACAGTGAATCTTGCTGCTATTATTTGAAATCTCGTACTGAATAACATTAAAGCTTTCATTAATCGTTCACTGCTTGAATAATAAATATAAATCACTGAAAATAAATCGTTTGCTGATACATATTTATCTCAATGCGCAATATTTTCACGCATTCAAAATATATTTAATCTGTCATCATACTAAAACCTATCGAACTGAATAAAAGAGAGATATTAACTGAAAGAAAAGAGAATTTTATATAAATGTTTATGTAAAAAAATGTAACAGTTTGGCAAGATAACGACTACTTTAAGTAATATATTGCGATCGCTATAATAGCTACCGTTATACAGGGTGTAGAAAACGTGTGTTAAGATTTTATGTATGTGAAAAAAAAATAAGTTGAGTAGGTATTTGTGATACTTGACTTTTGCCTGAAAACCTGTCAAACTTTTTGGCAATAAAATAAGGTTTGATACAAACACTTGTTCGGTAACCGAGCCTTCGTGTTTCGTTAAATACCAAATACTATTTATACTAACATTTGAATTGAAATAACTTAGAAAATCGTTCCTATAAAGAGTGTTATTTTACTCGCACGTTTTACAGTTGATGAGACTTTTCTCCGGAGTTTAATCTATACTAATATTATAAAGCTGAAGAGTTTGTTTGTTTGTTTGAACGCGCTAATCTCAGGAACTACTGGTCCGATTTCAAAAAATCTTTCAGTGTTAGATAGCCCAATTATCGAGGAAGGCTATAGGCTATATATCATTACGCTAAGACCAATAGGAGCGGAGCAGTCATGAAAAATGTGACACAAACGAAGTTTTGCGGACAGCTAGTTATCAATATCTGGTATTCGGCCCTACATGATCTTTTGTTAAAGATCCAACAAATACCTGAATCTATCTTATAAATATATCCACAGGTTTTTTTTTTTCTTTTTGGCAAAGTTTAGTGAAGGATTTCACTTTGAAAATTCACATAAAAAAAGAAATAGGTACTCGTGAATTCTTTGAATATTGACATCGAATTGTTTGACACTTTATACTTCCCAGTAGCTACCCACAGTGGCCATAATTAGTATCAATTGTTAACAAAAAAAAAAAGAATCAGGGAAACATTTTTCGACCATCCTGTATTATTGCGTAGCTTCTAAAGAAAATGTTAAAAAGGCGTACAGCGCCCGATTTAAAACGTTTCCCGTGTAAGCTTTTAATAGAAGGAAAAATAGTGGATGTTATAAGCCATTTACAGAAAAGTTGATTTTTCGATTTGATTTCTTACTTAGTGGACGGTTTATATGGTCGATTTCTTGGAAAAAAAAAAACAAGTAATAAAATGAGTTTCGGTTATTTATTGGTATTGGTACTTTTTACTTAAAACAATACGCAATATGAACTCCAAATTCTCAAAGTCAAAATACAACGATTTTGACTTTGAGAATTTGGAATCAGCTCTAGTATAACCTATTTCAAGGAATGCACATATCAGTCGCCCTTAATATAGACAAAAGATAGGAAAAAACTTCTAGGCCTAGTCTTAAAATCTACATCTAAACCTGAATAAATATCTCAAAATATTCCAATACTCCGCATGCCCCATTAAAAACCCGATACGAGACTGCACACAACATTTTGGCTCCCAAGTACAGTATAGTATTATTCTGAGGCAAATCGATAAGCCATCGGATATCGGGGCTCGGAAGAAGTCCCGTATCTTTAAACTTGTACCACAGTATAGGAAGAGAAGGTTAACTAGGGACATTGAAGAACGAGATACCTCGGTTTGAACTACTTGAGACTGCACTGTTAAAACTTCCTAAACAATCCAAGCGTGAAAGTAAGGTCCACCGTTTAATAACAGCCGAAACTTGCGCTCTGAGCATTTTTTTCTTTTTTGACGTGGACCACTCGCATTTCATCACTCTACGGCTGTTTACTGTTTAACAGGACTTTCCTGTGGTGGCCTTAAATGAATTTAAGGCCCCCAGCCAGGGCTAAAAACATACAAACTAAACGACCGCTCACTAAGGGCATCCTCTGTGGGTCACGGGCCTCGGCTTAGCGGGGTCATTGAGGGAGGGCAGCAAGGGACAGGCTGAGTCAGGTTAGTATTATTTAAGGAATTTAACGCTAATGGCTCAGCGACGTGAGCTGGCTCGTTAGGCAAAAGTCGGGGTGCTCCGAGGATCAGCGCAGACACATATATAGGTGTTGCGGAATTTGTTCGAAAGAATCACCGTAGCCCTGAAACGCAAAGGGCACAAGAAGGATCACGGGTGGGTTTTAGTCAGTAAGAGTCTGACACTCCCTTCCGCTCCGCCCAGAGCGGGAGAAGTCATTTGATGAATTCCCATCCAGAAAAAAAAGGCACATATATAGGTTTACCTGTAGACGGCGAGCGTTAGGTGGCTCGTCGTCCGCTAACCAGGCTCGAGTTGAATGCGCGTTGTGTTCTACGCGCGCCTCAAAGATTTGTCAGCATAATAATCGGGGCAATAAGCCAGTGCCTGCTAGGGTTCTGGAATTTGATTAAAAGAGTTACCGCGGCCCTGGAACGCAAAGGGCATAAGGAGCAACACGGAAGGATGGTATCAGTAAGAGTCTGACGCTCCCTTCCACTTTACCCAGAGCGGAAGAAGTCATTTGTGGGTTTCCCATAGCTTGGGGTTCGTTACAGTCAAAATAGCCAATTTAATAACTAACAATAGACTCTAATTAAACAACACTAATCAAAACTTTTAACTCGCCAATTATTAAACACAATTGCACTAATGATCACTTTATTCGCAGTTAAATATCGTTATCAAATTTTACCGTTGAATCGCAAATCCAATACTGACTATGCAGGCAATCAATTTCTGAACCTTTCTTTGTAGAAAGGTAATGTTCGCATATATACCGGTCGCGACTGACCAGGTGTCGAGAATTCTAGAATGTTCTAGCACAGAAAGTCTCAAAGGTTCATGATTGACTAGTTCTGCTACTCGTCACTAGATGGCGCTAGAAGTAAATGCCACTATTTAACTGGCTTTAATTGAGGTGCGTAACTGTACGATCATTTACAAGGAATATTCTAGTATTTTTTGGTTTTCATAACATAACAAAGGTTCGGAAAGTTAGTCTTTTCGATACTTAAAAGCGAGATAAGTGTTTTCTTTTTGTAAAAAAAAAAGAATTTAACGAATAATACTGATTGCCTCACGGGTCAATCTTCAAGGTTAAACAACGCTTGCCAAGGTTGGTCTGTGGATGGGTGACCATCTTAACATACCGAGTTTCCTCCATGCCTCGAAAAGCACGCTAAGCCATTGGTCCTGGCTGTCATTTGTAGATCTTTGGCAGTCGTTACGGATTGTCAGAAGCCAGTAAATCTGACTTCAGTCTTGCCAACTATTAAACCTGCAAGTGACTGAATCCGTAACTCCTATCATAATGTGTGTCATTTAGACCCCGTTGGTATCCGAAAGATATTATTATACTGGGTTTGGATAGTTCCGGTTACGGACATAAGATTTTTAAGAAATTGTAAAAGTAAAACACAATTATTAAAACAAGTGACGCGCGCGGTTAGTATGCGCTCGGCTGAATCGTAAAAATCTATCATAATTTGTTTCATTAGACTCCGGCGCTATCTGATATTATCCGAAACTGTTATATCAGTTTTGGTTACGGTTACGGATAGATTATTTTTCCGGATATCCGATAGTTTCAGTTACAGTTTAAAACAGTAAGACTTTCAAATGTTTGAAGTTGAATTCGGGGATTTATCAAAAGAAACCAGCATGTTTGGAAACTGAATCGCCATCCGAGTATATCAATGCCGATCTCAATTAATTTTGGTCAAATGCCAGTCATTACCAGAAGCGTGTCTATATATGCGCGCCTTTTCATTCGTTGTATGGAGTTGCCCTTCTGCATTTACCTGTATCTGCACTCCCTAGAGGGGTAAGTATAGAATAATCTTTAATGTATGTCACAGCAGACGAAGACAGGGGAAATAAATAGGGCATATCTCTTTGTATGGTGCACTACCTACTACCGACATGGCGTGGGAGCGATCCCTGAAGGTGAGTACATGCTCAGAGCTGTTTTGGGAGCGGTAACTGCTCAACGCTGCTCTGTGCTTTTTTTGTCTGTGGTCCGATCAGAGACTCGTGGTCGTTGTGTCCGGTCCTGACACAGTTTTATTAGTTTTAGTCGATAAGTTATTTTCTTTTAAGTTTGTCTATTTATATTTTTTAGTTTTATTTTTTTGTGCGTCTTTTCTGGCGGAATAAACGAGTTTTCTTTCTTTTCTTTCTTTCAACAGGATATGGTTTTGTGTTCGAAATAAGCCAATTGCATTCATGTGGCTTATTACAACTATTGGCTGTGCATGTAGAATGAGCTTTAATGGGTATCGATCTCTTGTGCTGTGTTGACTGATGCTCTTCACTCGAAGTTTCAACTTATACCATATTCTTAAGATGCCTGAGAAAATTCAATTTATTTTATTTATTTATTTAGGTTAACCACAGAACAGATAAAAGAGGTTAACCAACAATTGTTTACACATATACATTTCTAACTTAAAGACTAGGGTAACATTTACAAGTGCAACAATTAATTAAAGGTTAACACCTCATGCACAAAAAAACGGCTTTGTAAAACATAACATCAATCAATTGCGATGATAGAGGTCTTTGTCTTACCTTAGCCTATTTATTACTTTAGCTCGCAACTCTGCTGCGTTTTTTTTTTCGAAAAAAGAATGCATCAAAATTGGTTCAGCGATTTATTCGTGAAAGCGTACAAACAAACAGACTCACTTTCACATAATAATAATAGTTGGGATAACTGTCAATCTGACGATACCAGACCATAGTAATAGCAATGATCAAATAAAGAAAATTGTTTTTCAAGTTTTAGTAAATCTACTCACGAAATTCACTCTTGTATAGAGCAGTATTTAAAAAAAAAAACGTTGGTCACGAATAATTAATTTTCTATTAAGTATATAAACAAAGATAAAATTCGAACATAAACAGTAAACAACAATGTATCCAGGAAACCACAGATTGCTTTCACCATTATCTCTTAAAATTGAATTGAGAATCCGATACAAATTATCTCAAGTACCTAATTCCCGCATTATGGGGGCCAATCGATTGGTCATTGGATACGAGATGAAAACCATCCCTTAAATAAGCAATTAACTGGAAAATCCTGATAGACCATCGAGATTTTGATCAAGTATCCTGAATTGAAAATGTAACCTGTCCCGTGTTTTGTTACTACATCGTTGATTCACTAAATAAACATATAAATTATATTTTTAAACATTTTAATAAAAAAATATTTAAAAATAAAAAATCGTGGCCACCGGGGAACAGGGTCCAAGCTACCGGCAGTTAGGGATTCAGAGAGAGGCTTCCATCCATCCATCCATCATTCCAAGTCCATATCCCACATGTTGACAACCTCGTGAGCCAAGTCAAGATTTTTAATTTGCTTATCTTTTTCGGCTTTCACGAGGTTCTCGTCATGCGGAACGTTTATGACACTATTTATTATTAAAATCATTGAAAGTAATTGCAATATAGATTATGTTTTAAGTCATTTTGGTTAGTTATTTTGAATTTCTAAGATGATACTTTTATTTAGATTTCGAAAAAAAAAGTACCACATTATTGTTTTCCGGATCCCTTCCCTTCTACCTATATACCAAAATTCAAAATGGTTCGACGCTTTAGGAGTAAAATCGTAACTAACCAACAAATTCATCGTTGCATTAATATAACTTAACTAGTTGACATGCGCAACTTTGTCTGCGTCACATAAGAGAGAGGAAAAAACCCGTTTATGGAACATTACTTATCGAAGCTTTGCCCTTATTGGTCACTGCGTGATGTTATAATATAATCTATACCCTTCCTCGATAAATAGGCTATCCAACAGTAAAAGAATTTTTCAATTCGAAGTAGTAGTTCCTGAGATTAGCTTGTTCAAATAAACAAACTCTCAACCTCATCATATTAAGTATAGATATTTAGGATATTTTAATTATACTTGTTTATTTTGACTAGAAAAGAAGATAAAAATAATACCTAATAGCTTAAAAAGCAGATATGTTAAAGAGTTCTTCCAGAAAAAAATAAAGCAATAATTGAAAACTGAATGGTACCTACAGGCTACGGTGGAAATTCAAGATTCTTAATAATTTACATAGATATTATATATAGATGTTAATCATTTATATATAAATATAATTGCGATCCTCAAGGTTAAGCAACGCTTGCTGAGGTCGGTCTGTGGATTGGTGACCATCTTAACATAACGAGACTCATCCGTGCCTCGGAAAGCAAGTTAAGCCGTTGGTACCGGTTGTCATTTGTAGATCTTTGGCAGTCGTAACGAATTGACAGAAGCCAGTAAATCTGACTTCAATATTGCCAAGAATTACCGAGTTACCCAGTTGATTGGTTGTGGAGGTTCGGCAGCCGCTCCACTAAAAATATCGGTATTCAGCTGAAGCCGGATTGACTGGAAGCCGACCCCAATATAGTTGGGAAAAGGCTAGGCAGATGACGTTAAAGTAAAAGATGTCCTGCTTTCCATTCCTTAGATGTAAATTGATCAAACCTCAGTGAATATAGCTGGTTACCTAATTAAAGATCTGTAAATTAACGAACCACACATCAATATTTTTGATATACCTAATATAAACGGAGCCACAAAATCACCTGTAGGTACTTACCATAATGACATGTATAAAACCGCTCATAACACGCCAAAATAGCCCGAAAACACATACTTATCTTAATCATAAAGGTCGAGTTTCGTCTGGAGTGCAGCGAGACTTGTAATTTTCACGATAACACTGATTGTAACGGGCTATAAGATTTCACAGTCGCATTGGGGCGTTTCAATTAAAACTTGAGCTCAGTTAGATACGGGGTCCAGGCGATCTGATGGAGTGTGGGATTCTGCAGGCATTTGATTAAAACTTAAGCGTTGCGTATTAGGAGTAGGTGTCCTGTTTTGTGGGTGCGTTGATAGTTGCGAAGCTATGCAAATTTATATCAATATCATTATCGACGTTTCTGTAGGAAGACATCCACTATTGGACATAGGAAGAATGAAAGAAAACCCGACTGATAAAACGTTTAAAAAGTTCCAAAGAAAAAAATTTTCAAGTAGTGTGATGCAGTTCAAAGTATTTATTTTATTTTTTATGAGTTTTTTATGAACATACATACAACGTGACATTGCTGCCAACATTTTGTGTACATTACCTTAAGTGACCAGCGATGTGGAAGACACTGAGAATTGTATGGTCTCCTAGTTGCTGGCTGCGTCAGATCGAAGATTTGGATCAAAGTAAGTGAATAGGTTACTTCTAAGCAAGCGTGCTTCATCATCGTTGACAACATCGTCGCTTTCTATCAGATGAGAAGGCCGCCCAACGCGAGCCTATGATTTGTTTTCTAAAATCGGGAAGTCTCTTAGTACTCCCCTGCACTCCCCAAGGACGTACATGCCAGATTTCTGTTTTCTAAGACCAGTGGTTTCCGTTGTACGTTGTTTGTCAGTCAGTCACTCAGTAATGGAAGAGTTTTATATAATTATATTGATATAGCATATATGTAGCAGACTATACCCCTTTTTATTAGGACATTCAAAGATTATAGATATTGCTGTCAGCGATAAAAACGCCACTGTACCCATAGAATTAAATTTCCTATTAAACAATACTATATCTATCTATAAAACTTATCTGGCTTACCACGTTTTATTTCCCACCAGCGACTTCATCCGCGTGGAATAGTTACTTTACCCCCGATTTTGAAACTCTCAGCCCGATCGGTTTAAAATTGACAAAGTTTCATACAAACGTTCATCCCCTATTTTATCCCCTTGGGGGTAGAATTAATCAAAATCCTTTCTTAGCGGATGCCTACGTCATAACATCTACCTGCATGCCAAATTTCAGCCCGATCCGACGATAAACGTAAGATTACTGCTAAGCTATCGGGAGTTACACGTGTTATTGTGAGTCAACCATAAAAGATAGACATATGCTGTAGTGGGATATTTTTTAGATAATTTTATGTAAAACATTTCCGTAATACATAATTTCTATGTAACTTTAACCATTAAGGCTACACACGCGATGGAAGCTTAAAAAATGGAGTAACTTCTCCCGTTTTCCCAACATTTTCCTTCACTGCTCTGCTCCTATTGGTTGTAGAGTGATGATAAGTATACTATAACCTGTCCAGGAGTATGAAGAATAATTGTACCTAGTTTCGTTAAAATCGGTCGAGTAGTTTTTGTTTCTATAAAGAACATACAGACAGACAGACAGACAGACAGACAGACAGACAAAAATTTTACTGATTGCGTTTTTGGCACCAGTATCGATCACTAATCACCCCCTGATAGTTATTTTGAAAATATATTCCTTGTACAGAATTGACCTCTCTACAGATTTATTATAAGTATAGATAATAATATTCCCAATACGTACAAAAACCTCTAAAGGCTGCACAATATTTTATCCTTTTTCAAGGGACAACATTTACTGACAATAAATCTCTGGTCCAGCGTACACTGAATCCAAATTTTCCTAAAGGGTTTCGGAAGCGGTTTTGTTTTATGGTCACCCTACTGATAACCATGGTAGAAGGCATCTACGGTTAGTGCTAAACTAACTGGGGTAGCCTACTAAGGATTAGAGTTTCTGAGTAGGTAAGAACTGCCCTGCACTCTGGAATGTGTAGGTTGAATATGGACAGACGATTGTAAGACAACTAGTTGGATTGTTTGACCAGTACAATTGTATGGACTTCAAAAGAGACCTTTACCTCTGAACTTGTTTCGGTGTTTCTTCTCAGGTTAGTCAGCTAGGAAACACCGGCCTCATCTAGTTTATAACGACCAAAAAGATTGACGTGTAAAAGTGTGTTTTACAACCTACTTACAAAATAAAAATCATTTATCATTTATAATGGTTTGTCAGTCATACCTCTTCTTCTACACAGTTTTTTTAATTTTTTTTTAGTCTTTTTAAACTATATTGGGTGTCCAGTCTAGCTGGTATTAGTGCTAGTGATTTTCATGAAGTGGACGAGACTATCTGACCTCCAAAACCAAGTAACTAAGAACGCACAAATTTTCTCACTTATGATCTCGATCCCTAACAACTGTCACTGATCGATAAATGGCATTCGTGACCAATGGCTTAACGTGCTTTCCAAGACACGGAGAAATCTTAGTATTTTAAGCTGGTCACTCATCGACGGACATATCTACTTGGCAAGCGCTGCTTAACCTAGAAGATTGACCCGCACAGCTGTTATAATTTTTTACTTGCTTTGTAAAACAATGGTACTCAGCAAAACAAAAAACTTAGCGGAATAGAGTTAAGGAGATTCGTAAAACTATTTTGCCAATGGTTGCTTAGTGGAAATTGGGTTGGTGCTGCATGCGAATGTTATATATATTTTTGATAGTGACACAATAAAGCATTTTTCATATATACTATGGCACAGTTTAAAAAACTTATCCTTATTTTTCAAGTTTTTAAAAGGCCATAGATATCTAAATATATATAACTAAAAAGTGACTGACTGACATAGTGATCTATCAACGCACAGCCCAAACCACTGAACGGATAGGGGCTGAAATTTGGCATGCAGGTAGATGTTATGACGTAGTCATCAGCTAAGAAAGGATTTTGATTAATTCTACCCCAAAGGGATAAAATAGGGGATGAAAGTTTGTATGAAACTTTATCAATTTTAAACCGATCGGACTGAGAATTTCAAAATCGGGGGTAAAGTAACTATTCCACGCGGACGAAGTCGCGGGCAGAAGCTAGTTATTAACAATTGCGTCACATGCTGAGATAAGAACCTTTATGGCTTCACACCTACAAAATTAGTGCTGTTAGCTTCTGTTAATTATTTTTATTATTGTTCGTTTTAATTATTATTTTTTTCGTTTACCTTGTTCGAAACCCTGTCTGTCTGTATGTTTGTACGCGCATCACGCAAAAACTAATTCATAAATTTGAAAGCAATTTCGACCGCTCTACTGCTAGATATCCAACTTTAAATACGGGCTACATTTTACCATAGGAAATGATCTTTTTCGTAGATATTAAATTCTAAGTACCACGCGTACAAAGTCGCAGACAAAAGTTAGTAATAAATAAGGTTAAAAGTAACTCTAATTCTAAATTGTCTAACTAATTTTAAAAATATATATGGTCGAATTGAGAATACTTCTCCGTTTTTTTTTTTTTTAAGTCGTTTAAAAAGTAACTCTGGTTTTTGTAAGTGGCTCTAAGGAGATTTATTTTAAGGGGGTTTAATTGTTTTATTTGTTTTTAGATGCATTATAAGTAAACATCTTGAAGACCAGTCTTCATTTTTAATAAGGCGTCGCAAAAGGTCATCAATAGTATTAGGCAATAAATAGCCTATGTAAAACCAATAGGAGCATTAAATGTAAATTTGAATGCTTATTTTAAGAATTCTAAAACGAACAAATATCTTCCAACCCAAAAGACTAAGAATATCCGTTGAAATCAATCATTGAAACCTATACTAATATTAATATACAGTGTTATAAGTTAGTTAGAAGGTAGCGGTATGAGGTATACCATCTGACTGCGTTCCCAGTATATTGGAACTCATTTAAATACAAATGAAGTCAAGACTTGAACTGAAGCCACGGAAGGAAAGCCGGCTTCCTGGTATTGATTCCTATGCGTACATTATTAGGAAAAGAATTAAGAGGTAAGCTTACAGCGTTTGGGTAAAATAAAATACTTATTTTGATTTATTAAGTATTTGTGACTAAGCAGTGTTGTTACAGCGAATGTGAGCACCAATACAAACCAGTCCTGATTTAATAGTATGTACAATTACAAACTCTAAACTGTATTAAATGAAAAAAAAATCTTACAACTTTTTTATAATTAAGGGAGTATTTTTGGATAGATGGGAAGGTTTTTAATCAATCATTGCAAACCGGCGAACGAATCTGGATGAAATTCGGCACAGACATAGATTATAGTCTAGGATAGAACATAGACATACTTTTTACCCCTTTTTTCTGGACGGAAATCATCAAATGACTTCTCCCGCTCTGGGTGGAGCGGGAGAAGTCGTCTGATGTGTCAGACTCTTACCGAATAAAACCCACCCGTGTTCCTCTCATTGCCCTTTGCGTTTCAGGAACACGATGACTCTTTCGAAAAAAAATCCACAGCCTTGATAGATACCTTTTATTCCTGGAGCATGTTAAATTTTGATAGTTCCGAATTTCTTTCGGGTGAAGCCACTGGCTGAAGGTAGTTATCAGAATATCGACTTTGAACGGCAGGTCCTGAACATAGCCTGCCAGGGTTGCGGAATTACTTCGAAAGAGTTTTGGTACGAGATCAATGGAAGTTAGCCCCCCTTGATATCGAACCAAAACCTGTGTTTAAAGGTACCTGTGTGTTTAAAGGTACTTACATAAGGTTCATAATCCATTGGCATAATCGTATCCAAGCGGTTCGAGGCGGCACGCACGCAGCATTGCAGCATTGCAAACACACGGACAGTGATCACTGGCACTGGGAGTTTTTTCACGGTCACTAGGTACCAATCTTTCTTTTTCTCTCCTTGTTGTTCTTGTCAAGCATCAGCATACCACAACCCAATCCCATGGCACATGATTGTGCGGGACTCGGGCGCCGCCTGACGTCATAGTGCACCGGCCGGCACGCGCCGCCGCCGGCGCACTGGGGCGCCGCGACACGTCCCCAGACCAGACGGCGCGCAGCGCGCACGCAATTATACGACGCGACATAGCCAGGCCGCGTAGGCTTTAATAATAAGGCTCCTAATCGCTGTGCGCGTGCGGGTGCGGGTGGGGCGTGGGGGGGGCGGAACAGGGTAAGAAATAAGTATGCTTGCACTCTGTGGGTATTTCTCTTGTGTTTGATAAAATAATATGAAGTTCTATGAGTCTGATGTAATACAATTCGTTTACCTATATTATATTATGTATTTATTTTTTATTTTTATTTTTGTGTTTACTTTTCCTGTATTTATCACATATATTATCTATCCTATTGATTTCCGTACGTCATGTCCTCTAAGGCGACCACTGAAAACCAGCGCCGTGCGGTGGGTATCCCACGGCACAGCATTATGCTGAGTGGAAGCCTCTTTGCCACAGCCACGACATGCATTGGTTTTTTTGTATTAGTTTATAAGTTATCTTGACTAACATAAATTAAGATGTAGGTACTAACACTATAGTTTAAGGTTTAGTTTAGAACAATAACTGTCGTTTGTGGTAAATAAAAGCTTTTTCTTTCTTTTCTTTCTTCTTTCTTTTCTTTTCTGTGAGTTCAGAAGAAAATCTATTGTTAGAACAATCTCATAGAACTCTGCTGATGATTGTGATTAGGACCTTTTTTATAAGGATGGGATCATCAAATGACTTCCGCTCTGGGCGGAGCGGAAGGGAGTGTCACACTTTTACTGACACTCCCTATCCGTGTTCCTCCTTGTCCTTTGCGTTCCAGGGCCATAAGCGTGACTGTCGAAATTCTAAGGAGGATTATTTAAAGTTACTAAAAATCGTAAAAAAAATCACCTATCAATGCCGGTGTGAAGGCATTAAGATCAAGTTACAACATTGTACTGTTTGGTACAGTCCTTTTTTTTTTTTAACGGGGGGAAATCCTCATGGATGTCTCCACCCTGGGGCGGGCGGAGGGGTCTGTCAGACTCTTACTGACTAAAACCACCCCGGTGTTCCGTCTCTCACCAACGCCGGGGATCGCGGGAACGTATACCACATCCGTAATCCCCGGCTGGTGCCGGCCCGCCTCTGCGGGCCACCTCGCGTCTACGGAGGGAGTGAGGTGTTAAACACCCTCCGTGACTTGGGCGCACGGGAACACCTCGCGCCGCCACCTCGGGTCCGGATGAATGGGGGGCGACAGACGTCCCCAAGTCCGCCGCCCCTGGACCCAGTTAGGGGGGCCGGAAGAGGGCAGCATACGCCCTCCTCCGACGCCCGGTGCGCCTGCTGCGGGCGGGGTCAGAGGTCGAGATCTCTCTTTCCCTTTCCGCAGCCTCCTTCTGCGAGATAACTGTTTCGCAGAAGGAGACCACCGCGTCCCAGGACTCCTCGCCGCCGACCATAGATTGGACTACGGCCGGTAGCGAGAGGTCACTGCCCACCACAGAGATGAGGTCACGGCGCGGCTCCTCCCAAGCGGCACACTCTGCCAGCGTATGCCGCGCCGTGTCCTCCCGACAGTCGACGCAGTGGTGACACCGAGCGTCCGGCTGCCTGCCTATGCGACACAGGAACTTCCCGAAGCAGCCATGTCCCGAAAGGACCTGTGTCGCACGAAACGTCAGGGAGCCGTGCCTTCTCCCGAGCCAAAGGTCGAGCACTGGCCGGATGGCCTCGATAGTGACGAGGCCGGCGGAAGGGCGTGAAAGCCTGTCCCGCCATTCCGCCACCAGGACCTCGCGCAGCTGCGACCGACGCAGCTCGATGTGTCGCTGCATCAGTCGCTCGCCGCGCGCCCGCGCGTCCTCGCGCCACCGATACAGTGACGCGAGTTTGGTACAGTCCTCTGGTAACTTGTACCAAAATATCCGGTACTTCGCTTTCCGCATATAGTAGATCCTAGGTTTATAATTAAATCCAGAGCGAACGGCGACGGCAACACATGTTGTGGCCAGAGAATTGATTGCAGTAATGAGACATTAAGGTTTAATAAAACTTTGACAGTTCTTAATTCAAAATCCAAATTCGAGAAGATATGACTATGACGATACGACTTACTACGACTACGACTAATAATATATTTTTTCTTTCGTATCATTTTCTAGTCGTTGCAGTAAGGTTTTGAAATAACAAAAAAGGCCGTAATCAGATATACAATACTTTACATAATATGTAAGAAGCCCTGATTGGTGGATTTCACTATAGCATGCAAGCTATTCGTATAATTTTCGGCAATACGGACCGAGCTTTCACCTGCCTTCGATTCATACGAAAGGTTCATTAGATTGCAGGCTGCCAAAGTTAATGTGGACAATGCTCGATCGAGCGCCCCAATGTAATTAAACTTGCATGCAAGTTGTACGCAGGTACAAACATGGCTAAGAAGAATACAGTTAAAAACTGTTCCTAAAGTGTAATTTTCTCAGCGACGATAACCCTGACAAATTTCTAATGTGTACATACATACATAATCAGCCTTTTAACGTTCCCACTGCTAGGACACAGGCCTCCTCTCTAGGAGAGGGAATGGGCCATAATCCACCACGCGGGCCCAGTGCGGGTTGGTGAATGTCACATGTCTTCGAATTTTTGGTTCTAGGACATGCCGGTTTCCTCACGATGTTTTCCTTGTGTTCCACAATGTTTAGGAACACTATAATTGAAAAAAAAAAACATAATGCAATGTCACTTCAACTAAGACCCCCAATAAGTAGGCTAGTAATGATAGAAAACAGAGGAAAAATATAATATAAACGGTGAAGGAAAACATCGTGAGGAAACCGGCATGTCCTAGAACTAAAAATTCGAAGACATGTGACATTCACCAACCCGCACTGGGCCCGCGTGGTGCATTACTGCCCATTCCCTCTCCTAGAGAGGAGGCCTCTGTCCCAGCAGTGGGAACGTTAAAAGGCTGATTATGCTATTATG
The DNA here is from genome assembly GCA_905332915.2 of Hecatera dysodea. Classification (NCBI taxonomy): domain Eukaryota; kingdom Metazoa; phylum Arthropoda; class Insecta; order Lepidoptera; family Noctuidae; genus Hecatera; species Hecatera dysodea. The sequence continues at coordinate 16,333,006 of HG995303.1, forward strand.
CATGGAAAGCAGTAATCTAACGGTTTCAGCATAATCAAACTGCAAAAACTACTGGAATGATTTCGAAAATTCTTTCACCATTAGAAAGCTACGTTCACCCTGAGTAACATAGGATATATTTTACCCCCGTATTCCCACGGGAACGAGAACTACGCCAGTGAAACCGCGGGGCGCTGCTAGTAATAATAAATAAATATAAATAAAACATTCCAATTCAAACAATTGGAGGCCGCCGCTGCTTCAATACGAAAAATCTACACAAAATTCCTATAAATCAAGACGGAGGGTACTCAGAGATATGATTACTGTATACCTACACTTTGAAATCATTTTTTGTCTCGTGTTTCGACTGCGGAGTTCCGATAGAGCCTGAGGCGTATTTCGTCTGGCGCTTTTCTTATAAAATCTAACAAAACCTTGTATTTTGCTGTGCTTCAGTCTTGTTATATTTTTGGGGTGTAAAAATCAAACAAATTTACTAATGTCACGAACTTTGCAATGTTTTACTGTGGATTGGTTTCCATGTTAGATAGTTATTATTTTTACCCACGACGGAACGGTGACAGTGTATGCGTTTGGGGTGAGAGGATGTTTGTTTGTTTGTGCGGTTTTTTGGCATACTATTGTATAAAAAGTTCTTAAAACGCAGCAGACAGATGTGTTGCTGGGGAGTTTGTTGTGCCACTTCTTCTTCCCAGCTAAAACACTAGCAAGTGAGACGAGTGAGCGTTTTGGGGGACTGTTTTTATGTAAAATTTGACGTTCAAAACGTGCTCTCTCAGCCTAGTTTGAATAAATGACTTTTGGTTTAGAAACGAAATTAAATATTATTATGTATTAATTAAAATATGTATATTTTTGTTTGTTATAAAAGCCAGAGTCTTTATACATGACTACCCACAAAAAGAAGTCTTTATACATGACTACCCACAAAAAGAAGTGTTGTTTTCAGGGTTCATTTAAGTATGTGTGTTTGTGAGTTTTTTTATTCCACCATAATTTCTAAACGGCTTTACTGATTTCAATGTATGTGATATCGGTAGAAAGGTTGAGTTATCCAGGGTAACATCGGCTAAAATTTTAAAAAATAAACAGTGTGAGCCATGGTTCATAAATAAAAACGAAAATATTTTGTTTTCAAGAAAATTAGATTACTTAGACTGTCATCGTCTAAAGCTTGCTAAATACGTAGCAAAAAAAGATATCAAATAAAAAACAAATAAAAAAACACGCCTCCCACGTCAAAAAGTGAACTAAAAATTTAAATACAAAATAGAATAATCTTTTCATTGCAGTCGAGGGACGGTTCCATTGAATAGTTATTTACTGGTCCCCGCATAAGTATCACACATCATTGGGTTCAAATAATTAACAAAAATACGTATAAATATATAAGCTTCAGATTACTATCACCGAACAGTTGGCTTTTAATTATTTAACTATCCTTTTTAAATTAATTAATTCTCACATTATTGTCTACCAATTGCGTGGTCACGTGAAAGTGTGGTCGACATTATCTGCTTACTGCTATGGACCACAACGTTAATATTAACAATAATTTATGTTGCAAGTAATGAATCACTATCACTACATATTATTCAAAGTCCCCGCCGCGTCTCTCTGTCTGTATGTACGTGATAAACTCAAAAACTATTAGACGGAGTATAACTAATTAAGACTTTGTGTGAATTGACTGAAATACAACGATGATAGTTCAAAGTGTCGTAAGAAATCATGGCAATTGTGACCTTATATTTATATATACATACTAGCCTTTGCCCGCGGCTTCGCTCGCGTTAAGAAGTACTATTATTAATTAGGTATAGTTTTTGCGTTTTTACTTTTGTTTAACGTGTGTAAAAAATTAGGGCCAACAAAACTTCTTTGTACACAATATTCTTAACTAACCTGTCATTAGGCGCTAAAACTATCAAGCTATTGGGTGAACATTTAGAACTATAAATTATTTTGTTCGTCTTAATTTATTCGTTCCATTAGGTACTGATAGGTTTTTTTTTTTTTTTTATAGTACATTACCGCGGACTTGGTGGTCCGCGCCTTTTTTTACAGGTTAAACTTGTTTAGATTTTTTTTTTTCATTACATACAGTATGTGCTTCCACATAGGACACTTTTCCTTAATCTACGCGTAAATAAAAGCATTTCGTAGCTTATTCTCTATGTGAGTCCATCATATTTTTTTTTCTTTGTTTTTTTTTTGTTTTTTTTTCTTTTTTTTTTCTTTTTTTTTATTTTGTTTTTTTTTTTTAAAGTTTCTTTCTTTTTTTTATCTTCAGGCTTTTTGTTCTAAATTACTTATTTCTATATTAGTTAAAATACGGATGTTTTTACACACTTAAAACGAATGGATATACATAAAGGGGTGATGCATGGCAGTTTGAGCCGGCCAACCTCGACCTTGCGGGAACGTGAGCATGACAGACTCACTCTGCCATGCAGCTTTACATATAGTAGTATATTTAAAATTATGGAGAATGCAGAATTTGGGTGGAGTTTATTATTGGGGACAGGGATTATTTTAGGTGGGCCTAATGACCAGGGACTTCGCTAGTTTGAGAAGTGCTTCTACGACAACTGCGTCTCGATGCTGCATGGCCGTCTTCAGATTGTAGTCGACGACCTTTTTAGTCGGCGCATCCATCGCTTTCCGTGCAAAGCGGCCCGTGGCGTCATCGGCGTCGTCGGAGTAGTAGACGCAGCTGACTGTGTGTCTCGACACCGCCACTACCGCGTGAGAGACGCTGTCGTGAATTTGGAGCCTCCTGGACTTGGTGTTGATGATGATAACTTTGTCGTAGGTCAACCCCTGAGCCTCGTGAATGGTTAGTGTGCGCGACCCTTCGCCAAATCCGAATCCCTGGCTTACAAGAGAAGCTTTCTCCTCTTGTGTATGCACCAAGAAAAGGGTGTTCTGGGCTGTTTTCGGTATTTGCGCACCGGTGTAACCTTGCACTTTCAGGGAGTGGACACGCGACAGCGTCGTCTTGGAGGAGTATATACCGGAGTATATCTCACTCAGTGCGAATGCTACATCCATCGGGTTGCGATGTGTGCAGAGGAGTTCCTGGGTGATGCCAGCCACCTTATATGGACGGGTATACCTTAACTCGAATAGGTTCTCTCTGTCCAAAAATGGTAGCTGGTTTATGTCTCCGATAAGGACAATCTCGCTTGCTCCAGACAACTTTACTGCCATGACTATGGCCCCAAAATGGTTCATAAGGGCCTCGTCTACCGTGAGGCGGTAGCATTTCTCTTGTTTTCTGAACCCGTTTACTAAGATTGAGGCCATAGTGCGCACCTTTGTCTTTACTCGGTCTCCTAAGCGGTGCGCAAGCTTCTCCCTGAGATCTTTGGCAGCTTCAGTTGTCGTGGTGGCCACAACGTCCTTTTCCTCGTCGAAGTGTTTCACCACCCAGGTTGTCTTGCCGCAACCCGGAACTCCATTTACCCACCTGATACTGGGTACCGCCCAATGCTCCTGAATGTCTGAAGTCCCCAGAATGGACTGAGCCTTTTCAAGGATCTTGTCATCCAGCATGATTTTGGTACACTTGGCGGTAATCAGTATCGGGTCGGTGTTCGGTGCTCTGAATTTTATTTTGCCTGAGCGCTCCGTTTCCTCCTCGTCCAGGGTCACAAAGCCACTCTCCGCGCTGAAGGCTGCCATATACGACCCCGTCATTTCTCCTACGATGACTTGAGATTTGACGTTGTCGTATACGGCCGCCTCGGCCTCCTCGAGCAGTACCCTTAGCAGTCCTCCAGTGTTTCTCTGGAAGGTCTGCAGGATCTTCTTGCATGTCATGAGATTAACCTCTCTGGTCGCTCTCACGATTGCTATGTACTCGAGGATTGCTAGGTACTGATAGGTTCAAACTAATACATTTACATCCTCCATCATCCCTTATTTAGTCCCCATGGTGGTTGAATTTATCGAAATCCGACACAAAAACACACGAAAAACGTCTTCATCATAGTATCTCCAATCTTTAATTTCACTTCAATCAGTCGAAAATCTAAGAAGATTTATACAAACTCTCATCCCCTATTTTATTCCCTTAGGGTTGGAATTTATCAAAACCCTTTCTTAGCGGATGCCTACGTAATAACATCTACCTGCATGCTAAATTTCAGCCCGATCCGTTCAGTGGTTTGAGCTGTGCGTTGATAGATCACTATGTCAGTCAGTCAGTCACTTTTGAGTTATATATATTTAGATTAGATAAAGATAATATATACATATGTATACATTGTGATGACGGGGTCTCCTTGGCTGCGAGTCACTGGCAGATAAGTTTAAAGAATTATTATGAACTAGCTTCTGCCAGCGACTTCGTCCGCGTGGAATAGTTACTTTACCCCCGATTTTGAAACTCCCAGCCCGATCGGTTTAAAATTGACAAAAGATAGACATGCTGTTTCGGGATGTTTTTTAGATAATTTTATGTAGATGACTTCTTCCGTTTTCCCAAAATTTTCCTTCACTGCTCTGCTCCTATTGATTGTAGCGTGATGAAAAGTATACTATAACCTGCCCAGGAGTATGAAGAATAATTGCACCAAGTTTCGTTAAAATCGGTCGAGTAGTTTTTGTTTCTATAAAGAACATACAGACAGACAGACAGACAGACAGACAGACAGACAGACAGAAAGACAGACAGACAGACAAAAATTTTACTGATTGCATTTTTGGCACCAGTATCGATCACTAATCACCCCCTGATAGTTATTTTGAAAATATATTCCTTGTACAGAATTGACCTCTCTACAGATTTATTATAAGTATAGATATGGAAAATATTCTTTATTTTTATATGAAATTCATGTAGTAGCGCTCTTAGTAGTAAGGCAGATGCCGTAAATAAGTACGAAACTACATATATTCCAGTCCGTGTTTTATTCACTAGTATAGTAAGTAATACTTGGGGCGAGGTTACCTGGTGTTACAATATGTACATACATATTTTTATGCTCTTAAAAACAGTTTAAACTCATATTTAAATTACCACAAACTTAGATATAATATTGCTGTGATAGGTAAAAAAGAGTTGATGAAGATCGCTGTATCAACTCTGCTTATCTTTTCAGTGAACGTAAGCGTGATATGTTAATGTCGTTTGTAAATCCCTTTTATTTATAGAACGGTGTGGTCGCGATACTACGCTGGTGGTCGCATCTGATTAACTGGTCGCACGATACAGGCCACAGAGTAAAAATAATATGTTAATGTTTACTTTCAATTTCGTGTAATCTTTGTTATGGTATTGTAATTAAATTGGTTTTCAATGTTTGGTGTGCGTATTTTGCGAGGGATTATAAAACATTGTCGGGTAGCAGAAATGACACCCGCAGTGTGTTTCTGTGTTATTTTTTTGTCCATCAGAAAACGTGAAAAATGATTTAGCAAAAAATATTTTTGGCATCCAAAACGTACGTATGAACCACACATTAAATTCCCAAAGATTTATGTTCACTAAAATTAAATATATTGACAAACAATTGCGTGTAAAACCCACAAGACTCGAGAAGCAAGACTCGAATAGATCAGAGAAGCATATGGCCTATAAGAAGAATGCCTAAACTCAGCAGCACTCAACGAGGAAATTAAATAATGTTGCAGGAAGAAATGCTTTTTTTTATAGTGACACTTGTGTTTTGGTCTTCACTTGGCAGATCATGTTCCAGCAGAGCACAAAAAAAAAACAGAGTTCTATTTGCTTACAGCATAGATCTAGAGTTCCTGATAGTTTTGGGAAATAGTTCTGGCGTTTGTCCCCGAAAAAAAATTTGAATGAAAATATGAACTGATAACTTCCGGTAACATGTGTTTTTCTCATAGTATTAGGAGTATTTAGTTAACAATAACTACTTGAGAAGTGTTTCCTTACTTATATCATTATATCTTGCAAATATCACCTTTAAAAATAACACTCCTGAAATTTCAGATAGCTGGAACTAATTAACTCATCAAACATCGTCATTACTATAGGCTTCATGTTTAAACCATACAATTGAAACGTGCGAACACATTCGAACACGAACTTCCAATATATAATAACATCAAACATTTCTCCGAAATAATTGTCCAATCACAAATACATATGTATAACTATGTCGAATCACGAATATGTGTGTGTATATTCTTGATTCAACGTTTCAAATTTTATCACATTTACAAAGGGTGTGATTATCAACCGATGTAAGAAATTAAGACTATTTTTGGAAAAGACATATTCGAGATTTGTCTTTCGATAGCACAGACATATAACTTACATACGATTACAACAAACGAAACGAAAGAGACATCGACAACTCTATATTAATAAGGTTTATTTGTTAAATAAATTTTCAGTTTCGAAATATGCGTCGGTATCGTGCATTTACATGTACAATTCAAAACACATCAAAAGTTACAGTTTGACTATATATAGATACTTTGTCATATATTAATTATTGACTAAATCACGTTTGTCCACTATCTCATCGACAGTAAAGCATGCTTGCACAGAATTAACTTGTTCATTCACTCTTGACTTAAAAGTAGCAAAGATCATCGTGTAAATGATCCCTTTAATATCACTTACTAAATTTCAGTTCAGCTTTAGCCAGTAACTATTTTAATTATTTTGTGGACGTGCAACCACTAAATTAATCATCGTACACGTTTGAGTTGTTCCAAAATCAAACGACGCTTGAATTCTAATTATTTTCAACACACAACAAAGTGGCCACGTTATTTAGTTTGTGCGAGGTTTGTGCCATGAAATCATAAATGTTGAGTTATAGACAGTTATAAAGTTTAGGACAGATCTAGCTTGGTCGTAAACTAACTCAGTCGAGTGAATATCTGTGAAACAAGTTGCCAAGTGAGTTTTAATTTTATTCGAACTGAATAACATAACAAACTGAATAAGCGCTTTCAGGTGGCCCATTATTATATCTGGGAATTTGTGTACCTATCAATTAATGGAACGGTAGTATGCTAGTGATTCCGAAAACTGTATGTTCTAATATTAAACGTAATTAACAAAAGTTTACACACACCTGAGAAATAAACGGCGGTGTGACAGTTTTTAGGGTTCCGTAGCCAAATGGCAAACACGGAACCCTTATGGATTCGTCATGTATGTATGTCTGTCTTTCTGTCCATCCGTATGTCACACTCACACCCGTTTTACTCGGAGACTATTAAAGCCACATAAATGAAAATTGGTAGGTATGTGCAACCTGTTAACTGCTATTCAATAATGCTGTAAATAAATTCCAACAAACATAATCGTGTGGGGTATCATTGGATAGCTCTCTCAAAATGAAATAGAGGTTTCTAAAACAGTTTTTTTTATATTATATTTAAGGCAATAGTTTTTGAGATGTATGTTCTTCCGAATTCGTAAAAAATGTGCCCCCCCTCTAACTTTTAAACTATGAAGTTGAAAAAAAAAACAAGGAAATAGAACTTCACAGACACTTCCAACGAAAATTGGTTTGAATATCACAGCTTATATACTTTTAGGGATATGGGATTTTAACAGTGAAATACGGAACCCTTCGCTATACGCGATCAGACACGTACTTGGCCGGTTTTTTTGCTTTATTCTTTAGTGGAAAAGATCTGATTCTTGAAAAGTTAGCCATGAGCAATACAAAATTTGTTCCGGATAGAATTGCCGCTACAATAACGAGATAAATAAATTTCGAAAAAGGTGCACTGATAGAACGCTTATATTATTTACTAGCTTCTGCCAGCGACTTCGTCCGCGTGGAATAGTTACTTTACCCACGATTTTGAAAGTCTCAGCCCGATCGGTTTAAAATTGACAAAAGACATGCTGTTTTGGGATATTTTTTAGATAATTTTATGTAGAACATTTCCGTAATACATGATTTCTATGTAACTTTAACCATTAAGGCTACACACGCGACGGAAGCTTAAAAAAATGGAGTAACTTCTTCCGTTTTCCCAACATTTTCCTTCACTGCTCTGCTCCTATTGATTGTAGCGTGATGAAAAGTATACTATAACCTGCCCAGGAGTATGAAGAATAATTGCACCAAGTTTCGTTAAAATCGGTCGAGTAGTTTTTGTTTCTATAAAGAACATACAGACAGACAGACAGACAGACAGACAGACAAAAATTTTACTGATTGCATTTTTGGCACCAGTATCGATCACTAATCACCCCCTGATAGTTATTTTGAAAAAATATTCCTTGTACAGAATTGACCTCTCTACAGATTTATTATAAATATAGATTATATTATTTGCGTGACCATAAATATGAAGGGTTTGAAAATGTTTGCATAGACAATTTCAAATCATTCCGCAGGCTGAAAAAGCTAGCACATAAGTTTTAATCAAATCATGGTTGAATCTAATTTGTACAATTGTTTTATGCTCCGGCTATATTAGCAAAATGTTCATAATTAAAATAGAATCCTATTGATAATATTTGAACAGCATCAATTTAACACGCACTAATCTATGTGCAGATTCGAATTGACGCGTCAATTAATGAATAAGCAAATATCGGTTTTATTTACACAATTACGTCTATAAATAAGGTTTAAATTAGTTTGCAGTTTGACAATGCCAATCGTGATTTTATGTATCGCGTGATTTATTATTATCTACGTGTTAAAAACGTATTGATTTCACGAAAATATTTGTGTACGTGCTGATAACTCGTTGAATGGTTGATTAATGAAAATAAATGTTGTCTATGCCTCCAATTTGAACGATGCAGCCAATTTGAGGTTAGCTGAGCCGTGTAATATATCCAATGTGCATAAAGCCTTTATAGAAACTACAATGGCTCTAAGCTATGAGGTTTTATTTATAACATATACCAGCGGCCTGTCCCGGTTTCGGAAGGCGGGCCATTTATTTTAATACTACCAAATGCCCCGCGATTTCATCGGCTTCGTTCTCGTTCCCGTGGGAATATGGGAGTATAATATAGCCTAAGTTCACTGGAGATAGTGTAGCTTCCCAACAGTGAAATAATTTTTCAAATCGGTCAAGTAGTTTCGGAGCCTATTCAATGCAAACAAAAAAACAATCAAATCTTTCCTCTTTATAATATTAGTGTAGATAGCTTACCTCTTAGAGATAGTGTAGCATTTGAGAAGTTCGTGGCTAAAAATTAACAGCTGCGCGAGTCGATCTTAAAGGTAAGATTCGCTTGCTGAGATTGGTCTACCATATTGTCAGAAGCCAGAAAATCTGACACCTATCTTGCCAACAGTTCCTACCGTATTACCTTGCTAATGGGTTGTAGAGATATGATAGGCGGCCGCACCATGTAAAATACTGGAATAGCAACCAGGGCCGATTCGACAACGCATCGTGTTCCAAGCGCACCTCAAAGAGCCTTCAGCAACGTAGACGGGGCCCCATAGGGTCAGTGCCTGCTAGGGTTGCGGAATTTGTTCGAAAGAGTCACCGCGGCCCTGGAACGCGAAGGGCAGAAGAAGGATCACGGGTGGGTTTTAGTCAGTAAGAGTCTGACACTCCCTTCCGCTCCGCCCAGAGCGGGAGAAGTCATTTGATGAATTCCCATCCAAAAAAGTAAGTAAGTTCAGTAGTTTTTCAGTTTATTCGTTACAAACACACACAAATACAAACCTTTCTGTTTATAAAATTAGTGTAGAAGTGTACATTTACATTGTTGGACCACACATAACTCAACACTCTTGCACATACCTCGCAGTTGATCATTAAGTCATAAATAAGTTCGATCAATGTTAAATATTATGAAGTTATAATATATTATCTTAATATTTGTATAGGCGATAGCTGCTTGTGTAAAGAAAAACAAAATGGGCCTTGTGTACAAATAGAATAAGATCGTTTGTTAACTGTATTGTAAAACACATGCTAATAAACCCCTTTAAAATAATTAAAAAAAAAAACAATCAAATCAATACCAACATTGCTTCTTCCAGATCTAGGACGCCGTTTTACAATTTTTGTATAATAGGTACATATTATAACAAAATATATTACTCTCCTTCATTTTATTCAAAGGTTTAAACATACTAACTACATACACACACACAACATACATACATACACACACACTTACATACATACTAACTTAAACAGCTAATATTGACTATCGAACATAATTAATTAACAATAATATAAAACCAAAGTTAATATTTGCTTTACAAATAGTGTCCTTCGCAAAGTTCTGTGTTTTTGTGTTGGCAGAAACCGATACCAGCTATGACGCCTATATCGGCTTAATTTCGGTTCCAAGAAATGATAAATGTATTGAAATTGATAATTATTTTTTAAGTCTTAATAAAAAAATAATAAAACGAAACATACATTGGTCTTTTTTTTTCTGGATGGGAAATCATCAAATAACTTCTCCCGCTCTGGGCGGAGCGGAAGGGAGTGTCAGACTCTTACTAACTAAAACCCACCCGCGATCCTTCTTGTGCCTTTTGCGTTCCAGGGCCTCGGTGACTCTTTCGAACAAATTCCGCAACCCTAGCAGGTACTGACCCTATGGGGCCCCGTCTTCGATGCTGACGGCTCTTTGAGGCGCGCGTGGAACACAACGCACCGTCGACTCGGGCCTGGTTGCTATCGGATGGCGAGCCACCCATAGCTCGCCATCCGCAGGCCCGCGCCTACGGTGGCCGGGAATCGCGCTGCGTTTCCCGACGACTGGGGCGTCTTCTTCTGTTGCAGTGGCTGGGGCGTGAGGTTTCCCTCTCTCGCACGCTTTCCGCCTCCTTCTTCGCTAGCATTACTGCTTCGCAGAAGGAGGAGCTTAAGTTCCTCTGCCTCCGTGCCCGTAGAATTACAATATTGTAAAATAGTTGTGTACAAATTCAGTTGCTGGTATTATCGTCGACGCGCAGCGACGTTGATGCTAGCTGCTACTCAAGTTTACTTACAACATAACATTTTCTGTCTGTGTCTCTATACACACTACCAAAACTTGTTACTTTCGGCCGAAACCACACGTAAGGCCGAAAGCCGAAACCAAATAAAATAAGCACCCCAACACTACTCAGAAAAGAAGTTTAGCAAGACAATCTGTTACTCCAGTTAGAAAGTTTCGAAAATGAATAATTACATATTTACAAAGTATTTTTGGGACTTTTAACGAAGTGGGAGTCCACAGTTGAATACCAAAAAGTTAATAATAAATGTCTTGAGTTTGCCGTTCTTGAGAGCGTTTTGTCATCAATTTAATAAGAGGATGTTTTAATGGGACTTACTGAATACAATGAAATACATAAATACTTGTCTTCTAATTTTAGAACTTTTAGTCTATATTGATTTAGGATATCGTTACTATTTTGTTTTAAAATTGACAACCTAGCTAAAAAAAATCTTAATATAGTTACCCTTTTTTTTCCTATACTGGACTAGAACAAGTTTTAGCAATAGGCAATTTTGTCTATTGTATAACCATTTGGTTATAACGTGATATGTTTATTGTTATATGAAAAGCTTCTAGATTGGAAAACCTCGTTAGTCTTTTGAAGGAGTGATAGAGCTTTTTTTAAGGTTGGGAAATAAAAAAAATACTTCTCTCTGGGCGAAGTGGAAGGGAGTGTTAGACTCTTAAATTACTAACTAAATAATATACACTCGTGTTCTTCCTAGTGCCCTTTGCGTTCCAAGGCCGCGGTGACAACATAGGTTAAGCTATACTTGCCGCGGTCGATCTGTGTATGGGTCACATACTTATCTATGTTGCGTGTTATCATTTGTAGATCTTTGACAGTCATAAAAAATCCAGAGAGACCAGTCTTGCCAGGTGGGTTTTAACATAAGCGAGCGATAACGGTAACGTCATCTAGTAAGCATAAAACTGTTCGACTCGCCATGTTTTTATCTTGTTCATACCAAAATCGGTGTTTTTTTTCGTGTGGTTTTTACTTCAAAACCCACCTATATCACGAATATTTTACTAAATACCCAAAACCAGCCCTAATTGAATCCCTTTATAAATTCAACACCTCTTTAACATAGAGGGTTATATCAGAGTATCATGAAACCTGAACGACACTATACGTATTATGAAATGCTCTGCCGCGATTCTAGGCAAAATTTCAGACTATATTGTATATAAAATTACCGTTTAATTAGTCTAACAGAGGCGCCATGTTTTATTTTACTACCTCTCCGGAGGCAAGCCTCTTTCGTACGAATAACATACCCTATCTTGCTAGCAAAGGTATGGTTAGGAAAAAAGTTAAAAATAAAAGAAGAATGAAAGAACATTATCTTTCCTTCTCGTCTTAGTTGCATTTAAGTATGTATTTCATTTATTTATTCAAATAAATTAAATTTAAAAATATTTCTTGAAAAAGTCATTATAATATAAATAAAAAAAAATTAAAATATCAAAATTAGTAGTCCACCAATGATGAGGGTGCCAGACAAAGGAACCTCCTCACTATACGAGCCGTATCGAGCCCGAGGCCTTTATCCAACCGCGTAAAGCTGGCTTCGACAGGTGGTCGTCATAGCTTTTGGCCATCAGGCCATTGGCCGTAACGACAATTAACACAATGACAGCCGAGTCCACATTCTACATGCCAACAACCTCGTATGCTAAGTCGAGATTAAGTAAGTCTAATTTATCTTAAAATATGATTTAGTACTAGCAGCGCTCCGCGGTTTAACCAGCGTTGTTCCCGTTCCTATATACGGGGATAAAATATAACCTAGTTTGTTACTCAGGGTGACAACATAGAAATCTCTCCTCCTAATGATATTAGTGTAGATGTATTAGTGTGATATTTATGTATTATAATTATGTTGTATTTAAAATATATTGTTTTAATTTTTCTTACTTAATACTTTTACACACAATGCCTACATCTCTTTTTACTTGACTCTCCTTCCGTAGGTATGCTAAAAAACATCACCATTTTACCTAGTTCTATGTTTACTTCTTCTTATCTTTTTACAAAAACATTCGAAGTCTCAAGGGTTTTCCTTGGTTATTGTAATATTTTATTTCAACAAAAACAATCCTAAAGCTGCTGCATTAGAAGATGTAGTCATGAAATATTGTCTATTACAGTGGCAATATTACACGAATACATCTTTTTATGCAGCAGCCTCTCTCCCTCTTTTAAAATAATATACTCAGATAAAAACTATTATAATTCTATTCCTTCCAAGACAGAATTAAATAAAGCTTTCAGTCTCCTTTTGCTGACCGTACAAGTAATCTTAAATTTTAATTCATTTTGTTCACATCGTTTTGAATATCTTTGCTATTACGAAATTGGGTCAAAGAATGTGTGTTCGTTGAAGATAGTAATTTTATGCTAAAAACTGTACTTACATTTCCGAAATATTTTGCAGCATGGTTTACATTTTTTTTACTTAAAATAGACTTAGGTTACAATTGTTTTTGTTATAATGTTTATGAACCAAGACCAATTTCGTCTCTGGTATTTTTGTTTTTCTTTTTTTCTGGATAGAAAACATCAAAAGACTTCCGCTCTAGATGGAGCGGGAGGGAGTGCCAGACTCTTGCTGGCTGACCCACCCGTGTTCCTCATAATGCTGCGGTGACTCTTTCAAAGAAATTCCACAACACTAGAAGTACCGACCAACTACCTAGCCTTGTTAAGTCGTTATAAAAAGCAAACTTATCCTTAGTACCTACTTAAATAACTCGAATAAAAATAGACTCGAAGGCGAATTCTTGTAGGTACTTAAAAAGTATTCACATTTAACTCACAATATTATTACAGTAAAATCTTTAGTGCCAAAAACGTAGAATATTACCGGTGTGACTGACTATAGACTGCTTTATTGATCTATCAATACTAGCAATCATGAGATTCTGGGTTCATTTTCCAGAATGGGTAAAGTGTTATTGGTTGTTTTCCAACTGGGTATTTTCAGTAGCAGCTGGAGTACTAGATTCCTGTACGGTTGTTGTCAATAAGCGCCTCGCCTATAACATGAGACTTAAACAACTGGCGATATGTAGTTGAATAATAAAATTATTAAATAGAAGACTAGCAGCGCCCCGCGGTTTTACCCGCGTAGTTCCCGTTCCCGTGGGAATATGGGGATAAAATATAACCGCGGGGCGCTACTAGTATACAATAAAATAATTCACTTAATATACACCCCTACATAACTTTTCAGAAAATACGGCGTAACGTTATGTGTGAAATCAGAGGCTATTTACTGCCTTTATCACCTAGAAAATCTAGCTTCCCCAGACAAGCGCTTGGCCGTGTACAATGTGTGACTGTGACAGATTTGCTACATCATTCTTCGTGATTCTGTTCTGCACCAAGGTTGCACCGGGGAAGGCGAGCTGGGAGCACATTCATTCATGTCCTGAAGAAACGCTGCGATCACGTTGCGTTAACGTTGTTATTGCTGGCATAATGCAAAAGACTTTCCACGCGTCCTCGCACATTTACATTTAGGTACAAATTGACATCTAGAAAGAAAGAATAATATTCATTCAGCACATACATACATGAAACACGCACGTTACATGGTAAAAACAAAAGAAAAAGATAGTTATGACAAAAACTAAGTGCGTGTCCCACGGCTGCACTAAATAGGTCCATTTTAGTAATATGTTAGACAGACTGATGCTGTCTGACACTGGTTTTCTAATGAACCTTTCAAAGGACGAGTGGCGGTTCATTTGAATCCTTATAAAAGAAAATATATATAAATAGGTACATATATATCATCGAAATACAGTAAATTATGTAATAGAATAAACAGATATACTTGTACAGCTTTGTTAATTTATATTTCTAGTAGTTTTATTTTATTTTTTGTGTTTACTATTTTTTTTGTTTTGTGCGAGTCCCAAATAAACATTTTTCTGTCTCTTTACATGTTTGTGGAACTAAATCTTGCGGTGCTGATAGTACTCAAGTAATTTTCCTTGCTTAGGGCCTGAATGGAAAGAATCCTTTGCCCAAACGAGGACTTGTATGGTGTACATAATAAAGAGTATTCTATTCTATTCTATTCAAACGAGAAACCTTTCGAGATAGATGTGCTAAATCGTTCAAAGTAAGCAAGTTCGATTCCGAAAGCAAAAGTGTTTGGCATCTTCATGAAACCAATTGCAATAGGTTTTGAATAAATATCTATATGGCAACTTTTAACCACATAATTTAGAAATCATTGAATGAAACTGATAAGCAATGAGTCTCTAGAATCATCATAGTTGAAGTCTTCTGTAAAACTCTTTTTTTACGGATAGGAAATCATCAAATGACATCTCTCGATCTGACGGGAGCGAGTATCAGACTTTTACTGACTAAAACCCAAACGTGTTATTCCTAATTGCCTTTGCGTTCCAAGGCCGCGGTGACTCTTCCAAACAAATTCCGCGACAAAACCCTAAATTCAGGAAATTTATAAAGACTGCCTCTTAAAAAGCATCCCTTCACGACTAAAACTCTTTTATGTTACGAATCCATTTTATTAGATTCATGTCGTTAATTACTCATACCGTTAAAACTTCGAGGTTTTGCTGTTAAAACAATGTAATTCGAGAATTATAGCCGTATGAATATTATTTGTGGGAGAATATTCGAGATTTATCATCTATAAATTTTACCCTATCTGGCGAGTACTTATGAGACTTTTAGTAGTGGAATAATTAATGGCTTCCGAAGTAGATTAGCTGTTTTTATCAAAGACTGTTAAGGATGTAATAGTGGAATTCCTTGCTGGAGTCTGTATTTCCTGATAGCTCAAGCCTGGGTGCCTTTCAGTCAAGATTAAATAACTTGGTCAGTTCTGTGAACATACTTTCTTGAACTACAACTTCAATATATTTATTATGGAACATACATAGGTTGGTACATAATACAGGTCTTAAACAATAAAATTTTGATCAGCTACGTCCCGCTCTTAGAGCATACAATAGTTGGCTTACCGTCCTATCACAATCAGGCCCGGGTCGACAGCGCGTCATGTCATAGTCCAAAGATAGCGTCGATAAATTCCTCCGCATCGCTGGCCATTGGTAATGTACCCAAAAGGCTGGCAGCATTGCCACGCTGTATGGCAATGCTTATCCTTTGTCCAAGGCAAAAGCTAGTCCTTGGTTCACGCGAAGTGTCAACTAAATGTCTTGACAATTCTTTAAATAAGTTATGTTGCAACCCCAAACGGCTCGAAAATATAACTACCAACAAGGTTATTATATTTCCGCCGCTTGAGGTTCTTCGCGACCACAGCGGCAGTGCCAGCACAGCACGCTGAGCTAGGAAGATGGGATGGCGTAAGAGTATAGTAGCGTCCCACACTAATGGCCTACCCATCTACCATGAAAATAACGACATGCCGTCCGGTCTTTTGCCATCGTCTCGTGCCAATCTATTAGGTTTTAATTCAGCCGGAACGCCGACGGTGACAAGACTACGTCGGATGATGTCATTAAGGTTCGCGTGCCGTGCTATGCGACCCGCACTACGACTGCATGACAGGCCGTGGTGGTGTCCAAGACTGATGACAACTTTGCCACAGTAGCAGAGATGAGGAGAACAACAAGGAGCGCCAAGACGCAGGGAGGCAGCGAGGCGGAAAGTAGTATCGTTAAGCAAGGTGCGTACGTTCGACGATGGTAGTGCGTGAAGCCTGGGTCCCGACTCCCACTGACCCACAGCCAGCATGCGCACACGCTCAGCAGCAGTGACAGATGTAATCATAAGGTACTTCTGAAACACTCTGCAGAGAGGCTCGTCCCATCGTCTCAGGGATGATGGATAGTCGGGTGGATTTTGAGAGAGGCATTATGAGCCACACGGACTACCTACCTACCTACGTATTTTTTCGGTAATCAAGTCCATTCAAAAGTTATCTGTAAAAAATAGCTATCAGAGGTAAAACCGCCCATAGCCCTACCCTATTATTTTTAAAGCTCCTATTATTTATTGTAGTTTGCAGGGGCTTATAAAGTCGTCGTGAGGTCAGACAGGTACAGTTTTCAGTGTTCTATTAGATAAGAAAAGAACAAAAAAATACAACTGACTTCTAAACAAAAAAAAAGTACAAAATAAGTTTAATTTCGGAAGTCGGTGTTTTGGTTGCTTTTTTGTTTAACGAACACTGACTTCTGAAATTCAAGTTATTTTGTACTTTTTGTGTAGAAGTCGGTTGAATTTTTTTGTAAATAGTTTTTTTTATTTTTACTTTTTAGTAGTAAACCATAAACAAACATGCGATATCAGCAATCCCGAAAGATTTGCTATCATTTACTGAAGAGTTCCGTTTCCTATCATCTCTGTTCTTCATCAGATCTTTACCAAACTAGAAAGGACCTTGAAATACTAAGATGCTCTTCCCAACCATCGTATACAATTTTATTTTTTCATTTTACATCGACAAGAGTAAATGAGAACATCATCGATGTAGTCTAAGCCACGCATTATTAGGGGTAACTCAAATATTTGACGTCAGCCGTGCTATTCTGAAAAGTTTATTTGCGAAATCACTTCTGAATCCGCAGTGAATTCATGAAAAACTCTTTAGTTTCACAGAAGTGATTTCGCAAATAAACTTTTCAGAATAGCACGGCTGAATCCGCAGTGAAATCATGTGCAACTAAAGAGTTTCTCAATCAAACGGTACCACACGACAAGCACTAACTAAAGTTACGAGGAAACACCCACAAAAAAAATGTACAGTTGACTTGAGAACCTCCTCCTTTTTTGAATTCGGTTAAGAAGAACAGAACATTTTTCAAATTTTCAGTCATTTCAATCATCCGTAAACTATAATGTAGACACGTGCCTTGTTGCATTAAGTCCGCCAGTGTACCACTATTGTACATAAAGCTTAAATAAATAAAATTAAAATAATACATTCGACTCCAACAAATACTAGATCCAAAATTAAATATCATGGTATAAGACATCGGTTGAAATAATAAGCAAGTTTATTTTAAAATTGGGTTGCGTTGCCGGTACCACAAACTAATTAATCAGTAGAGCACACGGCGACCCTGACAGGAATTCGGCTTTGTAATGGTGTGCACACATTTTTAACCGACTTTTAAAAAAGGAGGAGGTTCTCAATTCGGATGTTTGTATGTTTTTTTTTTTTTATTGTTTGTTCGCGCATAACTCCGTCGCTTGTCAACCGATTTGAAAAATTCTTTTTTTGTTGGAAAGGGTATACTTCCCAAATAGTCCCATGAAAATTTTATCGAAATCAACCAAGCGGTTTTCGAAAAATCTAAAAAAAATATCTACATTGTCTACATTGACGACCTCTTAGTGTACTCTGCAAAGGAGCAGTGCTTTTTTTACACCAATGTGATTGGTTCGTTTAGGTAGGGGAGGGGAGGGGGTGTAAGTACCACTAAAAAGTGAAAAATAAAAACTTTTTAACAAAAAAATACAACCGACTTTTACACAAAAAATCAAAAAAGTGCAAAATAACTTTAATTTCGGAAGTCGGTGTTCAAAAAACGAAAAAGCAACCACAAACACCGAGTTCCGAAATTAAAGTTATTTTGCACTTTTTTGATTTTTTAATGTGGGAAGTTAGGTAAATTAGATTACCACGTAGTAATAATCTAAAAAGATGTAAAGGTTTAGTATCGTTTGGCAGGATTTGGGGGGGGGGAGAGGGGGAGGGGAGAAGGGGGTGACCCTTCCCCCATGGCACCACTCCCGTAAAAAGGCAACGCACCGTTTCCGAGAAAATCGACTTTTAGTAACCTAACCTCAAAACACTTAAAAGTGGCTTAAAAAGCGTGTCGGAGCGCCACTAGATTGCGTTGGCGTCCTAATTGTTCAATCGTAATTAAAATATATTTATACGCCATTCACGATAAGATTAGACATTGACATACATATTTTTTACAGTCCGGTCAATCGATTTTGACTTCTATTGCGTTGGTGACATGACACATGTTAGCTGCAGTAAACACTTGGTATTATAATCACCTTTTTTGCTTTTAATGCCATCCTTCCTTATGCGTACGGAATAGAAAAAAAATCGGTTGAACGGACTGTAAACAATTTTGTTCCAATGTGTAATCTTATTGTGAATGGAGTATAGGTTCGTGGACGTTCATGAAAGTCTGAATCAAATTAGGAAATTTGATTCAGACTTTCATGATGAATGAATGAATAAGAAGGATATTAAACGTAAGGGGCCTTATTGCCCGTTTTATTTTTAACCGACGTTAAAAATGGCGGAGGTATTCAAGTCGACGACTACTATTTGAGTTATCTTTAATAATACGTAGTTTCGACTACATTGATGATGTTCTCATTCTCACTTGTCGATGTCAAATGAAAAAAAAAAATGTATACGATGGTTTGGAAGAGCATCTCAGTGTTTTGAGGTGGTCCTTTTCCAGTTTGGTGAACATCTGATGAAGAACGGAGATAGATAACGGAACTCTATAAATGGTAGAAAATCTTCCGGGCTTGCTGTAATCGCATGTCTGTTTATTGTTTACATCATTTTATAACACGTACGCTGTGATGGGTAGATATAGCTGTAAAAAATAAATAAAAACTTTTTCTAAAAAATGTTTTTTAATTTTTAGTTTCAATTTATTTTTTTATATGTTGTAAGCTAGAGAGTGTGCTTCAAATGCTTCAGTCAAACGGATTATAAACTCTTATCTCAAATTCTAATATACCTATCTATTTCTTAGAAAGCGAAGCCACACAAGCGTATTCTCTTGAAATTAAGTCTGCTACACCAGAGATTAGCGTGCGCCAACCAAATTAGCTTCAGCGTAGCGAACATATGAACAGAAGAGGTATTGAACATGTTGATTTGGGAAAAGTTTAACAAGAAAATATTTGTTACTGCTTAATTTACAAGTACAATTTTAAGTCATCGACCCAGGAAAGATCGAAACTCCCGCATTGGAATGGAAGGAATAATATTTAGTTTAAAACATTCCGGAGCGATTCTGCTCTCTGATTGTTTAGGTATGGAAACTAAATCAAAATTGAATCGCGTTCCGTGAATGTGTCTGATGAAGATTATGGGAATTTTACTAGAACTCAGCATTAAGGAAAAAAACTCGATATGCCTGGAACTGTTGCCATACCGAAGCTTGAGCCGCTTTGGACTGAAAATTCAACCACAGAAAAACCGAACCGTTTTTCGACAAGTCGACATGGCAACTCAAAGGATTTATGTAAACTAGTTTATTTGAACAAGTGACTGACCAAAGTTCTAAATATGTAATAGATCACGTGTCATTTCACTACTACTCTTACATAACAGGAAAACTTGCAAAAAGAGTATAGTTTGAAAGTATCAGGTTCAGAAAATGTTTCGTTCGACACTCTTTTCGCGCTAGTTCTACTTGCACCTCCCTGCTTTTTTTTTTCAAACTCTCTTTATTTTTTTTGTGTGTGGGAAATCCTCAAATGACTTCTCCCGCTCTAGGCGGAGCGGAAGGGAGTATCAGACTCTTACTGACTAAAACCCACCCATGATCCTTCTAGTGCCCTTTGCGTTCCAGGGCCGCGGTGACTCTTTCGAACAAATTCCGCAACACACATCCCCACCCTCATATTTCCATTTGCTGTCAGACTAGTCGACTCCTTATTTATATCCTCAGTAAACGTGTATGCACTTAAATTATCTCCGACTCCACACTCCGAGTCGTAGTTATGTGTATTCAGTGTTCTCAGAAGCTCTAGTGTTGTACAATTTCGTCTTGTTGCGCTATTAATGAAGTTGTTTGTCTGCGCGCATCGCGAGGGCTTTGTGACGCGTAATTTAGTTTGTTTATCAGATGTAGTGCACGTTACAGAGTTGATTTTTTATTTCTCTTTTGTTGTAAAAGCACTAGACTTTATCCAATATTGGTACGATGGCTGTAGTATAAAATAATTAAATCTCCGAAATATTTTTTTATCTATCATCTAGTTTCAGTTGACCTTTGCTGTCAAATGTCAATTTGAGTTGAAAAATCTTTTCTGAGAATGTCCTGTGAAGTTTTTCTAAGAATTGGTAAATAATTGAAATAATGACTGAGTGTTTTCAGTGACTGAGTGTATCAAAAGGTGTGTTTCTAGAAGAGATGTGCGAGCTAACTAGGCGGTGCGAGGATAATTATCGAAGCCGTGAAAGTGTGCTTTTGTTTCCACGACAAATCGCGTTTTATCATTGAACACTTGTGCAAAATATTTGAAACTAGCAGCACCTCACGGTTTCACCTCTGTAGGTCCAATGCCTGTGGGAATATGGGAATAAAATATAGCCTATGTAATCCGGGGATAGTGTAGCTTCCCAACAGTGAAAGAATTTTTCAAATCGGTCAAGGAGTTTCGGAGCCTATTCCATACAAACAAAAAAACAATCAAATCTTTCCTCTTTATAATATTATTATATAGTGTAGATTGACTACAGTCATGATATTATTTCGGAAGTGCATGTCAATTCTATACATTTTTGACGATTCAACAACCAAAATAGCTTGTCTAGATGCTCAGAGTTGAACGAGAAACTTGTGCGCTCTTACTGTGTAGCGAAGCTGTAAAACGGTGTGTCGCTCAGTGGTGCGGGGGAGTTTGGCAAAATCTTTTCTCGGTCGCAGCTCTTGCATACATCTCCGGCTGTTTTAGTTTCTCGTACCGAAAATGTGAAACGGGGCCCTATTACTAAGACCCCGCTGCCTGTGCGTTTGTCTGTCTGTCACCAGACTGTATCTCATAAACTGTGATAGTTACACAGTTGAAATTTTTACCGACGATGTTCTTGTGTTGCCGCTATAACAATAAATATTAAAAAAACAGAAAAAAAGTACTAAGGGGGCCCGAAACAAAAAACGTTTTTATATATAGTGGAACCCTTTTTTTGGATGAAAAGTCATCAAACGACTTCTCCTGCTCTGGGCGGAGCGGAAGGGAGTGTCAGACTCTTTCTTACTAAAATACACCCGTGCCATTTGTATTCCAGGGCCACGGTGACTCTTTCGAACAAATTCCGCAACCATAGCAGGCACTGACCCTATGGGGCCCCGTCTTCGTTGCTGACAGCTCTTTGAGGCGCGCGTGGAACACGACGCGCCGTCGACCTGGGCCAGGTTGCTATCGGACGACAAGCCACCCATAGCTCGCACGCGGTCCACCTCCTCCTTCGCTAGCAGTACTGCTTCGTAGAAGGAAGTGACCGCTTCCAATACCTCCTCGCTCCGGACCATGGTTTGAACCAGGGCCGCGGACCAGATATGATAATTAAATCACCCTATTGGGGGACTTTTCCTCGCTAACCGCTTAGCGTTAACTTATCACATATCCGGTGGAAATAAACTTCAAAAGCTAAAGCTTCAAAAAGGATGAATTTTAGGAGCCTACTTGTGATATTGTTTCTGAGAACTTTTGTTTATTTATTTTCAAATCGAGCTCCTTCAATAGTTGCCTGGGACTTATCTTAAGAGAAAATTCGAGGGAGCTCGTTTTTTTCCGTTGAAAGCAATTAAGTATCAAATATCTAGATAGACAATTCATGATTATTTCTTGAAGGGCGTCTAAAGGGGCCTCTGCGAGTTTATTTCGGACCCTTTTTTTTCTGAGTGGGATATCATCAAATGACTTCTCTGAGTAGAAGGGAGTGTCAGACTCCTACTGGCTAAAATCCACCCGTGATCCTTCGATTCGCCCTTTACGTTCCAGGGCTGGGGTGACTCTTTCGAACAAGTTCCGTAACCCTAGCAGGCACTGACCCTATGGGGCTCCGTCTTCTTTGCTGACAACTCCTTGAGGTGCGCGTGAAACAAGACGTGCCGTTGACCCGTACCTTCTGAAGGTCCAGTCTGTAGAAAAAAATCGGTTTACCAATAAAAAAACAAAATTACGGTTATATAATATTTCTAGTCTTTTCTCAACTATGTTGGGAGTGGCTTACTGTCTAACAGGATGCAATTGAATACCAGTATTTTACATGAATCGACTGCCTATCTGACCTACACTACCCTGTAACTAAACTAAAACGTAGCACCGTGGTACCCGGTGCTACGTTTTAATATACGGTTGCCAGACTGCCATCCTGTAACGCCTGTCTTGTTGTGTTGTCGTGGTGAGAGTAATGTTGGAAGTTTCCATGCGTGATCGAATCCGGAATGATGATATCCATAAGAGAATCAAGGTTACTGACATATCCCGAGGGATCACCAAATTGAATTGGCATATTGCTAGCAGAACAGAGGGTCGATGGGGTTGAACATTTCTGGAATGGCGACCGCGTACCGGAAGACGCAACGTTGGTGCGGCAAGGTGGAGTAGCTGGTGAGGGTCGCTTATGTTCTCTATGCGGGTAGCCGATGGATGCGAGACACACAGGTCCGGTTATTGTTGCGACAAGCATGGGGAGGCGTGTGGAGGACCTCTTTAGGATGATGTGAATGATGATGATGAAAGCTTGTAAAAAAGATGTCAAATTGCAACCGATTTAACGTTCCTTTCCAAGACACGGAATGTCTCGTGTGTATAATACGTAATAAATAGTCCCTTATCGAAGGGCCAACCTGTCCATGCATTTTAATGTAACACGGTTTAATAATAATATTGTGTTGTCATCCACATCGCGAGGAAACCGGCATGTCCTAGAACCAAAAATTCGAAGACATGTGACATTCACCAACCCGCACTGGGCCCGCGTGGCGGATTACGGCCCATTCCCTTTCCTAGAGAGAAGGCCCGTGTCCCAGCAGTGGGAACATTGAAAGGCTGATTATGATTATTATGATCCGATTTACATGGGTCAACAGTTTTACTCGCTAGATTTCATTACAGACAAACATACAGTCACTGGTAAAAATATAACTACTTCCGTAGCTTATAATAAAATAGACAGCACTTAGAAAATTAGAATTCAAAACCACTGCCAAAAGGATCAGTGCATGCTTCGAAATAAAGTGCAATACACACGACATCACTTAAAGCCGTTTCCCGATTTTATTCCGGCCCGTAATTCCGGATCCGGTCCCTTACGTTCTAAAATGTTTAAGACATTGTCTTGAATTCTAAAACGTGGCACGAGTGTAGTGGAGTGCATTTTAAAATATTTTGGTTTATTTAGTTGGTGAGCTTCTAGTTTATGTGCGAATGTGAGGGTTATGCCAGTTGTGGCAGTCTGTTTGAGTGTTATAAAATTATGTGAACTTGGGCTTTAAATAATTTAATATGAAATCTGCGATAGGGAGTTTTATACGCCAATATTTGTGTATATCGTACCCTTTTTACTCGGCTATGCGACACAAAGGAGGGTGAATTTATTTATTAGTCTATGAATGTATGTATGAATGTTTCTTTGTGGGACTCTAGACGTACGACTTACGACAGTCAATTTGTCTTAATCTTGCGAGTGTCAATAAATGCATGACGGATGATTTTTACACTATGGCAGAAATCAGGACCCTAAGTCTGCTATTTTTATAAATTTGTCGTTCCTACTTGATCCGATTATCATTTTCCTAAAAGTTCGTAATATGCTAAATTCATAATGGTCGATCAAATGGTCTCGTATACTTTTTGATAACCGAGCTAGATAGCTAACTCGCATAATTATGTTCTAATGGTAGGTCACTGATCAAAGAATCTGTAAAAATTTGAGCAGATTACCGCATAGGTCTGTCATTCATTTGTCATTATGAACGAGATTACCATTCTATGCCATTTCTTTCAATGGAGTGTCAGTGGTTGACCACTGGAAAGTCATAGTGACGCTTTTATATTAGTAGATTGCCAAACTTGTAAGAATCAACCATTATGAAATCAATGATACACCATTCTGACACTATTGTAATAACAGACTTGAGGCCCAGAGCCACAGTTACCTTAGCAGACACCAGTCTTGCCTAGAAGTACCTGGTTATCCAGTTACTAGATTTAAAAAGTCAGATAGGCAGGCGCTCTACGTAAAATACTAGCCAACCCCAATATAATCGTTGCGTAAAGGGTAGGCAGATTGAACTTCCTTGAGTTCTCCGAATTATGGTAAAATTGGTAAGTTAAAATATTTGAGGAGGTACCCTCAAATATTTTAACTTACCAATTTTACCAAAACTGTTTTAGACACACTAATTAAGAAATACACTTTAATTTTTCCGCCCACACCAAATAAGCTTTCAGCGAAATCTGAAACCATAACGAGCATTTCAATCCGCAATAATCTAGGTCAATATCCAGCATCAATTTGGTTAGCATAAAAATATCCGTATTTTTAAGCGAAAAATTCCGTCTAAAAACAACCCGAGTTCACATTGGTTCATTGTGTGAATAAAACAATAAAAGAGTGGAAAAACTGATCGACGGGATTATCATTGATTGATTGATTGATTGAACATTATGAATTGATTGTTATTTTCTATGGTAATGTAGATTATTTTCTTTGAAAGTACTGCTTCTGTTAAAAACTTCGTAAAAATCATCATCCGCCTAGTCTTTTCCCCAACTATATTGGGGTCGGCTTCCAGTCATACCGGATCAAGCTGAATACCAGTATTTAACGTGGAGCGGCTGCCTACCAGACCTCCACAACACATTAACTGGGTAGCACGGTACTTCTTGGCATGACTGGAGTCAGATTTACTGGCTGCTGACAATCCGTAACGACTGTCAAAGTTCTACAAATGACAGCCGGGACCAACGGCTTAACGGGCTTTCTGAGCCACGGAGGAAACTCGGTATGTTAAGATGGTCTGACTAAGATACTAAGATGACTGCTTTATCTTCAGTATTGCTATCGGAGACAAAGATGTAGCATGCATTCTTGTTATTTACAAATCGATTTTATAATTACCAGTGATAAAGTCGAAAGTATCCCAGTTGTTTTCGATTTTTACGCTAGCGAAGTTATTGTTACAAGAAGAATTGCCTTACTGCACAGGTATTTTTATATTCTTTGGTTTTAATCACTTAATTTTTTTTTTTATATCTTTTGCGAGTCCCAATTCAATATTTTATAGAATAGAATAGAATAGAAAAACTTTTATTCAGGACAGACACAGCACAACGGTTACAAACACAAATTACAGGAGAAGAAAAGTACAGAATGCGCCGAGCGTGTCCGAACCGAAAGGGTTACCACCTCAGCATTTGCTGGGCGTCAGACACCCAGCGCTGGTTTTCAGTTGGCACCCCGCAGTGACGCACGAATTTTGTCTTTCTTTTTTCATTAATTCTTTGTAGGACTGATATTGATGACATTTTTACTAGTCTGTTCCTACCAGAGGTACAGATACCAAATTATTCTAACTATTATGAAGTTCCAATGCCATCATTATGCCATTATGAAAAAAAATGAGCTTTACGAGACGAATAGCACCATCTCTTTTTCGCAACGGAGTCAGGATGTCGGTCTAATCTTTGTAGGGAAGCTGCATTCAAAGGAAAATGTGGGTGGCTTTGTTTCCCGTATTGCAATGACAGCTACAGATTATTGGCATGTCTGTTTATTTGATTTTAGGATAGAATGTGTAAGGATATTCAAGCATCTACTTGAATTCATTTTCCTTTACGAAATTAAACCTCCCCATTGTGTGACGCTATGTAATGTTTTCTTCATCTAACTTTACTGTGCTCATATTTAAAAGTATATAGCATAAGTATAATCAGCCTTTTAACGTTCCAACTGCTGGGACACAGGTCTCCTCTCTAGGAGAGGGAATAGGCGTAATCCACCACGCGGGCCCAGTGCGGGTTGGTGAACGTCACATGTCTTCGAATTTTTGGTTCTAGGACATGGCAGTTTTTTCACGATGTGTTCCTCCATCGTTTTGAGAGCAGTGGTGATGAAATTAATTACACAAAGTAATGCGCCTGTCTGGGTTTGAACCCGTGACCTACAATTCGTAAGTCGGGTCCGTTACCACTTGGCCACCACTGCTCTCAAGCTTAAAAGTATAGTAATAATGTATTGTGGTATTTTTAAAAGCCTCTTTCAACTGCTCAAACAAAGTAAAACTTTTAAATTAATTTTTGCAGCATGCGGATTTTCGATAAACAAAGCTAAATGTTTAAAACCTTTCACGATAAAAACTGTTTTCACCCTTTTATAATACAATAAAAAAATATATATTCGTACACCAAAAATAGTTACACAACTCTTTTAAAAAGCTATTTCAATATAACAAACTAAACCGCGCCTGATAATAACTAAGGCTTGTTACAAACCGAATTGAACGAATTCAAGCGTACGAATATTCAAAACATTCATCGCACGAGTGTACCACTTGATTTTCAGTACATTCACGAACAAAATCTGTATGCAGGAACGCACCTATGATTTAAAAAACGTGCCGTCAAAAACCGAAGGGATTTTAAAATGGATTACAATAAAAAAAAAATGTTTGCAATGCCTAACACAAAAAGCTGGATAACGAAGCAGGATATATTTAGTCAGAAGGTTTGGATGACGTAACACACATGGTCTAATTCTGTGTTTTTTTTTTTTAATTTTTAATTTTTAGTTTTTAGCGGCACGGGTCGATCTTCTAGGTTAAGCAACGCTTGCCGAGGTTGGTCTGTGGATGGGTGACGATCTTTACATAACGAGACTTCTCCGTGCCTCGCAAAGCACGTTAAGCCGTTGGTCCCGGCTGTCATTTGGAGATCTTTGGCAGTCTTTACGGATTGTCAGAAGCCAGAAAATCTGACACCAGTCTTGCCAAGAAGTACCGTGTTCCCCAGTTAATGGGTTATGGAGGTCTGGTAGGCAGCCGCTTCACATAAAATAATGGTATTCAGCTGAATCCTGCTTGACTGGGAGCCGACCCCAATGTAGTTGGGAGAAGACTCGGCAGATGATGAGTTTTTAACAATTGTCGATGTGACTAATCTGCCAGCATCATCCGGTGACGTCAGCATGGTGAAGTGAGGATTCTAACTTTGTGGTGAATCTAACAATGTTAGTGATTATGGGAAAGTTAAAGTTTTTGTCGATTGGGTTCACCTTTACCTGGTTAGAACTTCAAAGTTAAGCTTCACTTGTCGATGTCAGTTTTTGGATGGGTGACCATCTATCACAAACCGAGTTTCCTCCATAACTTGGAACGCACGTGAAGCCATTGCTCCTACCTGCCATTTAAACATCTCTGACAACATGAGTAACGTAGTCACAAATTCTGACACCAAAAGGTAAGCAAAAGGTCTTGCAAAAGGGGTTCTTGTTGCTCGATATTTTGGGTAAGCCGGCTTTGGGAAAGTGCAGCACAGCAGCCCTACCATGACGTCTTAAATCCATCTTGATTCCTGTGTCAGAGAGAGACGGAGTTACACAAGACGAATAGCACTATCCCTTTCCCTCACACTGAATCATGATAGCATTGACACTTCGTAGTACGGCCACAGGCCGTTGAACGGTTAGGGCAGTGTACAGATGACGGAGACAAACAAGCCTTTATTCAATTCGCAGTCAACAGAACGCACAACAACAGCAAAGCCAGACATAAGTTCATCATATTACAACTGTTACCTGTTTTCCCTAATGAACCTACTGTTTCTCTTTTCAAGGAACCAGGCACCGTAGTTACCAACAGCGCGTTTGAATTGTATCTACGTAGGGAACAGAAACAATGGACTTCGCTCGATTACTCCGAGCGGCGCGTGCGGACGCTCTTGTGTTGTTGGCTTTAAATATTGTATCAGTCTGTTAAGAGCATCTGCGACAATGAGGTTTTGTTGTTTTTACTACAGTTGTGGAACTTATTGAGGGAAATGTCTTGGCAAAAATGTAATAGTAAGAGGTCACTTTGTGAAGTAATAGGGTAGTTAACTAAAAAAATCTGATTTGTCCGTCAGATAGATTTCCAAAAAATATTGGATACGTATTTTTTCTTTTTTCACATAAACAAAAAATGAAGACGATACAGTGCGTTGAAAACTCGTGTGACGTCACTACCCGCTACAATTTTTACCGGGCAGTAACGTCACACGCTCCCACTCCTGATCTTTGATGCTTTTTATCTTCGTCAGTTTTTATAGATTTGATAAAGGAAAAAATACATGTCCAATATTTTTCTATAATCTAACTGACGGACTAATTAGAATCATATTTTTTTTAATCAGGAAACATCCCTATGCTTTGGTGTAGGAACTAGAAAAGAAATTTGAAGACATTTCACTGCTTGCAGAACTAATCTATGGAAACGTTCTGGAATGACGGTTACTAATCGGAAAATGTTGCATTGGAAGGTCACCTACATAATGGACTGGTGACCTGACGAAAGAGGCTGGCATCCGCTGGGTGAGAGGTGGGAGACGCATATGATGACCGGTCGATCTGGCGATACTTTGAGGAGGGCTGCGTACAGCAATGGACGTTTTACAACTGAAAGGATGATGATGTTTATGTCACTGGTTAGTTGTAGAATAGCATTGCGCTTTGGGGCCTCTTGTTCTTAAGAAGAAAGTAGTAATAGGGAACTATCGATAGGTGACCGTTTCCTATAACCAAAACATGCCGTCATCATAAACAGCCATCCGTCAATCCTGATTGGTTCCACGTGTTGGTTGAGCCATTTTTTCTCTTACAGGCTGGAATTATAACAAACGGAACTGGTAAAACATTTGAAAATAATTATTTCTAACAGGTCTGTGTCATTGTTCTCTGGTACTTATTTACAAACATTCGTATAGCTTTTCTAACTTCTCAATATGACTGACCTCGCGAGTGTCTAAACTTGAAGCTCAAAATTATAGAAGATGAGCCTTGGAAAATACTATCAATTTATGGAGTTGGTACGTATAGGGGATATAGCTCAGTGGCAGAGCAATCGACTGCAGATCGATAGGTCCCCGGTTCAAATCCGGGTGTCCCCTGCGGGATCTTTTTGTTTGTAAAATCCCGATACATATTTAAGGCAACAGATATTTTATTTTGAAATTTAATAAGATCATTTAGGATCTTTATTAATGTGATATAAATTATTTTGAAACAGTTTATCAGGTAAATTGAACTTTCTTTTACTTTGCTTCGATTGATGTGGCTATGACTTTAGTGTCGTATCCACTAGCAACATTTGACGCGGAACATGTGACGCCCAACATGTTCAGCAACATTGCACACCAACGCGCGCGTGCAACAGTGAAAATGTTACTAAACAAAAGGCAATATTTGACGCGCGACATGATGCACTACATGTGTCATGTTGCTTATCATGTTGAACGGCAACGAGGAACTTTTTTCTAGGAACATTTTTAATGTTGCGCGCCTGCTGGCAACGTCGCGCGTTGTTGTTGTTGGGCGTTATGTGTTGCGCGTCAAATGTTGCCAAGTGTATACGAGGCTTTAAAGCTAGCATTAATCATTTGAATGATTTCCTTTACACGTACATTATAGGTAAACAGGTAACCAATGATTCCTTCAAGAGTGTTAATAGCTATCTTAATGGAGTCAGCCCAGATTTCTTTTTTGAGTTTGGCTCCATAGAAGGCTACTATGTAAAATTCTGTTCTTGAAAACTCGGGCGGAGTGAGATGCCTTAGCAACGTTTCAACTGAGTCACAATGTGAGATCTGCCGTGCTATTCTGAAAACTTTATTTGCGAAATCACTTCTGAATCCGCAGTGAAATCATGAGAAACTCTTTAGTTTCAAATGATTTCACTGCGGATTCAGAAGTGATTTCGCAAATAAACTTCAGAATAGCACGGCTGTTCAAAATCGACCGGTAGAAACGTTCATTAAATTATTATGTACACAGGACATGATATTAGAAGCCCCATCATCCAAGACACGGACCCCGCCATTCAACCTTTTCCGTGACCAAAACTTTGGCCGTAGTTTTGCTCACGGAAATATTTATTTTCACAATTAAATACTGTTTCCAAGGTCTATATACCATTGCGAAATTTGTTCGAAAGAGTCACCGCGGTCCTGGAATGTAAAGGGCACTAGAAGAATCATGGGTGGGTTTTAGTCAGTAGGAGTAGGACACTCCCTTTTGCCCCACCCAGAGCAAGAGAAGTCACTTGAATATTTCCCATCCAGAAAAAAAGGGTCTCTGTACTAAAACTCATTACAGTCGGTTCAGCAATATAGGCGTGTTAGCGTATAAAACAAACACACTTTCGCATTAGTTAGGATATCTACTAAATCCTCAAGTTTGGTCTAACTCTAAAAAACCTTTACAGCGGACATCCTTTCTTCTTCAACTCGGTTCCAAAGAAAAAAGTACCAACCATGAAGAAAGTAATTTTACACTCCAGATACCGCAAATTCGAAAACAAAATGGCAACCATCTCTTAGTTATTCAAGAATAAAAATTCTTTTAAATAATTGTTGCTGAACTTGGACGAAAAACAGCTAGAACTTTGAAGCGAAGTTAGTTTTTTCTTACTGAATTATCTTAATATTTCTGCCGGTAACTAGTTCAGTTATAAGTCGCGTTTAAGTACGGATAAGTCTTTTTCTTCAGCCATTTTGATGCTTATCGAGTTAGTTTAAGAGTGTAAGTTACGAGTTTTAAAAAAGAGTTAAGGTTTTGGCGACTAATTCTTAGTTTGTTTTGGTGTGTAAAGTGATTTTTTAATGAGTGTTTACAGTTTTCAGCTGTTCACTGCTGAGGCCACCGTTACAACGCAGTCCGATCCCGATTATTTGAATGTAGATGAACTTTTTATTCAATAAAGTCATTATTATAGTTCAATCTAAAATCTATTCCATTTTTAAATAAAATGGCCACAAAGAAAACGAGCACAGAGAAAGCAAATTCCTAATTCAAAAATTTAAAACATAGACGCTTAAACCGCACAATTCTTTGTAAAGCCATGCAGAAGGTTAAATAAAATAAAAAGAAACTGCACATGAAACTACGAAGAGCTTCGAATGTAACGATGTAACTTTCCCGCGCTTTTTGTCCGCATTCCGTAGGGGTGAGCCATGAGCACTAGAGTAGTTCCGTTGGCCAATACGTCCGGTGGAACCCAATGAATGGGTTTGCCAGAGCGAAATATTCTCTCGTACGTAGTCGGTTTGGCGTTCGGATTTTAAAATTTTGCAGAAGCATTTTTAATGGCGTCTTGTTTGTTGAAATTAATTTTATTTTACAGTGATTCAGTTTGGAAGTTTTTCCTATGAATAAAGAAGGTTATAAGGATGACCAGACCAAATAAACGATGTATGGACTGTATGAAAAATGATATGGCTAGAATTACCACAATGTGATGTGACACACCTTTTTTGTTTTGATTTTTAAATATTTTTGTTACAATATTTAAAAATCAAACAAAAAAGGAGAATAAATATTTCCACTATAGTTAAGCACATTATCAGTTTGGCACAAATGTGGTGCTCATGTGTAATAAATTATTACTTGCATGTTATTAGCTAAGTATTTTATTCAAGCTAAGTAGTGTAGGTAATATTTTTAGTGCTAACAATTGTTGGTATAATAGCATAATAAATAAACACTGTTAAGATGACACAAAATATACATAAAAAATGGATATATGGCTGAAAAAGACACGCTGCGCCCATTTGATAGAAGATAAAAAAAAACGTTCCAAACTTAAAATTATTGACGTTCGTTCGTTTTCAGTTGAATTTAGTTTTGGACTTTTGGTTATAATCCCAACGCTATATTAAAAAAATACATGTGGCACTCGGGGACTGCCGCGGTAAAGCTATTGCATAGCATTTTTTATCAACTTATGCAATTATATATTTAGTACTCTGCGTCATTGTGATATGGTCTCGATTCGTTCACCTGGGTTACTGTACTAATTTAAATCACATACGTTTCACTTAACTTTGTCCCACCGATTGTTTCCGAACGCAGACGTTCGGGTCGGCTCGGTGACGGCGACATAATAGCTCAGTAACGAAGCGACCATTTTAAAAAGGCGGGGCCTAATCGAATGACGTAGCGGTGTTAGGTTATTTTCATTATGGAATTTCTGGATTCGGTTGCCACGCTCAAGGCCCGCGATAGAAGCTATGCAATAGCTTAAAAAAAGTTTACTTACTTAAGCTTTTACGAGCAAACGAACCGATTATGATGAATTTTGTTACAGATGAGATGAGACCCTGGAGACGGACATCGACTCCTTTAAAAAGTGAGCAAAACTGTGAACAAGAGGTATTGAATTATAATATTATTTTAAAAGATAGAAATGGCTTCGTGGAACTTCAGCTGTGAGAGACAGTGAGGTGAGCCCTAATGGACAGTCCACTTAATGACGGTATTTTAATAATATGTAATCAAACAGACTATATCTTATTGAAAAATTATTCCTACAGTCTAAAATTAGTTTCACCGTCGCGACGATGAAACTAATTTTAGACTTAGAATACCTAGAATAGAAAACATTATATTGGACACGAGACACAACAGCAATAAAACACAAAGTAAAAAAAGAACAATAATAAAACATGACAATGATACAGTTAAATTGCGCTGTGCGTGCCCATAACGAAAGGGTTACCATCTCAGAATTTGGTGGGCGTCAGACACCCACGATCGTTTTCAGTTGACACCTTATACGTGACACACGGACATGGGTAAATAAAATATGTACATACTTACTTGATTAATAATAAATAATGACTTATAAAAAGATTTTTCTTTTAATTGGTATACTTACAGACGCTTGAAATGAATATAACACTCCTATTGGATCTCGAGCAATTGTAATATATTTATGAAAGTAATTTTCCGTAGATAATGTAAAAAAAAAAACTATGAATATCTAGAAAGGCGGATCGATATTGCTTTCAAATTAATATCTTCTTGAAAATAACGTTAAGAAGCTGTATATAGATATATAATTATTAGAATATATTTATTTTAAGATTATCTTATCTAAGTCTTACACAAACAAACAAAAAAGCGACTTTTTTCCTTAAACTCCAAAACATTTTTTATACAAATACTATTAGATCTTTTTCTTTTCCTCCGTCCATTGTAAAAACAATAGCTTTTTTTACTATGGACGATCACATACTCCAAATTCACAGGCATTTAAAGGTGGGTACTCATCGGTGTTACAAGCCGAGCATGTTACGATACGCCGAGTCCTAAAATCGGAGTAACATGCGCATGTTCGTACTCGTTTCCACGTACTGCATGAATACTCGCTTTGTATCGTATTACATTACGTCCAGTATCACCGGTCAGTGCCCACCTTTATGTTTTAGCTCTTATAAGATTTTTGTTATACAAGCTTTTGTTGAAGTAAACGTGCGTGTTATTATTTCGAACTAGCAGCGCCTCGCGGTTTCACCCTCGTATTTCCTGTTCCCGTGGGAATACGGGGATAAAATATGTTACTCAGGGTGAATGTTGCTTTCTAATGGTGAGAGAATTTTTAAATCGGTCCAGTAGTTTTTGAGTTTATTCATTACAAACCAAAATACAAAACTTTCCTCTTTATAATAATTAGTATAATATATATAAATATAAGGTCACAATCTAAAATCTAAAAGCAATTTTGAAAGGTTAATTCAACTATTTCACTTTTCCTAAACTACCTGCATATTACTAAAAGTGTGTGAGAACTCGACACGTCTCACTTCAGCCAAAATCTTTAACAACACAGGACTCGCCGTTCCCCACAGTCAAGTATTCTCTTTGTTGCATAAAATATAACTTCGCTTCCTGCATTCTACGTTCGAAGAGCACCCTGCTCTATTTTGCAGATAAAATACTATGTGGGTTTTATATATTTTACGAGTTTCGCCTCAAAGTGTTAGGAAATAACGTTGTCATTCCGACTTTTATAATTCAATAGACTTCTCGAGACTTCTGGTTCGTTCTGTTTAAGTCTTTAGACGTCCTGAGTATTGGATTGTCATCTAAAAATATGTAGGTATCTTGTAAGAGTTTAAAATATTAAACTAGCTTCTGCTCGCGTCTTCGTCCACGTGGAATAGCTAACCCCCCGATTTTAAAATATTCTTCATTGGTGCTCCACTTCTATTGATCTTATCGTGATGATACCTATATAGCCTATAGCCTTCCTTGATAAATGGGCTATCTAACACTGAAAGAATGTAATACAAATCGGACCAGCAGTTCCTGAGATTTGCGCATTCAAGCAAACAAGCAAACTCTTTAGCTTTATATATTAGTATAGATTATTTTACTTTTAGTTGTATATTCAGCCAGTCTAATTTTTCAACCTTTCACCACAAAAAAAAAAAAATTAAAAAAATCACGCCTGCCATGTCAAAAAGTGAACTAAAAAATTAAGACCTGTAAAGAACTATTCAAAAGAACCGTCCCCGATTGCAATGAAAAAATTATTCTCTATCTTGTTTTTAATTTTTAGTTAATTTTTGACATGGCAGCCGTGTTTTTTTTATTTTTTTTTTTATTTTATAGCTTTTTATTATGTACTAAACAAACTATAGACTATGACAGTATACGTAGTCATCAGTAATTTTCATGAAAACAAAATATTAATTTCCTAACTAGCTGACCCGGTAAACGTCGTTTTGCCACATAAAATAAAAAAATAGGTGTGGACCACCCAACATTTAGGGGGATGAAAAATAGATGTTGGCCGATTCGCCACCTTAGCCGATACACGTATGCACGCTAAGATTCACGAAAATCGGTCGAGCTATTTCGGAAGATTTCAACCACAAACACAGTGACACAAGAATTTTATGTATACGATATTTTATATCAATTATTTTACAGACTTGATTGACAAGGTGTGACCTAAAAGGTTCTTATTAATATTTAATTTAATTAATGAGTAGGAGGTGCTAGCACACATGACACAGCTTTCAATTAATCCAATTACCCATGCTTTTAACGAATGGAAGCAACGATATGAAAATAATCAAGTAAAGTCCAAGTTCAACCTTATTACATGATATAACATGGTATTACATCCACCTCAAAAATGCGTCTTCAGGCTGGTACCTACTGAAAAAATCAGAGTAGAATAACTCAATAACATTGTCCAACAAAGAGATCACATACAACACATTACCGCAATGTGTTCAAAATCGTCTTTTTTATACATTTACTTAGCTTAGCTATTGGGAATTAAGATTCCTGCCTACCAAACTGACAACTGAAAAAAACTAACTCTGCATGTTTAACCTTATGAACGCCAGAGCATAAACGCATCGATGTACCGCCCACGCCAAGCCACAAGTTTGCTGTATTTTTTGTCACAATGGTGTACAGGGTAAGCTTTCGTTTGTCATATATATATATATATATGCTAGTTGCGTTCAAGAGGTTAATAGGGTAGTTGACTAAAAAAATCTAATTAGTCCGTCAGATAGATTTCCAAAAAATATTGGACACGTATTTTTTCTTTTTTCACGTAAACAAAAAATGAAGCTGATACAGAGCATTGAAAACTCGTGTGACGTCACTACTCGCTACAATTTTTACCGAGCCGTAACGTCACAAGCCCCCACTCCTGATCTTTGATGCTTTGTATCTTCGTCAGTTTTTATAGATTTGATAAAGGAAAAAATACGTGTCCAATATTTTTCTATAATCTAACTGACGGACTAAACATAATCATATATTTTTTACTCAGGAAACATCCCTATTATGAACGATGAGCCAGCGTAAACACCACATGCATTATAGGATAATCAGCCTTTTAATGTTCCCACTGCTGGGACACAGGCCTCCTCTCTAGGAGAGGGAATGAGCCGTAATCCACCACGCGGGCCCAGTGCGGGTTGGTGAATGTCACATGTCTTCGAATTTTTTGTTCTAGGACATGCCGGTTTCCTCACGATGTTTTTCTTCACCGTTTTGAGAGCAGTGCTGATGAAATTAATTACACAAAGTAATGTGCCTGGCAGGGTTTGAACCCGCGACCTACAATTCGTAAGTCGGGGCCGTTACCACTCGGCCACCACTGCTCTCAGCATGCATTATAATCACTCTGAACTTTCAACGTAGCTTGTTTTTGTAGTCTTTCTTCTTACTTACTACTTACAAGACTAACTTTTTTGTTGAGTGGGTTAGTAAATATCCAAAGTGAATACGGATTTAATTTCTCTCCGTACTCACTACCCAAGAACAATGACACGCACACAAAATTATAGCCCCCGATGTCAAAAAAAAAAATGTGACGTGATTTTCAAAGTGTGTACGTCGATTGAGAAACGGGAAACTCAATTTCTCGCGTCTATAGTGAAAAGCGTTCGTAAAACAAACGCAACAAAGCGTGACGAAGATGGAAAACCAAAGTGACCACCGACGAATATGTTCTCTCATCCGTGTCAATCACTGACAAGATTGAAGATTTTTTTGCCAAGGGTACCGCCAAGAGATGCAGAGATTATGTTTTCTGTACTCCTTCACAGTTCATGTCATCGCGGGGTTCAAGACAGATGAATTCTTGCTTCTCTAGAACTCGTCAAATTTCATTGAATCGAAGCATTTCAAGTACTCGCCACTTTTGATCCTGGCTATCAAGAATTGCAATCGTTCGGAATAAAAAATAAAATAAAGGACTACGGAATATAAAAAAAATCAATTCAGTAGTTGAGGCATGATTGAGTAACGTAAATTCACATTTTCACATTACAATTTTCAGTGGATTGGGACATCAACCACCTACTATAATAACAATACTATCTCTCACCCCCAATAATAAAACCAGGCACCAATAATCCAAATAACTTTTCCAATTAATAATGAGGAAAAAAAAAAGACTTTCGGTACATTAATCATACGTCACAACCCGTAACCGCCGGCGGTTCTCAATAAACTTATATTTTGCACGTTATTAACCCTCGAATGAAAACATCGTCCGATACTTGATTTAGTGTTATTAAGCTGTCATTCGCCGGCTCCTGGCCCCAGAGACCGGCGAACAATGGCTTGCTATTAACGGGTTAACATAGTGTAATATGTTTGTGTTGTATTGTTGTGCAGTTAAGTTTTTAAATTGGTTTTTTGTTGTGGTTGGTAAGTTTTTCTGCATCAGTCTGTTTAAAGTTTTTGTTTTTCTTTTAAATAAAAGTGACAGAGTTCTTTGTTAACCGGTTTATTTATTGATTAAAGACCTTGTGTACAAGTCAAATACACTAAACAAAGGCGGACTTAATAAAGTTGACCTTAGAGTGGTGTAGAAAAAAAATACAAAGAAAAACAGATTAAAATTACAATAAAATTAATCATACATTGAGTCAAAAAACTATCGGATTTGGATGATTTATTTATGGTGTTGTTAGATTGGCACAACTGTATTCTATTTTGGCACAAAGTTTGAGTTACATCTGTTATTTAAGTTCAAAAATTGTCAACATTCGATGGAAAATTTGCCTCGCTCTGGTATTCCTGGCTCAATATTGCAAAAGTGAAAGAAATAGTGACTGAAAATCTGCATTCAAGTTTGAGAGAGATAGCCGACGAACTTTCTGTGTCTTACGAGTCGATCGGTACAGTTTTAAATAATCAATTGGGTATGAAATATGTTGCTAGGCTAGTCCCAAAAGACCTGAATTTTCTTCAAATACTCAATCTCATAAGAGTCGCTGCGGACATGCTAGAACGAGTCAATTCCGACCCAACATATATGAAATGCATTGTTACTGCTGACGATACGTAGGTTAACGAGTTTGACATGCAATGTAGTCAACAGCGTCAGAGTGAGCTTTACAACTGAACCGAAAGCATGTTGACTCTTTTTTGAAGACAGTGGCGGATAACATCTACTCGCCTATTCTGAGACGGTTTGTGGTGGAG
Organism: Hecatera dysodea; assembly: GCA_905332915.2. Classification (NCBI taxonomy): domain Eukaryota; kingdom Metazoa; phylum Arthropoda; class Insecta; order Lepidoptera; family Noctuidae; genus Hecatera; species Hecatera dysodea. The sequence continues at coordinate 16,371,667 of HG995303.1, forward strand.
ATGCACGAGTGAGTCTTGTTCGCTTGTGCGTTCACGTTCATCCACACGAAGCGAATTAAAAAATTAATAATAACAATAATAATTTAAAATAAATCGTTGTACTATTATCATTAGATATAAGACATTTACTAACACAGTGGATCTTGATGTCCGACAAATAAAGAATTTATTATTATTATTATTTTCTTTGACTTCTCGGTATTGTGCATTCGGAACTCTGAGAATGAGAAAATAAGAGAGCAAATTAGATGAAAAAGGCCAGTTTTGTAGAAAGACAATTCTTGGATTTTGCACCATGCTATAGCGCCTTCGCACAAAGCCATAATTGTGAACGTATTATTTACCAAATCTCAACAAATATCATCCAGCAACCAAATTATAAGTAGCAGACATAAAAGAGAATTAATAAATAAATATCTTGGGACAACTCACACACGGCTATCTGATCCGAAGCTAAGCAGAGCTTGTGTTATGGTAACCAGACAACTGATATACATACTTATATAATTTATAAATACATAGGTACATATTATAGATAAATCACGCCCAGACACAGAACAAACAATCATGCTCATCACACAAAGTTTATCCTGGGTGGGAATCGAACCCACGACCTCCAGCTTAGCAGTCAGGGCCGCTAACTACTAGACCAACAGGCCCGTCATTCGCAACAAAACCTGAACTTAGTTTCGGGAAAAGCGTACAATAATTGGCTTATGTGTATCGTTTGTGAAGGAGCATACTTTGAATGTGATAAAATAAAATTGGATGAATGAAACTTACATCCTCTCTCGGTCGATCTTTACCCGGTACTTTCTTTACATAGTAGAACTTAGCAAACATACTTACCTATGTTTATCGATACCAGAAGTATCAATTAACCTAAAGGACATTTAAACAAAAGAAAATGGGGTACATTACCAGTGGCCAGCGATGCGAAGAAATTTTTCGACGCTATTTTTAGTTCGATTTTGTTGTAATATATCTAAAATGTGGACTAGTGCTGCCACCTGTGGTGGGCTTTTGTGATTTAAAAAATAAAAACTTCACTCTTCCGTTTTAACTGAACACGTTGTTTTACTAACAGGTTATGGGCCTTTTAAAAAAATAAAACAAGGAGTTTTTAGCAAGAATTTCGGACTACAACGAGTGCTAAAAAGACTACTTCGAGGAAACGTGTAAAATCAGTGTAGTGAAAGACAGTTGAATACATTATTCGCAGAATTGAAGTGGTTGAACGGTTACAATGTCGACTAACTATCTATTAAATGTACCCAAGTTAAAGGGACGTGAAAATTATAGTGAGTGGTGTTTCGCGGCAGAGAATTTCCTAATCCTCGAAGGTATGAGCCATTGTGTGAAACCAGAAGTAGGGGTGGACATAGGAGCTGCAGATGACAAAAAAACCAAAGCGAAATTGATCATGACTATAGACTCGTCTTTGTACGTTCATGTGAAAAATGTAACAACTACGAAGGAATTGTGGGAAAAATTACAACAATTATTCGATGACAACGGTTTTTCAAGAAAAATAAGTCTCCTGCGGAAATTAATTTCGATACGACTAGAAAGCAGCAGCTCAATGGCGTCATATGTAACTCAAATTATTGATACAGCGCAGAAATTGAGTGGAACAGGGTTCGAAATTAATGACCAGTGGACAGGATCGCTGCTGTTAGCAGGATTACCTGATCGTTTTTCACCAATGATTATGGCCATCGAGCATTCGGGGATTAGCATAACAGCAGATTCTATCAAATCAAAATTATTAGACATGGAGGCAGTGACCGAACAAGATGAAGCTAGCGGAGCATTCGCTACTCGTTCAAAGTTCACTAGAAAAACCAATACTAATAATTCGAATATGACAAAAAGTAATGTCAATGTTGGTAGTACAGATCCGTCAACGACAAAACCAAACGTCAAGGTGGTGAAATGTTATCGGTGCAAACAACAAGGACACTATAAGAATCAATGTACTAATGTAGAAAGTAACTCATCAAACAAGAATAAAAGTCGAGTAAATTCTAACGCATTCAGCGCAGTGTTCATGAGTGGGAATTTCAACAAAAATGAATGGTATGTTGACTCAGGCGCTAGTGTACACTTGACGGCAAATGAAAGTTGGGTTAAGAATGCATCATATGAAAAGAAGAAAGAAATTGTTGTTGCAAACAGTGAAAAGTTGTCAGTTTTATGTTCAGGCGATGTGGAGATCACGACTGCTACTGAAAATATAGATTACGATATCATAATAGAAGATGTGTTTTGTGTTCCAAGTATGACAACAAACTTGCTATCAGTTAGCGAACTCATCAGAAAAGGAAACAAAGTATCATTTTCGGACATTGGTTGCTTTATATACAACAAGAAGAATAATCTTGTAGCCACAGCATCATTAATCAATGGAGTGTACAAGGTAAACTTGTCAAACCAAAACCATTTAGCAGCATCAGTTGTCTCTGGAATAACGTGGCATCGCAGATTTGGACATATTAATAAAGACTATTTGAAACAGATGAAAAATAATGTGCATGGTATGTCTATTGATGACAAAGTGGATATAAGCAAGTCTTCGTGTACTACATGCTGTGAAGGTAAGCAGTGCCGCTTTCCATTCAAGAGTACCAGTCAAAGAAGCAGTGAATTGCTGGATATAGTGCACACTGACATCTGTGGGCCTATGGAACATGTATCCTTGGGAGGCTCGAGATACTTCTTGTTGTTCGTCGATGATCATAGCCGTATGGCATTTGTATATTTCCTGAAACACAAGAATGAGGCAATGAAGTATTTTAAGGAATTCAAAGCTAAAGTTGAAAATCAAACAAAGAAAACAATCAAAGTATTAAGAAGTGACAATGGTCTAGAATACTGTAATAAGGAATTCGATAACTACTTAAGTAGCGCTGGTGTGATTCACCAAAAGACCAATCCATATACACCACAACAGAATGGATTATGTGAACGATTTAATCGCACAATCGTTGAAAAGGCAAAATGCCTACTTTTTGATGCCAACCTAGATAAAGCATTCTGGGGTGAAGCCACTAACACTGCGGTTTATTTGCAGAATCGAAGCATGACTGCAGCATTAGGAAACAAGACACCATATGAGATATGGAATGGCCGTAAACCAGATGTTAGTAATATCAGGATCTTCGGTAGCACTGCGATGGTCCACATACCTAAAGAAAAACGTAAGAAGTGGGACAAGAAGTCAGAGAAATGTATTCTCATTGGATATCCAGAAAATATAAAGGGATATAGACTGTACAATCCAGAAACAAAGACTGTTATTACCAGCAGAGATGTGATTATAATTGAGCCGGAATCAAAATCAGAGTGTCTCATAGAGGTTCAAGATCAGGATTTTGATTCAGTGGGGGAAGTTGAAAATGAAAGAATTTCAAAGATAAAAGAATATGATCCAGAAATATCAGAATCAAACACAAGTCAAGATAACACAGGAAGCTCAGATGACACTTTTTTAGATGTTAATGATGAGACATATGAACCCAGTGACTGTGAAGACAGTGACATGTCTCCCAAACGTCTAAGACCTACACGAGAGAGGAAGAAGCCAGATTGGTATCACATTTCAAATCTTTGTATGGGAGGGGATACCTACGATGACGCAGCAGGTTTGTCTCTACCGGACGCTTTAAATGGACCTGAAAAGGATCAGTGGAAGATGGCTATGGCTCAAGAGTTACAGTGTTTTAAAGACAATGATGCTTGGGAGTTGAGTAACGCTCCACAAGACAGTAGAGTTGTGCAGTGCAAGTGGGTGCTACGTAAGAAATATGACAGTGACAATAACATTCGATTTCGTGCACGCTTAGTAGCCAAAGGTTTTTCGCAAATCGAAGGTGTTGATTATACAGACACTTTTTCACCAGTAGTGAGGCACACTACTTTGAGACTATTATTTGCTCTGTCTGTTCAACTAGATCTTGACATAACACATCTTGATGTGACAACTGCTTTTTTAAACGGTACTCTTGAAGAGGATATTTATATGCAAATACCTGAGGGTTTTTCTGAAACAATACAGAGTGGTCAAGTTCTTAAATTAAAAAGGGCAATATATGGCCTTAAGCAGTCTTCAAGAGCGTGGTACAAGAGAGTAGATGAATGTTTATTAAAAATTGGTTATATTAAATCTAAAATAGAACCATGTATGTATTTAAAAATACAGGATAATCTGAAAACTATTGTCACACTATATGTGGACGATTTCTTTATTTTTTCTAATGATGATAAACAGAGTAAATACTTAAAAGATGTTTTAGCTAGTCATTTTAAAATTAAAGACTTAGGTCAAATTAAAAGATGTCTTGGTGTTAATGTAACTGTAAATAAATCTGATAAAACAATATCATTAAGTCAGGAAGATTATATTAATCAGTTATTGAATAAATTTAATATGAGTCAGTGTAAAACTGTTCAAACTCCAATGGAGAGCAAGTTGACTGTATCTAAAGATGAGCATAGTACAGATAAATTTCCTTATCAACAAATAATAGGGTGTCTCATGTATCTAGCAGTACTTACCAGACCTGATATAGCATTTACAGTAAGTTTTTTGAGTCAATTCAATAATTGCTATAGTAAGGAACATTATTCATATGTTAAGCGTGTATTAAGGTATCTAAAACATACTAAAAAACATGGTTTAAAATTTACTGCCAAAGGAAACTCAATTTTGGAAGGGTTTGTTGATGCTGATTGGGGTAGTAATAGTATTGATAGGAGATCATACACAGGTTTCTGTTTTACATTATCTGGCTGTGTAATTTCATGGGAAGTTAAAAAGCAAAAAACAGTTGCATTATCCAGTAGTGAAGCAGAGTATATGGCATTGACTGAAGCTTGTAAAGAATCTATTTATTTAACCTTCATAAGGTCTTTAATTTTACAAACGTTGCCGTGCTTCGGGTCAGATTTGACCCAGTAGTGGAATTGAACAGTAAAATGAACAAAAATCAAAGGTACAAGTGTGTAATGGATTTATTTGACATATTATTTTTACAGAATTACTATTCATTTTTATATAAAAAAAGTTATCCACCGTAAGATTATACCCTTTCAGGTCGCGAGTCAAATCAAGGACTACTCGCATACCTTGGTTGTTTTCAGGCACACCTCCTATTTCTTTGCTCGGCGGATTATCCAACCCTACAGGGTTGGCTATTCTAAACATAACATGTGGCAGGATCGCATAGAACCCAAAATTTAGCCATATTTAGCTGGTTTCGATGGCACGTACTGTCAAAATGGACATCTCCCTCTGAATGCCACAAGCTGCTCATCTACAGTAACGTTTTCAGAAGGATTATAACATTTTGGTAAAAGGTCAACCCTCTGATTCCACAGATTTCGAATTGGAGTAAACTTATCCAGTCCAGTCCAGTCGCCGTTCGGATCGAGTTTCTCTATTGCCAAACCTAATCAACCCTGATATTTTTTTGGAATATTGAAGTGGCATGACTGCCCCAAAAATAAGCCTACCTTTCTCACTATCCCACAAATTTTCGGTGCTTTCATTATTTGAACGAAATACACCAGATAGTAATTGTAGCCCAATATATGCAAGCAGATCAATATCATGTATGTCATTCCAATCATCAACGAAAACATGCTTACCTGCCAAATTCGTATATGTATTTCAATATAATGTGGTGTGTATCAAGAGTGGAGTGAAAAATAAATCAAAACTGCTTTTTTCTTCTGAATGGATCCTTGAGCAAGAATAGCATGTCAATCCTGGTGTAAATTTATTATGTTTTCTCCTGAAGCTCTGCCACAAGATTGTATGACAGGGTTTCTGGAATCTGCCAATTCTTTGACGTCATTGAAAGCACAATTACTGATTCACTGTCACTAACCGAGCTATGAGATGGTTCAGCTTCTTCCATATTATAATCTTCTGTTTCAGAACAACATTCATTATTATCCGAAATATAATCCAATAATACTGCTTCTATTCAAAAAGTTATGCAAAACATAAACAATTCGAACGATAACAGATGCACTGTGCATTTGTTATTAGTTGAGGTCAATTCTGACCCGAAGACCGTTACAGTAAAAAAAATCGTAGGTGGAATATTTTAATAATTTTTGATAAACTTATTCCAATAATGAGTAAATTGAAGCGAATAATTAAAAGTCATAGAATATCAAACTCCTTGAACACTTATTTTCTGAGAAAATTACATTTTCATACCAAAATGGGTCAAAATTGACCCTAAGACCTTATGAAGGTTAAGGAACCTACAGTTTGAAATAACAAGAAAAATGTACACTGTTGATATTTACAATGATAATCAGAGTGCATTAAAGCTGACTGCAAATCCAGTTTTTCACAAAAAAACTAAACACATTGATATTCGGTATCATTTTTGTAGGGATTGCGTAAACAACAAGGTTGTGAATGTTAAATATTTGCCAACAGCTGAAATGCCTGCTGATTTATTTACCAAAAGCCTATGTGCTAATAAGCATTATTATTTTTTGGATAAATTAGGTGTTCAGAGTGATTAAATAAATGTACCAATATATGTGTAACCACATTGTTAGATATAGTGGGGGTGTTGTAATATATCTAAAATGTGGACTAGTGCTGCCACCTGTGGTGGGCTTTTGTGATTTAAAAAATAAAAACTTCACTCTTCCGTTTTAACTGAACACGTTGTTTTACTAACAGATTTTTATTTAAGGATAATTTTAATTGAAATTTCTGCTATCGAAATGTTTGAGTTCGTTTTGAAGTCGTGTTCCGATTACGAAAATTATTTCTGTGTTGAAAGCAACATTACGCTAATTTTAATTGACTACCTTTATCCAATGGAAGAGGCTAAAGAAAGAGCTGATACAGTAATTAAGCTGCAATATCTCGTCAGTGCAGCTATAAATTTCAACCAACTGAAGCTTGCGACGAGGCACGATTTAAACGCAACACGGCTTGTTGAATTTTTTCCATATTTTCCTTCAAGTTGTTAGACAGGTCAAGGAAGCCATGAGAATAATTAAGGAATCAAAGGCTTTGGACAGAGTGACTTGGTATCAGTGAAAACTATTGTCAAAACTACATACATACATGGACAGCATAAACCATACCCTTCCTTTTGGTTTTGCCATAGCCGGGCCAAAAATCCAAGATGTATGGCATTAACAAGAGCTACTAAGATTAATTTTCGACAGTTTTCGTTGCCGATATATCATTTTACAAAGGTTAAAAAGTCGACACAAATCAAATTAACAAGCGGTACCGAAATGTCACGTAGTCATTAAGGGCAATATGTAACTCTATGCATAAAACAACACTCATCAAAATAATTTCCATATTTGAAACATGACTAACCAACCTACACTGTCCATTCCTCCAGAGAGCGTAACAAACCCTAATTGGCGGTCACAGTAAAAACAAACGGCATACCGTTACAACCGAAAAACGGTACAGAACGGTAAAATTATATTAATTCGCGGTACAGCCGGCAACGGAACCACAAACTCCGATATTTAATTCATGCCACCGTAATTTATTTAGCAATGACAGCCAACGGACAATGTTGCCAGAATAAAATATTGATTTAGTTTGCTTTTTTGTTTGTCCAAAGTGGAATGATGATGGAAGAGTTTTGCAATTTCGGTGTTGTGGTTTTTAAATGGGGTAGAAAAGTTTTGATTAGTGTTAGAGCTTCGTTTTTAATGGGTCATATGGAGATGTATGTATATATAATAAGGTAAAACTTATTTTTAAAGTACAAGTTTTGGATTTGATTGTAAATGTAACTCAACCCATCATTTGCCTAAAAAAAAGTTCGTATTTTAATGCTGAACATGAGTCGTCTTACCATAATCTCTAAAAGTTTTTAAAAGCTTTTTGGTCAACTTTTTCCCAAAAATTAACCAGCAATAATATCCAGCATGCTGGATGGTTGTTGTTTATCATATATAAAAGTACTCTGTGGTTTTTATTCTACTTGTAGAATAGATAGTGCTGGTCCCTTTTTGGATGATCCCAAATCATCCTCAAAGACTTTAACAATTCAAAAGTGCCTGTAAAAGGCTTAATTGAAATAAATGCTTTGAGTTTGAATCTTTGATCTTGGATTAAGGATTTGAGTCCTGATCATCCACTCTGATTTTTTGGCAGTAGGTAAGATAAATCGTTCGCATTTTTATTAACTAGCTGTCCGCACAACTTCGTTTGTGTCACATTTTTCATGACTGCTCCGCTCCTTTTGGTCTTAGCGTGATGATATATAGCCTTCCTCGATTAATAGGCTATCTAACACTGAAAGATTTTTTTCAAATCGGACCAGTAGTTCCTGAGATTAGCGCGTTCAAATAAACAAACAAACTTTTCAGCTTTATAATATTAGTATAGATTGCACACCTCATAGTAAGAACAGGACAAACATTCATAAAAACAAGTGTACAATGGGCGGTCTTATCACAGAAGGTAATCTCTTACAGACAACCCATTATGTTTGGTTGATGGATCCATAACGATTTGGTTTGACGATCGCGTTCCGGAAGATGTCTCAGCCTCTCTCATGGTGTACCGATAAATAGATCAAAGAAAACCCCAATGCGAGAAGCACAGCTTCAGTCATTGTCAACGCTCATACAAGGCGCGTTTACATCAGTAGGCGTTTTTTTCAGCTATTGGTGAGTGCCGGCGAAATTTGATAGATTATAGACCAAACAGGATATTCTGGACAACGAGATCTGTATATCTTTGAGGACCTGAAGTTCCAACATCTTGAATACCTACCTCTTGCGGTGAGGGGTGTTCAAGTTTTTCCCAACACAAAACCAGGAACAACCCAAAACATACACAAGCTTACATTTTGTCATCGATAGAAATCCTAACACGGAATATCAGCGGTTGCAAACATTTTGCATTTCCTAACACTTTCCACACCGTGCAAGATTCTAAGCTAATCCCCAAGTCGGATTTGAAAGTCCTACGAAGCTGAAACGTTGTTACAGGAAAGAAAGATTTTACTCCTTAGAATTTTATATTTTTAGCTGCTAGTAGAACACATAACTTGGGCATGTAGGATTGCTACAGTGGTCCTTAGAAGTTCGGTTGCAATTATTGTTACCTTCGCCACTTATGGCTAGGGAATCATTTATTATTGGGACCTTTTTTTGAGATGGAAAATCATCAAATGAGTTCTCCAGCTCTGGGCGGAGCGAAGGAGAGAGTCGGACTCTTACTGAGTAAAACCCCTCCGTAATCCTTCTTGTGCACTTTGCGTTACAGGGCCGCGGTGGCTCTTTCGAATATATTCCTCAAAATTTGCAGGCACTGACCCTATGGGGCCCCGTCTTCTTTGTAGATAGCTCTTTGAGGCGCGCGTAGAATACGATACGCCGTTGACTCGGGCCTGGTTGCTATTGGACGGCGAGCCACCCATAGCTCGCCCCAACCGCTGGCCCGCGATACTTGGGGCCTTCAACTCAAAAGTGAATAGGGCTTATTGGCAATCGTTATTTTCATCGGCTGCCACTTAGAATCATATAATGAGATGTGATATTTTGAGCTCAAACGCGAACTTACCAATTAACAAATAATGGCTGACGACTAAATAACGACCTTTGCAGAGGAAAGGCCTTCTTTTGAAGTGAACGAACTGGCCATCATTGATCAGCGTTTTCATTCACAGCTTATATTTGCGGCTTCAGCTATTTTTCGCGTCATTCTAACAGAAAGCGATTGATAGCTTTCATTTGTATCACAAATACGAAAGAGTTGCGGCTTCGAAAAAGGACGCTTTCCGGATGTTCGCCTATGGCCTAGTTTCGTCAGGAAGAATCTCTAATAGTGTTTTCGGGAATACTAACTGCTTGAAAAAAGTTTACAATGGAGTGAATGATAGCGTGACGGATGACAGCCTAGAATGGAAGGAGAAAAAAGAAGAAAAAAGAAACATTTATTGCCAACACTATAGTTAAGAAAAAAGAAAAGAGATTTTCATAAAAAATAACAGTTTTTATGGTGGCAATAGGAGCGCGCTCAGCAAATGTTGAGCAGCGTGTGCATAGCCACAACGCTAGTCAACGCTGACTTACAGCCCGCCTCTCTCTCATTACTGTAAGCTTACAATATAACTTATCACGATAAAACTTTTTACAAAAAAATACAACCGACTTTTACACAAAAAATCAAAAAAGTGCAAAATAACTTTAATTTCGGAACTCGGTGTTTGTGGTTGCTTTTTCGTTTTTTGAACACCGACTTCCGAAATTAAAGTTATTTTGCACTTTTTTGATTTTTTGTGTAAAAGTCGGTTGTATTTTTTTGTAAAAAGTTTTTTATTTTTTCACTTTTTAGTGGTACCTACATCCCCTCCCCTCCCCCCACCTAAACGAACCAATCACATTGGTGTAAAAAAAACGTACTGCTCCTTTGCAGAGTAAACTAAGAGGTCGTCAATGCAGATAATGTATATATTTTTTTTAGATTTTTCGAAAACCGCTTGGTCGATTTCGTTAAATTTTTCATGGGACCATTTGGGAAGTATACCTTTTCGAACAAAAAAAGAATTTTTCAAATCGGTTGAAAAGCGACGGAGTTATGCCCGAACAAACATAAAAAAAAAATACAAACATCCGAATTGAGAACCTCCTCCTTTTTTAGAAGTCGGTTAAAAATATCTTAAGTAACTAACATGATAAAACATAAATATAAAGACCTTCACTAATCTATATTATTTGATTAGGGTTTTATTAAATACAATATTAATACCCCATAGTCATGATAAAAAACAGACATTAAATAACCTAAATAGAGCCCAAATCCTACTAATATTATAAACGCGAAAGTTTGTAAGTATGGATGGATTGATGTTTGTTACTCTTTCACGCAAAAACTACTGAACGGATTGGGATGAAATTTTGGCACACAGATAGCTTATAACCAAGATTAACATATAGGATATTTTTTACTTATGCGGGTGAAACCACGTGGCGATGCTAGTGAAATATAAAGAAGAGAACGTAATGCAATGTAAAAAACACAATTGCAAAAAACACGGATCACTATTACGCCTCAAATAAGCTGAAAACTGTCACATCCAAAATGTCACACCTAACTGCCAAACTCACATTACCTCCATAATTTAAATTAAATATCCATTTTCACCTCCAATATTTTGATAGTACATATTATTACCTACACAGAGTTAAATTTTAAACAGTTCTGAAACACGGCACTGGGAAATACGATAATTATTTCATGTAGTTCAATTACCAATGCGATTGGCTGGCTCGTTAGTGGCTAAAGTACGTTAAAATAAATAATGCATTCATTAAGGGGTTAAATATCTGCTGGTTAAGTTGATGGAGCATTTTTGGTTGAATAAGTCTGTTGAAGTTGGATTGCAGAGGACTGACGAAAAAAATTTAAAGAAGTACATACATGCAGTTTGGCAGCCAACAGTCGGTTTTGTAGGAAAAGTAAAGCGTAGAGAAAAATCAACCCTCAAAAAAGAATCGGTGGTTTCATACATTTTTAACCAACTTTTTTTTAAAGTATAAAATATCTTTAAAACACCGAGATCCGAAATTAAATTTATTTTATACTTTTTTGTTTAGAAGACGGTTGTTTTTCTTTTTGTAAACATTTTTTTTTTGTCTTTATAACTCGACAGAATGTTGGGAATACCTGATTTATTAAATTATTTTAGAGTTGATTTTTGCAAAAAATGTGTCTATGATTAATAGATACGTACCTAATAATGCCCAAAAATCATTTATGTTGTACCTGTTGTTTCTTTTTTATATGGAATGCTGAACGAAGTGGAAGATGATAAATAAGGGACCCAGCCAGACTCCTGTTGTTTTACCGAGTAAGAGAAAAAAACTTAAAGAAAACCGTCGTTTTGTAAAGAAAGAGATATGAAAGGAAAACATGACGTTGGAACATAAAATAATGTATTGTGCAACATACGATTATCTAAGAATCTAAGGCGTCAAAAATCTACTTTAAAGACTAGTTTAGAACAAAAAAAAAATTGAGATGATACCGAGGATGTACATGAAATCCTCATTTGTTTTTAACACTTTATATTAAAACTACAACACTAAGCAGCGTAGGAGCAGTGGTGGCCGAGTGGTAACGGCCCCCACTTATGAATTGTAGGTCGCGGGTTCAAACCCAGTCAGACGCATTACTTTGTGTAATTAATCTCATCACTACTGCTCTCAAAAAGGTGAAGGAAAACATCGTGAGGAAACCGGCATGTCCTAGAACCAAAAAGTTCGAAGACATGTGACATTCACCAACCCGCACTGGGCCCGCGTGGTGGATTACGGCCCATTCCCTCTCCTAGAGAGGAGGCCTATGTCCCAGCAGTGGGAACGTTAAAAGGCTGATTATGAAGCAGCGTATGGCTAACGGTGAAAAAAATCCATCAGCCAGATCATCAACCTACCACTTATACACCTATGTGTAAAAATATAACTGAATTGAAATAAATTAAATGCAAGGCAGCATTCTAGAAAGGATCGATCAATTTGTTAATCTAAATAGTTCAACACACACTATTTATAAACTTAAATAAAAAACACTTAACTACCTAACTAAACATAAAAATAATAAAAACATGGCGTCGAAAAATTCCCCCGCATCGCTGGCCGTTTTCTAGATCATTATTATTTCACGAACTTCAATTACAAATCCGATTGGCATGCTTATTAGTGGCTATCGTTCGTAAATAATTCATTCATTACTGTATGAAACGATCGGTTTTAAATGCAAGGATTGAATTATAAACGGTATTAATTGTTATTTTATTTTACCGTCGGAAAAGAAATACTCTGGATCGCATAGTGTTCTCATCGGATAATAGAAAAATGCGTACGATTATAAAATATCTTGAGAGATTGTTAATACTCGACAAATTGTCAACTGAACACGCACGGGTCGATCTTCAAGGTAAAGCAACGCTTGCCAAGGTTGATCTGTGGATCTTAACATACCGACTTTCCTCTGTGCCTCGGAAAGTACGAGTACGTAAAAGCCGTTGGTCAGGGCTGACATTTGTAGATCTTTGGTAGTCGTTACGGATTGTCAGAAGCCAGTAAAATTGACTCCAGTCATGCCAAAAAATACCGTGTTCCCCAGTTAATGAGTTGTGGAGGTGTGGTAGGCAGCCACTCCACGTGAAATTCTGGTATTCAGCTGAATCCTGCATGACTGGAAGCCAACCCCAATATAGTTGGGAAAGGACTAGGTATATAATGGTTCATGTTTTTTTTTTAATCACAGCGAAGCTCCGTCATCGTTTAGTATGTTGTAATAGTAATACTTAACGTTTCATTACTTGCTATTCTACAATTTCTCAGAATGACTTCGAAAGATAAAATTTTGATGCATAAAGAAGTGTTCCAAATGTTCAGTTCACAATTTATCGAGAGTTTATAATCTCTTAAGGAGGCTTACGAAGTTTGCCATTTTCTGCTGATAGCATCATCATTCCTTTAAGACAAACGATTACAAGTACAATGAGGCACACAATGAATTTAATATTATAACATATTTTTCTCAATAATTTGTATGTCAATTGGCAAAACATAGCGCATTACCTAATTTTTAAGATCTTGTATTTAATTATCACCTATGTTTACGAATAAATGATTCTGATTCTGATTCTTACATTGAGTTTACATGTGAGTGCCAAATAAACATGTTGTCTTTCTTATAGGAATTGATGAATTTATCATCAGTGCAGCATGTATTGTCCTCAATATGTAAACACGCTCTAACAGTCGTTATTCCAAAATTTATTGGCACTTTTTCATTATTTTATATTATCTGTTACCAGAAAATTGCTAACACCTTCAGATTGTTAAATATGGCGTGAAAATGTAAACAAAATTTTCTTAATAAGACACTGATATATTGGGAACTATTGAATTTGGGCGGGATTTATTGTACGCAAATGGTTTTATTTTTAAGCGACTTTTTTAACCTTTAAAAATCTTGTGAACTCTTTTATTATTAAACTAGCTTCTGCCCGCGACTTCGTCCGCGTGGAATAGTTACTTTACCCCCGATTTTGAAACTCTCAGCCCGATCGGTTTAAAATTGACAAACGTTCATCCCCTATTTTATCCCCTTGGGGGTACAATTAATCAAAATCCTTTCTTAAATATTGAATGACGCTCGCGCGTTTTTGTTTAATGTGACCACTCGCAGTTCAGCACACTAAGGCTGGTGACTCCTTAACCGGGCAATCCTGTGGTGGAAATCTCTCAAATGAATTTAAGGCCCCCAGCCACGGACCTCCCACCTTTTTATACCCTACAGCCGCGACCCACGTCGAACGTGGCAACCGTTACACAAAAATAATCCTTACAGCATGATTCAGTATTAAAGCGCGACGGCGCGGCGCGATGGCTTATTATTGTATTCTTGTATAAGTTTGGTGTTTCTATACCGATTTCTATGATTCTTTTTTTATTGAATAGGTAATAATGTTAATTTGGTAATTTTTTAATTAGATATGAGTGGGAGTGTTATAAACGTAAGAGTAAACAAATATAATCAGAAAGCTCCGAACTGCTAAGCTATCGGGAGTTACACGTTTTATTGTGAGTCAACCATAAAAGATAGATATATGCTGTTGTGGGATATTTTTTAGATAATAATTTTATGTAGAATATTCCCGTCATACATGATTTTTACGTAACTTTAACCATTAAGGCTACACACGCGACGGAAGCTTAAAAAATGGAGAAACTTCTCCCGTTTTCCCAACATTTCCCTTCACTGTTCTGCTCCTGTTGATTGTAGCGTGATGAAAAGTATACTATAACCTGCCCAGGAGTATAAGGAATAATTGCATCAAGTTTCGTTAAAATCCGTCGAGTAGTTTTTGTTTCTATAAAGAACATACAGACAGACAAAAACTTTACTGATTGCATTTTTGGCACCAGTATCGATCACTAATCACCCCCTCATAGTTACATATTTTGAAAATATATTCCCTGTACAGAATTGACCTCTCTACAGATTTATTATAAGTATAAGATAGATATTTTGTCGTAAGGCTCCACTTTGTCTCTGTTCTTTTAACTTTAGGTATATTCGATCTACCTATTCCGATCACTGCTAATGTCTGTCAAATATCTATACAAATTACATACGGGACCAACGGCTTAGCGTGCTTTCCGAGGTATGGGGAGGAGTCTCGATATGTTAAGATACCAACCTCGGCGAGCATGGCGTTACCTCGATAATTTACTCAAGCGGCTGTTATTATGTATCCACGAGCTCTCAAGATATAAATTACAAAGATATTTTAAACAAACCTTTAATTTATCTTCAAGATCAAACGACAAGAGAAAACGTCCTCGAGAAGCCACGTTCGCAGGAAATGTTCACAATAAAATCTAACGCGTGTTATGGCGGCAAATGGCGGCACCCGGCTGCTATGGTAGGTTAGAACACCTGCCATCGTGAATATGAAAAAGAGGAATGAGCAATCGACGATCCAGTAATATATACGAGTTACTGTGATTTTTATTTAATAAAAGAGGAAGAAGGCTCAGTGAGGTCACCGGCTTTCTTCAAAACTTTCGACCCTCATTTAGTGTATACCAAAAACAACGTATTTTTCTTTAGTCATATTAACAAATTATATTGTTCGGTTAAGCAGTAACCAGCCTTAGTGTGCTGAACTGCGAGTGGTCACGTCAAAAAAAAAAATTAACAAATTATGAAAACGATACAGTGCGTTAAAATTTTGCATGATGTCAGGTTTACGTAAAAAGTGTATCTAGTGAAGGACTTATTACAATTATATAACAAGCCCCACTCGTCTTTGATACATTCTATCTCTGTAATTTTCATTGTTTTGATAAAGCTAAAAGTACGTGTCTATATATTTTTGAAAATCTAGTTGACGGACGAAATGACATCCCTATACCCTTTTTTTTTAAAGAAAACTCAAAATTCTTGCCAAGTTTCGAAAATTTGAACAGAACATTCAATTATCACCCAAATTGATCGTGATTTCCATTTGAAAGTTTTGAAGTACGATAAAATTTTCAGGGCATTTGCTCGTTTAGCACAGAAAAAGGAATACAGGCATAAAAACACACACACCTTTTTTTCTATTCTTTATAACTTGCAGCTGTACCCGTCCAGAGCCCTTCTTATGACGTCTAATAACCATTAAGATTTCGGTGTTAGAGGGAGAAGAAGCTACACAAGACGCATAGCACTACTAATTTGTAGTAGTACCAATCTCTAGTAGCTGAGTTTATTTTGTTCAGGTAAACCTATCCCACCAAAATTATTTACTCTCGGCTAAATCAGTGAAAAAGCTATTCAAATCTTACTCAGGGCCGTCTTATCCCTTGTAGGGGCCTCTGGGCACACCTGAGTCCGGGGCCCTTTTGGGGAAAACTGAAAACCGGCCAAGAAAGTGTCGGAGCACAGGTAGCTGATTTCCATAGGTATGACTACGCACCGTACTACCCAGTGGACATCCTGCTTGGAATAGGTTTGACCAAATTTCGTCAGAAGCTAGTTTACGGTTCGAATTGTTCGTTCCGTAAGCAGTACCTATATTATAAATTAGGGGCCCCCACCCAATGAAGCGGGGCCCTGAACACGTGCCCCTTATGGTGAAGACGAATCTGATCTTACCAAAACATAACAGGAACAGAACTGAACAAAATTCATGCAAACAAAATACGAACAAACACAGGCATGTATCAGGAAACCTCTTGGGACAGCTAACAAAATTAATCAGAGGGAAACAAGATGGCGGAAAGAAAGCAGTTTCCCGCCATTCAGTGTAGTAATGTCAGCCATTTCTACGTGTCGCCTTACTACTTCCGATGGGGAATACTGGCAGGTTTTTATTTTGTTGGACAGGACAGGCAAATTGCTTAGATGTTGTAAATGTTTGATTGTCTGTCATTTTCCTGTGAACTGGAAATCAGCCTATACTTGTAAATATTTTTACTTACATCAAAATCAAATTTAGATTGCCCGTCTGTCTATTTGTTGCCTCTTAAGGTCTTAAACATTCAAATGGTGGCAAACGGAAAGACAACTCCTGGAATAGGGCATAACGTTTTTTATATAATATAATATTATTGTGGTATAATTTCAGAGTTTCACGAGGGCAAAACTAGTTCCAAATAAAACATTGACAGGCACTATTAATTAAAAGTCGAGAGTCAAAAAATTAAGCATGTTGAACTTTTCAACGAGTAGAGAAGAACTGTGTGGAGAAAAAGTTATAAGAGCATCTACAGATTGTCTGTGGATGTACTTATACATTTTTTTTAATATTTGAATCAGGGAATAATGGTTTCATTCATTATGAATTTGATTAAGAATTATAATAAAAAGTACATTTTTAAAAGGTACGTCATACATAGAATAGCTTTGTATCATAGTCATAGTCTCTTTTGTTTTATCGCGAAAAACATACACTCTTTCTGATAGCAACACGAGTGAAGCCGCAAAGAAAACTAATGGCGTATTAACTTCTACCAGGAGTTCATCATAAAGAGGAGAATCAAAATAGTTCAAATGGTTTTAGACCTATTTCCCTGATTGCGTCCCTCAGCGAATTGATTGCGAAAATCGAATTGACAGCGAGATTGCGTTGCACTCGAGACCCTAATCAATACTAACATCAAAACAAGCTGAACTAATGATGACATTCACAGCTAAAGTGAATATGATTATTTAGTTTCGATTGTTCCTTAGGAACTGCTCATCACCACAAGAATAATCCAACTTATCTTCACCAGAATACTTGAAACAATTTTTCTTCACCAACAATACCTCATCTCATCTATCTCCCTAAATCTCCATAAAAACTTAAATAAACGTAACAGGTAGAAGAAGTTTCACATCTAAATCACGGTTGATACGTAACATCGCTTGGTAATTTTAAAAATCCCCTGGCTCGCTTGATGCCCCTGGCTCCCGTGGGTTCCCCGGCAGTATAGTCGGGTGTTCGGTTATAATAAATAGTATAATAAACAAGATTAACGATGCATAAGGAGGCACGTTTCCTGGACAGTGATGTAAGTGCACATGGACTGGATTTCCCGAATGGTGTTACACTGTGGCGAATGTTTGGCTACAGTTCTGTTGGCTCGACTTTTATATTTTTGACAGCAGTTTAATTGTGCTTGTAGTTGCATAAATTAGACATACGAAAATTTTGTTCTTTTGTTTAATTTTATGTGGGTTTGCTCATAACTCCAGTCACGTCCATCCGTCAAGAGGTCTCGTCCAGGTTTCAACACTGTATGGACCGCCCGGAGGACATGGAGGAGCATACGGTGGAGCTCTGCTCTGTTTGGGTGGAGCAACGCTGAGTCCTCGTTGAGGTGATCGGTGGCGGCGACCTCTCGCGTCCAGCTCGGGATCAATACATGGTCCGGAGCAAGGAGGCATGGGAGGCGGTCACCTTCTTCTGCGAAGCAGTAATGTTAGTGAATGAGGAGGTGGACCGCGAGCGGGAGAGGGAACTCTCACACTCCAGCCGCCGCAACAGAAGAAGACGTCCTGGGCGTCGGGAAACGCAGGGCGATTTCCAGCAACCGTAGGCGCGGGCCTGCGGATGGCGAGCTATGGGTGGCTCGCCGTCCGATAGCAACCAGGCCCGAGTCGACGGCGCGTCGTGTTCCACGCGCGCCTCAGAGAGCTGTCAGCAAAGAAGACGGGGCCCCATAGGGTCAGCGCCTGCTAGGGTTGCGGAATCGGTTTGAAAGAGTCATCGCGGCCCTGGAACGTAAAGGGCATTAGAAGGATTACGGGTGGGTTTTAGTCAGTAAGAGTCTGACACTCCCTTCCGCTCCGCCCGGAGCGGGAGAAGTCATTTGATGATTTCCCATCCAGAAAAAAAAAGAAAAAAAAGAGGTAACAGAGACAAAGTCAACGATAGAAAGACCTTACCCAGAAGAAGCCTGTTCAATCTAAAGAGATTTGGGTTGAATACGTTCGGAAAAACAGACACAGGCAGAGAGTTGCCTGTGTCTGTAAAGACGATTGGAACTCTTCCTGCGATTTGATAGAAAAGCAACAAGGTGGAGATGGTAAGTTACAGTGCGTTCAGATGTCCAATGGTAGAAGGATACCGATGGGAGGAGGTGGAGTTCATGGGCATACTGATTTAAAAATATATCATTACTTTAAAAGGATAAAATAGTCGTGGCACAGAACCGGGAGAAATAGGAATAAGGAGGCCTGAGTAATAGAAGAGGCATTTGAACAGTTCAGGTTAGATAAAAAAAAATCTAATTACTTTGAAAACATTAAATACCTCATAACATGATTACCCGTCCTTTAAGTTTATTAGTAAAACACACCAGTCTATATTTTTGAATATTTCCACAGAAATACATCTTTTAGCGAGAACGAAGTCGAAAACCGAACGCCATCTTGTTTTTTTTTTTTTTTTTAAATACTCCGAAGACGATTTCAATGACCTTAGACATAGTGGGTCCTTTAACCGGTCAAAAGGTACTTGATAAACTCTAAAATTACCTCAAAAAAGGTCAAATTACTTCATCACAAGCTGAAAATGCTCAACAAAAACCTTTTTCCCTTAAATCAACTAACCTTACCTACGTGAAACATGCACACATATTGAACTACAGCTTGTCCCGACTACTCCCAAGTGAGTCAGCCATGGACCAATCACAAAAGTTAGTGTCAGCCCTGTACCGCTTACCCAAGGGAATATTCACAGTTGTACGGATTGACAGGTTACCTGGATCTCGTCAGAGCAATGGATTTATTTTTGTTAATGTCTTCTGTTCTAGTTCAGCAATGGTGGCCAAGTCGCGGGTTCAAACCCAGTTAGGTGCATTGCTTTGTGTAATTAATTTCGTCACCACTGCTCTCAAAACGTTGAAGGAAAACATCGTGATGAAACCGGCATGTCCTAGAACCAAAAATTCGAAGACATGTCACATTCACCAACCCGCACTGGGCCCGCGTGGTGGATTATGGCCCATTCCCTCTGCTAGAGAGGAAGCCTGTGTCCCAGCAGTGGGAACGTTAAAAGGCTGATTATGCTTTATGATACAAAGAAAATGCTTCTGTTCTTTTTTGACTGAAAGTGGGGAGGTGGCAGAGTTCACTATACTTTTTTTATGAGTGGCCTTCGAAGGTCAACCTAGGACTGCTTAACTGGACTTGCATGTGGCGGCCCTAATTTAAATATGAAAGCCTCCAGCCAGGGCTTATAACAATTTAAAACCTAATCGACTAAACACTAAGGGCACCCCCTGTCGGGTACGGACCTCGGCTTAGGGTATCGCTGGGGGAAAAACAAATAGGAACGAGCTGGATTGGGCAGGGTCTTTATGGTATACTAAAACAGCTTTTTATTTTATACTTATTTTTCGGGACTATTCTTAAAAAAAATTGGTTGTTTTCAACAGGACAGCGTGATGATCTTGGCCTGTATCTTATAGAGTGCATCATTTATTAATGCTCTAACAGAAGCTTCTTTGACGTGATTTGTCACGTCACGGCAAAACCTACTACAAACATTCTCGACAATCTGACTCTGTGACTACTCTAACTTTCATATATAACTGGAAAGTGGGAAAATTCGTAAGATTATAAAATAGTGTCAACTGAACATTTGAAACACTTTTTTACGCTTCAAAATTTGATGAGTTTCTCAGAATGACTTCGAGAGATGTTAGACTATCAAATTCTGATGCATAAAAAGGTATGCTAAATGTTCAAGTTGATAATATATCAGAGTTTACAAGATATTTTATAATCTTACGCATTTTATAATTATTAATCCTAAAATATGGCGTCAAAAAATTTGTCCTCCGTCCACGGGAAGTATGCCCAATAGACTGGCGATATTGACGCGTTGTATACAATGCTTACCCTCTGACCAAGGCAAAAGCTAGCCCTTGGGTCACGCGTAGTGTCAACTAAGCATCTCGATCTTTAAATGAGGTAGTACGCGGACCCAGAGACCAAGAGTTTCCACAGCAAACTGCTCGGAAATGTAACTCCCAACTAGATTGGTATATTTCCACCAGTTGAGGTTCTCTTTTTGTTGAGTCGCCTTTGCTATATATACCAATAGAAATTTGGTCGAAAATTTCGCCAACTCACGCATTTTAATTTCCACGGCCAAGTTTCCAAGCGAAACGATGACATCGTTTATCAACAGCCAAATAGGTAATTTGATGAGTAACTTGTTCGTGGTTTCTGTGAAAAATTCATTAGTAGTGACAGCAGCCAAATTAATAAAAATAAAACTATTTTTAAAACACAACAAAATTCCCACTTCGGTGTAACAGGGACCCTTGTAAAATCCGCATAGCGCATGCCCAGTGTGCAGTCGGCTTAAATTCAAATATTTATACCAACGCCGGTTGCTTTTAGGCAATAAAATTTACATTTTTACAAACGTTCGCCTCTGCTTCTGTCGCGGGAGTTTCGAGCGTGTTTTTTGGCAGATAGTACTTACTATAAATGGTTTATTTGGGGATTTCCAATGGAGTAAGCAAGTTTGTTACATCGTATTTTAGGTTCTGGAAAGGGGATTGTAAATTTCAGTGGTATGGAAGTTTGAATCTAGTCGTAAGTACTGAGACATGGATATGTTGCAGTTTATTGGGAACATAACATTGATTATGTCCAATTAATAACTCTCCTGCTTCTGAAATGGATGAATTTACTGTGGTAAGAGATTTGGTTTTATCACATGCTATGGGTGAAATTGACCAAATATTTTAACAGTTTACAGGTCCTTTTTTTCTGGATGGGAAATCATCAAATGACGTCTGCCATTCTGGGCGGAGTGGAAGGAAGGGTCAGGCTCTTACTGACTAAAACCCACCCGTGTTCCTCCTAATGCCCTTTGCGTTCCAGGGCCGCGGTAACTTGTCCGAACAAATTCCTTAACCCTAGCAGCACTGACCGTATGGTGCCCTTCTTTGATGATGACATCTCTTTGAAGCGCACATGGAAGATAGCACGCTATCGACCCGGCCTTGTGGTTATCGGACTGCGAGCCATCCATAGCTCGCTATCCGCTGGCCCGACGCATACGGCAGTCAAGAATTGCCCTGAGAATCCCGAGGGGCATCTTCTTCTGTAGCGGTGGCTGGGTCGTGAGGTTTCCCTCTCTCTCGCGCGGTCTGCCTCCTGCTTCGCTAGCATTACTGCTTCGCATAGAGGTGACTTCTTACACAGGTCCTGCTAACTGCGTGTATTACCTGCAAGATATTTCTAAAAATCTCTAAAAATGGGACATGAGTTAATCTTACCAAAAAAACAAATGTATAGCCTCTTTCCTTCAAAAGAAAACGATCATTCCAAATGAAAACACACACACATACAAAAAAAAAAATCTAATCCGCCTGAAAGCATAAAATTACAGACTCACAATACAATGCCATACAATACAATAACCGTTTCCACAATGCACACCTTTTTGCCAATATTTAGGGTTGCCATCTTTACAGAATTGTAGATTTAGTATTTAGATTTTGAAAATCATACCTGTTTTTACCAGACCATCCAAAAGAAGGTTATTTAACCTGTATGTTTGTATGTATGTTTTGTGGTCCCCCGCAACTCCTTAACGGATAGAATGATTTCGATTAAAACGTCATATTTTTTTCCTTACGAGTGTCACTGGTAACATTAAAAATAAAAACAAAATGGGCGAAACTTAAAAAAAAAACTATTTTTTTTTTCAAAGTAATTTAGAGTAACAAGTGGTTAATTATATTATTCCTTAACTCATTAAGTGTTAAGTATTTGTTTACTGTACCCTATTATAAATCATACTTTGTAATAAAAATACAAAGCAATAAATAGATTAGAAGATTTTACGTATTTTATTAAAATTTACAGGGTATTTTCAAAATCTTCTATGCAGTCTTTCTCTAGGGTAGGGTTGGCAACACTGCCAACGATATACAATTTGCAAGAACGCGCCCCAGGGCTGGGAAACACCGGGAATCCAATGTAATATTTAATACTGGAACAATGAAGGAGTTAAAATCCCGGGGTATCGTATAGATCCCGGGTTAAAATATGTAAAGGAAATTCCATATGAGTAGTATCTGTTTCATGACTAAATATTGGAAACAATGGTTCCTGTCTTTTGATGTTTGAAATAGCTTTATTTCCATGTGTTTCTGCGAATGTGCGTGTATGTAGGTATTCGTTCAGGATTATGCCTTTTATCGTAAGTATTTTTGGAACTCGAATGTAGTCATTAATGGCGCTAGGTGCTAGGGTCTTTTGTTGCTACCTTACTGAAAGGCCCATCTCTGAACTACTTTATAAATCTATTCTTTGTACGTCAAGCAACGATGGTGTTTCATTTATTAATATTCTGAAATTCGTTTGTTTCATAAGTTTGCATACGCTCTGGATAAGCGACATTCTATCAGAACATTAATCGAGTTAGCATGGGATCAATCCCTATAATCCCTATACTTAGGCCTTTCGAAAGCCGCATCCGCTAATAGAATAGAACTTTGTGTTAAGATTCAGGTGCATCAATGCCATCACAAGAATAACCAACGAAGTGAAGTTAGTACGGTAACAAAAAGAAACGCAACGCCATCTATCCCCCCATCAGAGAACTAACTGAACGAATTCCTGCATCGCGGTATCAGAGTTTTCTGTGCTATTTGAACGTGTACCACAGCCTAAATATCATCCATCGGGGAACTGCCCACCAAACACAACAATATGTGGATTGGATAGATGAAAGATTTTCACAAATTGTGTATGCTTCTTTTTAGCTCTGATCATACCAACAACGTTCACGGAACAACCTCATAGAGAGCACGAAAATTACATGCTAAATAAACATTATCACTCATATGCTCATCAATGAAAATATAATCCTAAAATAAAATCAGCAACTTATATGACTACCAAACTATTTGCATGACATTAAAATCAGATACACTAACAAAAAATAAAATCAAAGAGGAAAATCATTACTAGGTACATCAACATAGTGTATGCTCACTGCTGCGTCGTACAAAAAGCTTCATTTCAGTTCAGTTGCTAGACAGAAACCTTCTAACGCTGATCTTAAAGAGTAAAAATTTATCTTATTCCTACAGCAAAACTATTCAGATTATTACAACACTCACAAATTTTAATCTCCAAACAACCTGAACTTTAAAAACAATAAACAAACGAAAACAAAACAGTAATAACGTAAAACGAAACATATTACATTCAGGGAGCGAACAGCAAATCTTAGCGCAATTTTGTCCCAGTCATGATTTACAATAGTACGGAATCTTCTGAGAAAACTATAAACCTGCGTAACGGTATATTTATAGGCTCTATTCCTACTTTTGTCTGGCTAAAGCTCTCTCTATTTATGCAGCTACATTTCCTTCTAATCTGACATTACAGCTAGCGTTTCCGGCGACTCTAGTTATGGCAGTGAACTTAGAAAAACTTTAAATTTAGTTTGGTTGGAATTTATTATTTTAAAGTTTCTGGCAAGACTGTTTATTCTTTTCTTATGAATGGAGAATCATCTAATGATATCTTCCACTCTGGGTAGAGCGGTAGAGAGTATCAGACTCTTACTGACTAAAACCCATCCTTGTTTTTCCAAAGACCCTTTGCGTTCCAGGGCCAAGCACAGACAAGCCCTAGTGGGACCCTTCTTCTATGCTGACATCGCTTTGAGGCGCTCGTGGAACAAAACGCGCGAACGGTTGATCCGGGCCTGGTAGTTATCGGACGGCGAGCTACCAAACGCTCGGTCCGGAGGCCCGCGTTTATGGGAATCACCTGCAACTCCTGACGCCCGGGGCGTTTGTATGCACACGAATGGGTTTCGTTAGTAAGAATCTGAGACTCTCTCCCGCTCCGAAAAAAGGCCCCCTAAACCTACACTGTATTTTAACCCAAGCCTTCCTTAATTGACTGATCTCTCCTAGGGATGCACTCAGCCAACTTCAGAAGAGTTGGCTTTAGCGAATAAGGTCTTATCATTCTTTTTTTTTTGTTCTGCTTTAATTTTTGTTACAGGCAAGACCGGTTAAGCAGATGACGACCTCATGGGATAACCTACGAAATGCCTCGCTTGTTGTGAGTTCTACGCACCTGCTTCAGGAGTCTACCTACTTTACAATAAACCCTTTCTCAAAGGCTTCATCATTCCTATTTAAATATAAATGTAGAAGGCAATTTCAATCTAGTATACGTCAACGAAATGTCTCATAAATATGGATAGATCGATTCGAGAATATTGGTAGATGGCATTAAATATTCAAATTCGATGCTATCGGATGCAATATTAGGAGCTCAGCTCTCTGCTGTGTTCTGATGCTGTGTTTATCTTACTGGTAGAAGGTGGAAGATTATTTGGAGGTGCGTTTAAGATTAGGCTTTGGTGAAATAGAGCGTGCCGGAGTTTAAAAGGACGCCAAAATTAAAAAAAAAATTTTTTAAATAAATCCATGTTCAAAAATGAGTAAAAACTAGTTTCAGGTGTAACAATTCACCTTGTATTTTTATATTATAAAATAATAATAGTTTATGAACAGTTATAAAGTTTATATATTATAATATGTAATATCATAAATGCAATACCTTTTAAGGGGACAACTTTTACTACGGGACCAAATCCGAAATCGCGAAAACAAATATCAGCTGTTCAGTACATTTTGTCGAGTTATGCACACGGGAATGTATAGGAGCAAGTAGGAAGTAGTAAAACAAACCCAAATCATCGCTTACCATCATGTGTCAGTGGTCAAACACATGTCTATCATTATTAAAAAAAAACCTTAAAACCTCACGTCCAAAACAGTTCCTCAGTTAATTATCCATCTAAAATATTTCCAACGTATCCAATTCACGAACTTCAAGCCCAACGTTTGCATATAACAAACAGAAAAACAAATAACAAAGTTTATAATAGGGGTACCTACCCTTTGCGACAAACTTCAACTAAAGACAGTCACAGGCCGCTCTAAAATTTAATTTCACATACGAAATTCGCAAAGAAGACATCAGAATTAATCCTAAGGATTGTTTCTGATGTCTGTTTGAAATGTGCGGAATTACATCCTCGTTTACTGACGAAACCGGCTAAGTGTGAGGCGGATTATTGAGACGAGGGTTCCGTACTACAAAAATGTTTACTGCCATTTATATTTTTTTTTTCGGTAATAGATTCAGCTCGCGTGGGGTAGTTATATCTTTTGGCATTTGGCAATAGTGCAGCTTCTTATCAGAAAGAGTTTTTGTAATGGAATCAGCAATTTCAGTCACTGATGACTACTTTCAAACGGATAAAAAATATAAAATAACTCTTTTTAATATTATATGAACAGGCATTTTACGAGTATAAATCGTTATTCAGGTTTCACAAAATTATCAAAGAGCACATCGGAATTAATCCTAAGGAATTGTTAATGATGACTGTTTGAAATATGCGGAATTACATCCTCGTTTGCTGAGGAAAACGACCAAGTGTGAAGCGAACTTACTAGATGAGGGTTCCGTGCTATCAAAATGTTAATTCTTATTTTTGATGTGAAACGTTTAATACAGGCCGACTAATCCGAGTAACCAAGGTGTCGCCACGCTAATGATACATCTAATACGGTGTGGTGACGCGTCGCTAAGCGCAAATAACTGAGCGTCTCTCTCCCCACTTAAGGCGATACCCCGACCAAAACTTTGTGGTAGTGCGTTTTTCTTCGCTATTCAGAGACTAATCAACTCATTATTTATGAGAAATAATCTACATGTAAAAACACATTACTAATGTTCGATGTCTATCATCACATTCCACGTTCTAATTTGTTTTTATGTGTTATAAATAAATTTAAAACCTACTTTTAAAAAATGACTAAAATTGATGACGCTCTAATCATTTGAGGATTACACTAATGGATAGATAATTTAAAAATCTATATTATACACGTTTTATTTCATTTCAAAATATGGGTTATTTTTTTTAATTCCAAAAATTGTGAGAGTTCTATGATAAAAGGGCGTGCGCAGGATGCGGGCGGCAAAGGGAACGGATGCTCAAGGTTATTTGGTCAGGGAAACGCCTTAACGGTTTTATATTTATGAATAAATATTCATAATTGTAATTAAAATTAAAGCAATACGACACGGTTGGCACAGTAATTGAGCATTCGGCTGCTGCGCTACGTGCCGCGGGTTCGATCCCCGCACGGATCAAAAGTTTGCATGGCTTACAGATAATTGTTTCGGGTCTGGGTGTCTTGTGTATGTGAGTATTATGTTTGTAAACGCACCCACGATACAGGAGTAAATCCCAGTGTGGGGCAGCGATTTTTTTTAAAGAAAATAATAAAATATAACATAATAATATTTTTCAACACTCTATTTTTTTTTTGCAATTCAACTCCATATTGTTTACTGCGTTTTGACTTTTTTGGTACCTACTAGTTTCTGTCTCCGAGATTAAATTGCAAACGTACAAAAATTATCTCTTTATAAATGTCCATTTTTGTACCTCTATATACGGAAACATATTAAATTAAAAGTAATTTTGTGCAAAATACCTACAGTCTTGTGTCAGACTACTACGGGGCCGGATACGTTTTCTAACTTCAGAAACGGGACCCTAAAAATATATTCGGTATTTCTTTATATTTCTTAGAACAAAAGACGTAAGATGTTATTGTTATATTCTGTGCCAGACTCGTGTAAAATTAGGCAGTTCTTTTTTTTCTATAAAATAATGATTCGTATTTATTTTTGCTCTTAGAATCATAAGAATTTCATAATAGGCTGGAATTTTCACGTGCTAATGTTCAGATAGTCGTTCTTACAAACTTTATAGTGGCTCCTTTTAGTATAGTTATCCAGTGGGATGCTGCAATATAAATGGTACCATAGATGACGGAGCCAGAAGGTAGCCATAGCAACTGCTCAATCAAAAAAAGAATGAGCATCATCGTGTTTAGGTTTATTCGATAGGACGGTATTAACAAGTGATATTACATATTTAAAGATTTTGTACTTACTTAGGTGGTCATAGAAACTGCTCAAACAAAAAAAAAAATGAGCATCATCGTGTTTAGGTTTATTCGATAGGTATTGACATGTGATATTAGATATTAAAGACTAGCTGCTGCCCACGACTTCGTCCCCGTGGAATCCCCGATTTTAAAACATTCTTTATCGCTGCTCCGCTCCTTGGCTTAAGCGTGATGATATACACCCCTAGTTTTTAATTAGTACAAAAAAAAACAGGGCTCTGTCCGTACCCGTTACTGATCATATTTGTGTAGTCAAAAGTAAAAAAATAAAAGCCTAAAATTGTCCACGGAATTTTTTAATAATTGGTAAATTCATAATAGAATCAACATTCATAACAATTGCTACAAGAAAATACTACGCACAGTGTTTTTCCATTTTAATCGTCATTTATTCATTCATAAATCAATAGCCTGTACAATATTTTTATAAGTTGAGTGGTATTTTAGGATATAAAAAACGCTAATAACTTTGCTATTTATTAACATATTTTTTTTAGACTTTTCTTAAATTATAACGAGACCTTTTCTAATAAGCCCTTAAAGTATTTGTACTAATTAAAAACTAGGGGTGTATAGCCTAAAGCCTTCCTCGATAAATGGTCTATGCAACCCAAAAAGAATTTTTCAATTCGAACCAGTAGTTCCTGAGATTAGCGCGTTCAAACAAACAAACAAACAAACTCTTCAGCTTTATAATATTAGTATAGATTTTTAATTAAGTATACTTATTTATTCTTCAGAACATCTCTCGTTTTCTGAGCCGGCCTCGGCGACGCCGTTTCTGTAAATCTGGTTCGAGGTGGTGCAAGTGTGTCTGGAATGATGGGGGAGATCTTTGCCCAACAGTGGGTCACAATAGGATAAAAAAAATATCATCTTTACTTCATGCATACAATTTTCTTTAGAGAAAAGCGTGATGTTCGTTTGTCTCATTTCAAATCAACTTTAATGTGTGTTCTTATTTCATCGAATCTCCTTAAAAATAAACTGAGAATTTAGCGTTTTAGAGAAATTTATTATTGCTTTCCATTAAAAGACACGGGCTTCTTCTTCATTTACGGCAGCTCGGTCTTGAGGTTTGCCTTTCCCTCACGCGGTCCACCTCCTCATTCGCTGACATTACTGCTTCACTGTAGGAGGGGACTGCTTGGCTTGCCTCCTCATTCCAGACTATAGACTGAACCAGGGCTGGGAACGAGAAGTTGCCACCGCCGCCGGTCGCGTCGTAGGGTACCTAGAAACTTCTATTTCGATGCTGGGACAAATCTTTACACCCGAGCGGGACCGTGGGTAGAAGCTGGTATGGTACGAAACCCTATTTGGAGCAAAAACAGTTTACTGAAACAAATGAAAACAACTACAATAAAATATCTGACAACTTGAAGCATCTCAGCCTTAATGGTAATAAAAATATACTCGTAACTCAAACAGAAATATTTATTCTGTAAATACTCGTTGACGACACTTATGCAAGTTTGCTCCGTCGCTTCCTTGCTAACGGACCGCTCGTACTTGAGAAGAAATACTAAAATAAATTCAGTATGCTGGAACAGCCTCATGATCATAACTTTCTGCATACTTTTATTTAAATCATTATTAGGCATGCCTTTTGATTAGCTTTGGTGGATTTGGCGGTCGGAAAGAACGATCTCGTTTAACATGGAATTCTGGGTTTGATTCCTGGGTCTGACAATCTGCTGTTGAGTTTTTTCCCTGTGTCTTGGTTACATTTTGAAATTCGGAGTTCACAAGATTAATGCCTATAGTTCGTTTAAAAGTTACTAGTAAAACTTGTCTGCCGCGCTCTGTAACAGAATACACGCGTTTCAAGCATAAATATACATACATACCTATATTCCTCACACTTTCATCCATCCAATAACAATCCAATAAGTTGGTAACACAAAAAACATCTGAACATCGACATAAATGTCAGTCGATGACGTAAAAAAACAACACAATATATCATAAGGTTGGCAACGAAAATAATCCGTCAACGAATGTCGAATTATTGTCAGGTTGGCAGACGTGGAGATAGAGGAGCCGCGAAATTGTAAGGATGGAGTGTGATAGTGTCTAGGGAATCGCCACGATCGATCAGGAACTAGAACATTATTAAAGTACTGCAGAGTCAGAAATTTCCAAATTTCGACCCCTTTTTTCAGTGCATTTTAATCGACGAGGAAATATCTCACTACCATGAAAACCAGCGTCAAAAATTAGGTATTCGAAAAATATGCTGAAGTTTATCCATTTTGAAGCAGCCATGAGGCACAGTTAATTTCTCATTATTTTATTTAAGTACAGATAAGTTTTCATTATATTATAATGTCGTTACGATTCCTGTCCTAAGAACTTGTTCTATCCCCTTGTACTCATTATCTGCCTAGCTTTTTCCCAACTATATTGGGGTCGGCTTCCAGTCATACCAGTACCAGTATTTAACGTGGAGCGGCTGTTTACCAGACCTCCACAACCCATTAACTGGGGACCACGGCACTTCTTGGCAAGACTGGTGTCTGATTTTCTGGCTTCTGACGATCCGTAACGACTGCCAAAGATATGACAGCCGGAAACAACGGCTTAACGTGCTTTCTGAGGCACGGAGGAAACTCAGTATGTTAAGATGGTTACCCATCCACAGACCAACCTTGGTAAGCGTTGCTTAACCTTGAAGATCGACCTGTGCGGCTGTTATTCTTTAGCTACAAGCTATCCCCTTGTACTAAGAAAGTGATTTTGTTATTGAATGGGCACAAAGTAGGTAAAGATTTCACAAGTTGTGATAACATCACTGTACCTACATATAGTTTTAACTTGTATTTTATTTAAGTACTAGCTTCTGTCCGCGACTTCGTCCGCGTGGTTTCCCCGTTTTTTCCACATTTTCCATTTTTTCTTCGCTCCTATTACTCGCAGCGTGATGTTATATAGCCTAAAGCCTTCCTCGATAAACGATCTATTCAACCCAAAAAGATTTTTTCAATTCGAACCAGTAGTTCCTGAGATTAGCGCGTTCAAACAAACAAACTCTTCAGCTTTATAATATTAGTATAGATATCTAAGTAAGTCTAATTAACTAATATAAATATAAACTTAAATATATTTTTGAACGATAATCACGTCTAAAATAGATTTCATTTATAAAAGGTTACACTAGCATTGAGTGAGAGCAATGTTATATTTCAGAAAATATCAAGAATCGTTACTTTTCAGGATTCCAGAGCGAAACCATCGAAAAAGAAAATAATCTTAATAAAAGCTGTTCTTGATTCATTTTCAAATGATATACATACATATCTACTATTGTAAGGTGTGTTTAAAACCCTTTACAACTGAACCGTTTGTTAATATTCCCTTGATATCCAAGTCACAACACTATTACTTCCACCACACCCTTATTATGACGTCACAAGCATGTTTCTCTATTGCTACCACTTGATCTTGACAAGGGGAAACTTCAAACGTTTGTGTGGGAGATACTTGATGGATTAGGCCTTTAAACTTAACTATTAAACATGAAATATGTGTGTTGGAATGTTTGGGATATCGTCTGATTTGTAAGCGTTTTATGGGTGAAATTTTAGCAATCTAATCTTGTCCCATTACTCATTATTAAAAAAAAAACATTCTAGCTTTTCATGTGGCTTTGCCCACGTGGAGGGTGAAAGTTATCCCACAGGATTAAAAAGTATCATATATGTTCTATTTCCAGGTCATGTTCTAAATATGTGTTAAATTTCAACCAAATCCACTGTGTTGTTTTAGGGTGAAAGCGTAACAAACGGACTCACTTTCGCATTAAAAATATAATAACAACTAGCTTCTGCCCGTGACTTCGTCCGCGTGGAATAGTTACTTTACCCCCG
This sequence comes from Hecatera dysodea, assembly GCA_905332915.2. Classification (NCBI taxonomy): domain Eukaryota; kingdom Metazoa; phylum Arthropoda; class Insecta; order Lepidoptera; family Noctuidae; genus Hecatera; species Hecatera dysodea. The sequence continues at coordinate 16,403,592 of HG995303.1, forward strand.
ATTTTGAAACTCTCAGCCCGATCGGTTTAAAATTGACAAAGTTTCATACAAACTTTCATCCCCTATTTTATTCCCTTGGGGGTAGAATTAATCAAAATCCTTTCTTAGTGGATGCCTACACCATACCATCTACCTGCATGCCAAATTTCAGCCCGATCCGTTCAGTGGTTTGGGCTGTGCATTGATAGATCACTATATCAGTCAGTCAGTCACTTTTGAGTTATATATTATTATATATTTAGATAGAAAGAAGATAGATGAAGATGATATTTATTAAAGTTATAGGATAGGATATCTCGGGACCCTGGAATCCCGGACCTTTGAGAGGCATACGAGGGGCCGCAAAAAACTCGGAAAGATCGACGCTTTCAATGCTATATGACCCGCGTCTCTATGCTGACATCTCTTTGAGAGGCGCGTGGAACACAACGCACCGTCTACCCGGGCCTGTAGTGCTATTCTGTAAATGGTAAATCACTTCGAAAGCCATCTCGCAAATCATCTCGAAAGTCACACTCACTTCGCTTCTCATCTCGCCTGTATAAGTTTCGGTATTCACATGTCAAGATCAAGGCCAAGTGAAGTGAAGTGACTCTATGGAAGTGAGTTCCGAGAACCCAAGTGACATTGCTCTAAGGTAGTAGGGTAGTGACGTTGAGTTGTATCTTGTTATGATTTACATCAACTCACTAAAATAAGTGTAACAAATTTATTTGTATAACAAAATCCTATAGACAAACGTCAAAATTCTCACCCGTGTTAGTTCCTCTCACTTCGATCATCACTGTCGAATTCACTCCATTTAAGAATACGAAACTAGTTTTACAGGTATTACTGCGGATTCAGAAGTGATTTTGCAAATGAACTTTTCAGAATAGCACGGCAGGTTGTTATCGGATGGCGAGCCGCCCGACGCGGACGCTCGCCGTCCATAGGTTCCTACGGTGACCGATAATCGCCCTGTGACACACGACACAAACAGGGCCTATCTAATACGTATTGTCTAACTTGAAACTCGCAATTTTATATTCCTAAAACAGATCATTTAACCTTTGCGTCACCATGAACTGAAAGCTCTATAGGCGTACACACTTCCGCCTTTCATTCCTGAAAAAAAAAACAACATTCATGAAAAAAATAGAAGCTATAGAAAAACTGCACTCGCTAAGATATACAATAGAAACATGAAGTGGAGGTATTCAGTCTACAGTTAAGCTCCTTTACAACTTACCCACTTTTGTGTTTAAGTCTTTGTTAAGGTACCCGACAATAGCCGGAAATATTTTTTTGCCTCGGTTACTTTCAAAAAGAGCAAACGCTGCAAGTTGGCTTTTAAACGGTGAAGAATGGCAGAGGAAGAAATAACCCATTTGCATTAGTTGTATGAAGAATTCATGTTTTATTTATGGAAATAAGTTTTTCTTTTGTTTTAGGTATTGTGGAATTATACGAGCCTCTGCTAATGTTGACGCATACTTAAAGTAACTCCTCATAAAATAAAGGCATTGTGTTAACAGTTTAAATGTAACTACAAGTGCCCTGCTACCAACCTGCAGCCTGGCTTCTTGTATCTAATTTCCATTTGTTTTATTTTAATAAACATTTTTTTAAAGTGCCTACATTATTAATTTTTGTTTATTTTCACACAAAAAAGGAGCACTCATGCGTTTTCTGGGTTTTATCTATCTCTGTTTCAAAATTCACTAAATGAGTTCAGCAATTAAGGCTTGAAACCTTACCAAACAAAAAACTGGATTTCGCGAGTTAGAATTTGTATAACAGATTGGTCTAGTCCCTATATTTAAAGCATTTATACATTATTTATCTAGTTATGAAAATAAAGGTTGAGTGTAGACCTCTCTCTTTTTTTCTTACCCCAACGATCCTGTGCCAGCCTTATCCAAGTACTACCCGCAATAGCAACAGTGTCGTCCACCCATCTCGCCTCATCCAACCAATCACGGTAGCAGATACGCGTTTGACCAATTTTATCGTACCGTTCGATAATTTGTACCCGAAGCTGGGTTTATGTATGTATAGTCTAGGTTCCATCACTCAATACTCAATACATTTATTTGCATTCCACAATGTTAACTTAGGTGGTAGGTACATATAAAATATACATAATTTTAGATCATTGTGGACCCTGTCGGTCGCAGCAAGATAGAACAGAGGAAGAGGGCTTATTATTATTTGAAACAAGTAAAATGTTAATGTTTTTCTACTACTCACTTAGATTTTGGTTATTTTTGGTATTCATTGTCATTTATTAATTTTATTTATCATTAAAATATTCAGTAATATTATAATAGCATTTATGAATTAGGAATTGTTTAAGCTTATTTATAAATATATTAAATTTTTGTTCGTTTTTAATTGCTTCTGGTAATTTATTGTATATTTTTACTAACATTACTAAAGGGCTTACTTTCTTGACCTTTGGCTTTGACCACGCACCATAAAAACTGCCCTAAACCATAAAGCTAAATATTTTTTCATCTATCCGCAAACACAAAGTCCCTAAACAAATTGCTCGACAACTACAGTTTGAGTTGACAACACACCCACACAACAAAGCGTTTATAACGCAAACTTTTACGTTACGAGAATCACAACGCAGGTAAGCCCTGAACGCAATTTTGTCGTAGTTATGATTTACAACGTTGGGGACCTTTCAGAAATTCAGCGGGTAGTTTATGTACCTTCACCTGTGTCCCTTATAAGCTTTATGAGTTTATCTACACTATTTTTAGTGTTATATCTATGTGAAGATCTTTATTGTTATTTCGTAGCTTAATTTTGAAGCTGATGTGCTTATAAACTTGCGATTTTAGTGTCACCTTTGTAACTTGAATGAGGGAAGGGTAGCACGAATGTACGGACCTACATTATATAATAGCATCGTCATGTATGTATTTTGCGTAGGGTTAAGGAAAGGTATACTAGTGTACAATAGTATGCCTTTGATTAACCTAACGTTTCGCCTGTTATTTTATGTCAAACCCGCGACTTCGTACGCACATTGATCGTTCCCGTAGGAATTTCAGGAAACCCTCTAATACTGCTCCACTACACTCCCCAAGGAACCAACAATAAGCCAAATTTCAGCTTTCTAAGAACAGTAGTTTCAGCTGTACGTTGTCTGTCATCCACTCAGTAATGGAAGAGTTTTATATGTCGCAGTCGATTGACCATTAAAGCAGCTGCTTAGGCTTTTCATTGAACAGCGCCGTTAAATAAGCAGCCTAAGTAATATCCCGGCATTTATTAGAACAGCTATACAAATGTGTTGGTTCAATATCGTTTAAAGACTTGCCTAGCCATGTAGCAGAACATAGGGCAAACGGAGCTTAGGATTTTCGGGAGGTACCTGTTTCGGATTCAGCGGGAGGACACGCCCGGGTGTCAACACTGTGTGTATCGCCCGGAGTACACGGTAGAGCATCCAGGTATATACTGCTTGGGCGAAGCAACGCTGTGTCCTCGTCAAGGTGATCGGCGGCAGCGACCTCTCACTACCGGCCCTGGTTCAAGCCATGGTTCGGAGCGAGGAGGCATGGGAAGCGGTCACCTCCTTCTGCAAAGCAGTAATGCTAGTCTAAATGGCCTGGGTCGACGGCGCTTCATGTTCCATGCGCGCCTCAAAAACTTGTCAGTAAAGAAGATGTGGTAAGATAGGTCAGTGCCACCTAAAAATAGCGCTTCTTTAAAAGAGTCACTGCGGCCCTGGAACAAAATGGGCACGAGGAGGAATACGGGTGGGTTTTAGTCAGTAAGAGTCTAACACTCACTTCCGCTCCGCCCAGAGCGAGAGAAGTCATTTGATGATTTTCCATCCAGAAAAAAAAGAGAGCTTGCTTGCTAGAACATCGAGTTTAACCTTTTTCCCAAGGGCGTAGACATAAACGTCACCAGCTGCGATCCTTACATACGTATTCCTTCTGAAGATCTGGCGTGCAAATCAGATGAGTATCGTGTCTAAGTCACTAAATGCTGACTAGGCAATTCTGGATATTGATCAGTCATTCTACTAACATCAGCAAGGTATAACAGTGCGCTAGAATTTATCAAACTTCCAGAACTAATTAGCTAAAGCTTAAAACAAACATCGACATTTAATGCCCAAATAGATCCCTCTCCTAATGCCCATTGTATTTTGCTAAGCAATGTTATTGTATCGTACTGATGGCCACATTGGCTGCGCCAATTGTAATCTAAGCCCTCATTAGGGTCATCCTTGCGAACGGTTATTCAAGTTCGCTCAAGTGAATGAGGTTTAGTCGACCTAGATAATAACGTTGAGGTAAGTTTAAGGTATTAGCAGATCGTTTTATAGGTAGGTAGTAGTCTCTAATGATGGTTTTAGCAAGCGTAGTCTCTGTTTAGCTTCGCTGTGGTTTACATTCCCGTTCTGAAGACTGCTGCTCTTCAAAAGAACAGCTTGGACTTCAGACAATGTTCGAACAGCGATATGTCAAATTTTTCGGTTAGGGCTATGTGACATTTCGGTAGCCTAGGTCAATACCTTGCATTTTGGATTTTTTTGAGAATCTTTATCTACACGTTATAAAGCTGAAGAGTTTGTTTGTTTGCTTGAACGCGCTAATCTCAGGAACTACTGATGTCCAATTTGAAAAATTCGTTCAGTGTTAGATAGCCCATTTATCGAGGAAGGCTTATAGGCTGCTATATATCATCATGCTAAGACCAATAGGAACGGAGCACCAATGAGGAATGTTGCAAAAACGGGGTTCGTTTTTCTATCCCTTTTGTGACGCAGACGAAGCTGCGCTGGTCAACTAGTCAATGATAAAATGTTGCCAATAAATTGTAATTTGTCAACGGCCTTTGATATTATTTCAAGTAATGATTGTGAATATATAAAACTGTAATGCGACAGGTGTCTACAAGCACAACTATAGACAAATGGTTATTGATGATAATTCACATAAACTAGCTGCCGTCCGTGGTTCCCCGTGTCGAAAATTATCCCAACGGAACATACTCCCGATGATAAAAACGTTATGTCGTATGTGTTATTTCAGACAAACTACTTTTTTTTGGATCATCAAATGACTTCTCCCGCTCTGGGTGGAGCAGAAGGGTGTTAGACTGACTAAAACCCACCCGTAATCCTTCTAGTGCCTTTTGTGTTCCAGGGCCACGGTGACTCTTTCGAACAAATTCCACAACCTTAGCAGGCACTGACCCTATGGGGTCCCGTCTTCTTTGCTGACACCCGTGCTTTTTGAGGCGCGCGTGGAATAGGACGCGCTGTCGACCGGGCCCTGGTTGTCATCGGACGGCGAGCCACCCATAGCTCGACGTCCGCATACCCGCGCCTACTTTGGCCGGAAATCGCCCTCGTTTCCCTCTCCCGCACGCGATCCGCCTCCTCATTCGCTAGCATTACTGTTTCGCAGAACGAGGTGACCGCTTCCCACGCCTCCTCGCTTCGGAATATGGATTGAACCAGGGCCGGACGCGAGAGGTTGCCGCCGCCGATTGCCTCGACGAGGACATGGCGTTGCTCCGCCCAAGCAGAGCAGACCTCCACCGTATGATCGTATGATCGTGTTCTCCGGGGTCTATAACCTACCTCTGCGGCAAATTTCATCCAGATCCATTCAGTAGTTTTTGCGTGAAAGAATAACAAAAATAATTATATGTATACATCCATACATACAAATTTTCGCGATAGTAAAAAAGAACAAGTTCAGCTGTTTGTAAGATCACTCTCAAATTTCATAGCACACACACGCACGCAGTCGCTACGATTCGGTCTTACAATATTCTTATTTAAAATTGATCATTTTGTTACTAATTTTGCGAACAAAGCAAGATTGAGAGACCTAGTATATATTGCCATTTAACGTGGCAATGCCGCCAGTCTCTTGAGCAAATTATCAACTGACAGCGTTGAGGGCGATTTTTTTTTTATATTACGTTTGAGTTTGTTGTTAGTTTAGTTTATTAAAATAGATTTAAGTGGTCCATTATCCAACATGAAATAATATTCTAGTACTTGTTAAATGAATTCCCATGTATACATATAAAGGGGAAAGCTTTTTTTGTTTGTATGTCTAAATAAGCTCCGAAACTACTGGACCGATAACCATTTTGCCGCCAGTCGAAAGCTACATAATCAGCGAGTAACATAAGCTCTAATGTTATCCCCATATTCCCACGAGAACGGGAACTATACTATATAAAAAAGACACTACGAATCAAAATTAAAACAACATACACACTAAAAGTATCACCTCAAATCTAAATTCGAAACGACAGAATTCTCCATAAAACAGGCCATCGCGTAGCCACCTACAGACCAAAAACCGGTTCGTATTTACTCTCAATACCGGCCCTCTAATAATTTGCGGTGCCGTACCGCAACCGTACCGTGACTGTACCGGGACCGTGCCGGGGCCGTATCGTCACCGGGACGGCCGTTAATTAGTTTGCTTGACGAGGGTAGTAGACGTTAGTAGTATATTGTTAATGACTACACCGTTGGACACTATGTTGGGTACCTTCCTCACTTTTGAACAGAAATTTATGAAGGTGTTTGTACTGGAAAATTGTTTCATGTAGGTATTTATGATATCGTTTTGTCGAGTTTATTTGGGGTGTGTTTGTTGAAGTGAATAAATTAATGGATCATATTTGAATTCCCTGAAGAAGTGGACTGAGGTTTAAAAGGTGACTAGTAATTGAATTACCAGTTAAATTGTACGGTTAACGAAAACGACCGAATTTATTTATTAAGTTACCGGTTCCAAATTATTATAAATTGTACATCACTCAATTTATATAATCTACACTAATATTATAAAAAGGAAAGATTTGTATTTTGTGCGTGTGTGTGTATGTTTGTGATAATTAAACTCAAAAACTACTGAGCCGATTTCAAAAATCTTCCACCATTAGAAAGCTACATTCACCCTGAGTAACAAAGGCTATATTTTATTCCCGTATTCCTACGATAACGGGAACTACGCAGGTGAAACCACGGGGCGCTGCTAGTTCATTATAAACCTCATCAGTACGTTCTCCATCTGTAAATTGAATGTATTATAATTAGTTTCACTCACCTATGATTTTTTTTTTGGTATAGCCAATAGCATACGTGCTATGAACAACCGTCGACTTCAAAGTGAGTCGTGACAGCAATCCGTGTCGAAAAATTCTTAGACTTTTTTTCGGCTTCCGCCAAGTTCGTATCATCCGATAAAGAACTTGTTGGATTACTTAAACACTGGTCCACCAATCAGCCATCATCATCTTCCTACGAGTAATCTTTTTTAGCGTCCAGGGGCCTAAGTCTGCTATTTCTATTTATAAATTTGTCATTCCAACACGATTCCATTGTCATTTGCTAAAAGTTCGTAATCTGCTAAATTCATAATGGTCGACCATTGGTCGGTCAATGGTCATGTAATACTTTTTGATAACCGAGCTATTAAAAACAATGACTGCACAATGACGTTCTAATGGTAAGTCACTGATCAAAGGAACTATCAAAATTTTAGCAGACTACCGCATACGTCTGTCATACATTTGTCATTATGTACGAGATTACCATGCTATGCTATTTCTTTCAATGGAGTGTCAGTGGTTGACCACTGGAAAGTCATAGTGACGCTTTTTTATTACTAGATTACCAAACTTGTAAAAATAAACCATTAGGAGATTAATGATAGACCATTCTGACACTATTGTAATAGCAGACTCTGGGCCCTGATTAGGTGCTGTACCTAGCTTCAACCACTGACACGAACGCTTACGATCGCAGGTTGTTGTACAGGATCCCAGGATCCTCTTTACAGCCCAGTCGTGCTATTCTGAAAAGTTTATTTGCGAAATCACTTCTGAATCCGCAGTGAAATCATGTGAAGCTAAAGTTTCGTATTTTTAAATGGAGTGAATTCGACACTGGCGCCACCAAGTGATGATCGAAGTGAGAGGAACTAAAACGTTTGTCTATAGGATTCTGTTACACATATAAATTTAGTGAATTGATGTAAATCATAACAAGATACAACTCAGCGTTACTACCCTACTACCATAGAGCAATGCTACTTGGGTTTTCGGAACTCACTTCCATAGAGTCTCACTTCACTTCACTTGGCCTTGATCTTGACATGTGAATACTCTGATATTCTTAACTTGCACAGGCGAGATGAGAAGCAATGTGAGTGTGACTTTCGAGATGATATGCGAGATGAAGTGATTTAGTAACAATTCGATTTAGGATTCCCCTGTTGCTATGCATGCTTCGAAGCGTAAGTCTCGCTGTTGGTCACTTAGTTCGTGTGGCCTAGCTTTTTTATCTTTCCGATTAGAAGCAAGGACTTCATTGTTATTTTGATACTAATTTCATGGCCCGCAGCAAGCTCAGTCGTAGATTGAAATAGATCCCTATCCACTATCGTCTTCAATTCGACGTTGTCAATAATGGTTACCGGCCGACCGCAAGGGTCATTCTTTAATACAAAATTTGCAGACTTAATCAAAACAATTGAACCAATAATGGACCATGTTTCTGCAACCAGTTTTAGGCCCATACACATAATTAATATTTCGAGTTGTTTGCGCAGCGGTATTTCCACGTTAGAACTCATATTCGAAAATTGTACGAATTTTCAGTTTATCCATGGAGCCAAAAATTACCATAATTTTACAGAAACAAAACACTATCTAAAAACAAATGCTTGTTTTTTAAATTATAATAACACGGCTTAAGAATAATGTTTATTTGAATTTAGAATGGCGCGCTCATCCAGAGATAATTAAATCTGAAAATGCTGGTTATAAATCTCCAATTACATATATATGAGTAGGTAACGATGTTTTCATAATATGTTATGAAAACATCGTTTTGTGTACAAAAAAATCCATTTAACATCAACAATTTCCACAATATCCATCGTCAGTGTCTTATTTAGAAAAAAACAGTTTACAATTCACGCTCTATTTTACAATCTGACGGCGCTTGCATTTTTCCGGTGACATACACTTAAAAAAAAAAACTCTTAGCTAAATATAGCATCGAAAATCAATGGCATCGAAAAATTCTTTTACGTCACTGTCCACTGTTAATATATCCAAAATGCTTGTTTTTTTTTACTTAGCTAGCAAGCATGCGTCTGGTCATCTTATCTAAAAAATAGGGTTCGCTTCGGAATGGGAGGTAGGTAGTAACATTGTATATACCTTTATTTTGGCAGTCTAAAAGCAGTCTCGAGATATCATCACAAAATCAACTTTCGAAAATATCTCTCTTCCTGTGGTTCCAATGATATTTTGAAATTTTTGAGCATACAATTCTATTCAAATTTTGTTCGTCCCCAATTATATTATACTTAGAAAATCTGTCGGTGCCTACTTCTCTTCCTTTTTATATATGAAGAATCATCATATATCTTCATCCATCCTGAGCGTAGTGGAAGGAAGTATCAGACTCATCACTACTCATCCGGCTTCCTCAAATTCAAACTTATTTATTGGTTTGACTTTTGGTACATTTTACTTATGATCTTAATAATAAATAAATTAGTATCTCCTCCTAATTCTCTCGAACAATTCCACAACCCTGGCAGGACTAAATCTCTGCCAAGCCTTTTAAAGAATATGGGTGTGTTATTATTGCTATGAAATGAAAAATACACCAACCATTTTGCTATTTTATTTCATGTCAGTTATTCCCCATTTCCTTAAAAAGAAATAATAAAACGCTTATTCCCTTTATAACAAACAAAGCCGTAACTAGGACGGTCTATTTAACACTTGTTCCTAACAATAGTAAAAATAATGCGCTCACAAAACAGGGAAGTGCGATCGTAATAATTGCATCGCCGTTTCTGCAATGTGGGGCAAATGAAAATGATGAGTGTCGCGCCTGGCGGCCGTTATTATTATTTATATGACTATTAATTCACACTTCTATTAAATTTAAATGCAAAAGGATGCCTATTTGTTCGTTTATATTTTAGCCACAAACAGAGCCATTTTTTATGAAATACAATTTTTTGCATACAGAAGTACCTACTGATTCTATAATATTTCATAGGAAAAAAAAACACATTTGTGTTTTTGTTTTAAGAGTGTATACCAACGGCATTTCATACAATTTTTCAAGTCGTTATTTTCCGAAATGACTAAACCGATTTTAATGATTACACACATCGCAGGATACATAGCTCTAAAAAGTTAGCTGAAAACATTTTTGATAAATAGTGTTACAGTTAAATTAGACCCATTTAAAATTTTTCATACAAACATAAAGAACAATGGTCACTCGGCTAACATGCTTGGACTAGTAAAATCTAACAAAACGTAACTTGATGAAACATATGTCGTTTCATTTGTCTATTTAAATATAAATAAGTGCAGCCTTTCATATATTTTTAAAAGGTAGGAGAGTCAAGTAAATATTAATTTTGTTTTTGAGGTTATGTTTATATATTTTCATAGCTAATACCGGAACTAATCGTGGTCTGCCACTTAATAAAAAAATAAAAATAAAAATTATTTATTTCAGACAAAAAAGTCCATAGACAAGACAAGGAGGACTTAGGGTTATTTATTTGAACATAATAGTACTCGAACTTCTTTCCTTTGCTAACAGCAACCACAACAACACGGTCAGCGCAGAAACAGTTTTTTTTACTTGTCAAAAATAGGAAGGGACCGAAGGACATTATCGATCATTTTATGAATTTTTGTATGTAAATTCATTAGTTTTTCTATTGAATTCATTGCATTATTAAAACAAGAACACAATCTTTTGTTTAACTTAGTGTAATAACTAGCGTAAGTTTATATAGTTGACGTTGCCTGGCCTGGTATTTTTTATTTAATGGAAGATAGATTCATCATAGACTTGAGAAAAAGTTATGGACTTCTCTAGTAGTGTAAGTAATTACGGATGCATTCGAAGTTAGATATTTTATACTGCGTTCTGATAAACAAAACGGTGTTTAAAAAAAAAGATTAACTTTATTTCCCCAGCTTTTAAAAATCAATGAAGATATCCAATAACTATATTAACAATGCAGTACCTATTAGTGACAGTCTCATCTCGGTACCAATTTCTGTTTTTTCCTAGTCCAAAGTGACCATTGTCCTTTCAGTTATCTTCGTTTAAATAAGACATTTCGGAAATGTTTTTGACTAACTTTTGAGATCTATGTATCCCGTTCATTTGTGTGAAGTTTCATTAAAATCGGTTCAGTCATTTCGCCAAATAATGACTTGAAAATTTTTATGAAATGCCATACGGCATACACGCTCTTAAGCACTTATCGTGTTTTTTAAACAGCAGCAGGAAATGAAAATATTTTTGTTTGTAAAAAGGATTTCAAAATCATTTCCATACGTCACGTAAATAAAAAGATGATGGACAATACATTTTCCATTTGACTTTAATTAAAAAAGTTATGCTTCATCGTGCATAAAAAGAAAACTATACGCGCCGACTTGACAACCTCTTCTGTGTTTTCATCAGTTAAAATGGTCACTCAAAATTTATTTTAAACAGCAGCCATTAAAATATAAATAAAAACTTACAGAATAGAGCCCACTGGCTTTGTCGTATCATTTAATCAGTATAATTTTCACTAAATACACAAACAAGCATTGAATTAACAGTTACTTGGTAATAAAATTTACCGCAAAAGAGTGCTAACACAGACACCCACATCTTCAAGCATAATTAAACCCTATATTTACACTCAGTCTATGTAATTACTAAAATTTATTTACAAAACATGTCTCTGACCCTAAAATTCTGCTGACCCCAAAAAGGATAACCACAATATAAATAGAAGCATACAAAATTAAATTAAACAAGGAGGCAAAAACTAATTGAAACTAATTAGTGAAAAGCTTATTAAAGAAATAAAAAAGTGAGCAAATTTAATTTCAAGCAATAATTGGGTGACAAAATATGGAGGTGGGGCTAAAAGGGCCGCGTTTCAGACACGTTAAAAACGCGGGAAAGAGAAAGCAAATAAATAAAAAGGAATTTTACGGCGTCAAAGGGTATGAGAGGGAAGATTAAACAAATACTAAAACGAAATAGGGTTTCGTTGGTTCCGGAACGAAAAATGTCTGTAGTAATTAATGTCAGCTATTTTAGTTGATTTTCATACTTTGCAAGAAAGGATTCACTTGTAATTATCTCTAAACATACTTTATCTTCTACTAGTATTTGTTAGCTGGTTCGCTTGCGTTTACAATCAGATAAATTCTACCAGAGCTTACATACTTTTAAAAAACAAAAATAAAATACATGTGTTAAATATGGGAAGCCGTTTTAGACGAACCATATCGTTCTTTTTATCCCTATCCAAATAAATGCTTAGTCATTTGATTTGGCTGTGACATGTTTCCTATTTGTATTTCTCCATTTACTTCAAACTAAATCAAACTTCAAAGCTAGTCATAGAAAGTTCCTAAGTCAACCCAACACATTTTGCTACTCGTAAACCTGTCAAATCCACGACAACCCATTACACCTTCGTTCAAATTGTCCCTACAACCTCATAGAGTGACACAGAATATCGAATCTCCTTTGCAGCCACTGCTAGGCGTGGCATGTTCAAAACTTTCCATACAAATCGAAAGTGTCAGAATTGTCACTGGCCGTCAATTCCTCTAAGTAAACAGTGACACTTCTGTTTACTTAAAGAGATTGATGGCCAGTGACATGGCTATGTCTTTGACAGCCAAAGCTTGTGCTCAGCGCACACTGCACAAGCACGAATATAAAAAGAAATGGAGTCTACAGTCACTGCCGTTAAGTCGTTTTTTGCAGTCAGCTAGTCGTGGATTCTGTGCCTCAGAAAGCTGCTCAGCTGTTTTGAATAAATCTGTAGATCCACGGTCACGGCTCATATATGTGTGGAACAACAATACATATCAAAGCCGTGACCGGAACGTGTCTGGCACTGACCGGGCTGTAGTCCGTCACAACGTGATCTGATCGACGTCCGAGTCTCTCGTCCGATATTTTTTGAGCTCCGGATGGACCACGGCACACGCATGGTCCGAATATGTGTAGATTAACCATCAGGGTATTTGGAAAATCCTCACGCCAATTTTTGTGCATTTCAGATAGGCAGTCGCTCCATGTAAAACACTGTTTTTCAGCTCCAGTTACATTTGAGGCTGACTCTAAATTTAGTTGAAAAAAGGCTAAGCAGTTTAACCGTCTCCAGCCAATGCCAGTGCAGCGATTCTGAACTCTATGGTATAATACTACACAGGGCGATTCTCAACCAAAGTCACATGACCATTCCACGCAATTATTAGCTACGCGACAATGCGAGATAGTCGACTGTAGTTGAGAACAAACTTCAGAACAGCTTATGAGCCTCGGTCCGTTTTATGACGTCAATAAATTCACGGACAAAAGAACAGTAGTGCGCGGAGCGCAATAAACTCGACGTATTTCTATGGTATAAACTTACTTGAAACGTTATGTGACGTCAGAGTGCTGAGGGATGGTGCCGAGATTTGTAATCGTTTGGTTGCCAACAGATGGTAGGGTGAGTTATTAGGCAGATATTATGTAATGGGTTAGTGGAAACACCTCAAATCGCTCACATGAGAGTTTTATAGACTACTAGCGACCCGCCCCGGCTTCACACGGGTGTAATGCTGATACTAAATCACTAATATACATGTTTTATACATAATATAAACCTTCCTTTTGGATCATTATATCTATTAAAAAACCGCATCAAAATCCGTTGCGTAGTTTTAAAGATCTAAGCATACATAGGGACAGACAGCGGGAAGCGACTTTGTTTTATACTATGTAGTGATTACAATTCGGTTGGTACCTACGCAATCTGCCTCCCACTGCAGCATAGCAGCTGCCAACACCCAGTATGGAGGGACGGCCTATCTGAGTTCCACGCCCCTATAACTGGGCTATAAAATTAACCTTGGAAAGGCAGGTGTTAGGTGAGAAATTCTGCCAAAGATGTTCAAATGACAGTCGAGAACAACAACCGTGCTTTCTGATGCCCGGAGGAATCTCTTGCCTGCCTCTTTTTTTTTACTGGAACTGAGTGTAGTTTTTGAAAATATCTACCTCTGCACACCCCCAATTTCATGGCAGAGTCCGTTGATTTAATTTGAAGTAAAATGGCAATTCCAGCTAAGGTTCACTAAACAAATTTTATTTATTACTAAAAATAATATTTACTTTACGAGTAAAACTGTCAAATTAAACCATTTTACAGAAATTAAACATAATTTACAATTAAGAAGTCAATAACCATAAAAAGAGATCTAGGTATTTCCTCTGGACGTTACCAAATATTTCCTTTTAAAAAATGATATATTTATAATATTGGTCTGTCAGATATTATGAGTTTTTACCTTCCATTAAAAGAAACACATTGGCTGTACCTCGGAATCCGAAATACATTTGTGAAATACTAGTAGCGCCCCGCGGTTTTACCTGCGTAGTTCCCATTTTAGTGGTTATACGGAGATACTATATAGCGTATGTTAATGGCTTTGGTGAAAAATGTGTTAAAATTCGGTTTAATGGAGCTTTTTCGGTACAAACAAAAACAAATCTTTCCTTTTAATAATAATTATTACTTTCTTTCTCTCTCATCTTATCTTGAAGAAAGTGACTTATCTATACGAGCAGAAGCAGTTTTTAAAATATGACGTCACTTTTCCAATATATCCTGTGTATCCCAGAAAATCCTGTGAAAATAGTATAAAAAGATCTTTAAAAGAGGTTACCTCCAATACGGTTGATATTCGGAAGCATTTTTCGAGAACGCTAGGGTTGTCACTAACAATGAGTAGGGTACCTCGACATATGTCTGCTGTACACGATGAACCTTTAATTAAGGCCCGTTTCATTTTGTCTGAGGTCGTGGCTAGGGACGCCCCTAGTGCCCAATTACTTTTTAATTAGGAACAAATACAGAAAGTGTTTTGTTGTAATTAAGTTGAGTCGCACCTCTAGGCCCTAGGGTTTGGGACGAATCGGATCTCGTATTTTTACGTTGAGTTTATTGTTGTAGATGATTGGGTTGCTGGATGTGGATTAATTAATTTTTGTTTTTGTTTGGCATTCTTATTTACCTTTGTATTATTAAATTCGTCTGGTCATTCAACAGTGCAAAATTATTAATATTACTATGTTTCAAAATCTCTAATTGTTCCAAAACACACAGCCGGAAACCTAGTAATCTTGCATGTGCATAATATAGCGGGCGGGAGGGAGGTGCATACCTGCAACCCACTAATATTCGCGGAAATTAAAACTAGATATATTGTTTTCATTTTCAAATTTAAAATGGATTTCCGCAAAGTAACGCCTGACTCAATCAATTTTCGCCTTTGTACAGTTTTTTTTACTAGTGCATAAAAATAAAGTAAATAGAAAAGGCTCTACTAGTTTGGAATGATAATTTTGCCAAAAATCCTATTCTCTATCTGGTCTATTTCCAAAAATGTGAAGATGGCATATGACATTCACTAACGGCCGAAACCAATAACCTATCTATCACATACTGGAGATAGAAAAACAAATGAAACAACAGAAAAATTATGTAGGTTTTCTGATGTTTCATTTGTTTTTCTATCTCCAGTATGTGATAGATCGATTATTGGGTTTGGCCGTAACCCGCACTGGGCCCACGTGATGGATTATGGCCCTTTCCCTCAGTGCAGCAGTGGAACGTTAAAATGCTGATTATACGCGAACTTAGTCCTCTTTAATCTATACTAATATTATAAAGCTGAAGAGTTTGTTTGTTTGTTTGTTTGTTTGAACGCGCTAATCTCAGGAACTACTGGTTCGAATAGAAAAAATCTTTTTGGGTTGAATAGACCATTTATCGAGGAAGGCTTTAGGCTATATATCATCACGCTTAAGCCAATAGGAGCGGAGCAGCGATCAAGAATGTTTTAAAATCGGGGATTCCACGTGGACGAAGTCGCGGGCAGCAGCTAGTAATATTATAAAGCTGAAGAGTAGAACTAGTGGGTCTAATTTTAAAAATTGTTTTAGTGTTGGATAGCTCTTTTATTGAGGAAGGCTGGGATAGGCTACATGACATCACACTACGATACATAGGAGCGGAGCATCAATGAAAAATGTTACGAAAACGCTTTTTTTTTTCTCTCTTATGTGACGCAGACGAAGTTGCGCGGGTCTACTAGTATTATTATAAAATAAAAACACAGTAACCCATAAAAGTAGGCACTTTATCTGAATCGGCGTTAATCTAATTTATTCCTATTTCTTTGTACTTTAATCAATCTGAATCGGAGTTGATCTAAATTGTTCCTACTTTTGCTAGTAAAATTATGCCTGTCACTAAAAGATGAAGATTTTTTCGAACAAACATAATGTTTTCATGTACGTATTGACAAATACAGTCATGATATCGTTAAGGGTACCCTCGGGGAATTGTGTGTTCGTTTGGTTCCGTAACAAATATATTGCTGATGGGATTCTTAATAGACTCACCGTTTCCTCGAAATTAGATGCCATGACTTCATATTTCTGTACCTATTTCCGACAATTGGATGGACATAATTACTTGGTAAGTTTATTTTCATATATCTGGGAGAAATATGTACACTTTGAACATGTTTCTGTGGTTTACATAGGAACTATATAAAAAGACTAGCTTTTGCCTATGGTATCGTTCGAATTAGTATAGATTTATGCATATTATTTTGCGGAAATTGTTCGAAAGAGTAGTTTTGTTTGTTAAAATGTATTAAAATATTTACTACAGGTAATTTAATTTATGCATTCACTGACAATTTGATTTCAGGGCAGCCCTAGCAAGAGCGATTCATCGCAGTACAAACGTCAAACAATGCATCACTCAGTTACTCTCGATTAAAGTGGGCATTGTGTGCAGACTAACATTTGATTATTACAATGTATAACTACTGTTACCTACTGTGTATTTTTAATACCCACCTTCAATGTGATTGCAATTGTTTGTACTGGCTGTAAATTATAATTTTAAGAACTGATATAGATTGGCCAGAACAGAACATTTATTTAAATATTTTTAAAGAGAAAAGATTTTCAATTTTGTATAGAATAGAATAGAATACTCTTTATTTTTCTTCTTTTTTTTCTTTTTCTCCTTTTTTTTGTATGTTTGTGACAAATAAACTTAAAAACTACTGGACCGTGTTCAAACATTCTTTTAGCTATGATTTTAACTGGTTCATCCGATTCTAAAAGTTTTTCATAATGATGAGTACAATGACCCCTTACGAGGTATTCTGTTATTTTTCTGTCACACGTTTTATATGGACTCTCTGAAAGTAAATCATCATCTGCCTAGCCTTTTCACAACTATGTATTGGGATTGGCTTCCAATCATACCAGATTCAGCTGAATACTAGTATTTAACGTGGAGCGGCTGCCTACCAGACCTCCACAACCCAATAACTGGGGAACACGGTACTTCTTGGCAAGACTGGTGTCAGATTTTCTGGCTTCTGACAATTCGTAGCAACTGCCAAAGATCTACAAATGACAGCCGAGACCAACGGCTTAACGTGCTTTCCGAGGTACGGAGGAAACTCGGTATCTTAAAGATGGCCAACCATCCACAGACCAACCTTGGCAAGCGTTGCTTAACCTTAAAGATCGACCTATGCGGCTGTTATTCTTAAATTAAAGTAAATACTTAAATAAAAATAATAGTTTTACTTCCTATCCTGCTACTTACTCATACATCAAAACGAACGTAAACACAGGACGACATAACCTCCCCCTCCTCTGTAATCGTGTATGCAAAACTAATTTCCTGAGAGACATCAAACGTCATCTCTTAATCTAAGGAAATACGGAATACAAAGAACGAAGGGTGATGCGATATACATATGTACCTATATACGATTTATATATGGTGATATTTTTTAAAAAGATTGTTAATTTATTTAGTTAGATATTATGTTTTGACAGCGGATTTAAAAAATACATAAGCATAAAGCATAATCAGCCTGTTACTGCTGGGACGCAGGCCTCCTCATGAGAGAGAATGGGCCTATTGCGGGTTAGTAAATGTCACCTGTCTTCGTGAATTTTTGGTTCTAAGTTTCCTCACGATGTTTTCCAATGTTGAAGGAAAACATCGTAAGGTACCATTTTGTGATGACATTAATTACACAAAGTAATGCTGCCTGGCTGGGTTTGAACCCGCGACCTTCAACTCGGCCACCACTGCAGCTCTTAAAAAACCCTTAAATTAGATTTTACATAAAATATCACAGAAACCAGTCCAGTGAGCTCAAAAACTATACTTCTGCTGTAACTAGGTGTAGAGTTCGATATTCGATAGATCTCAGGTTATGATGCAGCATCAGGTCAAGATGTGTCCAGGCTATGTTGTTGCAATATCATTTAAGTATCAGAATACTAAATTTCGAATCGATCATACCTTAGACGATGCTCACATTCTTTCTCCAAATAGAAAAGAAACTGATGTTCTTCAAACGGTCAGCCGTTTCAAGAACATCAGCTTCTTTTCTCATCAAAAGGCTCAGGCCTTTTGATGATTTTGATAAAATGCGTCTAAGATCTACTGCTAAAATTTAAAACCTATGTTAAAAGCACTCTTTGTAAACAAGCATACTACAAGCTAGATGATTATATTCAAGATAAGAATGCTTGGAAACATGCTGGTCCTGCTCCATAGGACAATATTGGGTGTAGTAGACAAAGCCAAACTTGTCTGTCTGTACGGTGTTACTGATCTTTTATAGTTAATTTAACACACACTGATTCATTGTTGGTAATTATATAAAACAAGGATTAAAAAATTGTAAATATGTGAGTACTATGTCCCTGACTAGCAAATTTATTAATTATACCTCTGCTGTTGTTTCTTTGTTGTACCTGTTAATAGTATAGTACTTAGTTTTATTCGGGTGCATCGTCCTCACATATAACCAATTGGCTAATGTATACAAAATATTGTAAAACTTATACATATTTGAAAAGAGTAACTATGGAGTTTCTTGTCCGTTCTTCTCCATAAGAATCTACTTTTTGCGAATGGACAACTAGAGTCACTATAATATTTTTATTTTCAAATGTTTTGACGTTCAAAAGTGCCGTTAATGGTCTAGTTGAAATAAATGAATTGACTTTGACTTTGACTTTAAAAACGCTGCATTAAAAAAAACCGCATCCAAATCGATTAACCTTTTTAAGAGCTAGGGTGTCACAGACAACTACACACATACCGTAGTCTAACCATACCACCACTTTTTTTGCGTCGGGGATTAAAAACTAAGTAGTTTTTTTAATAACATTTTATCAGCCAAGAATAGAAAAGAATAGAATACTCTTTATTATGTACACCATACAAGTTACAGAAAATATAGACAAAGAAATCATTACATAGGGAGACATTCCTCTGGGCACGCCACTATTGCGGCGATAAGTCCCCTCTTTGAGGCGTGGCTGGAGAGACGTCACGGCGTCCTCACCTTCCGCCTGACGCAGGTGCTCACCGGACACGGCTGTTTCGGGAGGTACCTGTGTCGGATCCAGCGGGAGGACTCGTCCGGGTGTCAACACTGTGCGGATCGTCCGGAGGACACGGTGGAGCATACAGTGGAGGTCTGCCCAGCTTGGGCGGAGCACCGCCGTGTCCTCGTCGAGGCGATCGGCGGCGGCGACCTCTCGCGTCCGGCCCTGGTTCAAGCCATGGTCCGGAGCGAGGAGGCATGGGAAGCGGTCGCCTCCTTCTGCGAAGCAGTAATGCTAGCGAAGGAGGAGGCGGAACGCGTGCGTGAGAGGGAAACCTCACGCCCCAGCCGCCGCAACAGAAGAAGACGCCCCGGGCGTCGGGAAACGCAGGGCGATTCCCGGCCACCGTAGGCGCGGGCCTGCGGATGGCGAGCTATGGGTGGCTTGCCGTCCGATAGCAACCAGGCCCGAGTCGACGGCGCGTCGTGTTCCACGCGCGCCTCAAAGAGCCGTCAGCATAGAAGACGGGGCCCCATAGGGTCAGTGCCTGCTAGGGTTGCGGAATTTGTTCGAAAGAGTCACCGCGGCCCTGGAACGCAAAGGGCACAAGAAGGATCACGGGTGGGTTTTAGTCAGTAAGAGTCTGACACTCCCTTCCGCTCCGCCCAGAGCGGGAGAAGTCATTTGATGATTTCCCATCCAGAAAAAAATAAAAAAAATAAAAGGGAGACATTCCTTTTTCTCTTTCAAATCAAGCCTTTGGATGGATTTGAAAGAGGAAAAGGAAACCAAGAGTTATTAAGGAGCATGCAAAGTTTTAAGTCTTTTAACCGGAAGAATTCAATTCGTGTATAAACCTTGACAAGTCAAAAATCATGTTTTGGGGGTAGTTCTTGTATTTGTGTACTATATATTTTTCAAATTGGCTTAAAATTTCACTAAATTTGACTTGGCTGGATTTGATTTCTGAAACCTTACTATTGAGAACAGAACTGAAACTGAAGAATTTAATTTAACACAACAATAAAAAATTGGACCCCAAGCTGTTAGCTGAATCTTCACGAGACCTGACTAAGGTTGAGGGGTAAAAGGTTGATTTTTGTTCAAGAATCGACATTGTCATTCAACATGATAATGCTGCCAGCGTTTTGGGCATTTTTCTCATTGGTAGAAACAGAGTACATACTATATTTATTAATTAAATTATTACAATCAACATTCATATTAACAACAAGGCTTTGAAACCTCGTCAGCCTTTCCAAAAACCTCTACATCCCAACGAAACTTCTAATTTCTAGCCCACAGCTTCGTCTTACAACAACTTAATATTCAGGCGGGAGCACACGAACTATTCCAGGTGTTATAACCGGCAGCGTACCCTCGAGTGTAGCCTAAAGCTAATCTAGATTGGATAGGGACTCACACCCTGCCTCTGAGCTGGAATAACTATATAGAGGTGAAGTATTTTGTGGAACTGTTGCGCTTCTTAGCGGTGTAACTGTTATTGTGTTTATGAAATTTGTGATTGTTTTGTTTGAAATCATCAAATGACTTCTACTGCTCTGGGCGGAGCGGAAGGGAGTTTCAGACTCTTACTGACTAAAACTAACCCGTGTTCCTTCTAATGCCCTTTGTGCTCTAGGGCTGCCGTGACTCTTTCGAATAAATTCCTCAACCAATCAACAGAACTCTGTCACTAAGCTACCGCTGTCCGACTGTCTGCTTTCTGTGGGCTGTATCACATGAATCGTAATAAGTAATCGAAATTTAGCAAAAATAATAAAAATAAAAGGGGCATCAAACAAGAAACGTGATTTTTCTCGAATTATTAGTGGTATTAGTAAAGTAACAAACTATTAAACGGTGATACGTTTTACTTTAATAACAATTTTGAACTGAAAACATTCAGTACTAAATAATACTCAATTTAACATATACAAAAGCTTACTTCGAACGAACCTCCACAACCTGTGCCTTTAGAATTTTCCCAACCAAACATTTTTCATAATAAAAACAAATTCAATCAAAGAGATAATGGGATTTTCGCGAAGAAATCCATTCAAAGAGCAGCATTATATGGTACTCGAAGAAAATATTTAAAAAACGAACTGAGAAAAATCCTTTGAAGTTGTTAACTTATGTTTGTGTGTGTTATATGTACTATCGTCGACAGAAGTCGTTTAATTTTTTGCGTAGATTTACGCATGACTTATAAGGTTTTTTTATTTGTCTTTCTCGATTTTTGTCTAAAAATAGCTGTTTCGATTAAAATAAAAAGTTGTTGGATGCTTGGAGAAAGATTTAGGTTGGGTTTTTTATACGTAACTAGCAGCGCCCCGCGGTTTCGCCCGCTTAGTTCGTGTTTGCGTTGGAATACAGGGATAAAATATAGCCTAATGTACTCTCTGATAAAGTAGCTTTCCACTAGTGAAAATGGTGAAAAATCGGTCCAGTAGTTTTGAAGCTTATACGGTACAAACAAAAAATCTTTCCTCTTTATAATATTACTAGTATAGATTATTTAACTCAATGGATGGTAAAAGATTTCGTTAAAGTAGAGTAAATTTCATTAAAATGCGTTTTTCGATTTTAATTATCCGTATGACCATTGGTAAAAGACTAAAAACTGATTCAAAATGTAAAGCATACTTATAAAGCTTAAACCCATTTTTTCGACGAATATTAGAGTTAATTATGGATAAAAAAAACTCGGCCTTTGTCGTTTCCGTCTATTTTAGTCTTACCGTTTGCAGGGATTTGGGGCAATCAATACAAAATGCAGATAATTCACACAGTAAGTTATTAAGTATGTTACAAGCCATATAAATTGCCTACTTATTACTAGTACGCTTGATCTCATAACTCTTAGACAGGGTGTACGTACATCTCCACACGAAATTCTAACCTCAAACTTATTAAAGCGATACCCCGACCAAAACCTTGCGATAGTGCGTTTTTCTTCGCTATTCAGAGACTATTAACTCATTAGTTATGAGAAATATTCTACATGTAAAAGCACGTTATTAATGTTCGATGTCTTATCATCACATTTCACTGTCTTCTAATTTGTTTTTATGTGTTAAAAATAAATTTAAAATCTACTTTTAAAAAATGACTAAAATTGTTGACTTTATGCATCTGTTGCTAAATGCAAAGCTCTAATCATTTGAAGATTACACTAATGGATAGGTAATTTAAAAATCTATATTATACATGTTTTATTTCATTTCAAAATATCGCTTATTTTTTTTATCAAAATAATTCCAAAAATATGTGTGAATTCTATGATAAAAGGGGTTCCCTATCCATTAGCATAAAATTTTAAGACCTAATATAACTTAGCATAATGTTGTTTGGCATAATTATTTTTTCGCATAATATAATTACGCATAACAGCTCATGCATAATTTTTTTAAGCATTATGTCTGTAACCATAATAATTATTAGGCATAATATTTTAAAGCATAAACTTATTAAGCATAAAGTTCTAAAGCATAACTTTTTTAAGCATAAAGTTCTAAAGCATAACTTTTTTAACAATTTTGTGAGTATTTTTTCGCTGTAGGAAGCAAGCATTGCAAGCATACAGCATGCAAGCAAGTATGCAGCATGCAAGCAAGCATGCAGCATGCAAGCAAGCATGCAACATGCAAGCAAGCATGCAAGCAAGCAAGCAAGCAGCATGCAGCAGGCAGGGTTTCTGTGACGGCTCCGGCGCTGCGGCCCTCCGGCGGCCCCACGCGTGCTAATCGTCGCAGACGGCTTTCGCTCACCACCACAGCTTCGGCTTGTTGGCCGGCTTCGCCGGCCAGCCTCAGCCGCGGCGGCTCGCTCGCAGCCGCCTGCTCCTCAGCCCGCGGGCCGCCTCGCCCCTACGCGCCTACGCGATTTTAAATAACACTCTAGGGGTAGGACAAACAAGACTACGTGAAGTCGGTTTTGCAGCAATTCGGTTCTGTGACTAACTTTTGTTGCACAGCATATTAATTTTTTAACCAACAATATTATTTGATTGTTACAGGTACCTACTAATTGGTTTGCTCAGAATTATGTATGGGGCCTACTAACGTTATGCTACAAGTCTTTAGGCCTAATAACGTTATGCTAATAGTCATTAGGCCTACTAACGTTATGCGAATCAAATTTATGCCAAAACAAATTAGTCTTTAACATGATTATGCCAACATAAAATGTATGCCTAAAAAAATTATGCCAAAGTATTATTATGCCAAAACAAATTGTGCCAAAATCGTTATGCCGAAGTATATTAGGACAAAAAACATTATGCGAAAAGAAGGGATCCCGATAAAAGGGCGTGCGCAAAATGCGGGTGGCAAAGGGAACGAATGCTCAAGGTTATTTGGTCAGGGAAACGCCTTAAATAAGTATTATTAACCTATAAAGTTCCCACTTCTGGGACACAGGTCGTAACCCATCACATAGGCACACTTATGTAGGTTGTTCAATATCATTGTATTCGAATTATTCGTTATTTGATATATTCAACAAGTTATTTCAGCCAAATAACACAAAACCTTAATCTATTCTAATATTATAAAGAGGAAAGATTTGTTTGTTTGTTTGTATTGAATAGGCACCGAAATTACTGAACCGATATGAAAAATTCTTTTACTATTGGGAAGCTACACTTTCCCCGTGTGACATAGGCTATATTTTATCCCCGTATTCCCACCGGAACGGGAACTATGCGACTGAAACCGCGGGGCGCCACTAGTGAATTATAAACTTAACCCACTTCACGAATCACTCAGTCTATTGGGGCAAATCGTATGATATTTCGTTCGGTAATTTTTGAGTTTATCGCTTCCAGAGAGACAAATATGAAACTTTGTTTTAGTATAATGTAGTGATGGCGTCATATTTCACTTTCTGTTTCTTTTTACCTAATAATAATGACTAAATAACTTATTCTTCTACCATAATAAACTAACACAAAATATAGTTTCTAAATAATATGATCCAACTGTATAACCATTCAGCTGCAGTAAGAACAATTTAATATTGGGTATAATACGTAGCATAACGCAGCGGACAAGCCATTTGCAGCAAGTGCAGAGCTCATAGCGCTATAAGAATTATTTGCCAAACTGTAGTGTCTTGAGTGGTCTTTGTTCCTAAAGAGCGGATGATAGCTGTTTGTTCTCTGCGGCTCCCGACGCCTGGGGCCTCGTCTTCTGTTGCGGCGGCTGGGGCGTGACGTTTGCCTCTTCCAGACTGTACCCTACAATCCATATTAAGTAGAGGCTTAAAACACGAGCAACGAGAAGGACCATCGTCACCATAGACCATCAGCAAACACTTTTGTAGTTTACGTTTTCGAAATACCAAAGGTAAAACATACAATCCGCTCGCTGCCACGCTCAGCTTATCACAAACCTCTCACCAGAATAAACGAGCAATATATGTATCGTAGATGCGAGACTGCAGACATGTACACGCTATACATCCAACGCTGCAAGTTAGTATTTTCTAGATGACTGTACAATATACATACGAGTACAGTCGCGCAGAGTTATTCGTGAGTTCATCTTAAAACATCTGGCAATGTGTGTTGGTTACGAGTCTCATAAGTTATGTAACTTTAGCTTTAAAGCTTAGGAATCTTGGAAAATCTTTACTTAGTTAAGTAAGTGGAAAATGGAAGTATGTACATAATCACTTTATACTTATTTGTTGCTGTGTCTATCTTTAAGAGATTTCAATTAGGAGTAATGAAATACATTTTATTCCAGCGAGCGGAATACATCTGCTATTTATTTTTAATGTTGACAGTCTGTATTTCAAATAATTTTATTTTCCTTTTATAAATTAATACTGCCTTTGAAGGATGTTACAAATTCTAAATCAGATCAAAACCTTTCTTTACCAATTATTACTACTTCTATTGTTTGAACAACAACGTCAAGCCAATTAACAAAATCCAGCCTAATCCTACGAACAATTTTAATACATTAGGCAGAACACATTCGAAATCAAAAACCAAACGTTTTTACCCCACCCCAAGTTACTACTAGTTAGCCAATTACCCTTCACTCCGCCAACTATAGGTTCCCACTCAGACATAACTCCGCCAAACTCCAGTAAGGAAAAAGGGTAAACTGATTTTGGATAAGAAAAACCGAACCAATATCTCTCGTTCGTGTGTTGCGTTCCTACACACGATTAGTGTCGAATTCTAAATATTTCACCGTAATGCCTTACGATTGAAGTGTGTTCCAGGACTTATTGACGGGGGGCTCCCGAATTTATGGGGACTGCCTAAAGTGGGGCGGAAATATAGGGCAATTAGGATAAGTGTGGAAGATTTGCTCATAATATTAACAACACCGTATATTTTCTTCAAATGGAAAAGAACTTCTGCAAGAGAGAAAGCAGACCCTATTGCCATTCATACAATCCAATACCATACAATCAGCTATTCTCGATATATGCCCGTCATATATCCAGAATCTGAGCTGTTAGGTCCTGAGCAATTCCAAATGGAAAAACTCAATGACACTGCTTGACCTGGGATCTGAAACCGACAGTTCAGACGAGGACAGTGTTCAGCGGTATGCTCAGTGGTTCTTTCGTTTGCGATCACTGTAGAATATTCATGACTAGCGACCCGCCCCGACTTTGCACGGGTGCAATGCTGATACGTAAGTAAAGGATAAAAATGGTTATTTTGGGTTATCAGGGATAACCAAAAATAACCAGTTTATGGAAAGATATTTACCATCGCGGATTTTTTGTAGACCTTTTAAGGTGTATAATACTGTAGTACATTATTTAGATTTATCTCGTAGGGTTCAGCTAGCATTTGCAATGTAAGCGCAAAAAAAAATGTGTTTATTTACGACATCACATTAAAAACTTCTAAATTTATCCGTGTTTCTCTACTATATTATGCATGTTATATACATATAAACCTTTCTCTTAAATCATTAAATCTATTAATAAAGACTGCGTCAAAATCAGTTGCGTTGTTTTAAAGGTTTAAGCATTCAAACGGACATACAAACAGCGAATTTTTTTAGTGATGATAATTTATATAGTGCTAAATTTGACCTTTGGTTTTCCAACAATTTGAAACAAAGATGTAAGTAGGCAATAATAATTGAGTTTGGATAATGGGAAGAACCTCTTTTGGGAGGAACTCGTGACTAAAGAATAACAGCCGCACAGGTCGATCTTCAAGATTACGTAACGCTTGCCAAGGTTGGTCTGTGGATGGGTGACCATCTTAACATGCCGAGTTTCTTCCGTGCCTCGGCAAGCACGTTAAGCCGTTGGTCCCGGCTGTCATTTGTAAATCTTTGGCAGTCGTTACGGATTGTCAGAAGCCAGAAAATCTGACACTAGTCTTGCCAAGAAGTACCGTGTTCCCCAGTTATTGGGTCGTGAAGGTCTGGTAGGCAGCCGCTCCACGTAAAATACTGGTATCCAGCTGAATCCGGTATGACTGTAAGCCGACCCCAATATAGTTGGGAAAAGGCTAGGCAAATGAATGGGAAGAACCTCTTTTATATGGAAAACTTACGCTCGTAACATTGATCAAGAGGTTTGCTGATTCCGTGTTCGCGGTCTATTAAGCCCAGGCTTCCCCAGAGTCAAGATATTTCTCTTAACTGTATGTCGTTAACTTACAAAGTACGTTATTACTTTGGCCTTATAATAAGTTATTTTTGAACATACAAAAGTACCTAATGTCTGGAAGACATGCTGTGTAATTGTAACACACAAATTCACGCGATCGATTGCATATTCATATTCACTTCAACGTTAGACTCAGTTGAAAACCAGCGTCAGGCAGGTCCTAGTTGTCTGGCATTTTGCTGGACTGGACCTATTTGGCGCAGCCGTGGGTCACACAATGTTATTGTTTTAAAATTAAGTTTCCTTTTATTTGAGTCTGCATTATGTGTATCTGTACGTGAGGAATAAATTTATTTTCTTTCTGTCTTTCTTTCTTTTCTTCTTTCTTTCTATTCTGTCATTTTGCTATTTCATAAGTATTAATTGCGTGTCACGTCATCAAGCAGATGTATTTAAACATATAGAAGCAATAGATCTATAGTTCCTGTCGATTGTGAAATTATGCAATTTTATGAGTAACTAACTTTTTCTCGCGACTTCGTAAGCGCGTATTATGTTCCCGTATAACCTTTCTCTTGTACAAGTATGTAGCTATCAGAAATCCGAATCATTAATTTGTAAAATATAGATATATATGTTTTGTCATTGCTGACATAAAAATATCAGTCAGCGGCATTTAAAACTAAAAAAATAACCTTTTTGATTAATGCTGTATATTGAATTTTGTTTTACATATTGAGTAAGTATGTAAGTAAGGAGTCTTCTTAACTGCTGGCAAGTTAGTAAATAAATGTAGTTTTGATATTACAAACAAAGCAGTTTCCAGTATATAAATATTAAGCTGGTAACGTTAAAATCATAGTTTTCATACAAATATTTTATCTAAATCTGATTGATTTAAAGCTATACTCATACCAGGAAGATAGTAAAAACTAGTTAAATATATTATTGATCATCATCATCTTCCTGCCCTTATCCCACGTTACTTGGGGTCGGCGCAACACGTTTTTTTCTTCCATTCAGTCCTGTTAGCCATCACGCTATCACTAACTCCCTTTTCTCTAATATCACTCCTCACACAAACCATCCATCGTTTCATTGGCCTACCTCTTCCTTTCCATCCATCCACATTTATATTCATAACCCTTTTAGTTACATGTGTTTCATCCCTCCTTTTCACATGACCATACCAAGACAAGCGGTTCTCTTTCAACTTTTCCGTCACATCACAACAGAAATGAGTTCATTAGAAGTAGTTTAAAAGTGGCGCCACACTTTTAAACTACTTCTAATGAACTCATTTCTCAGTTTATCCATCCTCGTTACTCCACACATCCATCCCAACATTCTCATCTCCGCTACATGTAATCTATTTTCATCAATCTTTTTCACAGCCCAACATTCTGATCCATACATTATGACAGGTCTTATCCCGGACTTGTAGATTTCTCCCTTTAACTTGAGAGGCATCCATGGATCGCAAGTTGTTCCAGTGACCTGTCGCCATTTCATCCAGCCTGAGTTGATCTGATGCGTTACGTCTCGGTCTACATCACCATCACCCTGGACCAGCGACCCAAGCTACCGAAAGTCGGAACAGATCGGTATAGGCCTTCCGGCAAGAACTTAAGCATAGGACTAGAGATGCCGCCGAAACTGCAGAACAGGTATTCTGTTTTGGATCTGCTCAATTTCAGGCCAAGTTAAATATATTATTGATGTACCCACCTATTTCCGGAACCTTCAAATCTAAGTCGTAATAATGCTATAAAAACTTCAGCTCAACTGCAATCTCAATTTTAATAACAAACCAAAATCTTCCTTAAATCAATGACACTAAAATATATTATGACCCTATCTCCGTTCCTTTGATATCCAATTTTATACTCTAACACCATACAATCTAAGACGAATATTCTTTAGGAACTTGGGAGATTTATGGCTGAAACTACATTAGGTGTATGAGAGTCGATTGGTTTTTGGCATTGAAAAATTTAGGTAACTCTATCGGGACTGCAGCGAATTGGAATAGTGTCAGATGCAGATGTTATTGGGTCATTCGTTTTAGAGAAATGTCATTTGTGCCAAGGGATGAGCAGATTGTACTAGCACTGGGGTTTTTCGTCTGGATTTGCTCAGCAGAAACCTGGGATCTGGATTAATCTAAAGTCGTGCGCGGTTGTTGGTAATAACTCGCTCAATATACGGCAAAATGAGTGCCGGATATAATAGGGACACTACTGTCCAAGCCTTTTAAGTCTTTATTAGAAAAACGTCATAGCTTTAATAATAAATAATAATAGTAACAACTTTATTATCAGACCGGAGATCCATAGTAATTAAAACAAAAAGATACACACTAAGCCTACTTCATATACTTGAAAGATAGTCTGTGTAGCGCCATCCAGTGAGACACCATTAGGCCCTCCACACTGCCGGCTACAGTAGCCACTAGGCTATTGGGGCTGTCGCGCATCCGACGCATCAGTGATGCGATTCGCAGCCGCAGACGTGAGCCGAAATCAGGGACGCGCGCGTCCGCGAACATCCCCGACGCGCTACAGAAACGCGGCAACCCCAGCATTACCCGGAACGCGTTATTATATTGGACTCGTAGAGCATTGTATAAGCCCTGTGTATAACTGATCCACAGAGCACACGTGTACAGCGGCTGGCAGTAGGCCCTGAATAGGAAAGCACGCGGACAAAGGCGTAACATAAAATAATTTCGATATAAAAGTCCCCATTATATACTACCATACTTAAATATAGGTTATCTGTCTAACTAACTGACTCTCTGTTTGTTTCTCTCATCGTTCTACGTACTTGGATAAAACTTGACTAATGTATGTAGGTATAGTCAATATTCAGATTAGACAATCGTATCAGGAATCGTGTGTTTCCTTAGGATGACTTCTGACAGTTACTCGGGCAAAGTCGCTGACAAAAGTTTGTTTTTTTATTTATATCGTAATTTATCAATACTTTCGCAATTTACATAACAAACCAAACTGCTCGAAATCAAACTTACCCACCGTATAAACAGAACAAAGTTGTAAGTTACAAAATATTCTTTAATTTCCGAACCACTTCGAAACAAAAGCTAAGTTAATAATTTTACACTACGGGGGACCAACGCAAAAACTTTACCGGCCTCGTCAGTCAAGGAAATGGGCAGCAAAAGCGAAATTTTCTCAAAACCAACTTTACTTAACAAATTATTATTTTAAACTCACCATTCGTCGTGTTCACATTCCGAATTTAGCTTTTCAGATCTTTCGTACGTTTCCCAGTTACTAGCTTTGGGATTTGGGGAACGCTCGCTCTTTGAAAATTATAATATCAAAGACTTTGCTAAAAAGTGCTGGATACTAGTATGTTCGGATGTTGTAAGCATGTGTGAAATAGCATTGGGAGTGGATCCTGGAGTTTGGGGGAGCATAAAATGGAATAAAAGAAACGAGAAGATGTGTGTTAGATGATGTTTTGACTTCTATTTTATTCTTTCTTTGTATCAACTAGCTACTGCTCGTATAATTAGCAGTAAACTTAAGCATCTATAAATTATTATAGACTATAATTATGTTATTCTGATATAGAAACTGCATCACTGTAAAATTGATTGAAATTCGTTCAGTGTCTTTTGCGTAAAAGAGTTACAAACGTACATCCGACCTTCCCCGATGTAAGGTTAGTAGAATAGGGTAGTTGACTAAAAAAATCTAATTAGTCCGTCAGATAGATTTCCAAAAAATATTAGACACGTATTTTTTCTTTTTTCACGTAAACAACAAATGAAGCCGATACAGAGCGTTGAAAACTCGTGTGACGTCACTACTCGCTACAATTTTTAGCGAGCCGTAACGTCACAAGCCCCCACTCCTGATCTTTGATGCTTTGTATCTTCGTCAGTTTTTATAGATTTGATAAAGGAAAAAATACGTGTCCAATATTTTTCTATAATCTAACTGACGGACTAAACATAATCATATATTTTTTACTCAGGAAACACCCCTATTATAGGAAGTAGAATAGAGCAAGATAAGAAACCATAAGTTGTAGGAAAAGATATCATAAAGATTTCCCTTTGATTCCAATGTTAAGAGCGTATACGCCGAACGGCATTTCATACAAAATTTCAAGCCCTTATTTTCCGAAATGACTCAACCGATTTTAATGAAACTTTACACACATAAGCAGGATACATAGGTCTAAAAAGTTAGTTGAAAACATTTTCAACAAATAATGTTACAGTTGAGTTAGACCCATTTTAAATGTTCCATACAAATATAAATTAGACCTATGCAGTATCCTGCTTATAATATGTGTGAAGTTTTATTAAAATCGGTTAGGTCATTTCACAAAATGGTGACTTGAAAATTTGTATGAAATTCCATACGGCGTACACGCTCTTAAGTATAGTGTTGCGGAATTTGTTTGAAAGAGGCACGGCGGCTCTGGACGCATAGGGCTTGAAGTCCTCCTAAAGCCCTATGTGTTCCAGCCCATCCGTGTTCCTACATGCATGTGTTTTAGGCAGTAAGAGTCTGATATACACTAACTAGTCATTTAATGATTTTCCATCCATACAAAAGGAGCTCAGGGCTGACATGTCTTGGTTAGTTTGGAACGGTATGATGGGAGTCATGTTATTTATATTAGTTTCCTTTAAACTCTGCAGACAGAAATAAGAGACCCACGCAGCCGGATTCCGTCGTCGAAATTGATTATTTGAATTTAGAATTCTCAAAAGTAAATATTTCATATATACTGAGTATAGTGGGAAGATATGGCATCCACCCATCCGAATCCATCTTTAATCAAACATTTTACAGTTATACTTAACAAGGTATAAGTCGAGAAGCTCGTGGCTGTCGAGGAGCTCGTGGCTAAATTGTAACAGCCGCACGGGTCGATCTTCTAGGTTAAGCAACGCTTGCCGAGGTTGGTCTGTGGATGGGTGACCATCTTAACATAACGAGACTTCTCCGTGCCTCGGAAAGCACATTAAGCCGTTGATCCCAGCTGTCATTTGGAGATCTTTGGCAGTCGTTACGGATTGTCAGAAGCCAGAAAATCTGACACCAGTCTTGCCAAGAAGTACCGTGTTTCCTAGTTAATGGGTTGTGAAGGTCTGGTAGGCAGTAGGCGCTTCACGTAAAATACTAGTATTCAGCTGAATCCGGCTTGACTGGGAGCCGACCCCAATGTAGTTGGGAAAAGGTTAGGCAGATTATGATGACCTAACAAGGTATAACTGTAAAATTTTAAACTAATTAATTTTTAACTATTTTCATGGCAACTGACCCTCACTTGACTGAACTTAAACATGACTGCCCGGGTTGGAATCTGAGCCTAAATTATGTATGTCAAAATACTTGTAATGTACTTAAAGTTCTAGAAACAGTCACGATAAAATCTATGCATTGAATAAAAATAAACTCTCGAGTTATTTTAACAAAGGCATTTAGGTCCATAAACTAACTTCTATTATTTCTAAACCGCTGTGACCTTACTGCTAATTTGATTAATTGGGCCATGTTGTCAAAAGCATATTTATTAAAGTGTCGTACAAATTTGAACAGGAGCGTTGCTCGATTGCTCTTAAACTAACAAATTGACTTAATTAGCTTTAAAACCCTGTCTTGCTTTTATAAAATATCATAAAAGTTTAATGAAGATGACTGGATTAATGACAGGACAATGAAACAAAAAAAGGAGGTACGGAACTCCAAATAATCATTTTGTGTGACACAATGGTGCAAATACATATCAAACCTTCACGGGAGTGCCCCACCACCAACTTCTGAACGGCTTGCTACTTAGGAACTCTCAAAGGAAAATCACAATAACACTTTTTGCCCGACCTGGTAATCGAACACTGGCTCGTCGCGCTAAATACGAATCGAACGATGCGTCACTATGTGATACTTTTTTATGGATGGGACAGCATAGAATGGGGTCTGATAGATGAGGTCTGTGACCCTGTGAAGGGTACGAAATAATGAAAAACTTTTTCCAAAAAAGTACAACCGACTTCTATATAAAAAAAAAAACAAAAAGTACAAAATAACTTAATTTCAGAAGTTGGTGTTCAAAAAACGAAAAAGCATCCAAAAACACCGAGTTCCGAAATTTAAAGTTGTTTTGTACTTTTTGTTTTTTTTTTGACAAGAATGTCGTCAATGTAAACTATGCCACGCATTATTAGGGATAACTCAAATAGTAGTCGTCAGATCTCAATCAAATTTAAATGGGACCACACGACAAGCACCCGAATATAAAATGAATCATCGCTACACTCAGTACAAAGTTATGAGGTAACACACACAATAAAAAAAAACAGTCGAATTGAGAACCTCCTCCTTTTTTGGAAGTCGGTTGTAAATGACTTCTTCCGTTCTGGGTGGAACGGAAGGGAGTGTCAGACTCTTAGTGACTAAAACCCAGCCGTGTTCTTGGAATCCATCTTCAATCAACAATAGGGTAGTTGACTAAAAAAATCTAATTAGTCCGTCAGATAGATTTCCAAAAAATATTGGACACGTATTTTTTCTTTTTTCACGTAAACAAAAAATGAAGACGATACAGAGCGTTGAAAACTCGTGTGACGTCACTACTCGCTACAATTTTTACCGAGCCGTAACGTCACAAGCCCCCACTCCTGATCTTTGATGCTTTGTATCTTCGTCAGTTCTTATAGATTTGATAAAGGAAAAAAATACGTGTCCAATATTTTTCTATTTTCTAGCTGACGGACTAAACATAATCATATATTTTTTACTCAGGAAACATCCCTATTATACCTTGTTATTTATTGACATTCATCACGCTTTTTCTATTTTCATAGCAACTGACCATCATCACTTGACTGTCCTGAACACTGGCATAGAATATGAGCCTGAATTATGTCAGAATGTACTTAATGTCTTTGCGTCCCAGTAGCTCTACCATGACGTCTTAAATCCATCATGATGTGTGTGAGGGAAAGGGATAGTGCTATTCGTCTTGTGTAACTCCATCTTACTCTGACACAGGAATCATGATGGATTTAAGACGTAATGGTGACCCTGGTAGGAGGTTAGATACTATTAAAGAACAGTTGTACATTCATATCTATGGAGTACATACGAGTACAAAGCCAACTAAACACATAAACCTCCCGGTAGCCGGGTTTCGAGTAAAATAATAAGCATCCAGCAATATTCAAGCAACGTACACATGCATATTTTAAGAAAACAAAGATAGAAAAGATATCAGTTTGGCAAAAAGATATCTTCAAGTCACGGAGGCGCTGATACGTAATTCTTTTGTCGGCTAATCTTTTATGATAGATAGCTTTGTACGGTGTATCGGTTTTCCTAACGGATGAATTCCCTGACTATCAATATTGCTATGTGTAAACTTTACGGATGGATGGAACGTGTGGTCAGCTGTCTCGCAGATAATATGCGGATGTATTTGTATTATAATGTAACCTGTCTTGTCCGGTCTATAATCGATACAAATGAAACTTCTAGAATCATTGTTTTATGGCTAATACAAACAGCATCATAATCCTCTTGGATGACCTCCGTCCTAGGGTAGACGGAGGGGTTTGTTCAAATTCAAATTCAAAGCATTCATTTCAATTAAACACTTTAGAGGCACTTTTGAATTGTCAAGTCGAAAGAGGTGAAGTTATCTGCACGTTCCAAAGCGTAGATCTCTATGGAGAAGAACGTGCAAGAAACTCCACGGACACTCTTTTAAATCATGTTCTGTATTACATAGCCTTGCTTACATCTTTGGTCGCTTCAATACGTGAGGACAATGCAAAGCAAAAAAAAAGGAAACTATAAAAACAATTCTAAGTATAAAGATTAAAACAAGTCAGTGGCAGTTAAGAGGTGACCAGTCTCAACCGACGGCACCCGTTCACGAACTAGACGCGTGTATCAGCACCAGACTCCTCCTGACTAAAACCACCCCGGTCTTCCATCTCCCACCTACGCTGGAAAGTACGTGTCTTCCGTAATCCCCGGCTGGTGCTAGTCCGCCTCTGGGGCCACCTCGGGTCAGCACATAGTAACTCACACATATTATTGATAAAGCACATTACGACATAACACGTTCTTACTTGAAAATACGTGAAAAAAGTATGAATCTTGGATGACTTTGACCATAATTAGTTGTACATTATGCGTAATTGGTCCAAATTTCATTACAATCGGATGAATATTCGCGGTTCTGTGGCCAATAAAGAATAAAAAAAGTTTTTTTTTGTGATTTCTGAAAAATAGGCGTTTTTTAGATACAGTGTTTTATCTTGGCACGGCAGTAGAGTGTTTTAATTTTTAAGAAATATATTAACGGTCTGTATTTTTGCGTGAACTTTGATTGCGTAAATCGATAGCGTGGGTTTTCCAGGAGTAGTGCTATTTTAAGCGTAATCCGCTTTTAACTTTGAAGCTAAAAATATATCTTCGCTAGATGAATCGGAAACCAGTGTTCGTGTTTTCCTTTGATCTCTGATGTTTTTTCTTTGGAGTTTCTAATAAATTTATTTATTTAGGTAGTCATCTTACTTTACAATTTAACAGAGAGTTTGGACCCACTAATAAAATTGTGAAAAACATCGCAACCAGCAAAACGACTATTATGTAATAGGTAATTACAATCTAAACAATTATGTATAATATTATAAAAACTTTTTTTTTTGATTGTATATAGGTTAGTTGCAATGTAATGTCTAGTTTTCAAATTTTTGGCGTTAAAGTGGAAGTAAAATATTTTAGTGTTAAAAAGCCAAAATTGCTCTTTAGTAGCAGTCCTGCTGACTGTACCTCATAGGATACGTTTTTTCCCGGAAACGTGTCAGACCACGGGGGCGAACTTGCGGAAAATAGTTAGCCACGTTTAAAGCAGAGAATTGATACTACGAAAAAATAAATATTAAACAGCACATACGAGAGATATCATAAGAAGTGCGGTTATAAAAGTACAAACACAAAAGTAAGTGAAAATGAAAGTAGGAAGAACAGACAAAATAGTTAATTACTTGCACTTCAATATGACTTGGAACTGTGCTGGTGAGCAAGTCACCGCGAACATTATTTTTTTGGCAACACCGATTCAACGGCGTCGGCAGAATATTTAAAATCACGGCCGTTGGCGTCTATAGAAATTATATATAAGGGCTATGCACGAGCGGAGAGGTCTCTTTTTCGGACTGATGAACGGCTGAATAACATTATCCTAAGTGTATTTTCGATTAGTTTAAACTTATATAAATAAATCTAGTAAATATAGTTGTGATTTGCTTCTTTTATTTAGATTATCATTGCCATAATTAGCTTACTAGTATTTGCTAACACTTTTCGATCGACTTCATCATGTTGTCACTCCCTCTTTACTTCGTTAGCTTTTGGTAGAAGTGAACACAGGTATTGGAGGGTTCAACACTGTGTGGATTGCCCGGAGGACACGGTGGAGCTTACGGTGGAGGTCTGCCCTGCTTTCGCGGAGCACCGCCGTGTCCTCGTCGAGGCGGTCGGCGGCGGTGACTTCTCGCGTCCGTCCCTGGTTCAAGCCATGGTCCGGAGCGAGGAGGCATGGGAAGCAGTCGCCTCCTTCTGCGAAGCAGTAATGCTAGCGAAGGAGGAGGTGGAACGCGTGCAAGAGAGAGAAACTTCACGCCCCAGCCGCCACAACAGAAAAAGACGCCCCGGGCGTCGGGAAACGCAGGGTGATTCCCAGCCACTGTAGGCGCGGGCCTGCGGATGGCGAGCTATGGGTGGCTCGCCGTCCGATAGCAACCAGGCCCAAGTCGACGGCGCGTCGTGTTCCACGCACGCCTCAAAGAGCCGTCAGCAAAGAAGACGGGGCCCCATAGGGTCAGTGCCTGCTAGGGTAGCGGAATTTGTTCGAAAGAGTCACCGCGGCCCTGGAACGCAAAGGGCACAAGAAGGATCACGGGTGGGTTTTGGTCAATAAGAGTCTGACACTCCCTTCCGCTCCGTCCAGAGCGGGAGAAGTCATTTGATGATTTCCTACCCAAAAAAAAAAGGAATTGGAGGGTAGATCAGAAGGTTTGATAACTAAAAAGATGCATAGGATGCAATAGAAAAGTTAGTCATGTTTAAAAACTGCTTCCGTCTGCCATGTAGTAGAACAATTTTCTTCAAGAAAGCCAAACTCGCACTCCTTCTCAGATTTTTATATTATTAGGGGAAAAATCGGACAACAAACATGAAAAAAGATCAAAGAAATCATAGGAGATGCAATGATAAATTTATCCTCTCGGAACTGTATATTTGCATCCCCAATTTTAGTATAGTTAGTTTACATTCATTCCTTCATGAATTATCATCTGCCAAGCCTTTTCTCAACTATATTGGGGTCGGCTCCCAGTCAAGCCGGATTCAGCTGAATACCAGTATTTTACGTAGAGCGGCTGCCTACCAGACCTCCACAACCCATTAACTGGGGAACACGATACTTCTTAGCAAGACTGGCTTCTGAAAATCCGTAACGACTACCAAAGTTCTTCAAATGACAGCCAGGAGCAACGGCTTAGCGTGCTTTCCGAGGCACGGAGAAGTCTCGTTATGTTAAGGTGGTCACCCATC
This sequence comes from Hecatera dysodea, assembly GCA_905332915.2. NCBI lineage: Eukaryota > Metazoa > Arthropoda > Insecta > Lepidoptera > Noctuidae > Hecatera > Hecatera dysodea. The sequence goes on from HG995303.1 coordinate 16,441,290, forward strand.
CACAGACCAACCTTACCTTGGCAAGCGTTGCTTAACCTCGAAGATCGATCCGTGCGGCTGTAACAATTTAGCCAAGAGCAATAGAATAAATATTAATTAAAATTTTCTCATCCGTAACACCCGACTGTAGACCGTAATAAGCCAGTCTATAGAAGAATGCAACTATGTCTTCTTTGTATAAACTTCAATTAGTTTTGCATATTACAAAACATAAAACCAACAAATCATCCTCTTTAAACGTGTTAATCTGGGGGCCCGGTAGTGAAACGCCATGGCCAGCCAAGCGACGTGCAAGGGCACTACCTATCTTTTCTTCGCTTCATCGTTTTCATATATTTTGGGTAAGGTGGAGAGTAGAGTCAGAGAGAGAGAGCATGCAGTCTTTAGAGCTTGGCTTTATACGAGATCTGATACCTCTTTCACAGGGTAAGCTACGTAGACTCGTCTTGGCAACATTTTTAAATGAAAATGTTTTTGGTGGGTTAGTATTGACGCGACAATACTTATAATTCGTGCGTTGGAGGGAGATTTTTTTGGTGGTGGAAGACGTAACCCCAAATCGCAAGGTGAGATATGCACGAGTGATCTCCTTAAAAGATATTATGCGGAAGCCGCGCGAGTGATCTCCTTAAAAGAAGTCAGGACGAACGAGATTCTCGTGTTTATCGACACCGTGGATCTTCTAAGGGATTTCAATTAAACAACCTAGTGTTTTTAATAAAGTATATTGAGAGCAGTGGTGGCCGAGTGGTAACGGCTCCGACTTACGAATTGTAGGTCGCGGGTTCAAACCCAGCCAGGCGCATTACTTTGTGTAATTAATTTCTTCACCACTGCTCTCAAAACGGTGAAGGAAAACATCGTGAGGAAACCGGCATGTCCTAGAACCAAAAATTCGAAGATATGTGACATTCACCAACCCGCACTGGGCCCGTGTGGTGGATTACGGCCAATTCCCTCTCCTGGAGGGGAGGCCTGTGTCCCAGCAGTGGGAACGTTAAAAGGCTGATTATGTATCCTTATTACCAAGTGATCGATATGAGCTCAAACTGGCCGATTCTCGAGGGCAGACAATCCAGGCTGCGGCGGAATATATGGTGCCGTGTTAAGGAGTAAGGTGTGTCCTGTCACGGGTTGCGGAATTTGTTCGAAAGAGTTACCGCGGCCCTGGAACGCATAGGGCACAAGAAGGATCACGGGTGGGTTTTAGTCAGTAAAAGTCTGACACTCCCTACCGCTCCACCCAGGGCGGGAGGGGTCATTTGACGATTTCCCATCCAAAAAAAAAAAAGGTGTCCTGTCACCTTTTCAGCCTTTTATGAACTTCAGTAATTGTTTGTTGGTCATAGATTGGTAATGCTTTTCGTCGGCTGTCATAGCGAAGCTGCAATGAAATGGAGCAAGTGCCGAACTGAATAACTCAGCCTCGCCGCTATGTGTGGTGACTGGTACAGCGGTATTGATTGAGAAAGCAGATATTAGCTTGTTCGTGTATTATGAGACATATGACATATGTGACGGTATTATGATCTCGATATTGTGTAGAAATGCGCTGTTATTAATGAGAATGAGTGGCGCCGGATGATATATAGCGATGGATGTGAGAACAACATAACTGTGATTGACTGAAAGCGATTTGATATTTTAGCTGGGTTGTTTCATTGAAGGGGTGGATCAAATGTGTGCCTGGCTGGAGGCTTTAATAATTATATAAAGCCACCTTTTTATCTCCTAAATCCCCGTGGTCGTTCTGGTAGACCCCAGGACGGGCAGAGGGGTCTGTCATAATCTTACTGACTAACACCACCCCGGTGTTTTATCACGGGTTATATGAATTCATATAATATTGTTTTTTATGACTATGTAGGTCAATCTGTTTTTACTTAATTGACTCAATCTACTCTTTATAATGTTTTATAGTGAATTGATTTATGATTTCCATGTTGGATAATTATTTTTTTTTTCTACCTTTGTCATGTATTCATGACTTTGCATACTATTGTATAAATTCAAGTTCTTAAAACGCAATAGACAGATGTGTTGCTGGGGAGTTTGTTGCGCCACTTCTTCTTCCCAGCTAAAACACTAAGAAGTGGTGACGGGTGGGCGTTTTGGGGGACTGTCTTTATGTAAAATTTGACGTTCAAAAAGTGCTGTCTATCAGCCTAGTTTGAATAAATGACTTTTGAATTTGAATTTCAATTTATCTCCTACCAATGCCGGGGATTGCGGGAACGTTTGCGTTCCAGGGCCGCGGTGACTTTTTTGTGCAAATTTCGTAACCCTAGCAGGTAGTGGCCCTATGGGGCCCCGTCTTCTTTGCTGACAGCGCTTTGAGGCGCGCGCAGAACACGATGCGCCGTCGACCCGGACCTCGTTGATATCGGACGGCAAGCCACCCATAGCTCACCATCCGTAGGCCCGCGCGTACGGTGACCGAGAAGCATTTATGAATAACGCCATGTATCGATCATGTTAAAATAATATGTAGTTCTGACGATATAACGTTAGGATTATAAAATATTCACTTTTCCTTTAGAACGTATAAAAATTTCACAACTAACTCAACAATATATTTTATTGTTATTTCCATGCATTCGAAGTAAAATAGTAATGGTACTAAACTATTACTATTTTATTGAAAATATGCATTGCATGGATGTGCTTTATGTAATGAAAAGTAACACACATTCATGTCAAAAGTAAATAAAAATGAAAATATATAATACATAGGTATTTTCTACCAGTCGACCTTAGGGCAGTGCAGAGACAATATGGTAGGTGCAACTTAAATGAAAAACAAACGGAGAGGGAAAATATATAATCATAAATACAAGATACATATATACAAATAAAATTAACAAAGGAGTTGAGAAAAATGACTCCAACTAATTAACGCTGTGGTGATTCTTCCAACTTCTTGCGAATGTACTCATGCGCCTTCACTTTAAAAGACAACAGACTGGTTGCCGTCCTGATGCTCAGAGGGAGCGCATTCCAAAGAAAAATCGCCTGGATAAAGAAATAGGAGTGGATGAACCCAGAACGGTGTGAGGGACATCGTAAAAGACGATTATTGGTAGAGCGAAGATTTTTACTGTACAAGAGATTTTCATAAATATACTGGGAAGGTACAGTCATGATATTAATCTCTTTAAATTTGTCTCTGAAGGAGTATCTGTTGCGGAATTTGTTCGAAAGAGTTACCGCGGCCTTGAAACGCAAAGGGCACAAGAGGAACACGGGTGGGTTTTAGTCAGTAAGAGTCTGACACTCCCTACCACTCCACCCAGGGCGGGAGGGGACATTTGATGATTTCCCATCCAAAAAAAAAAGGAGTATCTGGGACTTCATTTACAAACTTCACAAGTAGCCCTTTTTTAAGAAAAATATTATCTGAATATCGGCGGCATTTCCCTACAAAAGAACGCCATATAACATCACACTATGAAAGTAACTAAAGTATACTAAACGGGCCGTCACTAAATCAGTTAAGCTACAAATTTACCTAACGGCATATGCTGCAGAACTGAGCTTTTTTGACAGTTTGTTTACATGCCCCACTGAAGCATCCAAAGATCACTTTGACTCTTTGACAAACTCGAAGATACCACAGTGTTCCTAGGCATCAGCCTAGGAACACTGTGGTATCTTCGAGTTTCAACTCTTCATCCGTTATTGATACAACAGCGTTCACTTATCGCACATGAGTTAAAGTAAACTTTATGCATTTTGTCTTTTTCTCGTTTAGTAGAAGATTATTAACATTAAACTAGTTAACTACAGTTGCAAGGGCACTATTTAAATCGTCAGTAGCCATCAGCTGGCGTTTTAGTTCAACAATAGCAACGTGTCGTCTACAAATAACACTAAATCGTATTTATCTTTTATGAGGTACGGCAAGTCATTAATATAAATGAGAAACAGGAAGGGACCTAAATTGAGCCCTGGGGGACCCCAGGATCCAGGAGACCTGTTATCATTGATTAATAATTTGATAACCTTCCACGTGTTTTTTAATTTTACTTTGATTACATCTAAAGAAGAAAGAAACACAGACAAAAATTCCGAAAGAAAATGCTAGAAATGGTTTTCTTAGTAATCTTGATTGATTTATATTGGAAATATTTTTTGAAGTATAAAAACTACTCTTCTACAGATTTGTTATTAGTCTACCCTATTACTCACATTTTCCGGTTTGTTAACAAATCAAAGTATTTATTGAGTTAGCCAATATAAAATACATACATTCTGTAGCGAAATAAAAAGTTATTTTCTCTACATTAATATACGCGTATAATTTTGATAATAATATAAACCTAAAAAAACCTAAACATAGACGTAACGTGTACGTATTAGGATAATAGGATAAATTACGTAAAAAAAGTCCTTAAAAAAAAACAATCAATGGTTAGAAAAATGTATCAACGATACCTTATGGCTATTCTACCAATTTGCACAAATGGTTCCCAATCGTTTTTAAGAAATGTGCACAGCAAAAGAGTGGAACTAGTGTAAAGTGAGGCTTCTTCTGGGTAGGCCAGTGAACGCAAATAAAACATGGAAGCATTCCTAAATAAAAAAATGACCCAACGCAAAATGCACCGCGGTAAGCGGGGCTTACCGATTGCGCCGCTCACGTGTTTAGTTACACGGCCTATTCGTTACATGGTAATTTAAACCCAAATTCTTTGGAAATAAGGTCAATTTTTAACTGTGCATCGTATTAGCAATAATGTTGTTGGTGTGGTTCGGCGAATCAGCGACGAAGTCAAAGTCAAAGTCAATTCATTTATTTCAACTAGACCATTAACGGCACTTTTGAACGTCAAAACATTTGAAAATAAAAATATTATAGTGACTCTAGTTGTCCATTCGCAAAAAGTAGATTCTTATGGAGAAGAACGGACAAGAAACTCCATAGTTACTCTTTTCAAATATGTATAAGTTTTACAATATTTTGTATACATTAGCCAATTGGTTATATGTGAGGACGATGTACCCGAATAAAAACTAAGTACTATACTATTAACAGGTACAACAAAGAAACAACAGCAGAGGTAAAATTAATAAATTTGCTAGTCAGGGACATAGTACTCACATATTTACAATTTTTTTAATCCTTTTTTTATACAATTACCAACAAGGAATCAGTGTGTGTTAAATTAACTATAAAAGATCAGTAACTACACCTGTATACATAGCAGATAGATCACACATACAGACCGACAAGTTTGGCTTTGTCTACTACACCCAATATTGTCCTATGGAGCAGGACCAGCATGTTTCTAAGCATTCTTATCTTGAATATAATCATCTAGCTTGTAGTATGCTTGTTTACAAAGCGTGCTTTTAACATAGGTTTTAAATTTCTTTTCGTTTAATTCTAATAATTATGTCACGAGGTATTTTGTTGTAAAATTGATTGAGTCAGGCGTTACTTTGCGGAAATCCATTTTAATTTTGAAAATGAAAATAATATATCTAGTTTTAATTTCCGCGAATATTAGTGGGTTGCAGGTATGCACCTCCCTCCCGCCCGCTTTATTATGCACATGCAAGATTACAAGGCAAATGCAAGGATTTTAAGCACATGCAGGAAGGCAAAGCAAAACCCAACACCATTACCGACACGTGTTTCGCCTCTCCACGAGGCATCCTCAGGGGACGTGTTGACTCGCTGACCGTTGAGTTGCGACTCAACGGTCAGCGAGTCAACACGCTGCATAATAAAGTGCATAATAAAGCGGGCGGGAGGGAGGTGCATACCTGCAACCCACTAATATTCGCGGAAATTAAAACTAGATATATTATTTTCATTTTCAAAATTATTTTGTTGTAACATTTAACACTGTACCCCATGAAAGATGTACGTACTTTAGCTAATCTATATAATGGTTGATCTAATTTATTTCTATTTCTAGTATTAAATTAAAATTATGTCTATCACTAGTTTTGCTAAAGAGATGTCGATTTTTCCTCACATACATAATATTTTCATATATGAATTGACAAGGGACTGTCATAATATTAATCTTTTTAAAAAGTTCCCTAAGAGAATCGCGGCGACAAAGATTATAAATGGCTCTGATAGCACGCTTTTGCAAAATAAATATGGATTCCATATCAGCAGCCCGACCCCACAGCAGAATACCGTACGACATAATGCTATGAAAATAACTAAAGAGACCAAACGCGCGGTGACCATACTAGATACAGCCGAGTCTATTATATAAAACAAAAAAGTGATATATTGGACAAATTCAAACTTTATAAAGCAGAAATGGAAAATTTCACAGGTAATAAAATTATCAGTCTCCAGTCCGACAATGGTTTGGATTACTGCAATCGAAATTTTGACAACTATCTGAAAGAGCATGGTATTATAAGAAGATTAACAGCACCTTATACACCACACCAGAATGGTGTTGCAGAACGCAAAAACCGTACCCTACTTGAAAAGGCTAGGAGCATGATGATCGAATCCAAAGCACCTCAAAACCTTTGGGGAGAAGCCATTAAAACTGCAAACTACCTTTCCAATCGGAGTATCAACAAAACTATATCTGCACATTTTGGTACTATTACTACACCTTATGAGAAGTGGGTACAAAGAAAGCCTCACATCTTTCATCTGCGTCAGTTTGGAATAAAAGTCTTCATACTTACTACTGAAAGATGGCAAAGAACGTGATAAATTCAAACCGAAAGCTATACCTGGGATGTTTGCAGGCTATTCATATACTTCCAAAGCTTACAGAATTTGGGTACCTTCATACGTTAATACATTAACGTAGGTACGTTCATACATTAATATTACGAGTACAAAAAACCATTCATTCGAAATAGTCTGTTTAGGTTGATCAATGTTGATTCGAGGTAACAGGTGATACTTGGGCTGTTTTTAGGGTTCCGTAGTCAACAAGGAACCTTTATAGTTTCGGTGTGTCCATCTGTCTGTCTGTCCGTGGTTTTGCTCAGAGATTATGGGGACTGCAAAGCTGTAATTCGGCATTAATGCACATATTAATGATACCAACAAATAACTTGTTTTTTTTTTTTGGTACATGTCAAGTCGGGAAAAATATTTTATTCGTGTCCGCCCCGTCGTGTGAGGTATCGTTGAATAGGTTTTTCGAAAATATTACGAGTCTTCAAAGATTATTTTCCGATTTAAAAATCCGTTTGTGAAATATGAAGTTCTAAAGTGGAAAAAAATCGTTAGAGTCAAGTGTCCCCCCCTTCTACCGGCTAAACGGTTGCTTCTGGAAACGTGAAAAAATCCATGGAAGTAAGAAATATGCTGAATTTAAAAGGAAAACTAACCCGGCTAAGAAGGCTTCACAAGTTACTGACTAATAGTCGATTAATTAAAAAAATGTACTCGGAGAAGTATAAAGGAAATTTTCGTTCAAATTGTTTTGAACATAACTGAGATGAAGTTGTTGGTAGCGTAAAACACGTAATAAATGTAAATACACTGACCATACAAAAATTATCTAAAACTAGCGGTTTGTCCCGGCTTCACACGCGTTGTCATTTTTTTTTTCAAAGTAGCCTATGTTACTCATGGCTAATGTAGCATTCCTTGTAATGTTGAAAGAATTTCTGAAATCGTTCCAGTAGTTTTTGAGTTTACCTAGAACTCAAACTGGTCACAGTATTAAACAACCATAACAGTTTTTAATTAAGTTCACATTGTTGTGGGCAACTACGGAACACTTTATATTGCGCGTGGCCCGTTTTGTTTTTTAAATTTCCCAAATCAAATATCTTGGACCGTTCTAACCAGCCCAAACAAACACGATTTGCAATTCGTTCTGCAATAATAAAATTTAATCCTAGATTACGACATTCAATCCATCATTTTCCTCTCGTAAAATAACTTTTACGTTTTATAACGGTTTTTAGTTTCTTTTTAAATAATTTATCCAATATGCGTTGTACTGTGGTTTATTACGTATGTTGTTGGAATTTTCTATTATCCGAATCATTATCGACCGAAACTTCAGAGGTAAGAAGAATTATTGGTGGAAGAGATGCTGACGAAACTAAGTATCAATATGTCGTGAGACTTCAAGCTGCAATTATTTATTCTGAAAGTTCTAAAGATAAAAAGGTACTTTTCACGGCTCATAGGTGTACGGCTGCTGTATTAACTCCTACCTGGACACTTACAGCTGCTCACTGCTCCGATACTAAAGATATAGAAGTTTTAATAGATTCAGAAAAAACTTCAATCTTACATTTCATAGGATACGGTTCACTCAAAACCTTTGCCACTAGGAAAGTCATGGATATCATCAATCACCCAGCATACAGATTAAAATTATTTATGCTATATAATGACGTTGCTTTAGTGAGACATCAACCAATTACATTGGACCAATACGCCCGCTTGAGCGGACTGGATTACAAAACTATGATTGGTCAAGAAGTTACTTTGGTTGGTTACGGTATAACAAATGGTACCATAACCCTAAATACGACAGTGCAGCAAGTAGCTGATGATGCTACTACACTGAAGAAGCCTTTACAACTTGTAGAAGCTTTAATAGTGCAGTGTAGTGCAGACAATCATGATGAGATGTTCTATCCACGTATGTGTCTAGCAAGACGCTGTAACAAGCTGTCTGGTATTTGTACAGGAGATTCAGGTGGGCCAGTAATCCATGAATCAGGCGTGGTTGGCATTAACTCTGTGGGATCAAAAGAAATGCCTAAATTCTGCAATCTGGAACCCTACAAAATATTCTATGACCTTGCAGGTATCACACCAACTAGCTTGTTCATCGATTGGATAAGTAGGGTAATGAGAAATGAAGTACCAAAATATGATAATCGGAAGTAAAAAGAAATAAAAAAATAAGTGAAAGAAACGTGAACGTGGCAGACATAATAATTTTATTGACACTAGACTCAGAAGAAAATGTCGTTTGATGGAAAAAAAATGTACACACGTTTTCCATATGGTCTACTTGCAAACAACACATTTGGTACAAATCGGAGTTTTCTAAGGACATAGTAACTGTACCTTTTTCTTTGGATTGGAAACCGTTAAATAAAAATATAATAAAATACTCTGGGTGCAGTGGAGGAGAATGTTACTCTTATTGACTAAAAGCCACCCATGTATGTATTTTCAAAAAGAAACCTTTTCCATTCCGCCGCGGTAACTCTTTCGAACGATTCCGCAAGCTTATCCCTGACGGGTTCCGTCGATTATGCTAACATTCCTTTGAGGCTCGCGTGGAACACAACGCGTCGTCTACCCGGATTTGGTCCTTATGGGACCTATCGCTCCTCGTCAGCAATCTCGCGCCTACGGTGACAGGAAATCGCCCTGCTATCACCGACGCCTAGGGCGTCTCCTTTTGTTATTATGGCTGAAGCATGACGTTGGGTAAACGATTTTGAGCGTTGCTGATCATCTAATCTTCCGTCATCTGAAGATAAGGCTCATGTTTGAATGACAATAAATATACTGATTACGTTTAGCTATTTATTTAGATACTTTATTCACTGTATATATGTACATATTAGTTACATTTTAAAATATTAAAATACAAAGATTTTAAAATAAATAACCCTCTGGTATCCGGAACAGAGTCCTAACTACTGGCGGTCAGGGCTCAAGAGAGAGGAACCTCCTAACAATGCGAGTCGTGTCCAGAAGTAACGCTTTCTGGATCAAGCCCTTAATCCAGCTGCCTAATGAGAGTCTCCTAAGGTGTTTGTCGAGAGTCTTGGCTATTAAGCTGGCACGACTATCGGTACAATGATTGCTGAATCCACATCCCACATGTCGACAACCTCGCGAGCCAAGTCAAGATACGATATTTTCTCAGCTATTTTATTATTATGCTTCATTCAATAACACATCAAGTAAAACTCCACAATTTCATGACTAAAGATGATACAATCGGGCAAGTGCACATTTCCCAAGCTCAAAACCACTAGTAAATATCCTGGATGCATTAAATAATAATAATAATAATAATGATGATGACGAACAACTACCGGAAATACATTGTGAAGGACGGTACGGTTGACATATGTCGGGCATGTCACCGGCCGGGGGAATCCATCCGCCACATTATTTCCGGTTGTTCTAGTCTGGCTAACGGAGACTATTTGCACAGGCACAACCTTGTAGCCAGGATTATCCATCAGCCACTTGCCCTTAAATACAATCTTGTGGAATCGGAAGTACCATGCTAAAGGTATGCGCCCGACCCAGTTCTCGAAAATGGCAATTGCACATTGTACTGGGATCGGTCTATCATCACTGACAGGACTATTGTTGCCAATAAGCCTGACATAGTGGTGATAGACCGACTAGAGCGTCGCGCAATGATTGTAGATATAGCAGTCCCGCATGACAAGAACCTCGTGAAGGCTGAGAAAGATAAACAATCGAAGTATCTTGACTTGGCTCACGAGGTTGTCGACATGTGGAATGTGAACACAGCAGTCATTGTGCCGATAGTCGTGACGGCCAATGGCATAATTGCCAAGAGCCTCGACCAACATCTTAAGAGGCTCTCGTTGGGCAGCTGGATCAAGGGCTTGATCCACAAAGCGGTACTCCTGGACACGGCACGTATCGTTAGGAGGTTCCTCTCTCGGGAGCCCTGACCACCGGTAGCTTGGACCCTGTTCCCGATACCGGTGGGCTACTATTTTTTATATTTTTAAATGTTTTTTTTTTAATAGAAATATTTAAGAATTTAATAAGTATGTATAGTAAATAAATAAATGGAATAATAATAATAAATTTTATTTCAGAAATAAATTCCATATTTACAACATTGTTAGTATCATTAGAACTTATCAACTAGGTATGTTAGTACACAAAAACAAAGATATTAGTAACATAAAAACTTAAAACTATGTTAGTAGACATTTACAGGGGCATGTAGCTGACTTAACAACTTCATTAAAGGACAATCCAGTTTGTTAGCAATGACACTCAGATGGCCGTTGGTACTGGCACGCACCCTGTGCAACAATGATGCTGCTCGATTTCGCCTGATTGCAGCGAAGCTGTCAGTCTGGGCGTCCGCGAACATCCCTGAAGCACTACAGAAGCGTGGCAGCCCCAACAGCATCCTGAATGCATTATTGTACTGGACGCGAAGAGTATTGACGGCTTTTTGAGTGTAGTCAGTCCAGAGGCAACACGTGTAAAACACCTGACAGAATGCTTTAAAAAGTGTTATTTTAACAGCATCTGTGCAGCGTGAGAAACTTCGGACCAACAAACATATCACCCCTCACAGCCAACGCTCTTCGCTCCCTGTCCACATCCAGATTGTCTTTCAAATCCTCCGTCACAATATGCCCAAGGTATTTAAACTGACGAACACGGTTCAAGATACCACCATTTAAAGAGATAGTTGGGTAACTCTCAGTGGGTTTATTAGCAGCTTTAAAGATGAGCAACTCACTCTTGACCGTGTTATATCTCAAACCGTGTCCCTCAGCGTAAGACTCACACACTCTTATCAATTTCCTTAGACCAGCCATTGACGGGCTCAGCAGCGCCATGTCATCAGCGTAACTTATGTTATTGAAAGCAACCCCATCTACGTAACAGCCAGCATGTACACTGCTGAGCCTGACAATGAGGTCATTTATGTATAAATTAAACAGAGTAGGGGAGATTAACCCACCCTGCCTAACTCCACATTCCATGACATATTCATCCGACAGAACATTTGCCCATCTCACACAGTTAACTTGATGAGAATACCAAAATTTAAAAATATGTATGACTTCACTAGGTACATCTGCGTCACTGAGCTTTGCCCATAACTTGTCATAAGACACCATATCAAATGCCTTTGACATGTCTAAGAAACAGGCAAAAACAGGAGTTTGATTGCTTGTATAATAATTTACAGTATTTTTTAAACATAGAACTGCAGTCTCAGTGGATAAACCCTGTCTAAAACCGTGTTGAGCGTCATGCAACTTGATTTTGTTTTTCAAAACTTCATTCAACAGAGAATCAAATACTTTAGCTACAATCGTGGCTAAAGAGATTGGCCTATAATTTCCTTTATCCGATATGTCACTAGTCTTGTTTTTCACAATAGGGTATTTTACTGTAAAACTCACGTGACGTCACTTCGCTGGTAAAAATTGTAGCAACGTAGTGACGTCACGTGAGTTTTCAACGCACTGTATCGTCTTCATTTTTCGTTTACGTGAAAAAAGAAAAAATACGTGTCCAATATTTTTTGTACATCTATCAGACGGACTAATTAGATTTTTACAGTAAAATACCCTATTGGAACGACAATAGTTTTCATCATATCCTCAGGTAGATAAGCGTGCGACAAACAACAGTTGAAAAACAGTGCCAGAACTCTGGGTAGATGAAAACCTGCGTACTTTAAGTGCTCCACACTGAGCCCATCGTGCCCCGGGGACTTTCCACGCTTCATACGTGCTATTGCGTGCTTTACATCCCTAGCTGTGTACATGATTGAAAAGCTTTGCGAGACAGGGCTCACAGGTTCCCATTCCCATCTACAGACGAAGGGCCCAGTGGAGACTTCACAGAAAACAAATCTTTAAATAGGTTTGCGATCGCCGCAGCATCAGTAAGACCATCAAAACTGACAGGAAAGCTAGACTTATGATTTAAGTTGTTGGTACTCTTCCAAAAGTTCTTGAAATCATTATCACTGTGAAGGCACGCTAACTTGTCCATCACTATTTGTTCCTGATTGTCTTGACACCATTTTAATTTAGATTTAAACTCTTTCCTTGCTTGTTTCATATTTTTATAAAGCTGGCCACTCAATGGTTTACCTGCCTCCCGCCACAACTGAAAGCTAAGCCTAGCTTCCCTGTGAGCCCCACTAACATGCTTGTTCCATCCCCTAACATAGCCGCCTTTTCTGTTACAGCGCGGTTTCTCATTCATATCGCAAGCCGCGCCACACAAAATAGCTATGATGCTCTGATACATGTTATCAATGATAGTTTGATGTTCCAAATTATTACAACTACTATCAGCACAAAAACGGCACTGATCTGGAAAATCAATTAACTTTAATCGGCATTGCACAGTTTATTATATTTCGTCAGTTGTTCTACATGCCTATTACCCCATACAATTTTATTACATTCAATATTTTTCAAAAAAGTTTTAGGTTTGATTACATTTAAATTGCAACAAATAAACAATGGAAAATGGTCAGACCATAAAATGTCATACATAACACTCACGTTAACAATTGTGCTGCACGCGGACTCGGTTGCAACGCAATGGTCAAGCCAACGTTTACAAATTATGTGCTTCACTTATAAAAGTGAAAGTATCCGAATTGATACCTAACATCTGTAAGTCTGCACACTTCCAGTTTTGCTCTAAACAAAATTTTTGCAACTCGTTACCAAACAATTCGTTTGGCTGAGCATTAAAGTCTCCTAGAATAAAGCAAGCTTCTACCTGTTGTTCCTCAATAATGGCATTAATAGTTATTACAAATAAACACGATTCATAATGGATGCCTTTGTTTTTTCTTAATTGCTTGGCAATTTCACCCACATTTTTAACAAATTTGCGATTACTCAGAAACCATACTGAAGGATTGGTCTACAGCGCCATTCCGGTCACCTGCTATAGAGAAATGTTCGGTAATAATGGCCTACGGCTCACAAATCAGTTTCAAACTTAGGTCTACCTTGAGGTCACTGATGCCCTACGCGGCGTCTCGATCTAGTTCAGGAGAGGTCACCGATGACCTACGCGGCAGAGAACGTGTTAATCTGGCTCAATCACTTGGTAAATTCACTTAAGTTTTCGGCACAATTTGTTGGCATATACACACTAAACACCAAGATCGATATGTGAGATAAAACAAAAAAAAAATTGATTGACTCAGGCGTTACTTTGCAGAAATCCATTTTAAATTTGAAAATGAAAATAATATATCTAGTTTTAATTTCCGCGAATATTAGTGGGTTGCAGGTATGCACCTCCCTCCCGCCCGCTATATTATGCACATGCAAGATTACAAGCAACGAACGAAACGAAACGAAACGTACACTGTTACAGCTGATTACCGACACTGTTTGAAAAACACTTTTTCTCCAGAGTAAGGCGACCCCACCATAAGGCCTGCCTAACACGATGCCAGCCGAAGTGTCCACCGCTGAAGTTACAGTGTGTCCAAAGTCGGGATCAATTGAGCCCAACATAGGAATGTCGTGTGGCATCAGCCATGTCTCCTGCAGGGCTACAATGTCTGCTGATCTGCATAATGCTCGAACACCATCAATACTCCTCTTGAGAGATTTACAATTAAATGTAACCAGCTTTGTATCCATTAAATGTCTTTATTATCTGACTCATTTTGCTTTGCAAAATAAACAAAGCGTCTAAATGAAATTCCATCGGGCCATAGTTTAACATCCATAAATATGTTTAACTTACTTCGTGGAACTAGTATTTTGTAGGCATCATAATCCCTTTCTTTTTTCATGATAATCCTTTCCAAGGAGATCTGCACTTGAGTTTTTTTGAATAAAAAACTTACGGTTAAAAACCCTGACAAAAAAACTAACGGTTGTCCTATGCTAGGGAAAACCTTTAATCATCTATACTATCTATACTTCTATACTAATATTATAAGAGGAAAGATTTGTATTTTTGTATGTAACGAATAAACTCAAAAACAACTGAACCGATTTCAAAAATTCTTTCACCATTACAAAGCTACCTTGAGTAACACAGGCTATATTTTATCCCCATATTCTCACGGGAACGGGAACTGCGCGGGTAAGAACGCGGGGCGCTGCTAGTCAATAATAAATTGATTACACAGTTTTCTCTAAAATTGTACTGTTATAATTTTAAATTCAGCACTGTATGCCGCTCCCGCAGAGCGCTATTCTGTTTCCGATCGCTGAACCTGTACCATCTCTGTTCTATATTAAGCGTGTCTGCCATTTCTTAAAGCCAAAAATGTACAGTCGGTGATAGCAATTAACTGACCCCCTAAAAATTAAACGAATTTGAACCTTTTGCTTGTTAGCAGTAAGACAACTGGTTTAACGTCTACGATCAATAAAATAGTTATTCGAATTTGATCTTTAATACGCAGTGTTAAGGTAGGTATGATCTTGAATATTATTTTAACTTGTAATATAATACGTAATTTCGATAAAGTTGAATGTGTTTCGAGTGGTCAAGTGGTGACTGTAGTGAGCTGACAAATCGAGGTTGTGAGTTCGTAACCAGCGTGATTTGATGTTTGTATTTTTTTGGTGGTTCTGTTTTGCAAATTTATTTTAAGTTATAAATAATAAATTATAACTTTAGCAACAAAAAAAAAAAAGACGAACAGAAATAAAAAACCAAAATGATGGTAAAAACGATTATATTTTATAAAAAAATATTATAACAATAACATAAATGATATTGATGACGACACGAAGATGATAATATTTACCTACTTACTATTTTACTAATAACGTTGTTAACTGCACTGAGTTTAATGTAGTGAATCAGCATGTTATAATATTTAGAAATATAGATATGTATTTCTATTTCATAACAATAACATCACCACATTAAACATCATTTAACTAAATAAAACGGAATTATACGTTGAAATTCTACCTACTATATATCAATTTGTTTTGTGAGTAGTTATTTTAGTTATAAAGTTTTGACAAAAACTAGGTAAGTATTCGAAATACTTCGTTAGAAATTATAACAATAGTTAATTTAACACACACACTGACATACGTTAGTATTGTTTGTGACCAACACTGGTTACTCAAGTCATTTATAATATGCTTTTAATAGCGAAGTGGAGCACCATTTTATTCTATTACTTGTTGCAAGCGGTCCCGCATACGGCGCACCATATCCAACAACAATCACTTCCTCTCATGAATGGTTTTGGTCCAGGACGATCTTTTTGAATATTAAAACCACACGTCAAACGTCTTAGCCACAATCTGACTGTATTTCTCTGAAACAACACAATAAGCATAATTTTAGTAACGAATAGGTAAACATAATTTATCGATTAAGTTTGCAAAAATACGTTTATAAATTTAGATAATATAAATCAAATTAGACCTATAAATGATCTCAAATTAGACTCATAACATAGTTAATTGTCTATTATTCTACATTCACCGGCTTTTAAGCCAACTAACGAAAGGAATAACTATAATTATAAATGAAGCATAAAAAAGAATACACTTACCGCTATATTAAGTTTCGTAGCAATCGCTTTAATACCAACATTCTCCTCATGCAAATAGATTATTTTGTATTTTAAGTAATCACTCAACTCAACTTGGACATGACGATTAAACTATCAAAACTGATAACAATTAATAATAAGGAAAAAAGCGTGGATTTTTACAATTTAGTAAGGCAAGGTAAAAATGTTCGCGCGTATTCACTGCTATTTGTGCATAGAATATCTTGTTCAATTTATTCTTCTACCCCATATTCCTAATGTCATATCTATAGCAGTTTTGGTTGAATACGCATATTGACGTCTAACTACCCACTTATTAAAATAGGTGAACAGTCTGATAAACTCAGACATATTGAATAACGTTTAATATTATGAGCATATGGTGTAAAATCGAGTAATTTTTAGGGGGGTCAGCTAATTGCTATCACCGACTGTACTAATGTCAATCCCCAAATTATACTATTTCTTTGTATAACCAAAAAAAGTTTTTACAAAAAATACAACCGACTTCTAAACAAAAAAAAAAAAAAAACAAAAAGTACAAAATAACTTTAATTTCGGAACAGTAAATCAATCAATCAATCAGTGAGTGGTTGTTTATATAATAGAATTATAGATTTAAAATTGATACGCTTAACTGAATTATAGAAATTGAATCACATAAAGAATCCTTATTTTTAAAATACAACTACACTTGCATCCAATCTACTTCAGAAGGTAGTTCTTGTATACTACAGGCAACGTACAGAAATTAGGTTCTATTGATGTCATAAAGATGTGCGACATTTAAAGTATTCTTATACATACATCTCCAATGCTTACATTCACCAGTTACAATTTTATTTAGCGTACTTACAGATACTCTAATTATTTATGTATTTTTTTTTGTGAATAGCCGCTTTGTGTGAGTCGTTGAGAATGATCTATTGCGTGCAAAAAATTAGCGATCTGCTGTTATTGTTGACAAACTCGTGTTTCACTACTGTCTCACCATGGAAAGCGATGATGTGGTCGACGATGACACATGCCTGTCTAGAAGTAATATATTCATTCTTGATTATTAAAATTCATGTATGAAGCTGAGTGGGGACACAGATTCCGACAGGACAACCACCTCCTTTAGCTGTTTGCATAATTAAAGTATTACCAAAACGTTTTGTGCGTTACAATGGTATTTTTTCTTTTTTATACTAACAAAATGCGTCATCTCAAATTAAATTTATTTTGAACTGTTCTCAGCGACCCAAACAATCACAATTTGCAATTCGTTCTGCAACAATAAAATTTTATCAGTGATTTCGACATTCAATCCATCAGTTTCTTCTCGTAAAATAATGTATGTACTTATTTCCTTTTAAACCATTTGCCGAATATGTTGTGTACTGTAGTTTATTACGTACTTTGTTGGAGTTTTCTATTATCCGAATCATTACCGACCGAAACTTCAGAGGTAAGAAGAATTATTGGTGGAAGAGATGCTGACGAAACTAAATATCAATATGTCGTGAGACTTTGCGTTACTATTACAACAAAAGAGAAACGCAACACCTATTATATATGTACGGCTGCTGTATTAACTCCTATCTGGTCACTTACAGCTGCGCACTGCTTCTACACTGAAGATCTAGAAGATTTATTCGATTCAGAAACGAAAAAAATCGGTTTTGTCATTTTATACGGTCCAATCATAATCATTAACGCTACGTTAGTCATGGATATAATCAATCACCCAGCATACAGCTTTCAATCATATGAGAAATATAATGACGTAGCTTTAATGAGACATAAACCAATCACATTGATCCAATACGCCCGCTTGAGCGGACTGGATTACAAAACTATGATTGGACAAGAAGTCACTTTATTTGGGTACGGTAAAACAAATGGTACCAAAACCATAAATATGACAGTGCAGTTAGTAGCAAATGATGCTACTGAACTGAGGAAGCCTTTACAACTTTTAGATGCTTTGATCATACGATGTAATGCTGACAATAAGGAAGGGGTTCTTAAACCCTCAATGTGTCTAGCGAGACGCTGTAACGAGCTGTCTGCTGCTTGTCCAGGAGACTCAGGTGGACCAGTGCTCCATGAATCAGGCGTGGTTGGCGTCATCTCTACGGGATCAAAAGAACTTGTTAGATTATGTAACTTGGAACCCTACACTACGTTCTACGATCCTGCATTTATCACACCAACTAGCTCGTACATCGATTGGATAAGTAGTGTCATAAGAAATGAAGCGCCAAACCATTATCATAGAAAGTAAAAAGAATAAAATTACTGAAAGAAACGTGAACGCGGCAGACGAGATAGTTAATTTGCGCTAGACTGCGGAGAAAAAAAATTGTACATACTTTGTCTATAAAGGCTACTTGCACACAATACGTTTGTTACAATTAATAGGAAAACAAAGAATAAGCAGTTAAAATATAAGATGGTGTCCATTGTCCCTTCCATGATTCCTCTAATAAACGCAATTTGTTTAACTAGTGACGATTATACTAAATCAATTTAAAAGTGAACGTTAAACTTACGTAAAGGTTAACCTGAAATAAATTACTAGGAACTTCTAAGTGGACACAGAACTTGCAATCTCAGCTAAAGCATTTATAGAGAAAAACTTAGTTCGATGACTAGCAGATATAATAAATACATCATAAAACATTATGGGGAATATGTATTGGCTATGCATGAACTGGTAAGATACAACAAACTGTGAGCATTGTAAACATCCAATGTACAGACACCGGACCGTTCATTGTCAACATGTGATAATATCTTACCGCAGACTTGAGTTGATTTTCCGATTCCTACTGTTAGTCCTAAAAACAATGAAAGTCAATCGTGAATAATAATATAGTAAGATAATGTGATGAGATTGGAAAAGTTCGAGGCCACTTGTTGAATTATAACTATTGTATGCCTGGTTGATCTTTATTTGTTATCATTAAGAAAATTGTTAGCTAAAACTTTTAGCATGATATAACATTATTAATATTTGTTGGTTACGAGCTTACCTAGACATCATAATATAAAAAATAATACTATTAATACACAAATATTAATTTCATAGTATTTAAGATGTAAAATTGATTGAGTCGGGCGCTACTTTGCGGAAATCCATTTTAAATTTGAAAATTAAAATAATTTATCTAGTTTTAATTTCCGCGAATATTAGTGGGTTGCAGGTATGCACCTCCCTCCCGCCCGCTATATATAATATAGCGGGCGGGAGAGAGGTGCATACCTAAAACTAGATATATTATTTCCATTTTCAAATTTAAGATGTTTTTTTAATTACATTAAATATTATACAATTTAAATTGACACGCGTAACTGAATTATACCTACTAATTGAATCACATAAAAAAAATCTTATTTTTAAATACAACTTTGAACTTGCATCCAATCTACTACAGTAGTTCTTGCATACTAGAGGAAACGTACAGCAATTGGGTTATATTGCTGTTATAAAGTATTTTTATACATCTCCTATGCACATTCGTCAGTTATAGATTACAGATACAAAAAAAAAAAGCAAATAAAAACCATTTTTTTGTCAGAGGCAATCATGGTCGCCAAGGAGTTAGTTCTCTACAAGTATAACCTTGTCAATATATCGCGATATGATAACTATGTTTTTTTTTTTTGAGTCATTAGTTATGATCTATTGCGTGCAAAAAAAATAGCGTTCTCCTGTTATTGTTGACAGACTCATGTTTCACTACAGGCTCGCCATGGAAACCGATAACGTGGTCGACGATAAAAGAAATGGGAACAAAACGAAGTGCATAAGATTTGCTTTACCAAATGTCGAAAGTAGTGAGAGTGATATCGTGTTGAACAGGGAAAAACCAGAATTCGTCGATAGAACGGTTTTCCTGGAGATTACGCTTGACTCAAGGCTATGATGGGGTCCTCATTTAGCATCTCTTGCAGAACGACTAAGCTCAGTCGCATATGCTGTTAGGAAAATCCGCCAATTTACACATGTTGATACCGCGAGACTAGTCTATTTCAGTTACTTTCTTAGTATAATGTCTTACGGTATCTTATTATGGGGACGAGCTGCAGACATCGAGTCAAATTTTATTTAGCAGAAAAGAGCCATCAAAGCCGTTTACAATCTCCGCCGACGCGATTCTTTAAGGGAATTGTTTAAGGAAATTAACACCATGACTGTACCTTGTCAATATATCTACGAAAACATTATGTACATTAGAAAAAATCTACAGTTCTTTTGTAAACAAGGAGAGAGATATAAATTATGCTACTAGAAATAGGGATCAATTAGTTCAACCAGGTTTCAGACTCACACCACATCTCTCACCTTGTTTAAAATCTATACTAATATTATAAAGCTGAAGACTTTGTTTGTTTGAACGCGCTAATCTCAGGATCTACTGGTTCGAATTGAAAAATTCTTTTTGGGTTGAATAGACCATTTATCGAGGAAGGCTTTAGGCTATATATCGTCACGCTTAAGCCAATAGGAGCGGAGCAGCGATAAAGAATGTTTTAAAATCGGGGATTCCACGGGGACGAAGTCGCGGCCAGCAGCTAGTGTTACAATAAAATTTCTCCCCATATATTAGAACTGAATGAAACGAAATTTAAATCTTGTATAAAACGCACATTATGCAGGCCAGCATATTATAAGTTTACTTGGCTAAATGCTGGTCCTGATCCAAAGCCATTAGTGTGCACAAACTAAACTATTCCTCTAACATTTGAAAACATTGTTGGACCCGCTGAAGATTGTAAGAATTGAAAAAGTTTTTTGATTGTATAGACACAGTCTTTTTAGCATTATATAAATTCATGCATTAACGGCACATGTGTGAGTACTATGTACCATAAACTATATTGTTATGTATGTCTGACTGGAACGTGCCCTGGCCTTCGGGAGTGTCATGCTCACTCAAAAGTCTCTCTGATGGTGGCGCATGTGTTTCATTCATCATTTGGCTCCGTCAGCTGGGACGGGTCATCTCTCAGCAGCCACGGTTTATTTTAATTATTAGTACTTTAAATTTTTCCTTTCACTCTGGATACCTGTATCAAACACATCTTTTTACATATAGGAATAACATCAAGAAGAACAATGTATCCACAACTTTGAAACAATTTATTGATTTGCAAGAGTGTCCGTGGAGTTTCTTGCACGTCCTTCTCCATAGACCTCTACGCTTTTGAACGTCTACACGTCCGCACTATCTGCATAGCTTCACTTCTTTCAACCTTGACAATTCAAAAGTGCCTGTAAAGGGTATAATTGAAATAAATACTTTGTGGTTTAAAACAATGAAAAGAGAGCCTAGAAGTAATTTATTCATTCTTGATTTTAAAAGACGTCCATGTTTGAAGATGAGTCCGACAGGGAAACCACCTCCTTTAGCTGTACGAGTAATGAAAGTATACCAAAAAGTTTTGTGCGCTACAATGGTAATTTTGCATTTTTATAGGTACTAAAAAAATGCGTCATCTTAATAAAAAAATTAAATATTGTGAACTGTTCTCAGCGCCCCAAACAATCACGATACGCAATTCGTTCTGCTATATTCAAATTTAAACACTGATTACGACTCAGTTTCTTCGCGTAAAATAATTCAAATAACTTAACTTATTAAGAATATGTTTTGTACTGTAGTTTATTACGTAGTTTGTTGGAATTTTCTATTATCCGAATCATTACCGACAGAATATTTAAAGGTAAGAAGAATTATTGGTGGAAGAGATACTAACGGAACCGAATACCAATATGTCGTGAGACTTTACGCTGCTATTAATAATACTGAAAGTTCTAAAACAAAAGAGAAATTCGACTTCTATTATAGATGTACGGCTGCTGTATTAACTCCTATCTGGTCACTTACAGCTGCTCACTGCTCCAAAACTGAAGATCTAGAAGATTTATATGATATAGAAAAGAAAAAAATCGTACGTCTCATAGCATACGGTACAGTCACAATCATTAACTCTACGTTAGTCATGTATATAATCAATCACCCAGCATACAGCTTTACATTATACGAGAATTATAATGACGTAGCTTTAGTGAGACATAAACCAATCACATTGATCCAATACGCCCGCTTGAGCGGACTGGATTACAAAACTATGATTGGACAAGAAGTTACTTTAGTTGGGTACGGTAGAACAAATGGTACCATAACCACAAATACGACAGTGCAGCAAGTAGTATATGATGCTACTGAACTGAGGAAGCCTTTACAACTTTTAGATGCTTTGATCATACGATGTAATGCTGACAATAAGGAAGCGCATCTTAAACCCTCAATGTGTCTAGCGAGACGCTGTAACGAGCTGTCTGCTGCTTGTCCAGGAGACTCAGGTGGACCAGTGCTCCATGAATCAGGCGTGGTTGGCGTCATCTCTATGATATCAAATGAAGTTTATAGATTGTGCATATTAGAACACTACACTACGTTCTACTATCCTGCAGTTATCACACCAACTAGCTCGTACATCGATTGGATTAGTAGTATCATGAAGTGCCAAACCATCATCAAAGGATGTAAAAAGAATAAAACCGGTGAAAGAAACGTGAACATGGCAGACGCAATTATTGGCGCTAGACTCCGGAAAATATGTCATTTAATGGAAAAAAATTGTACATACTTTGTCTATAAAGGCTACTTGCAGCCAACACGTTTGTAATAATTAATGGGATAACAAAGAATAGGCATTTAAAAATAAGTTGGTGTCTATTGTCCCGTCCATTATTCCTCTAATGTGGTGTTAATTTGATAGAGTATTTGATTAAACTACAGAAATTGTTTGTTTGTTTCAATCACGCAATCTTGCAAATATATTTATGGAGCCTACTCGAATAACTCCCACTAGTGTCACATGCCTAGATCATAATTATGTACATAGATATTGTACTACCCAGAAAAAATATTTATTTATTGAATTCTGATAATTGCAAACAATTAATTACTATACCAAAATTGTAAACAAATAAAGCCGGTAAAAGGAATCATTATGCAACAAAAAATATTCAAAGCCAGACGTTTTTCAACTATATTAAATATTATAGATTTAAAATTGATACGCTTAACTAAATTATAGAAATTGAATCACATAAAGAATCCTTATTTTTAAAATACAACTACACTCGTTATGTCATACTTAAGGAACCCTAAAATCTTAAGACTATGACCAATACCTACCGCATTGACGACGACCTACAGCGTTGCGCCCGCTGTCACCTGCACCGTGGAATTTGTCTTCTTAGCATTCCGATGGCGTGGGACCGAAGATTGTGCAATGGCAGTGATCGATATTGATTTAGTGCATTGATGAACCACTCTTGTTTCTCAAATCGAACAATTGTCACATATCCTAATATTACCGCTTTTTTGTAATAACTTTAATTAATTAAATACTTTAAGCAAATTATATCGGTTTCTTTTGCATCCTCCTGCAGCCGAACATAACTGGCGCAGTCGGTAGGATACTCGCGGTCGGTTTCGCGTAAGGAAGATTTCCGCAATCGTTAAGCCGCCCGTACGGCTATCCAGTCGTTCCAGAGTATCCCGAATCTACATAATTATGTACTTTTAAGCTGTATTTTAAATTCGTTGGTGTGCGTCATGCTTGGCGCAAATAAACAGTTTTTCTTTCTTCTTTCTTTCTTTCTATATCGTGCTGTATCGAGGAATCCAGACATTGATTACGCAAAGGGGCTGATATAATGTTCATGTAAGTACATTATATTATTTCTTGTGACCGCTTTCTCCTAGCCCGTACTAATATAACTTTCCAAAATTTTCTTTCCACGAAAATCTAGGAATACTATGATAGTTAAGTAGTAGAGATTTAGTGATAGACTCTAGAAGAGGTATTAATTTAACATTATACGAGGACACAGAATCGTTTTCTGGAAAAATGTCTTTGGATTTAGATACCATTTTTAAAGCATTACGTTTGGTACCCGAGTTTGACGGGAACCCGAATGTGCTGACTAGGATTATTCAATTGTGCGATCATTTAGTTAAAGAATATTATAATGTGCAAGGTGGTTCCGAACTAATTAACACTGCACTTATTAATGGTATATTAAATAAAATTGTAGGGTCTGCTGCTCGCTTAATCAACTCGAATGGTATAGCTAGTGATTGGGATGGCATTCGTAGGGCATTAATAAATAATTTTGCTGACCAAAGGGACGAGACCGCTCTTTATAGCGATTTATCTCTTTTAACACAGAGCTCTAAAACTCCACAAGAGTTCTATGAGCGTTGTCAGAATCTTTTTAGTACAATAATGACGTATGTTTCCTTACACGACATCTTAAAAACTACTATAGACGCTAAAAGGGATTTATATAAAAAATAACACTCCAGGCGTTTGTCCGTGGATTAAAAGATCCTGTAGGATCACGTGTGCGTTGTATGCGCCCTCAAAGTATAGAACAAGCACTAGAATTTGTTCATGAAGAAACTAATACCATGTATCTGCAAAATCGTAATGACCGTTTACCTGATAAAAGAATTAATAGCAATAACCAACCCGATCATCATTTTAAAATGCCCTCTCAGCCGTTTAATATACCTGATCCAAGGCCTAATAATTATAGCATGCCAGGACCTTCACGATTCCAATTCCCAGGTCAACAACCACCGCAGTGGAAACCGAATTATTTCCAACCTCGCCAGTTAGGTCCGACCCGAACTCAGCTAGTGAGTAGACAATTACCACCTACTAACGCTTTTTCTAGGCATGACTGGAGCAAATCAGGCAATCCTCCACCCAGTAATTATTTCAAAAGTCGGGAAATGCATTTTAATGATTGTTATAATGATCCTTCGTGCAATAAATGTGCAAAAAATTAAAACCTTTGGAATTCTTACAGTAGCATCTCAATTCATTTTTGCAAACATTTTATATAATAGGCAAAATATACATTTATACTGTAAAACGAGCGACATCCACAACTTTAACACCAGAAACAAGCACAAGCTACATGCTCCTTCCCACCGACTTCGTAAGGTCCATGACTCATTTGTGGGGCTCGGTATCCGTTTTTACAATAAACTTCCACTTTCTTTTCTTGACCTGCCTCTTCTTCTATTAATGACTATTTAGACGATAAGAATAGTTGGTCGCTGTGTTGAACGTAAGACAATATCCTATTTAATTATATCATGTTCTTTCTCTATAAGTTAGCTTATGACGGGTTATATGAGTTCATATAATATTGTTTTTTTTTTATTTTTGATGACTATGTAGGTCAATCTCTTTTTACTTTATTTACTCAATCTACTCTTTATAATGTTTTATAGTGAATTGATTTATGATTTCCATTTTGGATAATTATATTATTTTCTCTCTACCTTTGTCATGTATTAATAACTTTTCATACTATTGTATAAATTCAAGTTCTTAAAACGTAATAGACAGATGTGTTGCTGGGGAGTTTGTTGCGCCACTTCTTCCCAGCTAAAACACTAGGAAGTGGTGACGGGTGGGCGTTTTGGGGGACTGTCTTTATGTAAAATTTGACGTTCAAAAAGTGCTGTCTATCAGCCTAGTTTGAATAAATGACTTGAATTTTTAATTTTGAATGATTACTTTATCGATTTTGATGGAACTTATTACGATTACTATGGGTTCCCAGAAAATGTGTACTATGAATTTCAACCATCCCCTCAGGAATGTGAAGAATATCCCCAACTGTCCGGAAGTATAAAAGAGGAAACCAAAGAGTCAAAGGAGCCGGATTTTCAGAAAACTCCGAAATCCGACAAATTAAAACAGAAATAAATCTCCAAACTCAACGGTTCCTTCCATATGTTCAAATCGCATCACCTCCTCTTAAGCTTTTAATAGATACAGGAGCGAATCAGTCATTTCTATGTCCTAATGCTGTCGAAAAATATTTTAGTGACTTTCCATTCGAAGTGCATAGTGTTCATGCTAAAACTAGAAACGACTATTCAATAACCTTACCTATTTTTAATGAATTTAACGATCCAAGTACAGTTTCATTTGATATCTATAAGTTCCAGGATTACTTTGATGGACTAATTGGTACCGATCTACTAGAAAAATGGGAAGCTACAATAGGTTATAAAAATAAATTATTTACAACTAAGTTCGCTTCGAACCCTATTAGAATCTATGATTCACGTAATACTAATTTATATGAAAATATTATACCAGCAGGTTCATCTAAATTATTAAAGATTCCAATTAACGTTCGCGATGGAGACGCTTATATTCCTGAACAATCTTTTTATAATTGCCTTACTACGGTTAAACAAAATAGGGGTATATTAGAAGTACAGAATCCAAGCAAAAATGACATAATCTTTTCAATGGATCATGCAGTGCCTGCAGAAGTTCATAATGTCGAGTGCACGCGCACTAAACAGGAAAAACAACGCGTAAAAGACGTGCTATCACGCCTTCGTACTGCCCATTTAAATGAAGAGGAACGCATTAATTTAGAATCATTGTGCTCGCAATATGCAGACGTATTTTATATTGAAGGTGAACAATTAACATTCACAAATAAAATCAAACATTCAATTAAAACCACCGATGAGATTCCAGTCTATACAAAGAGTTATAGATATCCATATATTCATAGACAGGAATTACAAGAACAGATTGGTAAAATGTTAGAACAAGGTATAATTAGACCTTCAAATTCTGCTTGGAGTTCTCGTATTTGGGTAGTAGCAAAGAAAGCTGACGCATCAGGAAAAGCGATGTGGCGTATTGTAGTAGATTTCAGAAAACAATAGATGATAAATATCCAACCCCCAATATAGCTGATGTCTTAGACAAATTAGGTAAGTGCCAGTATTTTACTACGCTAGACCTAGCTAGTGGATTCTATCAGGTTGAAATGGACCCCAAAGATATTACAAAAACAGCGTTCAATGTGGAGCATGGGCATTTCGAATTTCTAAGAATGCCTATGGGACTTAAAAATAGTCCATCTACATTTTCAAAGAGTAATGGATAACGTGTTGCGTGAACTTCAGAATACCATTTGTCTAGTATACCTAAATGATATAATCGTTTTTAGTACATCATTGCAAGAACACATAGTCAATTTAAAAAAAAAAGTTTTTAAAAGATTACGCGAATCTAACTTTAAGATACAAATGGACAAATCTGAATTCCTAAAATTAGAAACAGCTTATCTAGGACACATTATAGGCAAAGATGGAATAAAGCCTAACCCAGATAAAATCTCAACAATACAAAATTATCCCTTACCTAAAACCCCTACCGAAATTAAGAGAATTTTAGGACTTCTTGGCTATTATACAAAATGTATTCCCGATTTTGCTAAAATAACCAAACCTTTGACTCAGAGCTTGAAGAAAGGCTGTAAAATTACACTTGATCAAAGTTATATCGAATGCTTTGAAAAATGCAAGACCCTTCTGGTCAATGATCCCATTATTCAATACCCTGACTTTAAAAAAGAATTTATACTTACTACAGATGCTTCGAATTTGGCAATAGGAGCAGTACTTTCACAAGGGCCTATTGGCTCTGATAAACCCGTAGCTTATGCCTCGCGTACGCTTAATTCTAGTGAAATAAATTATAGCACTATTGAAAAGGAATTATTGGCTATAGTCTGGGCCACCAAATGTTTCAGGCCATATTTATTTGGACGCAAATTTAAAATAGTGACCGACCATCGCCCTTTGCAATGGGTGGTGAATATTAAAGAGCCGAATTCCCGTTTAACCCGTTGGAGGTTACGGCTAAGCGAATTTGAGTTCACAGTGGTCTATAAGCAAGGAAAGCAAAACACTAATGCAGATGCTTTGTCACGAATAGAAATTCATCATGAAGAGGCTAGTTCGATAGTAGTTAACACGTCACAAGGTGCACCTTCAGACTCTGATTCTAGAACTGAAACCGCGGATCATTGAGCGTCCACAGTGATTAAGAAAGTCCCATATTAGAAATCCCTATTTCCGACGACCCCCTCAATAAGTTTAATAAGCAAATATATCTTAATGTTGTAGGAGATATAAAAAGTAAACCTAGTGTTTCTAAACCATTTGAGACACACACTAAAACTGTCATACAAATTTCAAAATCTAATTTAGAACAAGACATAATGTCACACCCGGCCTCCGTCACAGTTCCCCACTATAGGGTTTATGGATTGTAGATGAAACCTAAAGTTACCAACCGTGTGAAAGTAAATTTATAAAGGTATATATACATAAATATCTGGAAAGACTGAAATTAAAGACATACCTCAATACACATACAAAGTTTATTCACTATAAAAAGAAGTATCACTTTGCATAGAAATACAGTGAATGAGGCAACTAATCATAAATAATACCTCCCAGACTTACACACTAAGATGTGTAACCCTGTTAGACCCTGTCTCCGTTCCAAGGTATAACAGAGGTACACCACATGAGATATTACAAAACAACGTCTCAGGTCGCTTGTAAGGATTCGCGAGGTGAACGCCTAAATACCACTAGCTCAATCGCAAGGTATTGACCAACCAGGGCTGTGCACGTTAAGAAACCTACTCACTATGGTACAGTATACCCGTGACACAACTTAATGCAAAAGGAAGTTATTACTGGTCTTGTTACTTAACACATTAACAAAAGGCCTAACTCTTTGTATGAAAATAAACCCAGTATACAGGTCTAATGCATCTCCCTCATAATAATTAATAGCAGCTCAATTACTACTCAGTTAGTGCTCCAGTAGCACTTAGTTAGTGCTCAAGTACTCAATTAGTCAAGAACACTCAATTAGTCTACTCAATTAGTACTACTCAATTGCTCAATTAGTACTACTCAATTAGTGGAACAGAAGCCCTCGGCATGGCACCAAGGTTAAAAACCTTGGTACCCACGAACAGACGCGGCCTACGGGAGAAGTCCAGCAGGATTGCTGTTACCTGGAACGGCGATGTTTCCTCAACGAGGTTCCGGATTGGTAAGGCCTTCCTGTACCATGGACGGCCACACTGTCTCAAATCTCGTCGAGCCAAACCTGAACGATGCACGTTCTCCGGATGGCTTCAGGCATTCATCAATCCCGGACCTCAAATATCCAGGCTAGTAAAACAGCCAGACCTGGAACAAAATCTCCGTAGTCAAATACATGTGCCTTTGGACTTTCAGAATGGGAAACAAATGGAGGACGAAATACTCACAGGGTTCAGCCTTTTAATGCACTTGAAAATCCCTCGGGTTTCGGGTCACCGTTGAAAAAACAAGTGCCTTTATAATATCATTTGTTCGTCTCTCTGTGACCTCTGCGGTCCAAAAGGACCCACAATTTCTCCACTCTGTCATTGAAAAGTCCTTTGCGAGAAGCTTCCATGCCACAGACTAAATACTCTCGATTCCGACATGTTCCTAATTATTTAAATTTATTAAACTTTATGCTTTTATGCAATTTTTGTGTGTTTTAATTAATTTACATCTACTTATTTGATAATATATATTAAGTTTTAAAAAGACGTTCGATCTCTAGCGCCATCTGTTGTTTAAACTATGGGCTCTGTCAAATGTGATTCCATTTGTCCGCTAAAGATGTCGCTGCGAGTTACATTTCTTGTTTTGCAACGTCACAATAATTAGCGCGATTAAAGAATATGTTAATCCGAAAGTAAAAACAGGTATTTTAATTAATCCTGCATTAGAAATGTATTCCATAATACCTATAATTCAAAAATACTTTAAAAAATCCGCAATGAAATTAGTACTCACCAAAACCGAAGTAGAAAATGTTAAAGATTATTTCAAGCCACAAGAAATTATAAAGAAATATCATGAGGGAAAAACCAATCATAGAGGTATCAACGAGTGTTATCTAGCAATATCACGTAGATGCTATTGGCCAAATATGAAAGTGCATGTAACAAAGTATATCAATGAATGTCAAATATGCGGGCAAGCTATGTATGATCGCAAACCAGTTAGACCAAGGTTACAAGTTGTACCTCCACCTACAAAGCCTTTTGAGGTTGTACATTTATGTAGATCTACTTAGCTACAGTCATTAGTGTCGTGCAAGGATTATTAAAGTTTTTTACACATCACGGAGTGCCTTTAATTATTGTAACAGACAATGGTCCGGAATTCAATAATCAAATATTTCCTGAATTTACTAGATTGCACAAAGTTCAACATCATAAAACCTGTCCTAACACACCCAATGAAAATGGAATGGTCGAACGACTTAATTCTACACTGTTAGAGCATTTGCGTATATTAAAATTAGAACAACGAACAGAATCAATTGCTAATTTTATAACTTATGCTATATTGGCATATAATAGCTCAATACATAGCTTTACAAAATGTAGGCCAATCGATATAATTACCGGTCATTTTGATCCCCGGGATCTTTTTGATATCAATCTATCATAACATCTGTTACAGCAATATATTCAGGAATACCGTAGACGAATGTCAAAGGTATACGATATTCTCAACGACGCTTCACTTCATCAGCGCACTGAAATTACTGAAAATATTAATTAAAATCGTGAACCTGAAGAAAATTATGAACCAGAGCAACAAGTTTTTATTAAAAATCCTTTATGCCATAGGCAGAAGTTAGCAGCTCGATATACCCATGATACGGTATTAGCGGACTTGCCTATTCATATCTATACAAAAAAGAAGAGAGGCACCGTGCCTAAATCACGCCTAAAACGGGTGCCTAATAGTGCTCGTTTGTTACAGGACACTGAAAATACTACTAGTCCTGACCCTGGCCCTGGCCCGAGCGGACGAGATAACGCTAGACAGTCTTAACGACTCCACGTTGAATATCTAGGTACTAAATTAGAAGAAATATCTGAACAGTTAGAAACATTTGAGGTAAAGCGTGTTAAAAGAGGTCTCATAGATAGTCTTGGTTCAGTAATAAAAAGCATTTCAGGCAATTTAGATCAAACTGATGCGCTAAAATACGATAATGCCATTGCAATCTTAAAACAGAATCAAAATAATTTAGTTGCTGAAATTAATCACCAAATGAGTTTAAGTAAGCAGTGGGTTTCACGTAGTTCAAACATTACAGATAATATAATAGAAAATCAAGACAAAATAGAGAAAATCATCAATTCTATTTTAGCTAACAATAGTAGATATGAAACAGATACCATTAAATAATTATGCTCATTTAGCGCAGTTACTAATGATATTAGGAGACAATATAGATAATTTGTCTAAAGAACTTGACAAATTGCAAAATTTATTGGCATTTATTAGTGCTAGAAGTATTCATAATTCTATTATTTAACTATGATATGTTTCAGGACATGATGAATAGATTAAAAATGCTATATAATAAGAATCAGTTACTTAATAGTTAGTTAGTTTTAGAGAATATTTTGACATTATTAGACTAGGATATTATTACAACGGGAATAAAATAGTGATAGTTATGAAATTTCCGATACTTTATCCCACTAACTATATTCTATATAAATTATCCTTGGCTCCTAATCATGACAGCAAGGTCCTAATTCCAGCTTATCCTTTCTTAGCGGTTCACGAAAAAGATCTATGGTATATGGAGACAGAATGTCCGAAGTATAGTCACGGTTACCTTTGCGAGGATGATTTAAGTCACCACCATGGCAAACAATCGGACTGTATCCAGCATCTTATACTTCATCAGAAAATGAACGAGTCCTGTCAATTTACATCTGTTATCCTGTCTTCTGAAGCTATGGAGCAGCTAGACGACCAACACTACATTGTAAGCTTTCCCAAACCTGCGAAAGTTCGCTTAACTTGTTCTGAAGATAACTATAGAATGCTGAAAGGGAGCTACTTATCTATCATACCTAAAGGTTGCTTGTTGAAAACCACAGCATTTACTATAAGCAATCGTCATGATCAAACTAAGAGAAAGTAATTGAAAATTATGGACCTACCAATTATAGAGGAAAATTCGTATAATGTACCAACGAAAACTATAAAACTAGATACCATTGACCGAAGCGGTTTGCATTCAAGTAACGATGAAATCGCTCTACAAGAACCTGTAACGCTACAGTCGTCGAACACAGAAGCTATATGCCACACTACGATACCGGTATACATTCTACTATCTGGTGCATGTGTACTCATTATCATCGTTATAGTCCGTCGTCGTAAACTGAACCAACAATGTAAAGCCACTGATGGAATCGATATAAAGGCTAAGGATAAGGAAGCCTGCAACACCGAGATTGATCCAGCATCGCCATCGACACTATTTTCGACAAGAGTTTTCAAATAGTTGCCGATCTCGTGGAGGGAGATGTTATGTCATACTTAAGGAACCCTAAAATCTTAAGACTATGACCAATACCTACCGCATTGACGATGACCTACCGCGTTGCGCCCGCTGTCACCTGCACCGTGGAATTCGTCTTCTTAGCATTCCGATGGCGTGGGACCGAAGATTGTGCAATGGCAGTGATCGATATTGATTTACGGCCGAACCCAATAACCGATCTATCACATACTGGAGATAGAAAAACAAATGAAACAACAGAAAATCTACATGATTTTTCTGTTGTTTAATTTGTTTTTCTATCTCCAGTGTGAGATAGATCGGTTATTGGGTTCGGCCGTTAGTGCATTGATGAACCACTCTTGTTTCTCACATCGAATAATTGTCACATATCCTAATTTTACCGCTTAATTTGGCACTTCATATCTTATGATACTACTTATCCAATCGATGTACGAGCTAGTTGGTGTGATACCGACAGGGTCATAGAACGTAGTGTAGGGTTCCATGTTACAGAATCTAAAAACTTGATTTGGTACCACAGAGTTGATGCCAACCACGCCTGATTCATGGAGCACTGGTCCACCTGAGTCTCCTGGACAAGCAGAAGACAGCTTGTTACAGCGTCTCGCTAGACACATTGAGGGTTTAAGTACCCCAATATTATTGTCTGCATTACATTGTATGATTAAAGCATCCCAAAGTTGTAAAGGCTTCCCCAGTTTAGTAGCATCATTTGCTTCTTGCTGCACTGTCGTATTTATGGTTTTGGTACCATTGGTTTTACCATAACCAACCACAGTGACTTCTTGTCCAATCATAGTTTTGTAATCCAGTCCGCTCAAGCGAGCGTATTGGTTCAATGTGATTGGTTTATGTCTCACTAAAGCTACGTCATTATATATATCATATATGATTGAGAGGTGTATGCTGGGTGATTGATTATATCCATGACTAACGTAGAGTTAATGGCTGTGACTGGACCGTATACTATGACAAATACGATTGTTTTCTTTTCTAAATCTAACAAATCTTCTAGATCTTCACTGTCGGAGCAGTGAGCAGCTGTAAGTGACCAGACAGGAGTTAATACAGCAGCCGTACACCTATGATATATTTAGAGATTCTCTTTTGTTTTAGAACTTTCAGTATTAATAATAGTAGCGTAAAGTCTCACGACATATTGATATTTAGTTTCGTCAGCATCTCTTCCACCAATAATTCTTCTTACCTCTGAAGTTTCGGTCGGTAATGATTCGGATAATAGAAAACTCCAACAAAGTATGTAATAAACTACAGTACATAACATACTCGGCAAATGGTTTAAAAGGAAATAAGCACTTAAATTATTATACGAGAAGAAACTGATGAATTGAATGTCGAAATCACTGATAGAATTTTATTGTTGCAGAACGAATTGCGAATCGTGATTGTTTAGGGCGCTGAGAATAGTTCAAAATATTTAATTTGAGATGTCGCATTTTGTTAGTATAAAAAAGCAAAAATACCTTTGAAACGCACAAAACGTTTTGGTAATACTTTAATTATGCAAACAGCTAAAGGAGGTGGTTGTCCTGTCGGAATCTGTGTCCCCACTCAGCTTCATACATGAATTTTAATAATCAAGAATGAATAAATTACTTCTAGACAGGCATGTGTCATCGTCGACCACATCATCGCTTTCCATGGTGAGACAGTAGTGAAACACGAGTTTGTCAACAATAACAGCAGATCGCTGATTTTTTTGCACGCAATAGATCATTCTTAACGACTCACACAAAGCGGCTATTCACAAAAAAAAATACATAAATAATTTGATTAGAGTATCTGTAAGTACGCTAAATAAAATTGTAACTGGTGAATGTAAGCATTGGAGATGTATAAGAATACTTTAAATGTCGCACATCTTTATGACATCAATAGAAGCTTTCTGTACGTTGCCTGTAGTATACAAGAACTACTGAAGTAGATTGGACGCAAGTGAGGTATGTTCGGCTGCAGGAAGATGCAAAAGAAACCGATATAATTTGCTTAAAGTGTTTAATTAATTAAAGTTATTACAATTAAGCGGTAAAATTAGGATATGTGACAATTTTTCGATGTGAGAAACAAGAGTGGTTCATCAATGCACTAACGGCCGAACCCAATAACCGATCTATCACATACTGAAGATAGAAAAACAAATTAAACAACAGAAAAATCTGTAGGTTTTCTGTTGTTTCATTTGTACTGTAGTTTATTACGTACTTTGTTGGAGTTTTCTATTATCCGAATCATTACCGACCGAAACTTCAGAGGTAAGAAGAATTATTGTTGGAAGAGATGCTGACGACACTAAAAATCAATATGTCGTGAGACTTTACGCTACTATTATTAATACTGAAAGTTCTAAAACAAAAGAGAATCTCTAAATATATCATAGGTGTACGGCTGCTGTATTAACTCCTGTCTGGTCACTTACAGCTGCTCACTGCTCCGACAGTGAAGATCTAGAAGATTTATTAGATTCTTGTTGCTCTCCTCATCGCTGTCACTGTGGCGAAGCTGTCAACAGCCTCGGGCACCACGGCCTGTCATGCAGCCGTAGTGCGGGTCGCATAGCACGGCACGCAAACATCAACGACATTAACCGACGTGCTCTTGTTGCCGTCGGCGTTCCTGCCGTATTAGAACCCAATGGCCTGGCACGCGACGATGGCAAGCGACCGGACGGTATGTCTTTATTTCCATGGAAGATGGGTAGGCCTTTAGTGTGGGACGCTACTTGTGTCGATACTCTTGCGCCATCCCATCTTCCTAACTCGTCGTGTTGTGCTGGTGCTACAGCTGCGGCTGCTGAGAACCTCAAACGGCGGAAATATAATAACCTAGTCGGCAATTATATGTTTGAGCCGTTTGGGGTTGAAACTCTCGGACCGTGGGGTCCGAGTGCTCATGCGTTATTTAAAGAACTTGCTAAACGTTTGGTTGACACTTCGCATAACCCAAGGGCTGGATTTTACTTCGGTCAAAGGATAAGCATTGCCATACAACGTGGCAATGCCGCCAGTCTATTGGGTTCACTTCCAGTCGATAGCGATGCGGACGAGTTTTTTGATGCCATTTTGTAGTTAGGAGAATTTTAGTTTATTTTTAGGTTAAGTGTATATATAACTTAGATTCAGAAAAGAAAACAATCGTATTTGTCATAGTATACGGTCCAGTCACAACTATTAACTCTACGTTAGTCATGGATATAATCAATCACCCAGCATACACCTCTCAATCATATGATATATATAATGACGTAGCTTTAGTGAGACATGAACCAATCTCATTGAACCAATACGCCCGCTTGAGCGGAATGGATTACAAAACTATGATTGGACAAGAAGTCACTGTGGTTGGTTATGGTAAAACCAATGGTACCAAAACCATTAATACGACAGTGCAGCAAGAAGCAAATGATACTACTTAACTGGGGAAGCCTTTACAACTTTTAGATGCTTTGATCATACGATGTAATGCAGACAATAATATTGGGGTACTTAAACCCTCAATGTGTCTAGCGAGACGCTGTAACAAGCTGTCTTCTGCTTGTCCAGGAGACTCAGGTGGACCAGTGCTCCATGAATCAGGCGTGGTTGGCATCAACTCTGTGGTACCAAATCAAGTTTTTAGATTCTGTAACATGGAACCCTACACTACGTTCTATGACCCTGTATGTATCACACCAACTAGCTCGTACAACGATTGGATAAGTAGTATCATAAGATATGAAGTGCCAAACCATTATCACAGGATGTAAAAAGAATAAAACCGGTGAAAGAAACATGAACACGGCAGACTCAATAATTGTCGCTAGACTTCGAAGAAAATGTTATTTAAATTGGAAAAAAATGTACATACTTTGTCTATAAAGGCTACTTGCAGACAACACGTTTGTAATAATCAATGGGATAACAAAGAATAGGCATTTAAAAAATAAGTTGGTGTGTATTGTCTCCCGTCCATGATTCCTCTAACGTGATGTTAATTTAATAGAATATTTGATTAAAATACAGAAATTCTTTGTTTGTTTCAATCACACAATCTTGCAAATATAATAAGCCTACTAAAATGCCTCCCACTAGTATCAAATGCCTAGATAATAATTATGTCCACAGATATTGTACTACCCAGAAAAAATATTTATTTATTGAATTCTCATCACTGCAAACAATTAATTACTATACCAAAATTGTAAACAAATAAACCCGGTCAAAGGAATCATTATGTAAAAAAATAATACTATTAATACACCAATATTAATTTCAAAGCCAGACGTTTTTCAAGTATATTAAATATTATAGATTTAAAATTGATACGTTTAACTGAATTATAGAAATTGAATCACATAAAGAATCCTTATTTTTAAAATACAACTACACTTGCATCCAAACGACTTCAGTAGTTCTTGTATACTACAGGAACATACAGAAATTAGTTTCTATTGCTGTCATAAAGATGTGCGACATTTAAAGTATTTTTATACATCTCCAATGCTGACATTCACCAGTAACAATTTTATTTAGCGTACTTTCAGATACTCTAATTATTTATGTAATTTTTGTGAATACCCGCTTTGTGTGAGTCGTTGAGAATGATCTATTGCGTGCAAAAAATCAGCGATCTGCTGTTATAGTTGACAAACTCGTGTTTCACTACTGTCTCACCATGGAAAGCGATGATGTGGTCGACGATGACACATGCCTGTCTAGAAGTAATTTATTCATTCTTGATTTTTAAAATCCATGTTTGAAGCTGAGTGGGGACACAGATTCCGACAGGACAACCACCTCCTTTAGTTGTGTGCATAATTAAAGTAATACCAAAACGTTTTGAGCGTTACAAAGGTATTTTTGCTTTTTTATACCAACAAAATGCTTTATCTCAAATTAAATGTTTTGAACTATTCTCAGCGCCCTAAATAATCACGATTCGCAATTCGTTCTGCAACAATAAAATTTTTATCAGTGATTTCGACATTCAATCCACCAGTTTCATCTCGTATAGTAATGTAAGTGCTTATTTCCTTTTAAACCATTTGCCGAGTATGTTGTGTACTGTAGTTTATTACGTACTTTGTTGGAGTTTTCTATTATCCGAATCATTACCGTCCGAAACGTCAGAGGTAAGAAGAATTATTGGTGGAAGAGATGCTGACGAAACTAAATATCAATATGTCGTGAGAGTTCACGCTACTATTATAAATACTGAAAGTTCTAAAACAAAAGAGAATCTCAAAGTATATCAAAGGTGTACGGCTGCCGTATTAACTCCTATCTGGTCACTTACAGCTGCTCACTGCTCCGACACTGAAGATCTAGAAGAATTATTAGATTCAGAAACGAAAAAAATCGTACTTGTCATAGTATACGGTCCAGTTACAACCATTAACGCTACGTTAGTCGTGGATATAATCAATCACCCAGCATACAGCTCTCAATTATATGATATATATAATGACGTAGCTTTAGTGAGACATGAACCAATCACATTGAACCAATACGCCCGCTTGAGCGGACTGGATTACAAAACTATAATTGGTCAAGAAGTCACTTTGGTTGGTTACGGTACAACAAATGGTACCAAAACCATAAATACGAAAGTGCATGAGGTAGCAGATGATGCTACTAATTTGGGGAAGCCTTTACAACTTTTAGATGCTTTGATTATACGATGTAATGCAGACAATAATATTGGGGTACTTAAACCCTCAATGTGTCTAGCGAGACGCTGTAACAAGCTGTCTGCTGCTTGTCCAGGAGACTCAGGTGGACCAGTGCTCCATGAATCAGGCGTGGTTGGCATCAACTCTGTGGTATCAAATCAAGTTTATAGCTTCTGCCACTTGGAACCCTACACTACGTTCTATGACCCTGTATGTATCACACCAACTAGCTCGTACAACGATTGGATAAGTAGTATCCTAGGATATGAAGTGCCAAACCATTATCAAAGGATGTAAAAAGAATAAAACCGGTGAAAGAAACATGAACACAGCAGACGCAATAATTGGCGCTATACTTTGAAGAAAATGTCATTTGATGGAAATAAAATGTACATACTTTGTCTATAAAGGCTACTTGCAGACAACACGTTTGTAACAAAATAGGATAGCAAAGAATAGGCAGTTAAAAATAAGTATGTCTGTTGTCCCGTTCATGTTTCCTCTAATAAACGCAATTTTTTTTACTAGTGACGATGATTCTAAATCAATCTAAAAAGTCAGAGTTAAACTTAGGTACATTAAGGTACACTGGAATAAATTACTAGGAAGTTCTAAGTGGACACAGAACTTGCAATCTCAGCTAAAGCTTTTATAGAGAAAAACTTAGTTCGATGACTAGCAGATATAATAAAAACGTAATATTTTATCTTTATTAAAAAATCTTTTACACAATATAGTTATAGATTATTAGCCACAAGTAATCTTAAATAAAATAATTATGGTAGTATCCAACAAATAAAATATGTGTTTAACTAAATTATCAATATTTCAGGACTTATGGTAAATTTATTTTAAACCTACAATAATGAATAATTATCGACTTTCCTGGGCTGGGTTTATAAAACCTTTGTTTCAGGTCATCACTTAACAAGACTAATCATTTATGGTGCATGACTACAAAAATTAAAGAATAACAACTTACGAATTAAACCTTACAATCATACTAGAACTTTCAATAGCTTTTCTGGAATAAAACATTATGGGGAATATGTATTGGCTATATAAACATCCAATGTACAGCCACCGGACTGTTCATTGTCAACTTGTGATAATATCTTACCGCAGACTTGTGTTGATTTTCCGATTCCTACTCTTAGTCCTAAAAACAATGTAAGTCAATTGTGAATAATGATACAGTAAGAGTTTGCGATGAGATTGGAAAAGTTCGAGACCACTGTCTTGTTGAATTCTAAATATCCTGGACACTCAGTTATAAACTATTGTATGTATGCCTGGTTGATCTTTATTTGATATTATATACAAAATTATTAGCTGAACCTTTCAGCAGGATATATCATTTATAACATTTGGTGGTTACAAGCTTATATATACAGTCGGCAGCGTGTCAAGCCAAGTTCAAGCAAAGCAACTGGCTAGCCAGCGCCGACTGTAATATTACACGAACCACTTGTTGCAAATGTTGACCCTTTTATAACTCAAAACCTTTTTAATGTGAATACATTAAACTACGTGTGTTTAATTATATCTATAAGGACATGCTGAAGGCCAAATTTCATGAAGCTAGGTCAAACGATTATAAAGATATGAAGGTTAAATCGTCGTAAATTTTAGCACTGACTGACTGACTGACATAGTTATAGTACCTAGATCTCACCTACATACTTTCAAATGACCTAGAAGGATGATATTTGAAATCGAGCTCGGCAATTGTGTGTAAGCATAAGTAAAAACCAAAAAACAAAGTCAAACAATAAGAGGTGCTCTTATACAAAAAACTTTTAATACGCGCTAATCTACCGGTCAACAGTGTGTGGTGTGGTCGGCGGCGCGCGGCAACACATAATTATACACAGAATAGAAAAAATCTACATAAAAGCGCTCCCGAGCAACACATAAACATAGGCACCGCTTACGAATACACATTTAAATATTTATTGTTTTATTACATTTATGTTCATCCTGCTTCTTTTTCAACTATGAATTAAATGATTGTCAAACTATAACCACAAACGTTCGCCAAAACCAATAACAGTATAAGAGTGAAGTACATAACTTTATAAAATTAATTATATATTTTTTACATTTATGTTTTTGGTGGGTATAAACAAAGAAGAATAAATCCAAAATTACAGATTCCTTATTAACCTTAGCTATGCCTTAGCTGTTTAAATAATTCTGCTAATATTTATAATAAAAAAATAAAACAAAAAAAAAAGAACACTGCAAAAGTATTTCAGATAAAATTTTAAAATCAATAAATTCTATCCACGTTGTGTATCAAAATATTCAAGAATTTCTGAACAAGGATTTAGGAATAGAATTCCTTCCTTAATTCTAACTATACTTATATTCTATTAAACAGAATATTGGCTTAAAAGCCATCAGTTTACGTTCCACTGTAGTGATCACAAGGTTGGTAGTTCGTTCAGCGCAGAAAATGCTATATAATTATGTTAGAAAATTAATAAATTTTAATAAAAATAATCTGCTTATATTTAAGAACCGTAAGGATAAATTGAGCCTCTCTATTGAGCGGATAATTGAAATAGCCTTTTTTGAATTGAAGCAGTTTACCGGACCACCTGCAGGATTGAATGATAGTTTTGAAAAAGTAATGGATGAAGTGATTCAAAAAAATTGTAATTCAAGTATGTCTATCATCATTGTGAAGACTCTTTATGTTAATTTGATAGAATATTTGATTAAAATACAGAAATTGTTTGTTTGTTTCAATCACACATTCATGCAAGTATATTTATGGAGCCTACTCGAATAACTCCCACTAGTGTCACATGCCTAGATAATAATTATGTAATCAGATATTGTACCCACCCAGAAAAAAATATTAATTTATTGAATTTATTTTAATATTTAAATACAACTTTGAGCTCGTATGCAATCTACTTCAGTAGTTCTTGCGCACTACAGGCAACGTACAGAAATTGGGTTCTATTGCTGTCATAAAGATGTGTGACATTTAAAGTATTCTTATACATCTCCAATGCTTACAATCACAAGTTACAATTTTATTTAGCGTACTTACAGATACTCTAATTATTTATGTTTTTTTTTTATGAATAGCCGCTTTTTGTGAGTCGTTGAGAATGATCTATTGCGTGCAAAAAATCAGCGATCTGCTGTTATAGTTGACAAACTCGTGTTTCACTACTGTCTCACCATGGAAAGCGATGATGTGGTCGACGATGACACATGCCTGTCTAGAAGTAATTTATTCATTCTTGATTTTTAAAATCCATGTTTGAAGCTGAGTGGGGACACAGATTCCGACAGGACAACCACCTCCTTTAGTTGTGTGCATAATTAAAGTATTACCAAAACGTTTTGAGCGTTACAAAGGTATTTTTGCTTTTTTATACCAACAAAATGCTTTATCTCAAATTAAATGTTTTGAACTATTCTCAGCGCCCTAAATAATCACGATTCGCAATTCGTTCTGCAACAATAAAATTTTTATCAGTGATTTCGACATTCAATCCACCAGTTTCATCTCGTATAGTAATGTAAGTGCTTATTTCCTTTTAAACCATTTGCCGAGTATGTTGTGTACTGTAGTTTATTACGTACTTTGTTGGAGTTTTCTATTATCCGAATCATTACCGTCCGAAACGTCAGAGGTAAGAAGAATTATTGGTGGAAGAGATGCTGACGAAACTAAGTAAATATCAATATGTCGTGAGAGTTCACGCTACTATTATAAATACTGAAAGTTCTAAAACAAAAGAGAATCTCAAAGTATATCAAAGGTGTACGGCTGCCGTATTAACTCCTATCTGGTCACTTACAGCTGCTCACTGCTCCGACACTGAAGATCTAGAAGAATTATTAGATTCAGAAACGAAAAAAATCGTACTTGTCATAGTATACGGTCCAGTTACAACCATTAACGCTACGTTAGTCGTGGATATAATCAATCACCCAGCATACAGCTCTCAATTATATGATATATATAATGACGTAGCTTTAGTGAGACATGAACCAATCACATTGAACCAATACGCCCGCTTGAGCGGACTGGATTACAAAACTATAATTGGTCAAGAAGTCACTTTGGTTGGTTACGGTACAACAAATGGTACCAAAACCATAAATACGAAAGTGCATGAGGTAGCAGATGATGCTACTAATTTGGGGAAGCCTTTACAACTTTTAGATGCTTTGATTATACGATGTAATGCAGACAATAATATTGGGGTACTTAAACCCTCAATGTGTCTAGCGAGACGCTGTAACAAGCTGTCTGCTGCTTGTCCAGGAGACTCAGGTGGACCAGTGCTCCATGAATCAGGCGTGGTTGGCATCAACTCTGTGGTATCAAATCAAGTTTATAGCTTCTGCCACTTGGAACCCTACACTACGTTCTATGACCCTGTATGTATCACACCAACTAGCTCGTACAACGATTGGATAAGTAGTAGGTATCATAAGATATGAAGTGCCAAACCATTATCAAAGGATGTAAAAAGAATAAAACCGGTGAAAGAAACATGAACACAGCAGACGCAATAATTGGCGCTATACTTTGAAGAAAATGTCATTTGATGGAAATAAAATGTACATACTTTGTCTATAAAGGCTACTTGCAGACAACACGTTTGTAACAAAA
Organism: Hecatera dysodea; assembly: GCA_905332915.2. Taxonomy (NCBI): domain Eukaryota; kingdom Metazoa; phylum Arthropoda; class Insecta; order Lepidoptera; family Noctuidae; genus Hecatera; species Hecatera dysodea. The sequence continues at coordinate 16,484,146 of HG995303.1, forward strand.
TAGGATAGCAAAGAATAGGCAGTTAAAAATAAGTATGTCTGTTGTCCCGTTCATGTTTCCTCTAATAAACGCAATTTTTTTTACTAGTGACGATGATTCTAAATCAATCTAAAAAGTCAGAGTTAAACTTAGGTACATTAAGGTACACTGGAATAAATTACTAGGAAGTTCTAAGTGGACACAGAACTTGCAATCTCAGCTAAAGCTTTTATAGAGAAAAACTTAGTTCGATGACTAGCAGATATAATAAAAACGTAATATTTTATCTTTATTAAAAAATCTTTTACACAATATAGTTATAGATTATTAGCCACAAGTAATCTTAAATAAAATAATTATGGTAGTATCCAACAAATAAAATATGTGTTTAACTAAATTATCAATATTTCAGGACTTATGGTAAATTTATTTTAAACCTACAATAATGAATAATTATCGACTTTCCTGGGCTGGGTTTATAAAACCTTTGTTTCAGGTCATCACTTAACAAGACTAATCATTTATGGTGCATGACTACAAAAATTAAAGAATAACAACTTACGAATTAAACCTTACAATCATACTAGAACTTTCAATAGCTTTTCTGGAATAAAACATTATGGGGAATATGTAGGTATTGGCTATATAAACATCCAATGTACAGCCACCGGACTGTTCATTGTCAACTTGTGATAATATCTTACCGCAGACTTGTGTTGATTTTCCGATTCCTACTCTTAGTCCTAAAAACAATGTAAGTCAATTGTGAATAATGATACAGTAAGAGTTTGCGATGAGATTGGAAAAGTTCGAGACCACTGTCTTGTTGAATTCTAAATATCCTGGACACTCAGTTATAAACTATTGTATGTATGCCTGGTTGATCTTTATTTGATATTATATACAAAATTATTAGCTGAACCTTTCAGCAGGATATATCATTTATAACATTTGGTGGTTACAAGCTTATATATACAATCGGCAGCGTGTCAAGCCAAGTTCAAGCAAAGCAACTGGCTAGCCAGCGCCGACTGTAATATTACACGAACCACTTGTTGCAAATGTTGACCCTTTTATAACTCAAAACCTTTTTAATGTGAATACATTAAACGACGTGTGTTTAATTATATCTATAAGGACATGCTGAAGGCCAAATTTCATGAAGCTAGCTCAAACGGTTATAAAGATATGAAGGTTAAATCGTCGTAAATTTTAGCACTGAATGACTGACTGACGTAGTTATAGTACCTAGATCTCACCTACATACTTTCAGATGACCTAGAAGGATGATATTTGAAATCGAGCTCGGCAATTGTGTGTAAGCATAAGTAAAAACCAAAAAACAAAGTCAAACAATAAGAGGTGCTCTTATACAAAAAACTTTTAATACGCGCTAATCTACCGGTCAACAGTGTGTGGTGTGGTCGGCGGCGCGCGGCAACACATAATTATACACAGAATAGAAAAAATCTACATAAAAGCGCTCCCGAGCAACACATAAACATAGGCACCGCTTACGAATACAGATTTAAATATTTATTGTTTTATTACATTTATGTTCATCCTGCTTCTTTTTCAACTATGAATTAAATGATTGTCAAACTATAACCACAAACGTTCGCCAAAACCAATAACAGTATAAGAGTGAAGTACATAACTTTATAAAATTAATTATATATTTTTAACATTTATGTTTTTGGTGGGTATAAACAAAGGAGAATTAATCCAAAATTACAGATTCCTTATTAACCTTAGCTATGCCTAAGCTGTTTAAATAATTCTGCTAATATTTATAATAAAAATTTAAAACAAAAAAAAGAACAGAGGTAATCTCTGGAACTAATGTACTAAACTGCAAAAGTATTTCAGATAAAATTTTAAAATCAATATTCAAGGATTTCTGAACAAAGATTTAGAAATAGAATTCTTTCCTTAATTCTAACTACACTTTTATTCTGTTAAACTGAAAATTGGCTTAAAAGCCATCAGTTTACGTTCCACTGTAGTGATCACAAGGTTGGTAGTTCGTTCAGCGCAGAAAATGCTATATAATTATGGTAGAAAAATAATAAATTTTAATAAATAATCTGCTTATATTTAAGAACCGTAAGGATAAATGGAGCCTCTCTATTGAGCGGATAATTGAAATAGCCTTACTTGAATTGAAGCAGCTTATCGGACCACCTGCAGGATTGAATGATAGTTTTGAAAAAGTAATGGATGAAGTGATTCAAAAAAATCGTAATTCAAGTATGTCTATCATCATTGTGGAGACTCTTTATGTTAATTTGATCAAATATTTGATTAAAATACAGATATTGTTTGTTTGTTTCAATCACACATTCATGCAAGTATATTTATGGAGCCTACTCGAATAACTCCCACTAGTGTCACATGCCTAGATAATAATTATGTAATCAGATATTGTACCCACCCAGAAAAAAATATTAATTTATTGAATTTATTTTAATATTTAAATACAACTTTGAGCTCGTATGCAATCTACTTCAGTAGTTCTTGCGCACTACAGGCAACGTACAGAAATTGGGTTCTATTGCTGTCATAAAGATGTGTGACATTTAAAGTATTCTTATACATCTCCAATGCTTACAATCACAAGTTACAATTTTATTTAGCGTACTTACAGATACTCTAATTATTTATGTTTTTTTTTTTATGAATAGCCGCTTTTTGTGAGTCGTTGAGAATGATCTATTGCGTGCAAAAAATCAGCGATCTGCTGTTATAGTTGACAAACTCGTGTTTCACTACTGTCTCACCATGGAAAGCGATGATGTGGTCGACGATGACACATGCCTGTCTAGAAGTAATTTATTCATTCTTGATTTTTAAAATCCATGTTTGAAGCTGAGTGGGGACACAGATTCCGACAGGACAACCACCTCCTTTAGTTGTGTGCATAATTAAAGTATTACCAAAACGTTTTGAGCGTTACAAAGGTATTTTTGCTTTTTTATACCAACAAAATGCTTTATCTCAAATTAAATGTTTTGAACTATTCTCAGCGCCCTAAATAATCACGATTCGCAATTCGTTCTGCAACAATAAAATTTTTATCAGTGATTTCGACATTCAATCCACCAGTTTCATCTCGTATAGTAATGTAAGTGCTTATTTCCTTTTAAACCATTTGCCGAGTATGTTGTGTACTGTAGTTTATTACGTACTTTGTTGGAGTTTTCTATTATCCGAATCATTACCGTCCGAAACGTCAGAGGTAAGAAGAATTATTGGTGGAAGAGATGCTGACGAAACTAAATATCAATATGTCGTGAGACTTTACGCTACTATTATTAATACTGAAAGTTCTAAAACAAAAGATAATCTCAAAATATATCATAGGTGTACGGCTGCTGTATTAATTCCTGTTTGGTCACTTACAGCTGCTCACTGCTCCGACACTGAAGATCTAGAAGATTTATTAGATTCAGAAAAGAAAACAATCGTATGTGTCATAGTATACGGTCCAGTCACAACCATTAACTCTACGTTAGTCATGGATATAATCGATCACCCAGCATACACCTCTCAATTATATGATATATATAATGACGTAGCTTTAGTGAGACATGAACCAATCACATTGAACCAATACGCCCGCTTGAGCGGACTGGATTACAAAACTATGATTGGACAAGAAGTCACTGTGGTTGGTTATGGTAAAACCAATGGTACCAAAACCATAAATACGACAGTGCAGCAAGTAGCAAATGATGCTACTGAACTGGGGAAGCCTTTACAACTTTTAGATGCTTTGATCATACGATGTAATGCAGACAATAATATTGGGGTACTTTTTTTTTTTTTTTGGATGGGAAATCATCAAATGACCCCTCCCGCCCTGGGTGGAGCGGTAGGGAGTGTCAGACTTTTACTGACTAAAACCCACCCGTGCTCCTCCATGTGCCCTTTGCGTACCAGGGCCGCGGTAACTCTTTCGAATAAATTCCGCAACCCTAGCAGGCACCGACCCTATGGGGCCCCGTCTCTGGTGCTGACGGCTCCTTGGGGCGCGCGTGAATCACAACGCGTCGTCGACTCAGCCTGGTATCGGACGGCGAGCCACCCACGCTCAGTCATCAGCCACTGCGCAATAGCACAGCGGCCGACTTGTCTCTGGAGGAGGCCGAAATGGGACCATTACTGGCACTCCATTTCAGCCCCCTCCCGAGTACCGGGAGTCGCAGCACCCACAGCAGAAGCGGCAGAAGCGGCGACGGAAGCCGCGGCAGCGGCAGAGGCGGCGGCGGCGGCGGACCTCTTGCCCTTGGTCGGGGCGGATGGCGCGCAGGCCCTTCCCCCAGCCCAGTGCTCGGCCGGCTTGCCAACAGCCGCACATGCACTGCAGTGCGGCGTGGCATCGCACGAGCCGGCCCGATGACCGGGCTGACCACAGCGGAAATAGAGTCCGCTGCGGTCGACCTCCGAGGGGCACATAGCTCCCGTGTGGTTACCCACATGGCAGCGGTAGCACCTCAAAGGTCTGGGTTCCAGCAGTTTTACCCGCGCAGACACCCATCCCACCAAGAGCCTTCGGCCCTCCGACACAGTTCTGGCCGCCGTCACGGGGCAGCTCACCACAAGGGTTTGCATGCTCGTGTTTTCAGACCGGAGGGTGCCCGCCTTGACGAGCTCGGCAGAGCACCCCCCAGTCCTGGCGACGGCGGCCACAACTTCCTCCTCCGTAACGGAGTCATCCAGGCCCACTATGCGCATGTCGATGCGCCTAGTCGGCCTGGACACCCGGACCTCGTCCGCGGGTAAGACCGCCCTCAGCCTTTTGGCCAGGGCGTCCGCGAACGGGCCACTCTCCGCTCCGGCGAGCTCAAGCTTGCGGGCACCGGTTAGGGTCTTCCTGACCCCGATGCCCCCGCTGATGCCCAGCTCTTGGAGGCTCACTGCCTCCTTCGCCCGTTTCAGTACGGCGAGATACGTCACCCCCCTCTTTTCCGCTTCCGGCTGCAGTGTGAGCACCACAGCCGCGGATTTCGGGGCGCGAAGCCTCGCCGCAATGGCGTTGGCCTTCCGCCGCTGCTTCTTGGCCTTGTTCTTGGCCGCCTTCTTCTGTCGCCGCTTCTCTCCAGCAATCTGCCACTCGGCCTCGGCCGCAGGAGGGTCCGAGGGTGGGGGTGGGGGTGGCCGCGGCGCCACTGGCGCAGCAGCCTTAGCCGCTCCCCCTCCAGCCTTCCTCCTACCCCTCTTCGCCGGGGCCGACTTGGTCGTCGCCGGCGTCGCAGGCGCCGGCGCCACAGGCGCTGGCGCGGCTCCTCCTTTGGCTTTCGCCTGGCCGGACGTTCCCGGGCTGGCAGCAACGGCGGCCGCGTACGAGGCCGCCTTTTGCTGCCGGCCCGGGGCCCTCTGAGTCGCCACTGTTGCCGCTGTTGGCGGACGCCGGACCATGTCCTCCAGCATGGAGAACTGCCTCCGGAAGGGAGCCAGCTCCTGCCGCACCAGGTCCCGCACCTGGCTCAGCACTCGGCCCCCTTCCGGCGCTGCCGGACTCAGTCCCCCTCGCGGCTCCACGGAGGCCGCTCTTGCCATCCCTGCCAGGTCCCTCCGGAGCGGCTCATTCTCCCGAACGAGTCGCTCCGTAAGAACCGCTAGGCGGGCGACCTCCGCCCGCAACTCCGACGCCTCCTCTGAGGCAGTCCCGCCAACATTGGTCGCCGCTGCCGCCAGTATGGAGGCTTTGGCCGCACTGATGGCCTCCCGCTTCGAGGACTGCTTCCTCTTGAAGGCCACAGCGTGGATCGCGGCCTCCACGACCTCCGCAAACTGGGCCCTCTGGTCCTCATAAGCGGGAGGCAACTCTCCCGGGGGCTCCGAGTCGTCAGAGTCGAGAGGAGGCGGACGAGTAGAGGGAGCACCACGACCGCTCCCTCCAGGGCAACGCCCCTCCTCCACCAACCTCTCGGCCCGACGCCCCGCCCCCCGGGTAGAGGGAGCCAGCCCCCTCCCTGCCTCACTGCCCCTGCCCCGCCTAGCGGTGGGGATTTTGCGGGCGGAGGCGAACTCGCCCTCGGAGGACGACTCCTTGTCACCCTCCCGTCTGGGCCGCTTGCGGAAGAACCTCACGCTCTCCGCAGCAGCCCCCCCTCCCTCGTCTCCAGAGCCCGCCGAGCTGACCGTTACTAGGTCTAGCGCGGAGCCGGAATCCGACTCCGCACCACCCCGGCTCTCAGGCGAACCCTCCTCTACGCAACCGTACGCCATCAGCTCCTTAAAGGAAGCGGACTCGGATGACGATGATTGGGAGCCTCCTCGGCTCGTGTTGCCACTGGCAAGCGGAAGGCGTTTGGTGCCCACCCCAGAGTACGGAGGGCAGCCCGCCGAAGCGGGGTGGGATTCCCCGACCGCTGAGCAGTCGGGACCCACCTGGGGACTCATTTTACAAAAGCCTTTTTTCTTCATTCTTTTCCTTTTAGAGGGTGCGGTCCCTTACTCCTCCGCCCTTTCTCCACCACAGGGCCTCTCCTTCCACCCGCTCACTGCCTTCACAGCCAAGTCTGATGAGCAGGTGCGTACCAGAAGGCAGCGAGCGGGATTCCTCGCGTGTGTGCCTCTCTTGGTCTGATCCCTCACTTGCGACCTTCCGGCATGAGTGGCTCTACCGGGAAAGCTCGCAAGATCATTGAGACGCTCAAGCCCCACCACGACGACAACGTGGAGACACATGCGGTGGGGGGGGTACTTAAACCCTCAATGTGCCTAGCGAGACGCTGTAACAAGCTGTCTGCTGTTTGTCCAGGAGACTCAGGTGGACCAGTGCTCCATGAATCAGGCGTGCTTGGCATCAACTCTGTGGTACCAAATCAAGTTTTTAGATTCTGTAACATGGAACCCTACACTACGTTCTATGACCCTGTCGGTATCACACCAACTAGCTCGTACATCGATTGGATAAGTAGTATCATAAGATATGAAGTGCCAAACCATTATCACAGGATGTAAAAAGAATAAAACCGGTGAAAGAAACATGAACACGGCAGACTCAATAATTGTCGCTAGACTTCGAAGAAAATGTTATTTAAAATGGAAAAAAATGTACATACTTTGTCTATAAAGGCTACTTGCAGACAACACGTTTGTAATAATCAATGGGATAACAAAGAATAGGCATTTAAAAAATAAGTTGGTGTGTATTGTCTCCCGTCCATGATTCCCCTAACGTGATGTTAATTTAATAGAATATTTGATTAAAATACAGAAATTCTTTGTTTGTTTCAATCACACAATCTTGCAAATATATTTATGGAGCCTACTCAAATGACTCCCACTAGTGTCAAATGCCTAGATAATAATTATGTACACAGATATTGTACTACCCAGAAAAAATATTTATTTATTGAATTCTCATCACTGCAAACAATTAATTACTATACCAAAATTGTAAACAAATAAACCCGGTCCAAGCAAAGGAATCATTATGTAAAAAAATAATACTATTAATACACCAATATTAATTTCAAAGCCAGAGGTTTTTCAAGTATATTAAATATTATAGATTTAAAATTGATACGCTTAACTGAATTATAGAAATTGAATCACATAAAGAATCCTTATTTTTAAAATACAACTACACTTGCATCCAAACGACTTCAGTAGTTCTTGTGTACTACAGGAAACGTACAGAAATTAGTTTCTATTGCTGTCATAAAGATGTGCAACATTTAAAGTATTTTTATACATCTCCAATGCTGACATTCACCAGTAACAATTTTATTTAGCGTACTTTCAGATACTCTAATTATTTATGTAATTTTTGTGAATACCCGTTTTGTGTGAGTCGTTAAGAATGATCTATTGCGTGCAAAAAATCAGCGATCTGCTGTTATTTTTGACAAACTCGTGTTTCACTACTGTCTCACCATGGAAAGCGATGATGTGGTCAACGCTGACACATGCCTGTCTAGAAGTAATTTGTTCATTCTTGATTATTAAAATTCATGTATGAAGCTGAGTGGGTCACAGATTCCGACAGGACAACCACCTCCTTTAGCTGTTTGCATAATTAAAGTATTACCAAAACGTTTTGTGCGTTTCAGAGGTATTTTTGCTTTTTTATACTAACAAAATGCGACATCTCAAATTAAATGTTTTGAACTATTCTCAGCGCCCTAAACAATCAAGATTCGCAATTCGTTCTGCAACAATAAAATTTTATCAGTGATTTCGACATTCAATCCATCAGTTTCTTCTGGTATAATAATTTAAGAGCTTATTTCCTTTTAAACCATTTGCCGAGTATGTTGTGTACTGTAGTTTATTACGTACTTTGTTGGAGTTTTCTATTATCCGAATCATTACCGACCGAAACTTCAGAGGCAAGAAGAATTATTGGTGGAAGAGATGCTGACGAAACTAAATATCAATATGTCGTGAGACTTTGCGCTACTATTACAACAAAAGAGAAACGCAAAATCTATTATAGATGTACGGCTGCTGTATTAACTCCTATCTGGTCACTTACAGCTGCTCACTGCTCCGACACTGAAGATCTAGAAGATTTATACGATTCAGAAACGAAAAAAATCAGTTTTGTCATTGTATACGGTCCAATCATAATCATTAACGCTACGTTAGTCATGGATATAATCAATCACCCAGCATACAGCTCTCAATTAAATGAGAATTATAATGACGTAGCTTTAGTGAGACATAAACCAATCAGACTGAACCAATATTCCCGCTTGAGCGGACTGGATTACAAAATTATGATTGGACAAGAAGTCACTTTGGTTGGTTACGGTACAACAAATGGTACCATAACCATAAATACGACAGTGCAGCAAGTAGCAAATTATGCTACTGAACTGAGGAAGCCTTTACAACTTTTAGATGCTTTGATCATACGATGTAATGCAGACAATAATGATTGGGTACTTAAACCCTCCATGTGTCTAGCGAGACGCTGTAACGAGCTGTCTGCTGTTCAGGAGACTCAGGTGGACCAGTGCTCCATGAATCAGGCGTGGTTGGCGTCATCTCTACGGGATCACAACAACTTTTTAGATTATGTAACTTGGAACCCTACACTACGTTCTACGATCCTGCATTTATCACACCAACTAGCTCGTACATCGATTGGATAAGTAGTGTCATAAGAAATGAAGCGCCAAATCATTATCATAGAAAGTAAAAAGAATAAAATTACTGAAAGAAACGTGAACGCGGCAGACGAGATAGTTAATTTGCGCTAGACTCCGGAGAAAAAAAATTGTACATACTTTGTCTATAAAGGCTACTTGCAGATAACACGTTTGTATTAATCAATAGGATAACAAAGAATATGCAGTTAATAAATAAGTTGGTGTCTATTGTCCCGTCCATGTTTCCTCTAATAAACGCAATTTTTTTAACTAGTGATGATTATACTAAATCAATTTAAAAGTGAACGTTAAACTTACGTAAAGGTTAACCTGAAATAAATTACTAGGAACTTCTAAGTGGACACGGAACTTGCAATCTCAGCTAAAGCATTTATAGAGAAAAATTTATTTCGATGACTAGCAGATATGATAAATTAATACATCATAAAACATTATGGGGAATAAGTATTGGCTATGCATGAACTGGTAACATACAACAAACTGTGAGCATTGTAAACATCCAATGTACAGCCACCGGACCGTTCATTGTTAACATGTGATAATATCTTACTAATTATGCAGTCTTAAAGAATAGGCAGTTCAAAAATAAGATGATGTCTACTGTCCTGTCCATGATTCCTCTAATAAACGCAATTGATTTAACTAGTGACGATGATTCTAAATCGACAAGGGAGATATCTCCATAAACTTTCACCAGTCATCACCTTTGACCATCTTGACGCCACAGGGCTGCTAAGAGATTTAATTAAACTGCAGGAGGATGTAGCAGTTATTAAAGAAAAGTATGTCACTATGGATGATCTGAATCGCATAAAAGTATCGGGTGATCATCGTTATAGAAACATTAATATAAATCGCAAAAAAGGAACGCATCTAATGGACAATAGTTTTGAATGTGAGAGTGGTCCGATTGACCTGATGACGCATCTCGTGTCGGAGGGGTCAATGAACGCTGCAAGTGCCAAGTGTGCAAAAGGCGTGAGGGAGATGCTTTGAGACACCATTTTAAATGATAGTGTCATCTCACCGCCGGCGCAAAAAACTATACATATGCGATAGATCGAGGAGGCCTGCCCCGCGGTTTCACCAGGACTGGACGTTGGCGCGATAGGGACGGAAACACCAACGAGGGCGTTGAGAAAAGACGGAGCTTCGAGGCCTACTGCGGAACCGAATATCGAGTCTTTTGGCGGTAGTGAGCGAAAACAATTTGTGTCAGATGTCTTGAAACTAGGCGCTGATTGTAAAAATGAATTTCCAAATAAGTTGTGGATTAAAATGCAACGTAAAAAGTTAAAAAATTGTTTCGTTGGGTTTAAACTGTTTAAAGGGAGGCCAGAGACCTCGCCTCTGTTTGTTTTTAAAGTGGCGGATGTCAGTGTTCCTTTTTACATCTATAATGTAAATACTGAAATGAAGATAGAAGATATTGTGTCGTAAATTAAAAACAAAACAAAAATGTTGAGGTTTCGTCGCAAAGAATAGATATGAAAAGGAACAAAAGTTACGCGGCTTATAGATTCTTTTTTATACCTAAACGGGTTCTATTTATTTTTATGGATGAGAACCCATGGCCTACGGGTGTATCTTTTCGTAAATTTGTTAACTATAGTGGTTTGATAAGGCGAAGGTATAGTGAGTTGCCGCCAACCGTCAGTGTAAATGGTATAATGTAAATTGTAAACGCGATATTAATGTATGTGGTAATTTTGTGAGTTATAACTGTAATTCATTAAATAGGTCGACTTTTTGTATTCATAAGTTGTGTGAAACTGCAGACATAATTTGCGTTACAAGAGACATGGTTATTGCCTTATAAGATTTCTTTACTTGGGAATATGGATATAAACTATGGTTTCTTTTGTAAATTGACTATGGATACGTCGGCAGGAGTATTGAAAGGTAAGCCATTCGGTGGCGTGCACTCTTGTGGAGAAAGCCTTTATTTGCTACTGTCTCGGTTATACCCTGGTTGAGTGATCGCATAGCGGCTGTTAAATTGAGTTGCGCTGACCGCACTTTGTTATTGTTTAGTGTGTACATGCCGACGGATTCTCTTAACAACTTAATTGAATGTTTAGGTGTATTAGCGGCTATTGTTGAAAGCGTAAATGCTGAATATGTTTATATCTTAGGGGATTTTAATGCTCACCCTGGCGAATTATTTATTAGGGAATTTTTGAGTGAATTGGCGAGTTTTGTGACGAACAAAATTGGATTTGAGCTATGTAAAGCTAGGTATTCACTCTGACACGTATACTTTTGTCAGTGATGTGTGTGGAAGCAGACGTTGGTTGGATCATCTCTTGCGGGCCTACCATGGCGTCTTAAAACGTGAGTCTTCCGAGCGAGAAAAAGGGATGGAGCTATATAGGGTGTATAACTCTATCCCTCTTTCTCGCTCGGAAGACTCACGTTTTAACACCTCATGGTACGCCCGCTGGTCTCTGAAATGGCGTGGAAGTTAATAAAAAAAGTTGAAGCTTACCATGATATATATTGGTCAGACCATTATCCACTTGCATTTCATGTTGATCTGGGGATGATGGGGCCAGGGGATACTTCGTTACAAGTAACAGTAAAAATAAAAACATTGATAAGGCTATATGGGGGTAAGAAATGCATCACAAATTAATTGTTTCTATAGTTTATGTAAGGAGAAACTAAGAAATATTGATTTTTCTACAGAATTGAGAGAGTTTTGTGATAATTTTTGCCAGGATAAGAGTCACAGATCTGTAATGGACAGTTTGTATAGGGATTTGGTTTCATCCCTTCGGGAAGCGGCTGAGGGCAGTTCTGGTTTTGTGAACGATGTTACGAGACGGCGTGCAGTGATTGGATGGAATAGGTATGGCAGGGGCGCGCATGGAGATGCAAGGAAGGTTTATCTGAACTAATTGTGGCATGGAAAACCTCGTAATGGTGGGTTATTTGAGGAGATGAATAAGACGCGCAAAATATATGAATCAAGGCAGGACGATATTTAAAAAAGTTTTTTTTTTTTTTGTTTAATTCATTTTGTTACTAAAATAGTTAGATAAGTATTATTCCGTTACTAACACATTATAGAATTTCTATATCGGAAAAAAGTATATTATTATTATTATTAATACAAATCATAAAGCCGTTCTCTACTCTTAAAAATACCGATGGTGGTCCAGTCATTGAAAGAAGTATTATTACTAAAAATATTTTGAAAAAAAAAAGTACATTTTAATATTGATTGTAAGACAAACATGGCATTTTATTCGTTTATTTTTACATTTTTCCAGGCGATATATAAATTTTGGGTTTACAGTGATTGACTCTTTTATTGGCTCTTTAATTGTCCTCACTGATCAGAACCCAATATTATTATTTTTTTCTGAGAAGGTACAATATATAGATATACATAATTATTATCTCAGCATGTGGCACTAGTGGGAGTTATTCGAGTAGGCTCCATAAATATATTTGCAAGATTGTGTGACTCAGACATACTAACAATTTTTGTATTTCAATCAGAATTTTCTATCAAATTAACATTAGAGTCTCCAAAAATAATGACAGACTTACTTGAATTACAAATGTTGTGCAAAACTTCATCCATTACTTTTTCAAAACCCCTGCAGGTGGTCTGCACCCACTCAATATAATAAAATGCTCCAATTCAAGAAAGGCTATTTCAATCATCCGCTTAAAAGACAGGCTCACTTTATCCTTATGGTCCTTAAATATAAGGAGATTATTTAATTAAATTAATTTTCTACCGTGTATACAATTTTCTCTGCTGAACGAACTGCCAACCTAGTGATTACTAAAGTGGAACTTAAACTGATGGCTTTTAAGCCAATATTCATTAAAAAAGAGGCTATAAATATTGTTACAATTTTATTAAGGAAGGAATTCTATTTTTAAATCCTTGTTATAAACCAAGTTGATAGAAATGATTTATTTTAAAATTCTATCGGAAATATTTTTTTTATATTTCGTACATTAATTCCAGAGATTTCCGTTGCTGTCTTAATTTTAAAATTTAATTATAATTATTGCCAGAAATATTTAAATAGTAATAGCTTTGCTCAATAAGAGCAATTTGTTTAGCCAAATGTTTGGCTATAATCTATACTAATATTATAAAGCTGAAGAGTTTGTTTGTTTGAACGAGCTAATCTCAGGAACTACTGGTTCGAATTGAACAATTCTTTTTGGGTTGAATAGACCATTTATCGAGGAAGGCTATATATCATCACGCTTAAGCCAATAGGAGCGCAGCAGCGATAAAGAATGTTTTAAAATCGGGGATTCCACGGGGACGAAGTCGCGGGCAGCAGCTAGTAGAAAAATAATATTGTTGCGCGCAACAATTAAGCAACGAAGATAGCTGCATTCGGTACCACTAGCGCCATCTAGTATCAAGTACTAGACTCTGCCACTTGACTGCTACTTGACTAGTAAAATCAAGAACCTTGAGAGTTTTCTATGCTAGAACATTCTAGAATTCTCGAACTTTAGTCAGCCGCGACCGATGTGTACGCGAAATTCCAACTCTTGTCTCCAACTCCTCTGACTCGGAAGGCTACACGGTTGTCCAGGGGAAGAGGAAGAAGAAAAGATCTGCAGAGGAGCAGGCTCCAGCTCCGAAAAAGGCCACCAGGCTTCAGCCCCTCAATCCCGGCCTGCTACGCCAGCTGGCACCTCCCAGCAGGCTAACCGATCCCCCAGCCGAATGACCATCGCGGCTGCTACCCCCAAGTCCCACCCTCTGCCACCCTTGTTCATCCATGACAAGGTCAAATGGACGGAGGTGTCCTCTGCCTGCAAATAAAGGAAAATAAATTATATCAATGCCCGAGCTGTCCAGCTGGGCATTAAAATAACAGTTCCGACCGCGAAAGACTACAGAGAGCTGCACAAGTTTCTCTCTAGGAGGAACATCCCCTTCCACTTTTTCGTCCTCCCCGAGGCCCGTCAGACACATGTGGTCGTAATAAACGTCCCATGTGAGATCCCCACAGCCAAAATACTGAGCCACCGGCAGTCGCAAAACATCCCCGTAGCGGAGGTGCACCGCACGCACCGCCGCGGGCGGTTAATCATACAACATGGTACTCGTCGTGTGCGATCCCACAGACGGGCACCACCGCAACTTTCAGGTCTCAAAGAGCTAGCCTCCACACCCTCCCCTGTACCCTCAACGTCAGTTGGTGACGTGTCCCAAAATATCATTCTGGTCACGTACCAAGCTTTCTACTCCTACCGCGCCCTGGCTATGGCTGAGGCGCTTAAAACCTGCAGAGGCGAACACTCAGCAGCTTTTCGCGAATACGGTGACGTAGCTCGCCACGTCCAAATATACACGTCTCTCACTCATAATGGATAAGTCCAGAGAAACATTTAGGTTAAAACCGAAAGCCCTCTGGATAGGGCTTTTCAACACCAATGGCCTTAGAAGTCAACGTGATGAGATCGCCTTGTTCCTCTGCGACCATCAACTAGACATCCTAATAGCCACTTAGGCCGCGGTGAATCTTTCGAACACATTTTGCACACCTGGAAACACGTTTGCCTAGAAGCAACCGAATGTGACTGTTCCTAAATTACCCCAAGCTTATAAAATTATCCTAGATTAAGTGATTTGGTCAACAGTTCAAAGCGAACCCCGAGGTAACGACGCTGCGGATGAACTCGCTAGAAGACCCGATCCCATCGTACCACTACCATTCGGGTATTTACGCAATCTGGTAAGGAAGCGTACTAGAGACAAACGTCACGACCTATGGGCGAACCATGGTGAGTGCAGGCAGGCCAAAGAGGCACTTCCCTCTATCAACGGCCCCTTCACGAAACAAGCCCTAAGACTGACCAAACAACAGTTACGTACATTCACAGCCGTTACAACTGGCCACGGGTCTTTTAACAAACTCCTCTATGTCATAGGAGTCACTGACAGCCCGCTCTGCAGAGCCTGCATGGAGGAGGATGAGACAGCAGCACATCTGCTTCTGAGCTGCCCGGTAGTCGCGGATTACAGGGCTAAGTACTTCGGAAACCCAGGTACCCTCTTCGAGATAGTTGGCAACACCAAGGCCTTGCTGGCCTTCCTAGGGGAGCTGGGGTGGATCGAATGACACATTTGTCCCACCTTCATGCAAAATACGCGCTTAGTCGTGGAGTTGCGGAAACCAGCCCGCTTTTACATACATACATATGTACATACAAGTGATTTGGTCGGTTACCCCTAAGGGGAATAGGCTGTGCCCCGCTGTTCGCACGTTCACGTCCCAGACTGGTCTCCTTCCCACCAATTGTAATGAATTCCCTGGAAATATTCAACCTTGTCCCGATTTAGAAAGCTAGGGGATAAGAAGGGGGTGGGCACGCCACCATTGCGGCGATAATAGCCATCACCTGACGCAGGTGCTCACCGGACATGGCTGTTTCGGGAGGTATCTGTTTCGGATACAGCGGGAAGACACGTCCGGGTGTCAACACTGTGTGGATCGTCCGGAGGACACGGTGGAGCATACGTTGGAGGTCTATACTTGGGCGGAGCAACGCCGTGTCCTCGTCGAGGCGATCGGCGCAGCAGTAATGCTAGCGAAGGAGGAAGCAGATCGCATGCGGGAGAGGGAAACCTCACACTTCAGCCGCCGCAACAGAAGATGCCCCGGGTGTCGGGAAACGCAAGGCGATTCCGAGTTACCTGATATTGTTGCGGAATTTGTTCGAAAGAGTCACCGCGGTCCTGGAACGCAAAAAGCCCTAGAAGGATCACGGGTGGGTTTTAGTCAATAAGAGTCTGACACTCTCTTCCTCTCCGCTCAGAGCGGGAGAAGTCATTTGATTTTACATCCAGAAAAATAAATAAAATGGGGATAAGAAAGGGAAGAAAACAATTCTAAAATAAATCAGATTGGGAATCCATAGATAAAGAAAGAGATCCATAGGTAAAGAAAGAGAATATTAAATAAAAACAAAAATAGAGAATTGCAAAGATCGAGAATAATACAAAATGAAAATGACAAGTTACGCTTGCACGGCAATACATTAGCATCAGTGAAGTTACAATAATCAAGAGACTCACACCAGTAGCGCCATCTTACAACAGCCGACACGCCGTACATGTGCCATCATTTCTAATGTGCACAGGCCCATAGTGGACCTGCTGCGGTCACAGCGGTTCACGTTCCCTACGCTCAAGCGTGCCTTAGCCAAGGCAGAGGACTACGAAGTGCTTCTGCCATTTAGCGAGACAAGTTTCAAAATTAACTGGACGCGCGCTTCATCAAAATAGCCTCTTTTTATAGTCTACTCACCCGTTACTAAATTAATACAAAACTAGCACAAGCGTACCGCATCGTCAGTCTGTTGTAGAACTCTTTACAATTGCTTTCCTATACGCCGATGTGTTTGTTTTAAATCGTCACTTCACATTTCCTTCATCTATCCCATTTAATCGGCAGCTGTACGGACAGTCTTGTCAGGTAACAGGGTGTTTCGACTAGGCATCCAAATCACGTGACTGTGTCAATTTACTAGACACGATTACTACTATGGTTGACACCAGATAAATGTGCAATAAAGGTCATTGCCCTTTCCTTGATATCTCTTCGTAGATACATGGACAAAAAAAAAATGAATCGTTTTCCATTACTAGTAAATATAAAGGATTACGATGAATGTCGATTCAATATAGCATTAATTCATTATTTCTGTTTTAAGAATTAAGGTTGTCAATAAATGTCGGTGGGTCAATGACCGTTATTGCACATTCATTTGGTGTCGACTATAGAACGTTCTCTAGAATGGCTATCAATCCAGTATCTATGCGATACAGTGAGTAAAATCCCACAAACCTGCATCGAAAAAAAAGGATTTTCCGACCGAATGGTTGTTGTGTCCGGTGAGCAACTGCCCGATAGTTGATATTCAGGCTTTTGTATATGTTCAAATCGCACGCGGTATTAGAGTTTCCTATTACCGCGTGGCAGAATTTTAGTTCTAGTTTTAGGGATAGGTGGCGTAGGGGTTCTCTTTGTCGCCGTACATATTTGCTTCGTCAGTTTTTTCTTGTTGCGGCATTGATGCCACTACATCCCATTAAACCACTTGTTTCCTATAAAAAACATAAAACAGAATCAATTTCTGGGAGGTCTAGTATTGTTTTATTATTTTAAATAGAATATTTTGTTCTTAATGATGATTATGTGTCCGGATGTCAGGCCACAAACTTCAGACTTGATGTGTTTCTAAGTGGCCCACTACTAGGATTGGAAATGAATAAAATCTTGTTATTAAATAGGATTAAGTGATACACAGTTACGCTATTCCTCTTGACTTAAAACCCTTTGGTTGTAACTGTCAGAAAACACAGAACTCAAGTCCTTTAGCCGTATGTACAATTAAAGTATTACCAAACCGTTATGTGCATTACAAAGATACTTTTCCACATATTGTTTTTTTGTCTTTGGTAGCCTCCTTTTGTGTCGCACTTCTGGGCAAAAGATTTCGCGTTCTTCTCCCAATATTCTATGTTCAAAAATGTTATATCCCAGAATGATCCAAGCGCACCAAAAACTCACGAGCTGATATTACTAGTAGCAATTCGTTCGTCAATAATAAAATTATATCAGTGATTTCGACATTTCAATCCAACAGTTTCAACTCGTAAAATATAACAATAAAACTGCCTTTTTCTTTTTTAATAATTAGCTCACTATGCGTACTACTGTGGTTTATTGCATATTTTGTTGTAATTCTCTATTAATCGAAACATTACCTGCTGAAACTTCAAAAGCAAGAAGAATTATTGGTGGAAGAGATGCTGACGAAACTGAATATCAATATGTCGTGAGACTGGTATTTCAACTTATTTATTCTGAACCTAATTATATACAAATACTCCAAAAGTTGCATTCGTGTACGGTTGCCGTGTTAACTCCAACTTGGGCACTGACAGGTGGTCACTGCTTCAACACTCAAGGTCTAGAACTGGAATTAGAATCACAATACATCTCATTAAGACCTGTCATATCATACGATTCACACAATATCACTAGCTTAGTTATGGATATCATCAAACACCCAGCTCACCAGTTAAGACTTTATGAATTATATAATGACGTAGCTTTAATGAGACATGAACCAATCACATTGGACCAATACGCCCGCTTGAGCGGACTGGATTACAAAACTATGATTGGACAAGAAGTCACTTTGACTGGTTACGGCATAACTACTGATTCCTCATTCATAAATGGGACAATAGTTTATGTTGCGAGCCATGCTACTAAACTGGGGAAGCCTTTACAACTTTTGGATGCTGTAATCGTGCGGTGTAGTGCAAGCAATAATTTGATACTTAGACCAAGGATGTGTCTAGCAAGACGCTGTAACGAGCTGTCTGGAGTGTGTCTAGGAGATTCAGGTGGGCCAGTGTTTCATGATTCAGGTGTGGTTGGCATCACCTCTATTGGCACGAGACAAGTCGAAAAATACTGCTCGCTGAAAGCCTACGTAACATTCTATGACCCAGCAGAGGTTACGCCGACTAGCCCCTACATTGACTGGATAAGTGGTATCATTAAAAACGAAGTACCAAAGCATTATAATCAGAATTTAAAAGGAAATAAAACCGGAGAAAGAGAAATTAATAACAATTAGACCCCCAGGCGTCGTGTGTGTTGCGGAATCCTTTCGAAAAAGTCACCGCGACCCTGAAATGCCAAGGACATTTGAAAGAACACGGGTGGGTTTTAGTCAGTAAGAGTCTGACACTCACTTCCGCTTCGCCCAGATCGGTAGGAGTTATTTGATGATTTCCCATCCTTAAAAAAGGCGTTGCGTGTCCAGACTCGGAAGAAGATATAATTTGATGGAAAGATTCTTACATACTTTGTTTATAAATGCTACCTGAGATGACACATTTGAAACAACGCAAAGTTTTCTTGAGAGAAATTTTCTAGAGAGCATTATAACTGCCATTTGGGGAAACAAACTCTGAGCATTGCTAGTCATCTCATCGTCTCGCCTCATCTGAAGATAAGGTTTCTTTGACTGATAATAAATAAACGGAATAATATGTTTGGCTGTTTTATTGTGGTTCTTTCAATATTAAATCCAAAATTTAATTAGTAAAGTAGATACTCTACTGCTAGATTAGGGTAAATGCCCCATCTAAAAACAAGAAACCTGTCACCGCACACATGTCCCATGTAAACATCCGGGATAATTTAAGTAGCATAAACAGAACAGAAACACAGTATAATTTTAAAAAAATCTACAAAAAAAGCTCCGTGTTTTAGGTTGTTTTTTCGTTTTTTGAACACCGGCTTCTGAAACTAAAGTTATTTAATACATTTTGTGTTTTTTTTATTTAGAAGTAGATTGACTGATCTTCGAGGTTAAGCAATGCTTGCCAAGGTTAGTCTGTTCAATTCAATTCAATTCAAAATTCTTTATTGCGAAATAAGTGTACAAAAAGAAGATGTTAACAACAAAATAGGTTCTGTGGATTGGTGACCATCTTAACATAACGAGATTTCTCCGTGCCTCGGAAAGCACGTTAAGCCGTTGGTCTCGGCTGTCATTTGGAGATCTTTGGCAGTCGTTACGGATTGTCAGAAGCCCGAAAATCTGACACCAGTCTTACCAAGAAGTACCGTGTTCCCCAATTTATGGGTTGTGGAGGTCTTGTAGGCAGCCGCTCTATGTAAAATACTGGTATTCAGCTGAATCCGGCTTGTCTGGGAGCCGACCCCAATATAGTTGGGAAATGGGTAGGCAGGTGATGATTTAGAAGTAGATAGGCAGATGATGATTTAGAAGTAGATTGTATTTTTTTTTTTAATTTTAATTTTAGTTTTTCACTTTTTAGTGGTGACACCTCACACCTAAACATACCCATCACAGTGTACGTGCTATAAACTGGTGTAAACAATAAACAGGCACGCGTCTTCAGAAATCCAGAAAGATTTGCTATATTTAATTTAAATGTTCCGCTTTCTATCTCGGTTCATCATTAGATCTTCACCAAACTAGAAAGGGACTACCACGAAATACTAATAAATGCTTTTCCAAATTTTTTTTTTCTTTTAAATCGCTAATGATACATTCAGAATATCATCAACGTAGTCGAAGCCACACATTATCAGGGATAACTCAAATACTAGTCGTCAAATCTCACTCAAATTTAAATGGAACCACATGACAAGCACCAGCTTTCGAATATAATATCATCAAAAGCGGTACACCCAGAAAAAGATATGAGATAACACATTCCTCCAGAACCTCCTCCTTTTTAAAAGCTTTAATTTTTTTTGAAGCCGGTTTACAAAAAAACTTGAATACCAATATTACTAAATTAATTCTTGCGTGATTCAACAGAAATAATTGTGCCACAGTTAATTTTTCACTGCGATCTACGACTAAGGACAGAGGCCGGGATATCTATTTTTCAAATATGACAGACGCGCTATTGTGGGACATTGTAAACGCGCTTTGGCAGAATGTGTTTAGTCATTTGAACCTCCTCAGGGAGGGCTCTCGGACGGCCCAGATCTTCATTGCTTATGTGTGGACTCTCCGCAGTCCAAGGCCCACCTTTCATCAAGCATCGCATTCCCTGTCGCCTGTACATGTTGAGGATCTTAAAGATCCGTCAGCAAATGGTGACGTAGTTGTTGAGAAATTGGTCAAACGTAAAATTAGTAACACTGCATTTGCCATCGACGCGCTGAAGACAAAAATAGTCCATCACTACAAACTTTGACTGTCAATAAACAGATTTAAATCATCATGTAATAATGCAATAAAATGTCGTGCAACAAGTCAATACAATTTTTACAGATTGGTTCTCAATAATAGGGAGCAGAAATAGTCTGATATTTTGAACTTTTTACATATATTTACAATCTATTCCAAAAATACTTTCTTCCAATTCCAATCCTAAAAAGTGGATGCTCAACTAAAAGTTATAATATTAAAGTTATAATAATTGTGAGCCGTCTATTTTATTGAAAACGAACATTAGTTGGAGTGAATCATCTGAGGTTAAAGTTTCAAACTGTTAGTACAAAATTCGACTTACAATAAACAGATTGAAAACATTCACCAGTTTTATTATGCAACCAACCAATAAATATTGTGCAACAAGTCCATGAAATATGAAATAAAATTTGCCAATAATTTTTAGTTTTGTTACGGAACAACACTATAAACTTTTTTATTGCCCAATACAAGGGTTTTGACTGTGTTGATGAATGTGAGATAATATATTATATTTATTGATAATATTTTATGTTTATTTTAAAAATTATGGCACCCCGAAATCTGATAGTACCTTAAGCTCGTCTAAAACTATGTCGAAAGACAGATCGTAGCTATCACATCCGATTAAAATTATTTTTCTAGGATAAATGTAGAGTAGACGTTGGTCAAGGTTTAATTCTTGGACCTTTTCGGTTTTTGCGGTAATTTTATAATGAAGAATAAATTGCAAAATCATTTCACATCCCTGTTTCTTTATTGTGTACCATAATGTATATATATAATTGGTAGGCAAATCATTCTATTATTCACAATTTTGGCCCTTTTCGGGCACGGCATAGATCAAGTAGAAGAGAGAAGGCAGAGTAGTGTTTAATATGTTAAAGTTTTTTTTTACACTTAATGTAAGAATTATAATTATGACTACCCTTGGCACTTGAACAGGGCATTGTCATTTGAAACAGATATTCACCATCAAATGACTTTTCCGCTGCGAGTGAAGCGAAAAGGAGTGTCAGAATCTTACTGACTAAAACTCATCTGTGTTCCTCCAAATGCCCTTTGCATGTCAGGGCTTGCCAGGCCATGACTCTTTCACACAAAATCGGCAACTCTGGCAGGCACTGATCCTAGCGAGCCTCGTCTTCCATGCTGACATCCGCTATTACAAGAGACTTGATTATAACTGACGACCAGCTCTGCTTCATCCATCGGGAAATACAGGCGTGATGTTACGTTATTACAAAAGGCTACTCGAGGTGACTTCAATGTTACCGAAATTTAAAACTACTAACGGGTTTCACCCGCGTAGTTCCCGTTCTCGTGGGAATACGGGGATAAAATATAGCCTATGTTACTCAGGGTGAATGTAGCTTTCTAGTGATGAAAGAGTTTTTGCGTAACAAACAAACTTACATTCACATTTATATATTAGTAGGGATTCTTTTACTGTTAGCTCATTCTTTGGTACCGCAAAAATTGTTACAGAAAATTCTTCATAAATATTTGCATGGCTGAAAGTTTCCTCATTAACTACATAGCCCATGTACCCGCATTATATTTACACACAGAAGCGTTGGCACGACGCAAAATGCTAATGCTCTGTAAACACAGCCCTTTCACACATTTGCTTACGTTTTAGAATAATTAATTGCTGCTATCTTTATTTACTGAAATGTCGGAGGAATTAAAACGTGTTTGTGATTGAAGCAAAATAGTTTACAGAGTAGCTGTTATTTTGGATTGTCAGAAGCCAGAAAAACTGACAACACAGTTGCTAAGAAGTTACCCAGGTAACCTCCACATCATCAGGAAAAAAACATGTTGCACCGACCTCAAGTAACATGGGATAAGGGCAGGAAGATGATGATTCAGTTGCTACTAGTGAAAGCGTGACGGCTGACAGGACAGAATGGAAGAAAAAAACATGTTGCGCCGACCCCAAGTAACATGGGATAAGGGCAGGAAGATGATGATTCAGTTGCTACTAGTGAAAGTGTGACGGCTGACAGGACAGAATGGAAGAAAAAAACATGTTGCGCCGACCCCAAGTAACATGGGATAAGGGCAGGAAGATGATGATTCAGTTACAACTAGTGATAGCGTGACGGCTGACAGGACAGAATGGAAGAAAAAAACATGTTGCGCCGACCCCAAGTAACATGGGGTAAGGGCAGGAAGATGATGATTCAGTTGCAACTATTTTGACTGAACAGCGATCCCAACAAGGTTGTCCTCTATCGACATTAAGCAAAGCGACCTCGCTGCTAAACAGACTCCATGGTAGCCCCAACAGCGTTCTACGCGCTATAGCCGGGAGACATGACAGCCCATTGGTGAGGTCACTTGTCACCTGTACATTGTCGATGTCATTGGTAAAGTACTAACATAGGTTAAGACTATTGTTGCTAACCCAATGGATCTTTGCTATCTGATAAATCTATACTAATATTATAAAAAGGAAAGATTTGATTGTTTGTTTGTATTGAATAGGCTCCAAAAACACAGAACCTATTTGAAAAATTCTTTCACTATTGGGAAGCTACACTATCGTCGGATGACATAGGCTATATTTCATCTCCATATTCCAACGGGAACGGGAACTATGCGAGTGAAACCGCGGGGGCGCAGCTAGTAAATGATATACAGGGTTATTTGTTAAACACCAACAACCTCTTAAGGGGTCATTGTACACATCATTATGAACAACTTTTACTATTTGACCAAACCTGATATCGCGAAAAAAAAATCAGCTGTTCCTTACATTTATGTTCGTATAAGCAATCAAAATGTAGAGAACAGCTGATTTTATTTTTCGCGTTTCAGGTTTGGTACCATAGTAAAAGTTGTTCACAATGATGAACATACTATGACCTCTTAAGAGGTTGTTGGTGTTTTACAAATAACCCTGCATATATTTAGCTAAAGAAGAGATGCAAACGAGAGTCTAAATAAAATTAGACCAAGTTGAACTTAACTTTGGTTCGCCGTAACTTCACCAGTTCAGTACAAAAGCAAGGAATCGGGTCGAGTAGTCGGTAGTACTTAATATTTTATTCTCCTACTGCTTACAACGAGTTGAATACTTCATTACAATGCCGTTGTTTAGCTGCGAATGCAAGTGCCTCTTATTTTGTTTGTAAATTATTTATATCACTGTTCCCGTTTTGCCTCTGTATAAGGTGCATGCGTGTACATAAGTATGACCTTATCTATACTACTTAATATTATAAAGAGGAAATATTTGTATTTTTGTATGTATCGAATAAACTCAAAAACGACTGGACCGCTTTCAAAAATTCTTTTACCATTAGAAAGCTACATTTACCCTGAGTAACATAGGCTATATTTTATCCCCATATTCCCACGGGAACGGGAACAACGCGGGTAAAACCAAGGGGTGCTGCTAGTTTTAACCATAAACATAATCAGCCTTTTCATGTTCCCACTTCTGAGACACACCTCTCCTCTCTAGGAGAGGGAATAGGCCGTAATCCGCCACGCGGGCCCAGTGCGAGTTGGTTATTTTTCCAAAGTCGACAGTACTTTTTTTGTGTGTTATCTCATAACTTTTTACTGAGTGTACCGATTTTAATGATTCTTTTTAAATTCAAAAGCTGGTGCTTGTTATGTGGTCCCATTTAAATTTGAGTGAGATCTGATCTGTATTTAAACTAATAATTCGTATTTAATTGGCTTAGACATGTTGATGTTATAATTTTCACTTGTCAAATAATTAAAATAGTAACAAAAAAAAAATGAAAATAAAAAGATGAGTGAGAGTAAGAGCGTCTTAATATTTCGAGGTGGTCCCTTTCTAGTTTCGTGAAGATTTGATGAAGACCGGAGATAGGAAACGAAACTCTTCAATAAATTATGGCAAATCTTACGGGATTGCTAAAATTGCATGTCTGTTTATTGTTTACACGAGTTTATAACATACCGGTACGCTGGGGTGGGTACGTTTAGCTGTGGGATATCCATATTTTATCACAAAAAAAGAAAAACAAAAGAAAGTTATTTCTTACTTTTTGCTAAGAGGTCGGTTGTATTTTTTCTTTATTCAACTTCTTTTTGAGTCGACGTCAAAATGAAAACTGGTAAGTGGCTATGCTTATTGTAAATTGGTCCTATTAAGTGCAAGTGTGTGGGGAATTCGGGACTTCCTTCGTGCAGGTTATGTTTCAGAAAGGGAATCACATTGCGATACGAGGAGATAACCTTGGGCCCCAAGTCTACTATTTTTATAAAATTTGTCATTCCAACACGATCCCATTGTCATTTTGCTAAAAGTTCGTAATCTGCTAAATTAATGGTCGATCATTGGTCGGTCAGTGGTCTCGTTATACTTTTTGATAACCGAGCTATTAAAAGAAATGACTGCACAATGACTTTCTAATGGTAGGGTAGGTCACTGATCCTGAACTGTCCAAATTTTAGCAGATTATCGCATACGTCTGTCATTAATTTTTCATTATGTACGAGATTACCATTCTATGGCATTTCTTTCAATGGAGTGTCAGTGGTTGTTCATTGAAAAGTCATAATGACGCTATTGTATTAGTAGATTACCTAACTTGTCAAAATCAACCACTATGAATTCATTGATAGACCATTCTGACACTATTGTAATAGTAGACTTGACGCCCTGGCCGCGCAACCGACTGAGAGCTTTTCATATAGGCCACTGAAGACGTTTTCAGGGGATCATTTGTTCATTGACATGGGGTTCACCGGCCTTATTTGAGACAGCGTAAAACATCAATTCAATTCAAGACCTGCTGCCTTACCATAACGTCTTAAATCCATCATAGTTCCTGTGTCAGAGAGAGACGGAGTTACACAAGACGAATAGCACTATCCCTTTCCCTCACACACATCATGATGGATTTAAGACGTCATGGTAGGGATGCAGACCTCTACAGTTAGGTTATCGGATCTAGTGCTCAAGCAATAGTTCCATTTAAAAACGAATAATAAACTGCCTGGTAAAATTGATCTCTGTCTTTAATATAAAAAGCAAGAGCAAAGAGTTTCAATGGCAATGAAATTGTAATGAGATCGAATTCAAATGAAGACTTCTTGTAGAATTGTTCTATCTTTATAATTTCGTGACGCATCCTCGTCGTACTGTCTCGTCGCGTTTGTCTGTGGGAAGCTTTTACAGTCCGGTAATTTACATATCAAACATACGACCTCTAAGATATGTATTTTAGCATGCCATATTAACCAACCAATTCAACATAAAAACATATTTTCTCATACCTCGAAACTATTTTCAGATTCAAGTAAAAACTTCTTTTTGTTCGAATGCCTAACGCCGCCATTTTTAAATGACAGCTGTTCAAAGTCAGCTTGAATGACGGCCTACGTAGTTCGTGTATCACTGAACGACGCTCAAATGATCATTTGAAAGGACCCTTCCGTCTCATTAGGTTTCAGCGGGATTCATTCAGGGTTTTGTTGACGGTTGCGAGAAGAGGAAAGTGGGATTCAAATTTGAGTTTGAAACATAAAGTTGCTATTGCATTAAAAAGATGATGTAACTTCTGAATTGATTTTGAAATACATAAGTTCTTAAGTCGTTGTTAACGCTTAGTATCAAATAAATCTACCAAGGCAGTAGTGTAGTCCCTGAATAAGTTACTAAGGTAAAAACGGTACCCTTATGGATTCGTCATGTCTGTTTGTCTGTCCGTACGTATGTCACAGCCGTTTTACTCGGACACTAATAAAACTACATAAATTTAAATTGGTAGGTAGGTGCAACCTGTTAACCGCTATTCAATAGTGCTGTAATATTATGGAACAAAAATAATTTTAGGGGTGGCACTCCCAACGAAAATTGGTTGGAACATTACAGCTTTTAGAGATATGAGATTTTAACCTTTCACTATGCGTGGTCCGACACGCACTTGGCCGGTTTTTGTTTCCCCCGATGGGAAATCATCTAATGACTTCTCCCGCGCTGGGCAGAGCGCATGGAAGTGTCAGAATCTTACTGACTAAAACCCACTCGTGTTCGTCCAAGTGCCTTTTGCGCCTAAGGGCCGCGGTGACACCTTCGAACAAATTCCGCAACGACACACGAATCCATGCACCCCTAGGCTAGGTGTATGTATGTACTGATTGAGGTGCATGCTCTTGGTAATGATTAATCTGATCATAGTAGATTTTGTAAAACTGTGCATCTTTTGTGAATGAAGTCAAACAGAAATAGACGCCCAAACGGAAAGAAAGACCGTTATCAAGTCGCTAGTCGACCGATCGCGGCAATGCCGATTATCTGTGTGTATAACACTTACTCGAAAAAGTATTACACGTATGTGTCAAAATTTTTGGTCCCCCTTTTTTTTTGTTGAGTTCAAGTATTAAAAGTTAAGTAAGCAGAATTTTTGATATTTTTGACCGCCCCCTCCCCCTTCTCAGCAATAGTAAACAAGGCTCTTACACCCCCCCTCCCCCTCATGCTTACGTAAACATATTTATAAGTATTATTGAATCTTTTCTGGTTTTCTTATTGGTTCATGAAGCAGCAGTCTAGAAATAAGGATTTTTTAGTCTGAAATTAAGTTCGCTATTAGGGCGTTGATAGCCCAGTGCGTAAGACTTCGCCGGATTGCCATGTGTTCAAACCATAATCGACGAAATCGACTAAAATCTGATAAATTAAATAAATCTATATTGCTGACGTCCATCCTCCATGTCATCAAAAATAAGCAAATGAAAAACCCCCTTTAGTGCTCACGTAATACTTAAATGGCCCCATAGTACAAAAGTAAATTAAAAACTGAAAATATTGCAAGTATGAACCAAACGGTTAAATATCAAATTTGTGTGATCAAAAGGCTGTATCTAAATAAACTTTAAACGTTCCATGATAAGGAACAAAATGAACAGCATCAATGTTCCACTAATACTTGGAAGTATTTCACTTAAAACACTTAACTCATTTGTATTCGCTCACCTTACTTTAAATTAGTTTGGAGTAAGCTTCAGCCCGAAGTTTGACAGCTAATGAAAGAACAAGATGAACACATCGCAAGGTAGCGTTATTTACGGAAAATCATTGATACTTGAACATATTGTAAAAAAATATGTTGATAATGACACGTGAGGAGATATCCCTAAAATCAGCGGGGATGAAGTTCCATGAGAGAGGCCATGGTAGAGCAGACAAATTTGACCTTAAGTTTTGTCTGAAAACATAAAGTCTGCCCACTGATGAAATTTGCTTGCTAACTCTACAAGCTTTTTCAACAACTCCAATTTATGTTCGATAGTAGTTTACAGAATACTTTCATTTCGTATCTTATTCTTCAAAGAAACTCCAAGCGAAGCGCGCATGGTAACATCCCTTTACCCATTCATTCGCCATTTGTCTCTTATTTTTATCAAACTTTTTGCCGTCTAAAACACAAAACAAGTATATAATCAGTTACAATTCAACCTACGAACACAGAAGCCAATTTCCTCCGGGCAACTTTTAAAACTTGCACCGTTTCTCAAAAACATTTTCCTTCGCTGACTTTCAAATTAGTTGTCGGGGGAACGTGAACTTTGACAGCCGCTGACACTGAATGAACACGTCACGACATGTCTGCGGATTATTCAACTATTCATGCCTAATTTTAATGCGATCGCTATCGTGCATAATGGCTGCGTTTTTAGGTACTTACACATTTTGGGTATGTTTTTGCATGGTTTTGTAAAATCTAGTTTGATAAACACTTTTTACAAAAAAATACAACCGACTTCTAAACAAAAAACACTAAAAGTATAGAATAAATTTAATTTCGGAAGTCGGGCTCGCGGCTCGGGGACACTTTATTTTCTGGATGTGAAATCATCTAATGACTTCTCCCGCTCTGGGCGGAGCGGAAGGGAGTGTCAGACTCTTACTGACTAAAACCTACCCGTGATCATTCTAGGGCCCTTTGCGTTCCAGGACCGCGATGCCTCTTCCGATCAAATTCCGCAATCCTATCAGGATGAAGACACCTTATGTGATGGTAGTTTGAGTACATAACGAGGCCCAAAATGTTCTTATTCCGGTATTGATCTTCGGATCGTTTAGCTTCATAGAATTCTAGTTTGAACAATACTGATACTAACATATACTTACTAGTTGCATTTTCTGGACAAGTCCGCTCAAACCTGTTAGGTCATTTCTTCAGTAGACCACCGCAAACATAAGCCTACATTTTTGCTATGTGAGCTGCGTAATATTTGAATTACATAATTACATAAACTTCAAATTATACTTTTTTCTACACACAACCCAATATCTGACATCACTTATAAATCAATATACATACGTATATAAAATTCTTCTCTCGTTATTGCAGTTTACTTCCAAACTAAACTTCATTTAACACTCGAATAAGGTTTCGAAAGCAAACCCAGGTTTAAGCCTTGCAAAACTTTTAACCATGCATAAGCCTCTACTCAGAATCGATATAGTACGCAGTCAGTTTTCATAATCTCGTTACGGACTCTCGTTAGTTCTCGGATCATGTGAGACCCGGATCTACGGATCTCCGGATCTCTGGATAATTGCCTTTGTTACCGCGGCTTTGCCTCTCCGTAATATTAATTAATTTTCTTCTTGGAGCTTCCTTCAGTTATTAAAAGGATGCACTTAAGCAAAATACTTCTTGAGGCAATTACTTTGCTGTCGTGTACTTGCCTTTGTATGAAGGGGACTTGTTTAATTTTGCTGTTCTCTTTAGTTTTTTCTTTTTACCGGTTTTGCGTTTTATGTAAATTTTTAACAGCACTTTTGAGGGATATTTAATCTGCTATTAATTAGTTTAAATACCTACTAAATGCCGATATTGGAGCAGTTTTTCACAGATTTTCAAGAATTAAAATGTTGGTTTGAAATAATAATGCTCTGTTAAGTATATACCACAAGAGTGACTATTTTTAGTTAGCATACATGTGCAACTCTAATTTATACGAGTGTTGTTCCTAATAAACTACAGTCTGGTGGCATACATTTGTTACTAGTGCGGTGCGACGTACATAATTATGTAAGTATGTCACCTATCCCGAGAATGCTGAATGCACTCAACGATCTTCTTAAACCTCCTCCGTTTTTTTAAGGATGAATAATCATCAAATGGCTTCTTCCGCTGTGAGCGTAATGGAAGGGAGTATCATACTCTTACTGACCCTCAAACCATTTTCCTCCTAATGCATTTTGTGTTCCAAGCCCGCCTATCAATCAAATTCGTCCTGGACCAGATCTGTCCGCTGATGAATGGAAGGGGTCTACCCTTTATAGCAGAACTTTTAATGTCATAATATTATTTTGCATAACAACGGATAGCATAATCTTCACTTCGCAGAAAATTGTTTGGTATACCCTCATTTATCATACATTAAATAGTCATAATCTTGTAAGTCAGAATCATCTTTAGGCATAAATTACATAATTTACATATCCATAATAATTAAAAAGTAGAACCATCATATCGCAGAAAGTTCACAGTCAGAATCTTCTTTTGGTATACATTTCATATCGGCAGTCATTAAAAGACAGAACTGTCATAGTTCAGAAAGTCAACAGCTAGAATCATCTTTTGGCATACGTCCATTTTATAATCCATAAATTGAATGACATATCTATCATATTACAGAAAATTCATAGTTACAATAATTTTGCATTTCTCTCATTTTTTACAATAAGTTTATAATGTTTAAAGTTAACACTTTACACTTTATCTACACTAAAGTTCAAAGAAACTTGCATCAAAGTACAAGGCAACTTTATAACTTAAATATTTATGAAAATACACATAAACGTTGGTCTAAGAATGTATAAATCACTTAAGTAGCGATCATTCCTTTTACAATTTTTTTTTTAAGCTGATGCAGAAGTATTTACTAATGCATGTTTTTTTTTTTTAAACTAATAATTTCCGAAAATATTTAAATTTGAAAGTTGTCTTGTGTTTTGGCACAATTTAATTGAACACCGGTGTATGTATTTTTGTATCTTGAATTTAATAATATAATGTTTCTATCAAAATGGCCAGTCCAAATATAAGAAAAGAATATTTGACACTCAAAATAAATGGTGCAATGTACCTATATCTTAGTACATAGGTTTGTTGTAATCCCCGCTCAACAAAATCTTTAGGTACTACTAGCTTCTGCCAGCGACTTCGTCCGCGTGGAATAGTTACTTTACCCCCGATTTTGAAACTCTCAGCCCGATCGGTTTAAAATTGACAAAAGATAGACATGCTGTTTCGGGATATTTTTTAGATAATTTTATGTAGAACATTTCCGTAATACATGATTTCTATGTAACTTTAACTATTAAGGCTACACACGTGACGGAAGCTTAAAAAATGGAGTAACTTCTTCCGTTTTCCCAACATTTTCCTTCACTGCTCTGCTCCTATTGATTGTAGCGTGATGAAAAGTATACTATAACCTGCCCAGGAGTATGAAGAATAATTGCACCAGTTTCGTTAAAATCGGTCGAGTAGTTTTTGTTTCTATAAAGAACATACAGACAGACAGACAGACAGACAGACAAAAATTTTACTGATTGCATTTTTGGCACCAGTATCGATCACTAATCACCCCCTGATAGTTATTTTGAAAATATAGTCCTTGTACAGAATTGACCTCTCTACAGATTTATTATAAGTATAGATATTGTAAAGACTAAGTACAAAAGGACTTAATCCTCAGACTAACAGTAAATTAATGACAATGCTTTTCTTTATCATAATGAGTAACCCATTTGGCTATACAGTCGAAAATAAGATAAAGCTAAAAAAAACTGCTTATAACTTATTTTATTAATATATACTGTGCCCGCGACTTCGTTCACGTGGATGTCGTAATGAAAAAAAATAGTGTCGCATAGATAAAATGTACGTTCAGTGAATACTTTGCATAACCCGACCCCAAATAGGGATTAGGTTGCTGTCAGTTTCGGTCGCGCGCGCCACTCATGACAATGTCAGTGTCACACTTGTTTTGTCTATGGTGTGACCGCATGTGACAGTGACTTCATGCATAGTGCCCGTCCCTGACATAGGCAGGCCTAATTTATTTTGTTATATTTAATGTCATGTCTTTCATGAATTAAGATAATAATAGTCTAGCATCGTCCCGCGGTTTCACCCGCGTAGTTTCCGTTCCCGTGGGAATACGGGGATAAAATGCCTATGTTACTCTGGGTGAATGTAGCTTTCTAGTGGTGAAAGAATTTTTGAAATCGGTCCAGTAATTTTTGTTTTTAATCGTTACATACAAAAATACAAATCTTTCCTCTTTATAATATTAGTATAGAAAAAGGGTAATGCAGGGCACTGACTGTATTCACGTTTGTCTTTTAAAATGTCAACCATACCAGGCCATCAGACTATCGAACGAATGGTGCTAGTCTTTAACCCACAAAACTAAGAAACGGATAAACCAAGTTGATTCTTAATTTCGTACTTCAAATGAATGTACAATACTAATCAGTAGCCCAAAATAATATTTTTTCTTCAATTTTGATTTTAACTGAGAATTGTGTATGTATTGTAGAAACGTCTTGAAATGACCAAATTCAAGGATATTTTCACAACATAATTATATCCTACTATCGTGCATACTTATATCCAAAAACAAGGGTCAAGTTTTAAGCGAGAGGGGGAGCACATGATTCTAATAAAAAATATAACTTTAAAGCATAATGTACATTTCATAAACGGATCTCTGAAACGAAAAATGATTTATGATAACCTCTATTACTTTAAGAGACTTATCTAACGGTACCCCATACGATGTATCAGACTGTCAAACAAAAGCGTGAAAAACAGGACTTTCCAGATGTATTTTACAACTTTGTCGTCGTGATTTATATCTGTGACCATGCTAAATTACAGGTTTGTAGCATCAATAGTCTCCGAGTTCCTAAAACAGCGGACGGGCAGACACTGGTGGTACAACCACCAGTCTGATAGTTTCGCCATGTACCTAAATAAAGCGTTTTTTTTTTACTTGTCGTTTCAAAGATATTTCTCAGCTTATTCTGTTCAGCTCAGACATTCATAACCAAACATGTATGAAAGTCATTCAGACGCGGATAATCACCGCGAATCGAAAAGTTACATCAACGCCATCTATCAACTCAAAGTTGAATAGTCAAAAAAATTACACCAAAAATCCCACACATGGCGATAAATAACATTTTTTTGATACGTGATAAAAGATTCACAAATTCTTTCGATACATATTACAAAAAGATTTACGAATAACAATCTGTGTCGGTGCTATTTTCATTCATCCGTTACTTTTTTTTTTTGCTCAATAGATGGCGATACGTGTATTGACATCCTGTAATTAAATTTACTATATGAGATTCCTAGTATAGAGCCAACCAATTGCGACGAAACAAAAACTAAGTTGTACGAGTAAGTACTACTAAGTTATAAGTTGTAAGAGTTATGCAAATTTCATAAGTATAATAATATTTAGTCAATATTGGTTTTGTACTTTTAACATGATACGTGCAGGACTTAGTCAGAGCGACGCTTAGAAACTAAACTTATAAATTCAATATATTTTGATAGCGCGAGCCGATTTTGATGAAATAAACGCTAAATAAAATTTAGGATAACGTTTAATATGTTCAGGTATCTAGATATTGAATCCAACCAGTGGTTCTTGCGTGATCATTCCACAAACATACAGAAGAAACAATTTCAAAAATTGCATTTTAGTGTTCTGTTTTTCTGATATTTTTCAGTTAATTTTATGCAATATATTTAATGTATAGATAGACACGAAAATACTACGATTTCATTATTTGATCACTAAATGTTCGTAACAAAACATTTAGGCGTAAGCATTTTGCGTATGCGTACCAAGTCTTATTAAAATCGGTGCATTAATTAATTTCCAAAATATCGGCTTGAAAGTTTGAATGAAAATTCGTAACGAGAATAAAATAAACAAGAGTTCTATAGTTGTTATTTAATTTTATCTATACTTATAATAAATCTGTAGAGAGGTCAATTCTGTACAAGGAATATATTTTCAAAATAACTATCAGGGGGTGATTAGTGATCGATACTGGTGCCAAAAATGCAATCAGTAAATTTTTTGTCTGTCTGTCTGTCTGTATGTTCTTTATAGAAACAAAAACTACTCGACCGATTTTAACGAAACTTGGTGCAATTATTCTTCATACTCCTGGGCAGGTTATAGTATACTTTTCATCACGCTACAATCAATAGGAGCAGAGCAGTGAAGGAAAATGTTGGGAAATCGGGAGAAGTTACTCCATTTTTTAAGCTTCCGTCGCGTGTGTAGCCTTAATGGTTAAAGTTACATAGAAATCATGTATTACGGAAATGTTCTACATAAAATTATCTAAAAAATATCCCGAAACAGCATATGTCTATCTTTTGTCAATTTTAAACCGATCGGGCTGAGAGTTTCAAAATCGGGGGTAAAGTAACTATTCCACGCGGACGAAGTCGCTGGCAGAAGCTAGTAAAAAATAAAAATCATACGAAGATCAGGCTCTCGAATTTATTAGGTACCAAAAATACCTTTAGTACTCCATGAAACTGGCAAGTTTTAATGTGATACGCAATTCCACATTTTACGTAGTTGGTAAATACTGTGTGCTAAATTGCCAATTTTCGAACTACCAGCGAATGACGTCACAGACGAATGTTGACTTTATAGAGCCAGTAGCGGTGAAAAGGTAAACACCAATTCAGAACACTCTAAGTTCATTCACTAAGTATTGAAATTTCACAAACTTTACAGCTTTTCGAAACAAAATGAGCAACAAAACAGTTCTTTGTGACTTCATAACAAGCTTCTAGATTTATGAATAGTTGGCGTCGACTTATGCATTTTAATTTATTATGATTAAAATTCTTCACTGTTTTATAATATTTTAGAGTAAAAGCGATCTTATTAACTAAACGGCGCGTAAAACAAAATGGTTGAGACATGTTTTATGTCTTTTTAAAATAAAGTGAGGGATATATTTTTTGTTTTCTCAACGATACACCAGACGAAATATTACATGAAATCATTGGTTCATTTATTTTCTGTAGTCGTTTCATTCTAAAGTGCGGCGGTTAAATTTGAAAGTCTATTTACAATGTCTGTTTATGTGTTTTAATCAATCATCACAGACAGTTAAAAAAATGTTGGTGTTATTAATACACACAGTGGGCACACCACCATTATTGTGGTGATAAGTCATCTCTTTGAGGAGTGGTTAGAGAGACGCCACGGCGTTTAAACCTTTCGCCTGACGTAGGTACTCACCGGACACTGGTGTTTCGGGAGGTACCTGTTTTGGATTCGGCGGGAGGAGAAATCCGGTTGTCAACACCTATCCTACGGTGGAGATCTGTCCTGCTGTGATCCCTACTTGAGCGGAGCAACGCCGTGTCCTCGTCGAGGCGATCGGCGACTTCTCGCTTAAGGCCCGGGTTCAACTCTTGTTCCAGAGCTAGGAGGCATGGGAAACGGTCACCTCCTTCTGCAAAGCAGTAATGTTAGAGAGAGAAAAGGACACCGTGAGGTCTCCTTCTCCCTCACTCATTCCGCCCAGAGCAGTAGAAGTCATTGATGATATCCCATCCACAGATAAGAAGGTCAATATTGTGCTACTTACTTACATCTATATATTTAAAAACCCACCCAGGGGGCTGTATACAGGTTGAGAGTTAGTTAAACAGACTTATGTAGCGTTTTAATGTAAAGCATAAACCTACTAGACCGGGTTAATAATGATGAGACCAGAAGACGTACGAAAGCAGGTGTTCGATATTTAAAAACAAGTTAAGTGGCACAAAAGAAGTTATCAGCGCACATGGAAAGTCACCGTGGTGACAGGTGGGGCAAGGCAGTGACCGAGTGGCAAAGAGCGAAAAAGGACTGGTAGAATAGAATAGATTAGAATAGAAAAACTTTTATTCAGAACAGACACAGCACAACCGTTACAAACACAAATTACAGGAGAAGAAAAGTTAGAAGAAATTTAATTGTTAGTTGGTAGTAGTAATGTTGTTCCCGCAGCAAGATGGCCAAAAAACATTGCAACTATCGCTGGTTAAAATTGGACGAAAGCAGATAGTGTGGGGATTAGCATAGGAAAAGAGAGGCCTATACCCAGCAGTGGGAGGTTTTGGACTGTGGACGGTGATGGATGAGGTAACAATACCATTATACCGTAAAAAGGCCGCCAGCGCATGAACTATTCTGAAACCTAAAACTCCTAACCCAATTTTGATGAAAATAATGATGCCTATGAATTTAATAAAATTGGTTTATGTATGAAAATTCTTGATACAATGTTTTCCCTTTGTAAAAATTCTACGAAATTTGAAATAGGCAACTCAAGTCTAGGGAAGCTATTTGTTTTGTTTTATCTCTAGATAATTTTGTTTTTTTTTATATGATACCAAATATTCGATATGATTTTGAAAATGAAAACAATATATCTAGTTTTAATTTCCGTTGTTCGAGTTCATTTCCGAGTTGACTCGCTGACCGTTGAGTTGCGCAACTCAACGGTCAGCGAGTCAACACGTCCCCTGAGGATGCCTCGTGGAGAGGCGAAACACGTGTCGGTAATGGTGTTGGGTTTTGCATTGCCTTCCTGCATGTGCTTAAAATCCTTGCATTTGCCCAGTAATCTTGCATGTGCATAATATAGCGGGCGGCAGGGAGGTGCATACCTGCAACCCACTAATATTCGCGGAAATTAAAACTAGATATATTGTTTTCATTTTCAAAATTAAAATGGATTTCCGCAAAGTAACGCCTGACTCAATCAATTTTATTCGATATGATACCAAATATTTTATGTAGATAAGTATTTTGAAACAAAGAACGTGTAAATATTATATTCTTTATTTCGTGTGAAAGTTTTTTAATCGATTGAACGAATATTATTATTTTAACAAGGGCGAAAGCGCTTCTGTAATTGATTGAAAACCGGATTATATAGTACAGATATTATAGATACCCGGATATATGACGGAGCACTTCTGAAACACCCTGTGTGTTTCAGAAGTGCGCCGTCATATTTCCGGGTTACATTCTGTATCTAATATACAATAAGGGCACATTACCATAATAGCGACAGCAAAAATTTTTTTTTTACAAAATTTACAACCGACTTCCAAAAAGTATAAAATAACTTTTAAAGACTCAAGCAAATTTAAATGGGACACACATGACAAGCACCAGTTTTCGAATATAAAAAGAATCATCAAAATCGGTACACCCAGTACAAAGTTATGAGGTAACACACACAAAAAAAAATACAGTCGAATTCTGAACCTCCTCCTTTTTCGGAAGTCGATGAAAATGACAACCGTTTAAAAATTCTAAAAAATCCTAACAAATAACTTTTCAAACTATTATATGAAGTTGGTATATTAAGCAAAAGCTGATTTGCTGCGGTTGGTTATTCAGATAGACTGAAATTTAGACTCGACATAAAATAATTTATATCCCAGAAATATCCATTTCCTTCGAATAGTTTTCGACATTCACTAGATCAAAGCCGCCAGTAAAATCTAGTGCAGCATTACTTTAATAAACTCTCGCCAATTTTTAATCATCGAGAGATCTTTAACAAATATTTTGTTGATGATGGTTCGAAGTGAGATTAACTATTCTGATATTTTATGATCTTTCACATCAACGTTCCAAGATTCAAGCGGCCCAAACCACCATTACGGGTGCCATTTGCAAGTGTTGAATTCGTACGATGCGTGATTCAGTAAGTTTTTTAATTAATAGGGTGTACGTGTACTATGCAGTTCGACTTTCAATCGATCGATTATTTTCTTTAAAGCGTTAATTCTTTAGACTTAAAATTTAATTTTAAAGTTTTCTCATGGCAAATAACCTGTCGCTATTATTTAATTTTAACATATTATCTTAGCTGATGATGTACCTGTTTGGTTTTATTTTTGCATTATTCAACGCTGTGTATATTGTATACCAAAGGACATTTATACCAAACTAGCAGCACCCCGCGGTTTCACCCGCGTTGTTTCCGATTCCGTGGCAATACGCGGATAAAATATAGCCTATGACACTCCACAATACCGTAACTTTCTGTTGGTGTTTTGAAAATCGGTTCATCAGTAGATCCAGAGATTACACCTTACAACGTCACAAACTCAAACTCACAAATAGTATAAACAAGCTCTAGATGTGAAAACCTGTAATTGGAAAGAAAAAAAGAAAGATTATTATACTGTTATCTTTCATCCATTGTATTAGCTGTAAGTCTTCCAAGGTACCTATATAAATAAATAAAACCTATATATAAAATGAAATATTAACACTTCTATATAATCCACTGATGACCTTCAGTTGATCATGTCGAGATTTGTTGACAAGGGCCAGGGGTTGTCATGAACTGGCTTTGTTTGTGAACTTGTTAAACAGCCTTGGAAACAGGTAAGATCCTTTAAGCCTGAATAATTCTGGAAATATTACAATATTTAATGAATTTGATATTTGAGTAGGTAGGGAACTTACTTTTTTCTTTTGCGACCTCAATATACAGGCTGATTTTTTAAAAGTGGGCATGGATGACCCTAGTCAAAACTGACCAATAACTAAAAATCACCAAAGTAGTCTCGGACCCAATTTTGATGAAAATTAAACGCATTTAGAAAAAATAAAGAAAACTCGTTTATTCCGCCAGAAAAGACGCACAAAAAAAAAATTAACCAAAAATATATTTAGTATTCCACGCCCAATTGAGAAATTCAACCTGTATAGTTATAAATTTAGTATAATAATTAAAATTATTATGATAATTACCCACGAACACCGAACAGTCTCACTGTTTCACCTCCAAAGACTTCTGAATTAATTTCGATGTTTTATTTTTTTGTGTTTAACTTATGAAGTAGAGAGTATAATTATCCCTCATCATCATTCCAGCTGAAAAACGTCCACTGCTGGACATAGGCCTTTCACAAGCGTTGCCCTATCGACCGGTGTGCGTTTCGCATTCAATGGATTCCAGCAACCTGCCCCAGCTCATCAGTCCACCTTGCGGGAAGCCTTCCAAGACGGAGCCCCATAGGGTCAGTGCCTGCTAGGGTTGCGGAATTTGTTCGAAAGAGTCACCGCGGCCCTGTCATCTTTATTTTACACTTCATATTACTTTATATGGTACTAGGAAAGATAGAACACTGGTGGGTTTTAGTCAGTAAGAGTCTGACATTCCCTTCTGCTCAACCCAGAGCGGGAGAACTCATTCGATGATTTCCCATCCAGACAAAAAAGAAAAAGTAAAGAGCTTTCCAATGCTTCGTCATTCTGTATGCTTCGACCGACTAGTATTAAATTGGTTCAGTGCTTATTTTCACTCAAAATAATAATTAGTTCAGGAGCGTATTTCAGTCTACAAAGCAGGGTGTGACAATTTATTAACCACTCCTCAAATCTACAGTTTATTAATTAATGAGATTTAGATCTCGTATTTAGATAGAATACCTGCCAGCTTTCGAAATGTAGACATTTTATCTGGGTCAGCAGTTTGGAGTTAAATCTATCTGGTTGTTAAGTCAGTTTTCTGCGAATTCTGTTAGTTAAAAGGATGAAAGGTTAACGAAGATCAAAGTTTAGACTTCATAATAAAATTAATCGAAGTACTACAAGATTTGAATAGGTCAGACTGTTCTAAGAAATACCAGGACTAGAACGGCTGTTGCGTTTTTCATTACTTAGCGGATTTTTTGTAGATTGGGGGAGGTTTTTACTTAGCAATTAAAAATATCGTCCTGATTCAAAGGTAAGAAATAAAAATGAAGACATTGGCAATTTGTGGATATTGTACAATCATGTCACAGTGGTTGGTACCTATATTATAGTTATACGGATTTATTTAAAAAAAACTTCTGAAGTATTAAACAAACGTTTATGAAGGCCCTATATTTACTACTAGCAACTCGCCCCGGCTTCGCACGGGTGCAATGGTGATATTAAAACTCTGCTATATTATATAGTATACATATAAACCTTCCTCTTGAATTAAAAAAAACCGCATCAAAATCCGTTACGTAGTTTTAAAGATCTAAGCATACATAGGGACAGACAGCGGGAAGCGACTTTGTTTTATACTATGTAGTGATATTAATTTACGCTGAAGAGCCATTGCATGCTTTCAAAAGGCAGAGGCTGTACAACTAAACATCAACTTAGTTGCCTGAGCTTTTTCAAGCAGGGAAAGTTTAATCGTTATCTCCGTAAAAATACATATATGACGAACTTAGGTCACATTGAGGTCGAAGCAAGTATCTACTTAAATACTTTTCGATAGACTTGTTACAAGTATCTATCTCGATTTTATCTACACTATTACTCCTAAATTTTCTGATAATCTGCGATCAAAGAAGTTAAGATATAAAACAGAGTGACACTTTGTTCTTGAAAAGTTTTTTTTTTCTACTGTGATCTACAAAAAACGAAGGTACTTTAAAAACTAAGTAGGTATCTTAATGTTTGTGTCTTATATTAAGTTTATATGTGGTCAGCACTTTAATTTTGTTTTTAGAACTATCAAGTTGGCTCTTGACTAGGTACTTGACTATTTTATTTTGATTGATTTCTTAATTTCATATTTGTTAAACCTGTTACGGTGTTTACACTTATAAAATAGTTATAAGCATGTTAGCTGTGGCAACATTATGAGATGTCATCGAGTAGATGACAGCTTCCGTTTTCCTTTTCTCTATGACCCCTGTTCTGTACCAGGATATGTGCTTTGCCTGTATTAAAATAAAGTATCATGCAAATACAGTGTTCTCTTTTACATTAAGCTTTCACGGTCACACATACTACCCCAACAAAACCTACTCCTAACCTTTTTAACCGACTTCCAAAAAAGGACGAGGTTCTCAAGTCAACTGTTTGTTTTTGTGTGTGTTGCCTCATTGCTTTGTACTGAGTGTGCCGATTTTGATAATTCTTTCTATATTCAAAAGTGGTACTTGTGTGAGTGAGATCTTACGACTAGTATTTGAGTTATCCCTAATAATGCGGGGCTTAGGCTACATTAATGATGTTCTCGTTCACTCTTGTTGATTTAAAATGAAAAACAACCAACTTCTAAACAAAAAAGTATAAAATAACTTTAAGTTATTTTATAATTTTTTGTTTAGAAGTCATTATTTTTCATTCGTCGGATGTTTTTGAAGTCGGTGTTCAAAAAACGAAAAACAATAAAAAACACCGAGTTCCGAAATTAAAGTTATTTTATACTTTAGGGACCACACGACAAGCACCAGCTTTTGAATATAAAAAAAATCATCAAAATCGGGACACCCAGTACAAAGTTAACAAGTAACACACACAAAAAAAATACAGTCGACTTGAGAACCCCCTTTTTTGAAAGTCGGTAAAAAATGATGGAATATAGATACATATACCTATGTATCTCATAGCTTTTTGCAATCATATCTAAAAATTTTACAACCTAATCATCAAAGTCATCGGCATCCTGCCGTTGAAATGTTATCATTCATACTCATCATGGGATAATTAACATTTGCGTGAAATGATTTTTCCCACATCCACCTATCTTGGAAGATTAAAAACAATACAGTTCCCAGGAGTGGCTGCCATTACGATGAGGGTAGCGTGAGGTATTTTATGAAGCTGTAATGGAGATCGTCACAGATCTTGCACGACTAGCCTTTTGGGGACGACCGCGTTTGTGGTCCAAGGCATGAGTTGGAGCGTTTGGATAAATTTTGTTATTACTTTACTTTTTACACTATTTAAAATTAAAACCCATGCCACTATACTTGATAACCGGCTACTATACACGTAATAAAACTCGTATGCCTAGCATAAAAGAACAATGGTCACTCGGCTAACATGCTTGGACTAGTAAAATCTAACAAAACGTAACTTGATAAAACATATTATGTCGTTTCATTTGTCTATTTAAATATAAATAAGTGCGGCCTTGTATATATTTTTAAAAGGTGGGAGAGTCAAGTAAATATGAATTATGTGTTTGAGGTTATGTTTATATATTTTCATAGCTAATACCGGAACTAATCGTGGTCTGGTTATGTATTTGAACATAATAGTACTCGAACTTCTTTTCCTTGTTATCAGCAACCACAACAACACAGTCAGCGCAGAAACAGTTTTTTTTACTTGTCAAAAATAGGGAGGGACCGAGGGACATTATCGATCATTTTATGACAGTATCGATTTTTGTATGTAAATTCATTAGGTTTTCTATTGAATTCATTGCATTATTAAAACAAGAACACAATCTTTTGTTTAACTTAGTGTAATAACTAGCGTGAGTTTATATAGTTGACGTTGCCTGGCCTGGTATTTTTTATTTCAATGGAAGATCATTAGATTCATCATAGACGTGAGAAAAAGTTATGGACTTCTCTAGTAGTGTAAGTAATTACGGATGCATTCGAAATTAGATATTTTATACTGCGTTCTGATCAACAAAATGGTGTTTTAAAAAAAAGATTAACTTTATTTCCCCAGCTTTTAAAAATCAATGAAGATATCCAATAACTCCATTAACAATGCAGTACCTATTAGTGACAATTTCATCTTGGTACCAATTTCTGTTTTTTCCTAGTCCAAAGTGACCATTGTTCTTTATAGAAGACAGAAAAGTTTTTTGAAGAGAGAATATTTCTTTCTTTATAATACAGTTAAAGGAGCATTATCTATACACGATTGGTGAAGCGTCAATGCCTTTTTCAATATAAAAAAATAAAATAATAATATTTTATAGCGTGGCAACCCGACCATTCTTTAATGCCGTCCGCTAGAGCGCGCTTAGTTAGTTAGTTGACGTACGGCTGCAAAGTTCGAGTGGTAACGGCTCGCTCGCGCTATAAGTAAAAAGTAGAAATATGTGAGTTGTTCTTGCTGTGCTGTGTTCTTAACAATAAACTGATATTATAATGAACGTGTGAGTCTTAGTTCGCTCCCCACCGACGCTATAATTTTAGGATTTGTCATATAATACGCATAATATGTTAGTATCTCAAATTAAATATTTTAGTTTCTCAATTGATGAATCCTCGCACCAATCTTTGTTGCCGCAGCACCCATGTATCTAAACTTTCTTGAGTTTTCTCGCCATGCGGCCGATAGAGGGCGTTAGCGGACAGACTTCTTCGTGTGACCGTGCGCAACACTGTTTGTGCGGTTCGCTCCGCCTTTTGAAAATTCCTTTTTTGGTGAAACCTGGATGATACTCGTAAAATAATTGGACCTGCATCTGTGCTTCATTGAGAACTTATAGTGCAGTGTTGATTTTTGGAGTTTTAATCATTCCACCGGTGGATTCAACAAGATTTTGCTCGCCGGCCGGCAGCCTATACCTACAAGACCATCAAGCGCGCATGAACGTGGTATCTTCCCATCACCCTGGGTCTGAGTGGGATCTCTGGATTGCCAAGGTACGTGGGCATGTTTTGCTGCTAATAAGTCTTTTGGTATTGGTTTCTCGCGGATTCATCAAAGGGGAAATTAATTTATTTTGAGGTCCGCCATTACACTTTTTAACATAGGTTCGTAATTCAAATTCTCTCACAACCTACACAAAGGTGCAGGCTATTTACACGCCTCACCAACGATACTGTGATTCAATACATATTTTTTATTTTACGTATGTATATTATAAGTGTCGGGTATTACTTGAGTATATTAATTTGTATGTTTATTGTAATGTGGTTTATAATATAATATTTAAAACATGACAATAAGTTTTAGTTCAGTTAGTATCGTCTATTTTAAGTTTCCTTCTCTGTCTCATTACACACTGTGTGTGTGTCTACGTTTCTTATCCCACTCTTCTGTTGCAGATCTGCTGGAAAAAATTTCTGTTGAAATAAGCAGTACCTTTGTGCTCTTTACTCTGCACTTTTTTTTTAGAAGACAACATCTAATAAATCGATGAACGCCGGCTGCACACACAAAAAATAATGACTCATTGTAACGTTAAACTCATTGTAACGTTACGATCGGAGCGAGAGCGCTACACGAGCGAGCGAGAGACGAGAGACCAATTTTTTATTTAAGTATTTTGTGTGAACATAAAAATACACACATACCTACATACATATCAAACCACAGATAGGAAATCAAAATTCAGATTCAGAAAAGTATGTAAAAATAATACAAAGATAAACCAAAGATCACTTACAAAGCAAGAGACCACAGTCATAGTAAGAATTTCAAATAAAAACTTTTTTTTTCTGTACAAAAACAAATTACCCTTGGACCGCACTTAAGCGGCAGTCTTAAAATCGTGTCCAAGACGGTCCTAACGTTACCAATAAACATAACTTGGAACCTTGACCTGAACGCCGACGACCCCTCGCGGGACACCCGACCACTTTTTAAACCACTTTCTTCTCTATTGAGACCTTACAAAAATAATAGTTATTTGTTATACAAGAGTGCAAAATTGCTTTTTAACCGCGCGCTCAATTTTGATGACCGAGCAAGCGAAGGATTCTAGAATTGAAT
Organism: Hecatera dysodea; assembly: GCA_905332915.2. NCBI lineage: Eukaryota > Metazoa > Arthropoda > Insecta > Lepidoptera > Noctuidae > Hecatera > Hecatera dysodea. The sequence goes on from HG995303.1 coordinate 16,528,548, forward strand.
TAAAATTGAAAGAAATTCAAAAATTAGAGACCCGGGCCTACCATGACGTCTTAAAACGTGAGTCTTCCGAGCGAGAAAAAGGGATGGAGGTATATAGGGTGTATAAATAACTCTATCCCTCTTTCTCGCTCGGAAGACTCACGTTTTAACACCTCATGGTACGCCCGCTGAGCGTTAGCGACGGAATCAAAAGAGCACAAGGTGAAAAATCTTTGTATTCGAGTGCAACACGTAACTTTTCATCCCACCTCAGCGAGGAAATGACTAAATGCAAAATTAATAACACATTTACAATCACAAGATACTTTTTTAATTTTCGAATTAAATTCCGAACAATAGAGCACCATAGAGGTAGAAGTAAAAAGGTTTAATAATGTTTCGAATTCACAAACTTCGTGCACACGATGTTCTAAATTCAATTTACTTTAAATCCACTAGAGGATAAAAAATTACGCTCAGATATCGAATTGAAAAAATAGTCTTTCCGAGATGGGGGGATGAAAATGTCATTTCTAATTTTGTGACCTCTGTTTTTGGAGCTTGGGCTTGCTTAGTCATGAAATATAAGTGATCAATTTTTGGGTTTTTCCCGTACCTGAACTTTATCAAGGGAATCCTAATATATATAAATAATAATAATAATATATGTTTATTAGCAAGGTATAAGTTTGACACATGTAAAGTGCACATAATTCACCACGGTTGGCGCAGTGGTTGAGTGATTGGCTGCGGCGCTACGTGTCGTGGGTTCGATTCCCGCACGGAACAAATATTTGTATGAACTGCAGATAGTTGTTCCGGGTCTGGCTGTTTGTGTGTATGAGATTGTATATTTGTGAACGCACCCAAGACACAGGAGAAATTCCTAGTGTGGAGCAACGTTTTTTTTTTATAAAAAAAAGTTTTAGCCCTGATTCCTAAACTAGGAAGATCCCGATCTTAGAAGGCAGTGTCTTCGCATAAATAGTGGACAAGAAAATTATGAGCGTACAAATAGTCTTATAGTCACATACCGACAAGATATAGACTATAAGGCATGGCACATCTATACAGATTTTAATTTTATTAGAAATTAATTAATTAAGATCAAATGTCTGTATTGATTAATTTATAAGTGCAAGGTGTACTTGTGTTGGATGTCGTGTCAAGCAAGAAGTGTGTGTGGTGTGGTGTGGTGTGTTGTGATGTG